>JARHVA010002680.1:240000-1440000 GCA_037957365.1 Torreya grandis
TCTTTCTATTACCTACATGTTGCTTGTTATATGGATATTTATTTTATTACATGGATGTGTTGCATGTTATACTACATACCTTCAGATTAATACTTTCCTATTTTATATGACTTAGTTCCATTTTATCCTTGATTTTACTACTATGTGCATGACTCACTATTATACATATGCCTCTTAGGGGTACCTTTCCCACATTAGGACATATCATTAGTCACTACCTTAATTTTTCATCATGGGGAATTTTACCCTTAAGTGATTTTTTATGTCTATTACTACATATATCTTATGAATATGTACATTAAATTAGGGAATGGTATTTTTACCTCTCATCTTGAAACATATTTATTATATCTTGCCATTTTAGGTAACACATAAATTTTCCTACATTACCAAATATTATTTAGATTTTATATTTCATGATTGTACTACATATATACACATTTATCGTTGTTGTTAAGGGAATAATACCCACATTCTTTTATTGAGCCTTTATAACTATTAATTAATTTCCATGGATATATTTCACCTATGTGTTTTACATTATCACAATGATGGGCTCATATGCCTTATATTATACTCTTACATCTTGTCACATTATGGTTATCATACTTAATACATACATGGTTATATACTATACACATTTAGGTCCATGACTCATACACTACTAATAAGATCATTATACTTATAATTTCCTTATGAGTTATTAACTTGCCATGTCTTATGCTAATGAGGATAATATTACCATTGCTACACACTTCATACTATGGAGCCTACCTATACCCTTGAGGTCATAATGCCCACATATATTATCTCATAAAATTTATTTATTACATATATATCTACTTTTCCACTTGGGGGCATAATACCTACAAGTTTCTCATAAGTTATTTACTAAATATATATGAAGCCATTGAGAAAGTCCTACTATCTTGACACTTGTCATCCTAATTTTTTTAATGTTGCTTATGAGGAATTGTACCCACACCTATTTTATGAGATTAATTGAATACATATATCTATACATTTAAATTCAAGGGCAATAATCTTGCATACCTCTCATTTAACTTCACTAATACATTTACTATGGAGTTATGATATCCTCATATATTTATCCTTCAAATTTATTGGTACATATATTCTTGAGAGCCTCTCACACCCTTGTGTCTAGTGGAGTTTTATTTATTTCACATCATTATATACTAAATATTGACATATGTTTAAATTTCATGATTGATACATATATTTCTACATCTTGTTATATTTGAACACCTCTCCACATCGGGGCATTATGTCTCCCCACGTTATCTCCTCCTCACTATTATGATGTACCCATATATGGACCTTACATGATGTTATCCTTAGGACAATGTTTCATATGGACATCATATTTATCCATCTCTCCCACTTATCCTACAATGGGGAATGATAATGCCTCCCCATTAACTCATCCTTATCATATAATGCACTCATTGATATAATACCTCTCTATTCTATCACATACAAGTGGGGCACATAATTTTACCCCATTTTCAATACTCATACTCCCTAGATTTATATCTTCCCATGTAAATTTACATTATTTCATCTTTTCTAAGTGGTTACACTTGAACATGTCACTTATTTATCTCACCATTGAGTTTCACTTTAATTTTTTTTACGATGGTTACATGTGATTTATAGGAAAATTTCAAGGATTTTACATGAAAATATTTTATGATGCTTACATATGATTTTACAAGGATTTTAAATGACAATGTTTTATGATGGTTACATATGATTTATCAAAAAAAATAAAGAATTTTACATGAAAATATTTTATGAGGTTTATGTACATGTGCTTGTGTGAAATTTGAAGGATTTTCAAACCTTTAACAATATGATTTTATAACACATGATGCTTTTAACTCTTTATTTTGAGATGTGTGATCACATAAGTAAAGTTTTAAAAATATGTCACCTCAAAAGTATGGCATATATACAAATATTTTCAAGAGTTTTCAAGATGGAACATATTGAGCAAATATATTAAGAAAAAAGTTTAAGAATATTTAAGTAATATTGAGAAATTTTGAATGAAATGAGTGTACCAAAAATGGTTTAATTATCTATGTCCTTTATCAAGAAATAGATTGAGTTGTCAAAAATCCTTGAGAAGTCTTAGCTATGTTTGGGGATTTTATAAAACTAATTGGAGTAAACATAATAGAGTTTTTGTTTTTCAATTTGTAGAAATATTGGTCTAAGTACCACCAGATTTAGTCATTCTTATGCTCATATTACAATTTATATTTTAAAAATATACTATAATTTATAATTTAATTGATATGGCATTGGTTATTTATGGGTTAATGGGCATTGATCACATGTACACTAGAGTTTTATGAACATTCAAGGTGTGGATGGATGCACGAAAATACTTAATCCTTCCTTCCCTAAGTAAGTCAAGGTACATACTTAAATTTTGTATTTTAAAAAGAAAATTGATGCATATATGAATTCACTCATATATGCACATAAAATTAGGTCATTATGTAGATACCTAATTTTTTTACAAGTCTTCTTATTATAATTTTTTTAGTATTATTTTATGCATTCTTATTGTTAGTCTAAATTAGGATATTATGTGTGCTTATTTGTATGATTTATTTCTTATCCTTATTATTTTTATTATCCCATAATATTTTATTCTTATGTTGTTTTTTTGTTCATTTTGTGCCTGCAAACCTATTTTAGTTTCTCTTCACTTTCTAGGTTTTTTCCTTTAGGACGATTTTCACATTCTCATTGAATGTGCCTTGGGTGGATTCAATGACCCAAAAATTATATCACTTATATTGATATGGGTCATTTTAATATTATTTTCATCCTTTCAATTTTTGTATGATCTATTTATGTCAGTTATTTGCTTTTTATTTGGTTGGATAGCACACCAAGTGGCCTTTAATTCAAATTTGAGAAGTCTGTTTATAAAATTTTAATAGCAAAAGGTGGGTAATATGAATCAACAAGAATATTAAGTATTTAAAAAGTTTTAAAATATTAAAGAGGCATTCAAGTCTAAGCACACTCTACATCATTATTCTTTTGCATATGGACTTTTTATCAAGGGTTTAATGGCATGTTGTACCAAAATAAGGATAAGAGAATGTTCATATAGTTTCCTATCACATAGGGAATATGAGATGAATCCTTTATTTTAAATTCCATTCAAACCAAATAAAGAGCTACATTGAGTTTGATTCTAATTTTTGGGATATGTAGATGCAACTACTTGAAGGTTTTATAACCCAACTAACCATTTTATTTTATTCTTGGAAGTGTTTTTGGCCAATTAGTTAAAGAAGGAAAAATAATGAATATAATATAATTATAAATACACATTTATGAAATTGACAACAAAAAACTCCATGGCATATTATAATGCATTGGCATAAAATAAATCCAAATTTGAAAAAGTTACATAGTTAAAATTCAATGCAAACACAATAATGAAAATTTTGGTGATAAAATATATACTATGGAATATTTAATGACATAATTTAGGCATCGAATCCATAATTTAAGTTATATATAACCAAATTACATAAAAATAATGTTTGATACCCAAACAACCCAAATAAACTTCCATATTTTAGATCATATTCCATAGGTGTCATTTTCTATCACTGTAGTTTCTCTTTCAAGTTCATTGTTTATCAAATTTTCTTCATTAATGCTAGTTTACTATTTTTAACACATAGAGTTATGCATGATTTTTGTTTAAAATTATTTACCTTAGATATAATGCTATGTTATAGTTTTACATGTTTAATTATGTCATTAAATACTACTATCACTTTTAATTAAAATATTATAGAGGTGAATACTCATACAAATAAATAGGAGGTGGATGAGGAGGGGTTCCATTTCCTCCTAAAACATTTTATAAGTGTGGTTCCCTATTTTATTACCAAATGGATTTACAAAATTTACCAACATGTAGATATTACAAGATACACAAAACATTGAGTCCTAAATCAAGGAAATTAAAAAGGGACCCTAGTGCAAAAGAGGATGAAGAGCTTACAAATATTTTTGGTATTTTTTAAATTAAAGGGATGTTACCATGCATAAAAACATGGCTTGCACATATTTTTTTGGTGTTTAGGAAGAAAGGCAAGAAATGGAAAAGGAGATCAAAATGACACAGAATGTAAATTATGACCAAGAGACTTTGATTCCACCCTTGATGGGTGGTCAGTGTATGTCATCCTAATTGATGCCAAAACATAGGTATATATCCTTTAAATGATGCATGGAGAAGAAATAGAAACCTAAATTTTTATCCTTCTTCACATATCTTATTAATGGTGAACAAAAATCACATGCAACCTATTAGAATATTATACAATGTCTAGATAGATATCATGGGAGCTAAGTTCAACATAAATTTGGTGTGATTGAACTAGCCAAAGAAAATAATAATATGATTTTACTTGGTAGGTCATTTTTCTATGAGAATAATGTTGATATACACTTCAAGAAGTGTTATATGAGTTTTGAAAATATAAAACATAGTGTGGTCATTGTACTGAATAATAGAAAAGGTATTGCATATATGTTGAAAGTGTGGATAGAGAGGAAACATCAATAGTTTATAAAATGTAACCCCTTGGGATAAATAATAAATAAACCCAAATAATCATGGTTCCTTGAGTTGGAAGAGTGGCATGTTGGCATAGGATACTATAAAAAAAAAAATTTGAATGATGGGTCCAAGAGGCCTATGTTGTAATTGGTTGACTATTTGAAAAATTAGAAAGAAGATTAGGAAGATCCCTTAGATGTAAAGTGATAGTCATAAAAATATCCTTAATTATTAAAAAAATGAAAATGAATGCAATTTTAGGTGCCAAGAATCAATTAGAAGGATAAAAGGGTCTTTTGTTTGTCTAATGGTAACCTAAGAAAGATGCCTAAATATGATGGTTCTACATCTGTAATAACACATGGACCTATAAATATGCTTGCACAAAGAAGTGGATCATTTTATATCCCTATTTTAATCTCTCTAAATAATTATTTCATGTTGGTGGGTTACACATAAACCAAGGATACTAAACTAAACTACAATCAATAATAAATAACACTTGGTTTGAGCATATTAATATCAAGAAAGGACTACAAAATTACAATGGATATTTACAATGTGATAAAAATTTGAAGGCCTATTATTAATTATGGGCTAAAGTGACAAGCTTCCTCCTATTGAGATTCTACATATATGTTTTGTATAACACACTCACTTCCTAGGTGCATGTGTGGTATAGTATAAATGAGAAATAGAAGGAAATAAAAAAGTGGGAAGAATTGAAGGAAGACCCCTTCCACACCTTTACCTTTTCCTCTTTCAAACATAAAATATACAAGACTTTTAAAATGATAAATAATAATATCTTATAGGATAATACAATCATGGAAGGAAATAAATAAGGAAAAAGGTTTTGCAGTTATCGATCTATTTTAGGAGGAATATTAAAGCAATGATAATATCAAGGAAATTAATGCACAAGGCTTGGGTCACATGCATAATACGGAGTTAATAAAAATTAAATTATTCCATAATGTGGAAAAGGATGAAAAATAGATATATGAAGGTATAGACCACCTCAATGTAGATAATTTAGTACAAAAGAGAGGATTCCTAGATTTTAAAAATGAAACCAAGAAGTACTACAATTAACCCTTACACATAAATTAAATGAACATTAGAATAGATATAGAACCCATTGTATGGGGCTAATGGTATGATGAGGTGTAAGATCACATTATTTAACTCCTTAAATAGTTATAATATTTTCCTCGAGGGCTATAAAGAAATGAAGGTGTATACTCATCCTTGGGAAAGATGAAAATAAAATTGTGTGAAGGTGTGAGCCAAGTAAATAATATGCCTTATGTAAAAATTACCAACCTTCATGCTAGGGTCAAGGAAGAGATATATGAAATTAAATTATATGGAGAAATTTATGGAGTGAATGAATCTGAATGGGTCATCCCCATGGTAATTAGCATAAAAGGGGAATTGAACATTTAGATATTGTGGACTTCCTTATAGTTAATGAAACATTTGGAAATGACCCATTACCCACTCTATTAACTAATAAAATTATATAAGGAGTCTTGGGGTGCAATATTTACACTTTCATTGATGGGTTCTCTAGGTATCACCATGTTTAAATTTATAAAGAGTACAAGGAAGAAACCAATTTTGCCACATAATGAGGTTATTTATCATATAATGTGATACCACTTAGTATTAATAATACACCAATGGTATTATTTCACATTTAATTCAATGAATTCAAGGAATTCATTAAAAAATTATTAATTTTATATATATATATATATATATATATATATATATATATATATATAATTGTATTAAGTATGCCTTGTGAAGTACCACCATCAAAACCAGAGGCTCATGTTTGAACTATGTAGGCAATTGTATATTTTTTTCTCAATCTTAAGAAGTGTGTTTTTACCACACCTTTTAAGACTCCATGTGGGTATGTGATATACAAAGATGGTATGCTTGTATACCTTATTTAAATAACACTTATTCTTCACTTGGAAGCCACAAGTACCTACATGGATGTGCGTAGATTTATTTTCCACATGGGTAATTATCACAAGATTATCTAAATCTATATTCAAATTGTTGAGCCAATAGAAGAACTTATTTGGAGGGATGGGAATTTTTTGTATATAAATGAAATAATAAGTGTTTAAAGTTTTTAAGGACAAACTAGATCATCCACCAATTCCACAATTCCTAGACTAGAAGAAACAATTCCACGTCTATATTGATGAAAATAGGAATTTAGTTGGTGATATCATTAGGCATATAGGTGAGGGTAAAATTGATCATCAAATCTATTTTTTAAGTAGGAATATATCTCTAATAGACCAAAACTATACCACCATTGAGCATGAGGAATTATCTATGGTCTACATGCTCTAGAAGTTTCATCTTTAATTACTCAAAAAACCATTTATATTCCTCACTAACCATAAATAATCCAACTATTATTTGGTTAATAAGTTGGTGTTGCATGGAACAATTGCAAATAAATAGTTCTATTCTAGGATTTTTTAGTTCTTAGTGATGGTAAATCTAGGGAAGAAAAACTATAGACCTAATCACTCATCTAAAAACAATATAGGGGATAATGTAAAATTATATAGGATACAAAGATTTCTCGAGGACTTGGTATAAATTATGAAATTTATAACTTCAAGAATGATACCTCGTGATTAGAAAATGAAAGATAAGAAATAACTAACTTTTCACATAGATCCTTATCAACTCATCGATGGGGATTTATACAAGTTATGAAGAGAAGATTTATATTAATGTTTTATGCATGATCAAGGGAAAGCATTGTGTGAATTTTATAAAGTAGTTTTTGGTTTTCATTATTGGGTGAAGCTATCACACATAAGATAGTTTTCTCTATATTTTGGTGGATACAAATATATGATTATGCTAAGGAATCCAAATAAAGGTGTGATGTTTGACAACAAATTGTAAAAAAATAAGAGAGATGAGATGACTTTAATATAAGTGAAAACACATGATAATTTCAAGAAGTGTACTATTTAATTTATTGGGTCAAACACTATCATTGATGCACATGAGTAGGGAAAGGTATATAATCACAACCACAAATTACTTAACTATATGGGTAGAGGAATCTCCCACTAAGGATCACAAGGCAACCAAAAGAACAAGGCTCCTATGGGAAAATATTATAAGCATGTATGTGTGTCCATTGAGTCTCATGAGTGATAGAGGCAACCCATTCATGGTAGAAATTAAGTGAATATTTATTACAAATTTCATGATTGTACACCATAAAATGATTCCCTAACACCCATAATAAAATTAACATCTCAAGGAATTAAATAAGATACTAGATGAAACTATTACCAAAATTTGTGTCATTGGTCACAAGTATTGAAATGATAAATTATCATCCATTTTATTATATTATTGAATAAAATACAATATATTTAACAAGTATAAATTGTTTTATCTAGTGTATAGTAAAGAGGTGATCCTTCCAAATGAACTCATTATGCCTTCTTTACACATCATGAGTATAATATGATTGGATGAAAAAGAATAATTAAATATATGGATATAATAGCTTATGAACTTGAATGAGGAGAGGATTTTATCAGGATAAATCCAAGGTGTCAATAAATCAAGGCAAATAATTTGGCATGAAACACTTCACAAAGAAGGTTTTGTCCAAGGGCACACATGTGCTATTTTATTAATATATATATATATATATATATATATATATATATATATATATATATAAACACCAAGGTAAGATTCAAATCATGTGGATGGGTACATTTATCATTCATTACATATTGGAAGTGAGAACATGCAAGTTACACACTTTGGATGGAGAAATGGTTATTGGAAATTTCAATGGTATTAGGTTAAAACCCTACCACATGTAATCTATAAAACTATTACCTTCAATAAGAATATAATCAAAGATAAAATGTAATACACAAATATTTCATTTTAGGTCATTTTTTTGTAAGAGTGTTTATTTTTCATAATAAATAGGCATTCTTTCCTAAATTTTAGACATGTGTAATTTTATATGTGTGCATGTACAATAATCATTCATAATTGTTATCATCTAAAAAAGGAACTTGAGTGCTAAGAGTGATACTTGATACCACCCATTATTATCTTAGCCTTAAACCTATCTTAGGGCCTACTTAAACTCTTATCCAACTTTTGTGTGACCCACACACATCCCTAAAAATCTCAAAATCAGTCCTAGATCCTTTTGTAGGTATCCAAGCCCCTAGTGCCTAAAGTGATACCACTACACATTATCACCATAAGTGGACATTAGGACCATAATTCTATTATCCTATTTGGGTACTATTGTCATTTTCCCTCTTTTGAGCTTTAATGTATATATTTTCAATTTTTAAGGCACCTACGATTTGCTTAGAAATATTTAAAACCACACAAAATCACCAAATCAATACACACACACACACACACACATGAATTTTATCCCTTTATCCACTATATGGAAATTAGATGCAAATACAAATAAACAAGCTCACAACAAGTAATGCACAATCAAGGTTATTGATCTTTTTTCCACCCTACTTATACTTATAGTCATTTATAACCCTCCTAATCTTAGAAAACTTAGATGTACAGTCTTAAACATCACTCAAAATAATAAAACCAACATTCATACTAGCTTCACTTGCACTTGCACCAACACTTAAGTGGGGAGAACTACATGAGGCTTGATCCCTTAGAGTATTGTTATGTAGGCAACTCTCATCACAATGGCATGTTGAGGATGCCCAGCCTACCCAACTAACACCACACATTTACTAATTATGCCAAGTTAAATTCTATAATCACATGGAGGTCTAGGGTATTCAAACTAAATTATTCATAACAAGTCATAGATAGTGAATCAGGGTTTGTCCATATAGGAAAAGGCCTAGTAAACTTAGACACAAGTACTCCCATAAGCTTAAAATAGTTCCTACACAAAGGGCACTAGCACCATAAGTGGAAATTAGCACCAAAAATTTATTGTCTATGAGGTTTTTTGACATATGTATCCTATTTATGACACTCATACCAAATCCTATACCATTTTTCAACCTCTGAATCTTTTTTCTTAATTAATTTCTAAGTATTTATTTATCTCCTTCATTACTATTATTAGAAATATCAATTTAGCTCAGTTCTTTCACAAGTTAGTGGTTATATTTATTTCATATTTTATACCCTGATTTACTATACTCAGACCCTTTAACAAGATAGGGCTTAAACTCCATAAACCCTAAAAATTTAAATCAATAACATATGTATAATAGTTCAACATGAAAACTTGGAAAAAAATCTTTGTATAAATATATTACATAAGTATCATGGATTGAAAATAATAATAAAAGAAAGGGGTTAATAAGTAGTCTCTCATGCATATTGAAAAATTTTGGTCTAAATAATCCATTCACATGTGCATATTACATAATTGGGTCTAAGGTATCAAGGCACAAACAATGGTAATTTTTAAATGACCATTCAAATAAGTAGTATGGGAAAAAAATGGAATGAATTGATAAGGCATGAAACATCATGTCAATGGAAAAGTCAAAGGTTAGGTGTACATGCACACAAGAGTGAATAAGTATTAAAATATGTAAGGTTTGTATGGTAAAATGGAGTACAAGAGTAAAGGTGCACATAAATACTATAAATCGAATAAAATGAGTATGGCATAAGTTGTGTCACAATTAAAGTAACACAGAAGGTGATGTCACCATGATGACATGATAGGTGATGGTAAAAAAATTAAGTAATGAAGTGCAAGTAAGTAAAATAACACTATTAATTCTAAAAAATGGGGTCCCCATTGTATTCACATAATATTTTTCACTTTATCATATACTACCTCTTTATCTTGTAGTGCATTTTCAATGCATCAATCTCTATGAGTGCATGCATTAAAGGGTGCATTAGTAGTGGGGTTGGAATGGATCATAGTAATTTATGATATATTTTGTATTATTTCCTACTACACCATTAATAATTTTAATTATGGATTCTCCAAGTTCTTATTTACCTTTTTGTTTTGTCTAATTCCTATTAAGATTTTCTAGTTTCCCTATATCTTACAAGATTGATATGGTAGATACCATATGTGTTATACATTTATCCTTCCTATATTGTATTGGTCTGTTAGATATAATTATGATTATATCTTCTACCATTTTTACTATATCATTTTTGCTGATAGCTTACAATTCCACTTGGCATCTTCTAATTGTATTAGCCTAGCCGATAACATGAAATTAAAGTTTAGGGTTATATATATATATATATATATATATTTCATTCTTATCATATCATATCACATTCATACACTCTACTTGCACTCACATTTCTTCCCTAAGGAAGTATTTAGAAGATTTAGTGGTTTATAATCTTATCTTAGAGGTCTTGTCTTGTGGTGTCATTAAATCTCAATAGGAAAGGTCATTAGTAGTTATTAAATAAGGATATATATGTATATATAGGTCTTCATCTAGCTATTTGAGGTCTTCAAACTACAACATTCTCTTGTAGAGCCCCATTTGAGCCAAGATGGAGATTGAAACATTGATGGGTCCACCTCAAGGTAAGTATTTATATCCCTACACTCTTTCCTTTACTTAATTAGTATATAAAATATTTTTTATTATTTTGTGGATGTATGTGTACATATTTACTTATGATATTACTTAAACTGAATAAGATGGTATGAATATAGGATTGTTTAGATTATTTTTTATCACCTTAGGTTGAATAGAGCCCCATTTGGTTGACCATTTCACCTTACCTAATTACAATCATATAACCCATCATTTACTTTAATGTTTACCAATTTACTTTACTTGGATATTTACAAACATAGTTACAACCATTTACCTTTGTTAAGGTGTAGTGAGAGATACATCCTTGTGTCACAAGCTTATGTTTTAAAACCCTTTCCTATTGACATTTTATTTGTATATTACCCTTTGCTAAATCTATGAATATCGTTGGTCCTTACCAAATTATCCAAGTATACGTAGGCTCTATTTAATTGAACTTATTTAAGTCGTAGTATACATAGAGAAATAATAATAATAGTTTTATATCATCCTATCCCATGCATAAATTATGGTGAACTCAACATGAATCTTATCCATCCTTTGGTTGGATTAGTTTCATTCTATTCCTTTTTGTTTCCTAGCAATATCTTCTAAACCATCATATAGTTTTTAGTACAACTATATTGGATAGCCTGATACCTTTACATGCTTGTATGTGAATAGTATCATCCAACATGATACCGTTATGTGTGTTTTTAGAATGTATCAACTAGCCTAATATAATTTTTTGTATGCTTCCAGCTATATCGACCATCTTGATACAATTATATTTTATCAATTTCTATTTTTGATTGTATCAGCCAACCCAATACCATTTTATTCACTTGTTTAATTCATTACATGCTAAAAAATTAGCTTTTGACATATGAATTTTATATATATATATATAGTCTTCCTATAAATTATGTTCCATTAGTTTTGAAACTAATAGGAGCTATTATTTTGGGACAAATGATTATTAGTGTTAATTACATTATGGCATAATGAAAACTGATCCAATACTCAAGCCATTATGTAACACTATATATAGACTCTAGTTTCCACATACCTCATGGTATATACCACATACCTCATGGTATATACAAACTCTAGTTTCCACTATATACAGACTCTGATTTTTGCTTTTAGCCTTTAGGAATCCTTCCAGTTGAATATTTTTTTAATACACAAGTAATAATTTAGCACTGAGAAGTTACTCTCAACTTACCTTAAAGACTAGATAGTGTGTCCACAAGAATGGTGGAATCCTATGTGGTTGGTGCCTTGGCTTTTGTATTCACTTTTTACTACTAGGATCAGTATATCTATGATCTTATGAGTTAAACACACTCTTTAAAATTTTTACCTCCCTACTGTGATTTTTCTAATAGTTAGTTTAAATTTAACTTACTTATCTTACAGACTATATAGACTATCCTGGTATCATATTGTGTTATGTGAAAATTACATAGGATAGCCTGATATAGTTCTATGTGTTTCTCCACTATGTCAGCCAACCTGATACAATTTTAAATTTTATAGTTTTATAGTTTTTCCTAGTTTAATACCTACTGTATTGGCCAACCTAGGACAATAAATTTTATCAATCATGACTAGAATTGCCTATTCCTTATATTATATCGACTAACTTGATACAATATATATCTTAGACTCAGTAAATTGACTATATCAATGTTCACAATATAGTTAGTTTTTTAGGTCCAATAACTAACTTTATCAATTTACTAGGTACCATCATTTTTTTATGACCAACCATTTTAATACATTAGGTTTTTAGTCTCCTTCACCATGATTTCAACTCTTAGAATATTCCTTACAAGCCTTAACATATTCATATTCTATATGGGTTATTCCCTTATCCTCAATTTATCTAACAGTGAGGATATTCCTCATGGTGCAATTTCTCTCAAACTCACTCTACATCCATAGTATGTAACATAGATAAGATCAACCAAACTAAATATTTATAGGATACTACCAAATGTATTAAAAACCTTGATGATAACTTTTTTAATACTCCAAACAAGAATGACATTCTTAACAAACTTACATCTTAAGATATAACAATTGGGGCAACCAAAACCAACATTGGGAATCTTCCTCCTAAGACTAATATTGGGAATCCCCACCTAATACACCATCACCTTCCAATACTACTCCAACCACTTCTAATAAAAATACACCCTTAGATTCATCTAAATTTATTACATAAATGGTCCAATATATGGTCCTTATGCAAGCTTCTAGTAACAATCAAATGCTCCAAATAAAAAATAAATTTTATAAATGGTTAATCAACCTCCTTAAATCATCATGAACCAATGAAAATAGAGTTTTATCCATCCTCATCTTATAATATCTAATGAAAACATCATTCCTCAAGCACCAATGCATAATAAAATGCTTCAAAATCTTTAAAATTAACTTTTAGCTCTCTTCATTGTGTCTATCGATATTAGAAACATTTATCCAACTATCACTTATGATGGGACTAAAGATCCTAGTTTACATCTTAAAACCTTTTGCAACCTATATAAGGAATGGGTTCAAGCCAACATTTATGCCACTACCAAACTTCAAGGCAAAACCTTTGTTGGAGATGTGATATAATGTTATAATCAACTAAGACATTATATTACATAATAAGAAGATTTAGTCAATGTTATAATTAAGGAATTAAAACATAATGAGCTTCCTAAAGATAACCTTAAAATATTAATTAATGCTAAACAAATACCTAATGAATCTGTCCATAATTTCATCAAGTGATGGAATACTTTAGCACATAAAATGGATCATAATAATAGTGATGATAACATTTTCAAACTCTTTATTACTACTCTTAAGGCCCCTCTTTAATAAAAGATTGAGATATTTCCCCTCAAAATATATAAGAGGATTTTGTCCAAACAAAAAGGCAAGATTTACTCATAGCTCAATTTAAACCATGTCAAAATACCAAAAATGAGTCTTATCAAACTAAATCCAATTCAATCACCACTAATCCTTCTCAAAATAAGCCTTTTCAACCCAAAGTGGGAGCATCTAAACTAGATAACCAACTTCCATCCCACCCTCCCTTAAATATGTAAGAAATTAGGAAGATTTTATCCCCATCCAAACCTTACATCTATAATACTACCCATATATCATGTTATGATCCTAATAAGTATTGTTTGTTCCATGTTAGTATAGGTCACTCTCATGAAACCTATCATACACTCCACAAAAATTTGGTAAATACCATCGTAGGGTAAAATTTTAACATGATATCCTCACCAAAGAGCATCATAAAAAATACCTAAAAACATCTAATAACCAATCCTATAATCCAAAGTATACTAAATAAAAACCTCAAAAACTCATTTCAACCAATTGATCCTATAATACATAACATTCAAATGAATTCACTTGTGTTATTAATGTTAAATATGATCATTTTACACTAACACATGTGACCAAAAAACCAACACTTGTGACCAAGAAAATCCACCTTAAATATTTTTGGATGGAGACCCACTTTGAATTCAAATCTTCATGAGCATGTCTTATGTAGTGCATGTTTAGATCAATCTTGCATGAAAATGGCTTTGTTTTCTCAATGGTTGTTTGATTTTTTGTAATTTTCATGGGTGAGACTTACAATTTTAAAATTTCAAAGTTTGTTTATGTCTTTTTTAACATGTTGAGTTTGCACTAGAAGATGTTTTTGCTAATGTCTTAGACCTCAATTTTTAAAATTTTGAAATATGACCATTGGAAGGATAAAAAGTGTTTATAATTGAAATATTTTATAAATCATTTATCCCTTTTAAATGTTAATAGGCAGGTAGGCAGGCTATGGTTATGATTCATTTTATTAATTAACTCATCCAATGTCTTGTCCAAAGTCTTTTTTTATGTCTAAATACATAGGCTAACCCCAACATTATGTGATTTTGACATGCATCTTCATCCAAATAATAACCCATGATTTTAAAAATTTCTAAGTCTACTCTTCATCCAATTTCATGATATTAAGACATGCATCTCAATCTCTCTTATCCACCCAAAACATAATCTACAAAATCATTCAGGCACTCGAGTGAGTGAGATCATGCCATGTGTTTTCATCTTGCTCATCCAAAACCAACATTTATCTACATAGTAATTAAAGTTCATAGATTCTCTAGAGCAAGGTGGGACATTCATGTGTCACCATCCTAATAAATCATGATGTACTATAATAAATTACACATTTAGATCCTAAGTGACAACCATCCACATGTTATAATCCTAGAAACCTATGATCTTCCAAAACAAATTACATAGTCAGAAATTGAGTAAGTGAAAACCATACATGTGGTACAAAATTTAATACCCTTAGCCTAATAGAAAAAGGTATAAATTCAAAATTCAAAATACCTTTTAACAAGTTAGGCTATGTCAAGAACACAATATTGGCAACCCACTGCCAAAATACTAAAATATAAATATCAAAGCCCCATACTTATCAAGTAAGTGAAAAGGTAACACATGCCTATTTAAAAATATAACAAGTTAAAATACATGAAATAAATCCATGAAAGCACAAAAAGAGACACATGTCATAGTAAGATGACTAATCATTTGAAATCAATGCAAAGACACTATGTGGCCATCAGACCTGATGACATTGCAAAATCAAAATTCAAATAAAAGAGTAATTTATGGGTAATATAGTAATAATAATCGACAACTAATTGTCATGAATTTTAAACTCAATTAATTCAAGTTTTGAGTCCAAAAAATATTTGTACCTTATTTCGCTCTCAATGCAAAATTAAATTATGTTACTATCAAACTATCTTGTGCAAATTATGAATTTGAGCTCTCAAGTGATTAAAAGCCCTATTTTTGTAGTAAATTTGTGGTACATTCAGAGATATTATACAAATTTCCAATGGAATTCTCATCTCATTTTCCTCCTCCATCTTCATATTCCATTATTGGAAGAATAGAGTTTATGGACATAATGTTCAACCTGATTGTGTTAGATCATCAGCCCAACATTATTCAGATGTGTGGGAATATATTTATGTCATTGAACCATACAAGATAAAAGACCATTTGTCAACATATATAAAGAGATACATTTATGATGTACAAATAATCAAAATAATAGGCTTGCATAACGTTGTAACAAAACTAGAGGTAATGCCTTGCATCAACCTACTATATGATTTATTTGCCAATGGTCAATTTTTAGGGAATATAGTGTATTACATATGAAACATGACCCCTATGACATATATTTTTGGGAATGACTTCGATAAATACTATAGATGCTCAATCCCTGAAATGACCTATATCCATCTTATAAAAGATGTGTAGTTTTTAGCCAATATAGTCTAAGATAAGTTCAGACAATGGGCCTTAAACCCATAGAGTTTTTTAATAAAGGGCCATATTAAATCCATTACCATAATAAATTTAAAATTAGGAATAAGAGTAACTATGGTGATACTAAATAGGTCATATGGCTTCCCTAACATTTCCTAGGTTTATGAGATATGGGTTCCTTTGTTGGACATTATCCTAATTTTTGATAAAATTGTGATCCTTAAGGAGATTATTAGTGCCAATTTAAATTTTAAAATGTATAATCCATATAATTTAATAATTTAAACTTCTATATGATGTCATATATGGTGGATTTTATGAATGCCACAATGACTATGTCATAAAATTAGCCTTGGGAGACATTAGAAGAATACCCAAAAAAGAGGATTTATGATGATTTCAACCTCACACACATATATAGGTTCAAAAATAAAATACAATTGATTGTATATGTGTTTTACTTGATGGTGTATAGGTCCATTTATGGACAAGCTATGCTCAAGCATCAGAACTAATTAAGAGAAGCATCAAAAAGATGGGAGACTATTGGTTTTACCCTAACCATATGGTGATAATAATAGAAGGGGTATATGCATATACATTATATCTACCAAGGAAGTCCCAAATAAGTTGGTTGAGTAATAAATTACTTTCCAATTATCTAATAGTGTAAAAGTTAGTTTAAATAAATCTAGGCAAACAATTATTCACAAGATCCATTTAAGCATTAACTGCCTCCAATATACAAAATGGGTACATCTACAGTCATTGGGAAAGGTTGTGTCACATTATGGCCTAGTAAAATATCCATTCATATATTAGGATCCAAGGAAGAACATTAAGAGTATTCTTGAGAGGCTTGAGAACAAAGTTCACATTACATATGGAAACCAATGGTTAAACATGAACCCATAGTATTAAGTGTTAAAGATGACACTAATGTCATAATAAATATGAGATAATAATTCATGTTAATGATAGTGTCACAAAGGATCCAATATGATCATAGTATTACTAAAGAAGATTCTAAGAGGATAGCCAATAAGGAGATATCTTCACTATAGTTTCACACTCCTCAATGGGAATAAGCACACACGTAGATACTGATCAATAAATTAGGTCTAATATCTTCAAAGGTATCCCAAAAACTTTAAGTGTTTCCACCTATCAGTCTAAAGCTAACATAGGAATATACATAATTCTTGGTATTTCAGTGGGATCACTCTCTTTTGCACCATTGCCTCTATTGACAACAAAACAATAAGTAAGTATTCCTTATTTTAAAAAATTTATATTGTTTCTACATTGCCATCACTTTGAGCTATTATTACTAATATATTATTATTATTCATTGTTACTATGGCTCCATCACCATTGCCTACCATTATTACCACTAAGTCACCATCCATAGTCCTTATGCCTCCACCAACATTCACTGCTCCATATTCATCTTGAGAGATAATTTTTACTTCTATTAGGCCCTCTGTAACCAAATTTACACTAGTTTCCACCTTTATTGTTAGATCTTATGTATTGAGTTACAATAGAAAAGGGAAGACTCCACCAGTCTCTCCTCAAATACCTATAAATGCACAAGAATAAGAGAGCCATATGGAATAATCAAGTGTTCTAGTATGCCCCATTCATATATAAATAAGTTGGGAACTAAATAAATAAGTGGAAATTTAGAATAACAAGAGGAAGAAGCAAATAAATAGGGCCAAGAGGAAGATAAAAAAGAAAAGTGAAGAAAATACATGCCAACAACTACTCAATTAGTTGTATCGGTTGACACTATGACAAGTATTGTTATTGTAGCATCAACAATATCAACTATTATTCAGAGTGGAAATGTTCTTGTCACTTCCATTAAGGTTGTTTATATTAATTATACTATTGATATTAAGGTTTGTTATTCTTCCATTATAAAATATTTAGAAAATTTTCCCTCAACCCTAGTGACACATCCATTATTTAGTATCACTTATCCACAAGCTATTAGAACAAAAGAACATTTTAAAGAATTAGTATCCTCTATTTTTGACATAAATTATTTACCATCAAGGTCATTTACCCAATTGGGTATGCCAATTTTATAGGTCAATTACATATATTATTCTATAGTCTTTATATATAATACCCCAGATAAGACCAAGTATATAATTATTGCACCCTCATAGGGAAAAGTCACAAGGTGGTAAAAAGGTTTTCTAAGCCATCAATGTATTCTCCTTCTATTCAGTCCTCTTCAGCACAAATTCTTCCACCAATAAATTCCCTACTTTCCACTTTTGTGCCTATGGATTAGGCTAAAAAGTAAGCTATAGTGAACATTCCTTTTTGGATCCAAAAATTATAAAAATAAGAAATAGGTAGGCATGATTTAGTCATCATTAAGCTACCTAAGGTAACCTTCCATTTTGACAGATAGAAAAATACAATAAGGAAGGTCAAGAGAAAAACTATGATGGCTAAATGTGAATCCATAGAAGTGGAACAAAGGGAGGATATATTCTCCTTGACAAATAAAAGAAAGATTCACTCAAGTGAATTAGACAAATACAAAAAGTATCCCTAAAAATTTATAAATTTAACTGGGAGAGTTATTAAGAATATGTTCTAGAGATATGACCAATCAAAGAAGTTTCAAGAAATAAGTAATATTGAATCTCCAAGTGACATTATGGATAATGTGCATGCTATAGTCAAGACATTGTATAACATAATTGGTTTGATAAAGGATATAAGAGCCTAATCATACCCTTAATGGGGAAGTGTGTCTTAGGATTATGATACTATGAAGGATTTAGAAGCCAAACTTAACTTTATAGGCAAGGCTACTGTTGATGTTTAAAATTGCACTAGATTCTAATTAATCAACAATGGGAAGTTTCAAGCTGTGGGATAATGCGGCTTGAAACAACCTCTAGATTTTAGAGAAGCTGGTCTCTTCTTTTGTATCGAGTGTTGGGGAAAAGGGGTAGGAAATTAAATAGAAATGCAAGTGTAGGAAATGAAACCTAACTATGGCGATACGCCTGAGTGTAATCCTAATCCTAACCTGAGCACAGTGAGACTATTATAGGATTCAGTTACATTTAAGAGCAAACAAGTGCATGATCAATGTAAAAGATTGGAATAAAAAAAATAGAGGCTCACAATAGGGAATTCTTTTGATGAGATATAGAGAATGTCAACAAAGGCATAGTGTTCAATCTTCTTAACAGAATCTTCCAATCACATAAGAGGCACAGAAATCACGTATAGTTATGTAAAATTTCTGATTCAAGAAAATGAGACAAAAGCAAATGACATTCTTAGTCACAACTCTAGAGAATCTACAGTATAAACTATCTTTACAAATGGCACAGATAACACCAACCAAGGCATGGAGCTCAATCTTCTTAATTCATTTAGCCACATAAAAGGTACAGAAACATGCACAATTACATCAACTTTATAACTTAAGAAAATTAAGACAAGAGCAAATGATATTACTGGTCAAAATTCTAGAAAGTCTAAAACCATAGAATTCCCCCCTTTAATTTGATTTTACAATTCTTCTTATATAGCCTCAGGTGTCTCCTTCCATCTCTCTCTTTCCTGCACAACTCCACTCTGTTATGCACTCACAGGGGACAAAATAGATGGCACTTTCAATGCCTTAGATGCATCCTAGTCTTATCAAGAACTGCCCTAACTGTGGCATGGTGGTTCATGTCTAGTACCTCCCTTCACACCTAAATTTCTCATTCCATCACCTATTTGGCTGCTCAACTGTCTACTCTACCTCCACTCTCAGGGGACAAATATATGACCCTTTAATGTTTGCAAGCCCCAAAAATCTACTCAGTGTACTATTCTATCTACCAAGTATAACTTCCACTGAGTTTCCCTCCATCTTTGATGTAACAGATAGATGAACACTCTATTCTATTAAAATGGAAGAGGACACTTAGTCAATCCATAAAAATTCTCTTTATGGTCTAGAAGGCACCAAAGAATGACACTTGGTGCTTTCTACTTTTTCTATATTCTGCTCAAGAATGCTTCACCTTCGACACCTATCACAATCCGCTTCCTCGATACTTTGCAGTTTTAACAAAATAAAACTCATCACATCTCTTACTCGAGCAACTTTTTAGGAGAGGATGGATGCACGTGGTAGTCATTGCATGTTGACACTTGATGCTTCCACAATCCTTTGAAATAACATCCAAAACCCATCACAATCTTTATTCAAAAATGAGGCTCGAAGATGGTCTCTCAAAAGTTGACACATGGTGACTTCCGCTGATTTTGGGAAGATACGTGGCATCTTCCGCTTCTCTTACTAGGGGTATGTGGCACCTTCTGCTTTTTCCAGGAATGGAGTAAGAAGGGGCTCAAAGAGTGACACTTGGTAGCATCCACTACTTTATGGCACTTTAAGCAAAATAAAATGACACCTTTATGTGTTGAATCAAAGCATGAACCCAGGTGTCCTTCAGATGCTAACACGTGGAGGCTTTCACTTTCTTCCAAAAAGGTAGTTCAGGGCCTTCTACGACTGCCACCTGGCACTCTCTGCTTTCTCTACTGCTTAGCTCATTGAAAGTCTTTGCCAAAAAATAGAGTAAAAAGTAGGTGCCTCTATGAGATGCAGATGCTGACACATGGTGCATTCTGCTTAGCTGCTACTAGGAATGTGGCACATTCTACGGCCTTCTCAAAAGTTACAAAAAGGGGCTCAGAGGACGCTAGCTGGCCAGATCTATGGCTCAGAGAGCGACACTTGGTGCCTTCCACCCGAATTCAATACTTAGGCAAAAATGAAATGAAAGAAACAAAAGGGGGAAAAGGACCTGTGATCAGAGAGTGAAACTTGACAGCCTCCACTGCACTTCGACACTTAGGCAAAAATGAACTCGCCTTCTGCTCCAAAACTCTACTGCTACACCCAAGGAATGCAGGAACCAAAATTTACGTGCTCGACCCAAAATTTAAATATGATGTAGAGTAAAAAAAATACTCTACAGTTACTATCAACCCTTAGGACTTTTGATCCTACTCAAAAAGAACCCGACTCCCACTCTATCAAAATTTCAAATTTTATAACTTTAAAAGTGTTGTCTAGTAGATGGACCACTCATGATCAGATAACCCTTGCTTGTTCTACAATTCAATGAAAGCCAGATCAAGGTTAATGATATCCTTGTGTGAAAAGTTTTACAAGATTTGGACCGTGGCTTTTAGTCTAAATTTTAGCTAGGAAATAGGAACCAGGGCAATTTTGACTTTTGAGATTGAGGAATCATCCCACAAGCTCTGGAAAACTATTTGATCCCTTTGTTTGGCCAGTAGTAATGGTTCAATTTGATTGACCATCAGCACCATCTTTGCATCCAAAAATGAAGGAAGGCCTAGCTACACTAGATCTTTAATATGCTATCTCATCTCGCCGATGCCTTCCTTCACGACTTCAATATGTTCTTTGCAACTGTTGGCCACAACATTGCAACTAAGCACCTCATTGACCCATTTCATAGCAGCCAATTTGTCAGGGATTCTTGTGGCTACCAATGTTGCATCCATTATGTCGTAAAGCTTTTACAACAATGAATGGGAGTTTGTGACTCTTTTGGAGACTGTGGCTAGAGTGTTTTGCACTAAATCCTCCACCCTTTCACATAATTGCTGTGCATTGAGTAGGAAGGTGAGAAATGGCCTGAGTTAGATAATCTCTGAAGAGATTTTCTCCTATGCTGACTCGTAGAGCTCCTTCATTAGTTGCACTACTCTGACACCTCTTGGCCTATTAGCTAGCTCTATTTTCAGTTGCATGGTCCTCTGTTATTCTACTTGGAACTAGGCTTGAAAAGCCATAGTATTCTTTTGTTCCTCTAGTAGCCTTTATTGTTTAGGGTAACTTGCAGATGAAGTCCTTTGACTCTTCCCTGAAACACTACATTCTCCCACCTAAGGGCTATTGCTGCATCTTTTGCAAGTGTGAGCTCTGCTTTCAATGAGTCATTCTGGGCCTGGACTACCCATTGAGTTTGAAGGGAAACAATATCTTACAACTATTTATGCAGACTGGTTATTTCATTATCTCTCTTATTTATCTCCTCAGCCAAACTATTATAGTTTGCCTTTTCTTTGGCCAAATCAACCTCCATCTTCTACAATCTTTTTTATTTCTTCAAATAATCTTCTGTGACTACAGAAGTAGATTCTATTAGCAGGTCAACTCTATCTTGGGGCCTAAATAGGGACATGTCAATGGCCACTATGTTCATCATATAGTCCTCTAGCTGCATTTGCTCACTCGGCTTGTTGACATTGGGTGACAAATGGGTCACCGTCAGTTGCTACTTAATAGGGTCAAATTGTGACCTCAAATGTGGGACAGTCGGTGCTTTATTCTCTTTAATTCTCTTTTTCTCTAGTTGGGCTTCTCTTGCCTTCCTAGCAGTGTCAGCCTGCATCTAGAAGGTGGAAGGGGATGCAATATGCCCTCCTGCAAAAGGAAACCCTTGTGGCAGGCTGTATTGGATAGCCATTGGTTGGCTAGGGGTGAGTTGTAGGGGCATCTTTTTGGGAATAGAGGGGGAGAAATATGGAAGCATTAGGGCATGAGGCACTGAGGATGGGGTGAATTGTGAAATTGGAATGGCAGCAGTGGTGGGAGGTGTCATTTGGCTAGGTGGAGGTACCATGTTGACAGGGAAAGGGGCAGAGTGAGAGGGAGGAGGTGAAATTGTAGTACTCTACACTGGGCACTTTGAAGGCTCCTCTTCCTCCTCTGAATCCAAATGGAACTACACCCTCCTTCTCTCCTGGGATGTTTTTGCCTCTAGTTGCATTCATTTCCCTTCCACCTCTACAGTTGATGTTGGTGCTTGTGGAGAACCAGGGACTTCAATCACTCCCGATGATGGGGAGGCTTTTTGTGGTGAAGACACCACACTCCTTTGTTATTCTATGATAGCTATAACTTGTTTTGAAGTCTGTGGTTGCTGGCTTGGTCTCGCTCCAACTTCCTGCTCTGTCTTGAGTGTTGAAAATTGGCTTGTTTTTGGGCTAAATGCAAGGGAAGGATGCCACTCATCCTAGATTTCTTCCCATCTTTCATCTGAATCTATGCCTCTGAAAGCATGGGTGGTTTGGGAAATTTCTTGCCTATATTTCTAATAGGCCTCAATCTTCTCTACATCCCAACGTTTGTTCCTCAACATCCTTCTCAAACCAGAAGTCATCCTAACCTTGGGATCATAATCCCTCTATTTATCATAGAAGGTTTCCCATGGCCTATTTTGTGGCAGGGGCAAATTTGTTAGTTCAACATAGAGACCATGGGCATCTTCTGTAGGGTTTTTTGGTCTCCCAAAAAGGGTAGCCTTCATGTGCGATCCTGGCCCCAATCTTATTGGTTCTCACCACAGAATCTATGTAATTAGTTGGGTTGTAAACCCATTTATCCTCGACTAACAGGAACCCTAGGAAGGCCAGCTTCCTCAGCAGCACCATCTCAGCTTCTCTAGCTTCCAGGCTTACATTGCCTGCCATCCATAAGAGATTATACATTTTCCTCTTCTTTTTCTTGAATCCATATTCATTATAAACTACCAACACCTCCCTGGCGACTTCTAGGAATGCTAACCTAAGAGTTAAGGTCTTTGGTGGCAACACTGGTTCTCCACAAAATCCATGAACCCTTATGGTCATGTGATGGGACCTAAAATAGAAGTCACACAGGATTAGGCAACTAACCAGGAGGTTCATGACACTTAGGAATAACCTATTTATGATAGGCTCAGGGCTAAGGCAATGGAGAATAGGGGTAACAAATAGTTCCCAAAAATCATATGGGTCACTAGTTCTTGATAAAACATGTGTCCACGCAGACATAGGAATGGTCCTTTAGGGGTCGAAAGCTAGGTCATATAGGTTCAAATTCATAAATTAGATGAGAAGGTCAAGGTTTTGATACAGTATAAGATGGAACAAAAAGGAGGAATACCTGAATACCCTTTTTGACCTGAACTGGGTTAGCTGCTCCACCATCAAAAAGGTGATGTGCTTTGAGAAGTCAAGTCGGTACTCCTGCGTCTTATTGACCATATTTAGCCTAAAAAGGATGGCCATTTGCTCTGCATTTACTACCATGTCATCCTTCATGCCAAAGATGAGAGCCATCATTGATAGCACGTCTTGGCTAGCCAGTGTGAACTGAGATCTTAGTGCAGGGAGCATGGGTACCGTTGAATCACCATCAGCCATTTGTAACTCAAACCTCAAAAACCTTGTCTGAGTGTTAACATTCACCCACATCCTTTGCATCCTATCAATAGTGGGGAAGGTGGTGGTATTATCGTAAGGCAGGGCTAGCATGTCCCTGATAGCTTGTGGGGTGATTTGCAGCATGAAGGGGCCTTGTTGAATGGTGTAAGATTGTGCATGGAGCAAGTTCATGCATAATTCGATCACATTAGGGCATGGATGCATGACTAGGACAATGAATTAAGCCAGTTGTGAGGTCCATATCCTCATTTTGAATGTCTCATATTGCCTTGCTCTAGCTCTTTGAAGACACCTTTGGTATGCCCCTTCTCTAAGGTTCTTGCTACTGGCTCTTTGCAAGATCGGGTCCACAATTCCATCTGCATAATCCTTTACCTTTGATGGGTCACTGGCTTGCCTGACTCCTAGGATTTTGGTTCTCAGATAACTTCTTGATGGTTGCACAAGAGTTGCAGCGTATGATTTGCTCACCAGTAACCTATCAAGATACCTAGGTGTCCCTATCCTTATTGTGAAGATGATGCTCCTGCCATCTCTATATTTCTTGTATAATACCTGGTGTAGGAGCCTTGTGTAATATAAAAAAATGGTTGCTGAAACAAACTTTACTAGGTGCTAACAATCGCAATGAGTAGGATATTTTTGTAGGTGCAAGAATGCTTGAGAGTTTGTAAACTTTAAAACTTGCTAAGGGATATTTATGGGCCTATCAAGTCCCAAATAACATTAAATTCGGGTGACCATTAGCAAATCCTACGCAATCTTTGGGAATTAGTGAGGTGGACACACTATGCAAGTTATGGTGCAAGGTACCTTAGAGATCTCAAAATATTTGGGGAAGCATTTAATGCAGCAAAATTTTAAAGAATTAAAACTTCTAAGATGCCAACTCTACGTTTAAAATGCTTATTTTAAAAGAAAAGTGGGAAAACAACAATGGAAAACAAAATAATGTGGGAATGGGAAACTACCTAACTACATTAATTAAAAAATACTTATTTCCCTATGGGATCAAAAACAAACTTTCCAATGTCTTCTTTACGACCAGCCAAATTATGTTGCCATACCGATGATTGAAATAGGTACATCTTTGGTGAAATATCCTCTGCACTGGCCACATGGATTTGCCTATATTCAAGTGAGTCTAAGTCAAACATGCTTTTGACATCCATAATCTCTTCTTATCCTTGAAATCCCATTGAATACTGGTTCTTCATGCTATTGTGTCATCAAGAAATTGATGGCTATTGGTTCTTCACTTTGTGCCTTCTAATATCCATTATCTTTTAGCTTGTCTCCTTTAAATTCTAGCTCTACTACATCATCATGCTCCTTGATGACTTCATCCTCTTGAAAGGATAAATTTGAAAGCTAGCATCCCCTCTACTTACTCAATTGAGTCTCAAAGTTATCTTCTCCATATATGGCCAGTCCATAGCCTTCTTGAAGGATAGTGTCACCTGTCTCAATGACTTGATCAAGGGAATGCACATGCTCCTTCATATCTTCTTGAAAAGTGAGGAAAAAGTCAAAAATGATCTCTTCCTCATCAGAGGTGAAGACAAAAGCTTGTGACTTATCCTCTCGTTCCTCGAAGGGGGTACCTATGATGATTTCCTCCTCATTAGAAGTCATGAAATCTTCTTGACTAACTATGAATTGAGCATATTCCTCTACATACTCAGTTGCTTCCTCCAAAACATATTCTTCTTTGAAAAGGGATAAGGAGGAAGGTTGTGATGAAAAAAAAGAAGCTTCTTGAGGAATGGTGGAAGGGACTTGAGGGGAAAGTGAGGGTTTGGAGTCCTCCTCCCTTGCTGCAGACATAGGCTCGACATTATTGGGGAAATAATCTTGACAGGTTTGATTTGGCTCATGAACAGGGGTGGCATATGTTTGATATGGAATTTGTGGTGTTGGATATGCAGGTTGACAGATTTGGTAAGGCTGTCTCTCATGAATGCTCAGCTTCTCTTCTAGAAATGCAATCAATCCACACACATCTAACATCTCATATGTAAGCCCTTGCCAATTTGCTCTTTCAATGAGATCCCATTCACTTTTAATCAGATCTACATCATCTCTTACTTGATGGATGACATGACAAGGAATTTCTTGGCCATATCCCCTTCTGTTGTCAAGCTCTAACACATATTTTTTAACTCCTAGTAATGCCTTTTTGAAGGTGAAAATAAGATTAGGTTGAGCATGGGATGTGACATATTTGGGAGACTGGGCATGAGACTGGTATAACTCATGACCATCTGCATCCTTATTACTTGACATGATTCCAGGAGAAGCTTGTTCTTGATTATAAATATATGAAGGAGAATAAGACCCATAGCTATGAGTAACAGAATTATACATACCAAAAGGTGATTTCTTGATGATACCAGGACTAATTGATCAACTAATTTGACTCAGATTCATTGTTGGTGTTGTAAAAAACCTCCAAAGGCTAATTAGCCAAAGAACACACCAAAAATTCTTCAACTCGTTGAAATATTGGTCCCTCTGAGCGTGCCAAAAACTGTTGATGTTTAAAATTGTGCTAGATTCTAATCAATCAACAATGGGAAGTTTCAAGCTGTGGGACAATGCGGCTTGGAACAACCTCTAGATTTTAGAGAAGCTGGTCTCTTCTTTTATATCGAGAGTTGGAGAAAATGGGTAGGAAATTAAATAGAAATGCAAGTGCAGGAAATGAAACCTAACTATGGTGATGCGCCTAAGTGTAATCCTAATCCTAACCTGAGCACAGTGAGACTATTATAGGATTCATTTACATTTAAGAGCAGACAAGTGCATGATCAATGTAAAAGATTGGAATAATAGAAATAGAGGCTCACAATAGGGAATTCTTTTGCTGAGATATAGAGAATGTCAACAAAGGCATAGTGTTCAATCTTCTTAACATAATCTTCCAATCACATAAGAGGCATAGAAATCACGTACAATTATGTAGAATTTTCGATTCAAGAAAATGAGACAAAAGCAAATAACATTCTTAGTCACAACTCTAAAGAATCTACAGTATAAACTATCTTTACAAATGACACAAATAACACCAACCAAGTCATGGAGCTCAATCTTCTTAATTCATTTAGCCACATAAGAGGCACAAAAACATGCATAGTTACATCAACTTTATAACTCAAGAAAATTAAGACAAGAGCAAATGATATTACTGGTCAAAATTCTAGAAAGTCTAAAACTATAGAATTCCTCCCTTTAATTTGATTTTACAATTCTTCTTATATATCTTCGGGTGTCTCCTTCCATCTCTCTCTTTCTCGTGTAATTCCACTCTATCTTGCACTCACAGGGGACAAAACAGACGGTGCTTTCAATTCCTTGGATGCATCCTGGTCTTATCAAGAACTGACCTGACTGCGGCATAGCGATTCATGTCTAGTACCTCCCTTCGCACCTAAATTTCTCATTCCATCACCTGTTTGGCCGATCAATTGTCTACTCTACCTACGCTCTCAGGAGACA
Source organism: Torreya grandis (assembly GCA_037957365.1). Lineage (NCBI taxonomy): Eukaryota > Viridiplantae > Streptophyta > Pinopsida > Cupressales > Taxaceae > Torreya > Torreya grandis. Next base: position 268,393 of record JARHVA010002680.1, read on the forward strand.
AACAGATGGCCCTTTAATGTTTACAAGCCCTAAAAATTTACTCGGTGTATTGTTCTATCTACTAGGAATAACTTCCACTAAGTTTCCCTCCATCTTTGCTGTAACAGATAGACAAACACTCTATTGTATTGAAATGGAAGAGGACAATCAGTCAATCCATACTCTTTATGGTCTAAAAGGCACTAGAGAATGACACTTGGCACTTTCCACGCACTTTCCACTTTTTCTATATTCTGCTCAAGAACGCTCCACCTTTGACACCTGTCATAATCTGCTTCCTTGATACTTTGCAGTTTTAACAAAATAAAACTCATTGCATCTCTTGCTCGAGCAACTTTTTAGGAGGGGATGGATGCACGTGGTAGTCTTTGCATGTTGACACTTGACACTTCCAAAGTCCTTTGAAATAACATCCAGGACCCACCACAATCTTTATTCGGCAATGAGGCTCGAAGATGATCTCTCAAAAGTTGACACATGGCAACTTCCAATAATTCTAAGAAGATACATGGCATCTTCCACTTCTCCTAGTAGGGGTATGTGGCACCTTCCACTTTTTCCAGGGATGGAGTAAGAAGGGGCTCAAAGAGTGACACTTGGAAGCATCCACTACTTTATGGCACTTTAAGCAAAATAAAATGATGCCTTTATGCATTGAATCAAAGCATGAACCCAGGCATCCTTCAAATGTCAACACGTGGAGGCTTTCACTTTCTTCTAAAAAGGTAGTTTAGGGCCTTCTGTGACTGCCACTTGGTGCTTTCCACTTTCTCTGTTGCTTAGCTTGTTGAAAGTCTTTGCTGAAAAATAAAATGAAAAGTAGGTGCCTCTATGAGACGCGGATGCTGACATGTGATGCGTTCCACTTAGCTACTATTGGGAATGTAGCACATTCTACAACCTTCTCAAAAGTTACAAAAAGGGGCTCAGAGGATGCCAACTGGCTAGCTTTATGGCTCGAAGAGAGACACTTGGTGGCTTCCGCCCGAATTCAATACTTAGGCAAAAATGAAACGAAAGAAACAAAAGGGGAAAAAGGACTCATGACCGGAGAGTGACACTTGGCAGCCTCCATTGCACTTTGACACTTAGGAAAAATGAAACCAACTTCTACTCCAAAACTCTGTCGCTACACCCAAGGAATGCAAGAACCAAAATTGCAGTGCTCGACCCAAAATTTAAATATGAAGTAGAGTAAAAAAAAATACTCTACAGCTACAAGAAATAAAACTTATGGATGTCTAAATTTAATATTGGCATTAGATGTCACACTAACCCTGAACCATATAGCCACAAGAATGGATAACTTGCTAGAGTGGCAAGATTAATTCCCTAGTGAAACAATTTATTAGTGATGAAAAATGGGAAATATCTATTTTTATGAATATGAGAGTCATTAACCTTTACACACCTTTGGGATAATTAGTCACAAAGCCAATTTTTTATAATTTAATCTAGGTAGCTAAAAACAATTTTTGGGTTGAAATATAAGGGTTTGTGTATAAGACCAATTAATAAATATTTCATTTAATAAATTTTTAAAAAGAAAAGATGGCCAAAACATATACTCTCAATGTAAAATTTAAGGCCTCTATGATTATCCATGGTAAAATGATGGTTAAGTTTCCCCAGTTATTTAAAAGTTCATCCATTGACTATGAGATAATCAAAATAGATTTTGATTCTAGTTATGCTCTATATAAGAAGTTGGAAGATCTAAATCATGTAAATATTCTAGTGAGTACACCATTTATCCCTTCCTATCAACCAAATACTTAGTATCAACTTTTGGGGTATATGGTGGTGTAAACTCCAAAGGGGCCTACTTTTATCACACTTCCAATCATGGTACTGCTAATTCACCTACTCACTACAACTAAAACTCTAATAAGAACAAGTGTAAATTTGACATCAACTCTAGGTGTAGCTATATTGACAATGATACAATCTCCAAACATGTAATATTCATCCTTGAGTGGTGTCATTTCATCACTATAGTTAGTTTTTATGTATTGTTGAATGCTTGCATTGTGACTCAAGTATTTTGGGCTATTTTTGTATATTCAAATTATATTTTGATGAAAGAAAATCATTTATATTACACATTATAAACATGTATGGGATGTATGAATTCTTGATATGGTTTTATTATATAAATTGTATAATTAGACTTTGCTTGAAGGATGAGGTGTCCCCATCCCAAGGTTATTTATACTTGTATGAGCTTTCCATTCTAAAATAGAGGATAATTTTTACAATTGAGATGAATAGTAAATCTTTAGGATTGTTCTGTAAGTTTGTCTTGATGTGTTTATCTCTTCCAAACCTTGTGAATCATTGAGGAAGTTTCATCACATTGGTATTTTAAGTTATTTGGGTTGTGTAGAAGTGCTTTTAATACATTTATTCAGATTTTGCTTTTTACTAGTTTGAATGTTCTTTGTTTATTAATAATAATCTCCCACTAACAGAGGATATGTGATAACAATATAGTATTAGAAGCAACCTTTAATTTTGAATATTTTATTTATTGTGTATGTTTCCTTTGGATCTTGACCATGTTTGTGTGTTTGGTGTACTAATAAAAACTTACAGAAGGCATTAGTTCTTAATCACCTATCCAACCCATATCCAAAAGACCAATTTTTAATGGTTTCATCCATTTTTTAGTCACAAACCTTCTTTTTTCCCTACATTTCCCTCTTTATATACATTTTTTGTTCCAGTCCACTATAGGTTAGAATTCATCCATCCATTTTAAGAATATTTTAGTTTATTTTAAATTCCATTTCATCCAACCTATCTGAGGTAAATAACCCATTACTCATCACTCTTTCACCACATGATTATTTATAAAATTGAATACCCTAAAACTCATTCCTTAGATTAAAGTTCTTCACTGATCCTAAAATGATAGAGGCTACCTTATATGATTTTGTAGTGTGCATAAAATCTACATCAATAACTACTATTGTAATCCCATTCAAAAATAATTTATCACTAAACTTAATAAGCCTTCTCCTCAGGAAAAAATCTTAAGGATACTATTGACACAACCACATCATCTTCCAGTATACAATCTAGTGGAAATCCAACTCCACTATCATATCCTAAACCTATTACATCTAATCCTCATACCATACTTCCTAAAGTAACCATACATAATTGACCTAAATATCATTATTTATCTACCCCTAAATCATCATGGAATTTCCTAGATGAACTTAGCTCCATGCCTTGAAAAATTCCTCTAATAGATCTCATGATAACATCACCTTATCATTAGAAGTTCTTCATGAAACAATTGCAATACCAAAGAATCCCTATATAGAAAAACCAAACCTTACAAAGTTCCTACACCTATGAAAGTTCACACTATCAGATCCATTCTTAACCTTCTTCATCTAAGAAAATCTCCATAGATTTTCCCAAGTAAGGCATAATTAATGGTGAAATTATATTTTGAGATGTTGACCCACCCTTATTTATTAATATTGTGATAAATAATACTTTAATAAGGAAATTTTAGGTGGATAAAGGCTCTGTCATTAACGTTACTTCTATTTGGTTAATCCAACAACCTAGATAATCTAAAGATGACCTCAAGACTAGATGACTCATATGATATGTGTAATTATGATTCCCCTGACCCTACTCCTCTCGATGATTACATATCAACTTATCATGTAGAATAATGACTACATAAGTCCTATTTGTTTCTACCCACATGCTTGGAGAGATCCCCATTCCATTGTACACCCCTCCATACCTTCTTGACACTCTATTAGAGCTCCCACACTCTTTAGGAACCTTTTCATGAACCTCAAAGACTTTTTAATATGTTGTGTGGCTTAGGCTATAGAATTTTGACAAAACTTGTACCCTAGGATACATGTTTTTTCCAAAATTACATATCCCAGACCATAACTCTTATAAAAATATTTTTTGGTGTGTTTGTCTTCTTCCAAACAATCATGAATAACTCTTTTTGGGATATGTATGCCCTTGTTTACCATATATGACTCCAAATCATTTATTTTTACCTATCTTCTTCACTATTTCACCTATATTAACATTATTGAATCTCTCTTGATTTATTCTTGGTGATTTGAGACTTCATTGTGACATAAGATTACCTAAACACTTGCAAACTATTTTTCTTACACCATTGATACTCCTAATTATTATTGATTCATTTTGGTTTCTTACTAGATCATACAGTTAGCATTGCAATTGATTTATGCACTTAGCTTGGCCTCTACACTCTTATTTATTATTGATTCACCTTCTCTCCTTTATTATGGACATTAGATTGGATAAAGGCTTTCCATTGTATCCCAATATTCCTCCATATCTTAAGTAATTTGGACTCACAGTTGGTAGAACATATACATCATGTTTTGATGTTGATCTGAGTGTACCTTTATTATAAGGTGAAACCATTTGGTTAGTGTAGTGTAGTATATTTGGTAGTGTTAGAGATTACATGATAGGGTTAGATTTATTTATGAACAAGCATTAGCATAGGTTTATAAAATTTTATGTACTATATCTTTAAAATGTCTTTCATTTCAAAAATGTATTTCACTTCTTAGAGATGAATTATTTATGAACCATTTTCCTTGCTTAGTAATGCTTACTTATTTATATATATATTTTTTCCTTCTCTTTATGTATTAGTTTGTTTCCTCTATATAATTGCTTTACTATGGTTAGATCAATTAGAGATACATGCATCTTTTGTGCTTTTGATCATGATATCCCTAACCTAATTTACAAGTCAATATTTGGCCTAGTTCAAGCTGACAAACTAGATAGCTACCTTAGACTTCTAATGGCCCATTATGTCCTTAATCATAGTAGGTGTTTTATAGTACCCTTTGTTCCCCTTCTTCCAAAACCTAATGGCTCATTTGGATTCTTGGAGCTACATTTTGTTATGCCTTGTGGGACCTTATACAAGGTTTCACATTAGTTATAGTTTGTTTGGATCTCTCCTAGCCAATTTCCCATTGATAGCCACAAGTATTTGATTTCAATTGTGTTTTACCTCCCTCTATGGTTGTTTTACCCTACTTTGGTTTCATATCCTCCTCCCTACTTGGTCTCTAATAGTTTGCCTTTTCTATTAACTTCTTAGTTGATCTTGCTTTACTACCTCCACAGCTAACCTCCCACCCCTAAAACACTATTCCCACCATATTTAGGGTCTTGTCTTTGAGTTCACTCATGAGTAGGATAAATCTATAATAAAAACATACATAAACCCTAGGGTCCAAGATGAGACTCCACCCAAGCCTGATAACCAAGACCCACTAATGTTTCATAAAAAATAAGATTGGAAAGTGTACAACCAACTAGCTTGATCAAATGTTTAGAAATATAATCTTTACCTAACCAAGGATACTTCCCCATGGATTTAGAATTATTTTCATTCACCTTTGAGGGGTGATGATAACCCCCTTATAATATTAAGATTTAATGAGTTGCACATAATCATTGATTATTACCATAGGTGTATTTATGTGAATGTTGAACACCATTACTCCCATAGGAGTAGGCAACATGCTTCTCTAAAGATAGAGCTATAACCCTTTTAGGTTCAAGTGCCTTGAATAATTCTTGTATGAGTCCACCAAATATTTATTAGTGGGAGACTCTAAGGTGATAACCCCTATTATCCATGTTAAGAGACATGGAAATCCCAACTCAACTTGGAATCCACCTCTTATGGAGTCTTCCCATCTTATTAGTCCTTCATTATCATTCCATATGAGCATGCTAATTTTTATTTTCATTTATGGACTATGGATCCATGGGATGCCTATTTATAACATTGGTTCTCTTGTGAAGGCCCTCATCTTGTCCTGTCTGGCTAATACTGTGGGGATTTAGTTTATTATGACCACCCCTTATACATGATACATCATCTTAGTATCCCCATGGGGAATGATCTCCTTCTCATGGTTTTTCACCTCCACATGTTTGGTAAGATCCTCATCATGAGTATATCTCATTTTGACATCTAGCATGGCATCACCTCCTGCATGACCAAGGTCATGGTGATTCCTATTTTCATATGCAACATCATGGACCCTACAAGCCTCCCTATAAAGCTTGTTTCCAACTTGATATCAACTATGCCTATTAGGGTATGCTTAGGAATACTCTATCCCTTTAGGTGTATGTTATTCCCCTTCTTACTCTAATCCCTGAACTACCCAATTTCAATGGGACTCAAGATGCTCATCCCACAAAGCAGATCATGACTTTTATGATGTCATGTATACATTGGGAACATGATGAAGGCATGATATTGAATCTATTTACTCATTACCTATGATTTTAATCTCTAGTTTGGTTCCACAATCTACCACCTCATTATTTTTTTAGTTTTTATCTCCTTCTAGATGACTTCCTACAATTCTTCAATATATCCATACTATTTAACCTTAGCATCTAATCAATCACCTCCATGGTTCAAGCATAGGATGAGTGTAATTTTGAATTTGTGTGTAGGTGGCATTCAACCATACATATGTGTACGATAAGGTTCTCATATGATTAACTCTATGACATGTTCACTTGAGCATTGAGGTAAGAGGTTCACCTTGAGGTCCTCAAGCATGAACCCACATATTATGATGAGGCTATTAATGAGTGTCTAAATATCTAGGTATTCAAGGTGAATGCGGGTATTCAACCTATTCTAACTCAAAATTTTCCCTCCTCATATGATCACAATCGTAATGTAAATAATTATAGTGTCAATGATGCCACTATGGAGAAGAAAAATAAGAAGGATGGTCATGAGGTCAATTCTCTAAGTAAGAGGTCAATTTAAAATAAGGCCTCTATATATATGCGTATTATAAGGTTCTCATATGATTAACTCTATGACATGTTCACTTGAGCATTGAGGTAAGAGGTTCACCTTGAGGTCCTCAAGCATGAACCCACCTATTATGATGAGGCTATTAATGAGTGTCTAAAGATATAGGTATTCAAGGTGAATGTGGGTATTCAACATATTCTAACTCAAAATTTTCCCTTCTCATGTGATCACAACCGTAATGTAACCAATGATAGTGTCACTGATGTCACTATGGAGAAGAAAAATAAGAAGGATGGTCATGAGGTCAATTATCTAAGTAAGATGTCAGTTGAAAATAAGGCCTCTAAAATTAGTACAAGAGGGTACTGGATAATGTATCCCTACGATAGCTCCAAGTTTTACAAGTTTCACTAGTTGAAGGTCTATTTTGAAAAGGAATGTGTTGCCTAGAAATCTAGTGTTAATACCTCATCTACCCCTCAGTGCTTTCCATTTTTGAAACCCAACCACAAGTTGAATGTGTCCAAGGAGCCTATTATTCATCATAACAAGGAAAATAAGACAAAGAAGAATAATAATAAATCAAAGGATAATTCCCATCATTCTCCTTATCACTCTTCTACCTCTTTTGGATCCTCTTTTTCAGCTGACCTAAAAGGGAAGGCTAAGCATGAGAGTATCAACATCATTATTATTATTGACATAACATCTAATGGGTATGAGTGATTTTTCAACATTTACTTAGATTAGGAAACTAACTCCATTAGATAAAATAGTGATTTAGGGCCTGTAACCTTGACCATAGGAACATGAAACATAAATTTAGATTTTTATTTTGGCATAATATTCCTCCCCAAGCTAGACAACATTATTATTATATTACATAGGAGATGCAATTCCTTTATATTAGGATCTCTATTTGGGACCTTATTCACCTTTTCCCTAAATAAAGGGGACTTGTATTTAATGATCTTAGTCTCTTTCATGGAGGTTTTATTCAAATCCTGATGTCCTCATCCTCTTACATTGTCCTTTAACCCCACCTCATTGTAGATGCTTCTATTATTTAAAAGAGGGTTAGGTTCCCACTCTTTAATATTGACACATCAAGAGACACATCATTGATGAGGGAGTTATGTTGAAAATCATGCCCTTGTAGGTGTCCAACAAGTTGGGCATTAACTATTATAATTTTTTTGACACCTTCCATAATTATGTTAGTTTCAATAATGGTACAGTTGCATTGATGGGAATGTTAAGCTTCAAGTCAAGTTCAAACCCAATATAGTCAGGGTCAATTTTTTTGTATTAGGCTTATATCTCTCATACAACATGATCCATGGTTGTCCCTAGACCACTGCCATGTAATCCATCACACTAGTGGTGTTTCCTATCATCCAATTTATGCACAAAGTGAGGTTCACACCTTAGAGGTAGACCTAGATCCTTGGGCATTGTTATACACTAACATGAATCCATTTGATGAGGATTTTTTGGTCTCCTCATATGACCCTATGATTTCACCCAAGGCTTCTTCCATTAAATTTTGAATTATTAAAGATGAACAATTTGACCCTACTAAGTATTGATTGACATTCACTCATCTTATGCATGTGTGTGTTTGCCAATGCCTTCTTATTATTATAGGAATCAAGATGGATATTAAATCTTGTAAAATCTCCTTCAAGACATATATTAAACTATTGAACCTCTCCCTTTGTCATGGCATTATCTCTCTCAATGCCTCTACCACTAGAGCTACTAGAGTTCCCAATTCAGATCTTGAGTGTTATTCTATCCATGTTATAACACATAACCTACTCAATGAGAAGAGGGATTAAAATAAGCTCATGCCTATGTATCATATGCACCACCACCCTCTTACTCATTTGGGTTAAGATATTTCATTCACTAAAAATAATTCTACCTCTAGAATTCTTGCATTTCAAGTCATGATTGGTGAACCTAAGGATTAATATGTTTTGTTTCCTTCCTCCCACATTTTCCCTTAGGTTTGGCCTCTTTTTGGGCCTACCTTAGGCTTTATTACCCTCCAACATGTAGGCTATAGCCTAGTAGGTTAATTAATAGTTTGCCTTGGGGGAAAGACATTGGTTAGGGATAAGTAGTGGTCTACCCTTGAGGCAAGCCTTGGCATGAACCTATAATGTTATGGTAAGCCAAAAATATTTCTTGACACCCTCCCCAAGCCCCCATTAATGGATTTTCCCTCTTGTGACATCCACCATCAGATCTTGTAAATCTCTTTGGTCATTTGGTTTGTGCATTCCTCCTTCGATACACCTTGGGATAGAAACATAATATTTTAATTTTTTTGTCGGTAGTGTTATTGCTTACTTGAAATTTTTCCTTTATTGAATCCCTTTCTCCTTCACCATTGTTTCATGAAGGTGGTGTGGGTTAGTGGTTGTGGTTGTTTGAGACTTTAAATAGTCTTCTTTCAATGTTCTTCATCCTTCATAAACCTCATACTACCCCTCGTTAGTTCTATATAAGTGGTGAAGGTTAGTGGTTATGATTTATTGGGACTTGTTCTAGTATTTTCTAATTAACCTTCATCTTACATGTCCTCCTACCACCCCTCTCACCTATCACCATGACTGACATTGGCCTCTTTCCCATAATTGTAGCTTTGTCACATTTTTTATCTCCCTCATGCATCTTTATTGCTAATTTATGCCAAGATAGTCCTTTTATGGTTGTGTCTTGTGTCTTTAACCCCCACCATGGTGCACCACTTGATGTTGACTCACACTAATTGTTGTATTCAAGTCAAGCCTAGACCTATGGATGCAAGTTGGACTATTAATGACCCATGATTCCATGATCTTATTGCAGTTGATTTCTTCTTCCCAATGAGATGAATAATGTTATCAAGTATCATGTAATAATTAGATCCCTAAATGATGCCTATGTGCTAGGTATGTGCTATGATTAGTTATTATCCAACTCACTCTTAGTTATGTCTCATCTCACTAAATTATGGAACATACTTAACACTAGGTTGCTACCCCTCATTGAAGTGGCACATGATTTATTATCCTCTATTATAGAATTATAAACCTCTCATGTCCTTAATGATCCATATAAAATAGTGTATTCACCTTAGTTGCTAGCCATGAGGTAACTTTCTCCTAGTTGTCCACCTTGTAGCACATGGGCATCACTATTAGTGGAAGTTAACATACCAACTAAGATGACTCTCCTACCTTCATAATAGTAACTCCTCCTCACATCTATAGTCATGCACACAAAATTAGGATGTTAGTGTATGAAAACCAAGTGAAATATAGATAAAGGACTACTATTTCACTTCCCCCCTCTTTTGTTGGTCTATAGACTTCTTTCCAATCCCTTTAAAATAATTTTGGAGACTTTTAGGGATAGGCCGTTGGTTTAAAATTAGCCTAAAAGTGGTCCAAGACACTAGTTTTTTATAACACATAGCCTTTCCTTAGTCAACACCACTTGTTAGGCCTGCTAGCAAGTAGCTTGGGCCGTACACATTTAGGCAAGACCTAGGGCTTACAAGAAATCCCACTTTAGGCCTTTGTTTGGCTTCCCATTTGTACATAAGAGCATGGCCTCTCCTCATGAGTGCTTTGGTGTATATTTTTCCTCAATCCATTAATGGATTTGAGCAAAATTTGGAAAAAAATTCTAGTAGGCCCTCTAAAAAAAAAACTAAAAAATTATTCAAATTAATAGTTGGAATACTTACCTAAACCATGATGATCACTCTTCATGCACTCTCATGTGATTATGTCTCCTTTGTGTGATTTTATAGGCTCTCTTAACTATTTTTAACTTGTCACCTTCACTTTTTCATGCCTTTTTGGGTCATTTTTGTGTGGGTTGTATCTCATTATTAGGAGGGTCATTAAACCTCCATATTAGTGGTTTTGGCCATTATAAATGTAATGGTAGCCTTAATTTTCCTCCCTAGGTCCTTATTAGGCTCATTTTAAGACCCTTTTGATCTCTTGGACCCCTGATTCCCCTAAATTATCAAGCCTATGTACTCCCTTATAGATGCACCTAGGATATAAGCAATTATTTGTGCTTATTTTAGTTAGTAGTTTCCCTAATTATTTGTATTTGACCACTTATAAAATACCTCTACCTCTTTCATCATGGTTTTTTTAGGTGTACAAGTTTGTGTTTTTAATTATTTTAGATTTTCTCAAGTCTTGTCTAGCTAGTCTTCATTTTCATGAGCCTCTTACCACCCTTATTTACCTCTCATTGTGGCTAGAATTAGTCACCTCCTTGATTATGTCTTGGTCATATAATTTATCTCCCTTTTTTAGCTTACCTATTCTATACTATGTCAAGCTAGTCCTTTTTGGGTGGTGTCTTACATTACATCATTCCATGATGACCAACATTGATGGAAATATTCTAGACAAATCAAGACCTACCATTGTCGCTTGGACTATTGATGACACATGAGGCCATGATTTTTTTGAAGTTAGTTACTTCCTTACCAATGAGATGAATAATGTTTCCAAGTATCATGAAATTGTCATATCCCTAACCAATACTCATGCACTAGGTGTGTGTTATGTGTAGTTTTTATCTTACTCACTCTTAGTTGTGTCTTAGCTCATCAGGGTCTAAAACATCCTTCTATGTAAGTTTCTCCCCCTCTTTGAGGTGGTAGGTGATTTTATCTCCTCTTTTGAGGACTTTAAAATATCCCACATCCCTCATGTAGAGAACACTAGAGAAGACACTCTAGTGAATATTATCTTGGTTTGCATGGTTTGATATCACTTTTTGTCCCTTCTATGTAGGAATTAGAGCTGGATTTGGATTACAAAGAGTATATGCTAGTACCCTTTAGATGACACAATTGAATATTCTTCCATTTACATTTTAATCAGGTAAGTGTAGGTAATTTTCTCATTTTTATTTTTCCTATCTCTTTATTACTTTTGTGTGGCTTCTAGGTATTACACACAACTCGTTCTACTAAACACTAATTTTATATACCTCAAGGGTACATGTAATTATGATTCCCTTGAACATGCTCCTCTCAATTATTACATATCATGTCATAATTTATGCTACTAACTTCATGAGTCCTATTTTTTTCTACCAACATCTTTGGAAAGATCCCCAATCCATTGTTCACCCTTCTAGACCTTCTATGCACTCTATCAAAGCTCTTACACCCTATAGGACCCTTTATATACACCCAAAAGACCTTTTGAGAGTATAATCAGCCTAAGATACATAATTTTAACAAAACCCATAGCCTAGGACACATATTTTTGCCAAAAGTCCACACCTTAGGATGCGACTCTTCTAGAAAGTTATTTTGGTGCATTTGTCTTCTTGTAAACAATCATAAATGACTCTTTTTTAGGAGATCCATGCCCTTGTTTACTATATATGAATAAAAATATATCCTTTTACCTCTATTATTCACTCTTTTGGCTCTCTTGACCTTCTTTAGCTTCCATTGTGATAAATGATTGCCTACACAATTGTATACTGATTTACTTGCACAATTACTACTCATAGTTATTTTTGTTTCATGGTGGCTTCTTCCTAGATCCTATGGTCAATATTTAACCCAATTTATGCCATTTTATTGGCCTATACACTCCTAATTTATGTTGATTCACCCTCTCCCACTTTTAGATATTGAATTTGATAAAAGCTCTCCATTCTAGCTCAATCTTCCTCCATCTCTAAAGTAACCTGGAATCATAGTTGGTAGAACATTTGCATTATGTTTTGAGATTGATCTGAGGTTACCTTGATTTCAAGGTGAAACCATTTGGTTAGTGTATTTTAGTATATTTTCTATGGTTATCTACATTTATGAAAAAGCATTAACATAGATTTATGAAATTTTGTGCTCTCTCTATCTCTCTAATGTCTTTCATTTTGAAAACATATTTCATTTCTTAGAGATGCATGTTTATAAACTATTTTCCTTACTTGGTAATGCTTACTTAATTATACATCTTGTTTTCTTATTATTTACACATTAGTTTTTTCCCTCTAGATATGTGATTTAATGTGGCTAGATCAGTTAAAGATACTTACATCCTTTATGTGCTTGATCAAAATAATCATAACCTAGTTTATAATTTAGTATTTGGCCTACTGCAAGCCACTAAACTAAATAGATACCTTAGAATTCTAATGGCCAATTACATCCTTCAACATAATAGGTGTTCGCTTAGTACCCTTGGTGCCCCCTATACCAAACTGTAATGACTTATTTGGATTCTTGGAGATACATTATGGATTTTATAAAACCAATAAAAAGCCTCATGGATGCATTTAGATCTATGTCACTACTAGACCCAAAATATTATGCATTAAGCTGATGGTTTTAAATCATCCACTCTATTATAATATAATTTTTTGTCTTCCTTGGACTCATCTCATGAGAGCTATCACATCTTTAGGTATCCAATGCATAAAGTTAAATCATAATGGAAAACATTAATAAAATGAATCAAATCCCAACCGATGGGGTCTCAATCTACCTAATCCTAAAACATAGTATCATATCCACACTAATTCTCATATCAATAGTCCTCCCCTCCCTCAGTTTGCCAATATGCATCCCGACCTCCAAGTTACTCTTGTAGAGTTTAATCTGATGATTAATCTAATGAGTTATAAATTACTTTAAATACCACTAGATTACCTCTTTATATATATGAATGGATTCATCCATCTCTGTTACCTTGAAATAAGACCATTCATTTTATTGATGACGATATCAAGAGCCCTACCTTATGCAATGTCAATGAGGATTTTTACATAGAAGATGAATTCATATGAAACAATTTTAGAGTGGAAAAACTCTTTAAGGATCCTCCATTATTAACCCCTCAAACATTTAGCAACATTGATGTATCTACCAAATACACTTCCAATAATAATCCTCAAATTACTTATGATTTTAACATCTCTCCATCATATGATGATTAATATATAGTTGCCCAAGGCCAATCTCAAAACTTATATGTAATTCATTATCATAAAACTCTCACTAAAATACATGCCTTTAATTGAGATGTTAATTTATTTCATATCTCATCCAATTTAAGTTATGATGAACATGATTTATAACCTCATGGTCATCTCCCTCCTGTCAACCCACCTTTGGAAATTACTCCCTAGGTTGTTTAATAATTTTTTTATTTCCCTAGCATATATGATGATATTGGCCAACTTGATACCATTCATAAATAATTCAACCTTGCTACCTATTTAGGTCATCCAAGTATAACTTATCCTATTCAACTATCTTTAAACCACATTGGCCAATCCAATACAATTCAAAAATTAGTTCATAATTACACTGTCCAAAATTTACCAAGTGGGAATACAATTCCATTATCATCCTCCATTCCAGTCAATGTTTTCAGCTAGATAAATATCATAAAAACCTATTTCAAAAATTGTATTGACCTTTTTGACATAGCTCAACCTCATTCTTATATTATAAACTATATCAACTACACTGATATTATCCAATAAAAATCATTGACTTCACCTTAAAATCCTAAAGTTACTTTGGATTCTAAAACAACCATTGTAATATAAATCCATTCTAAAATTGGTAGCAAAGGTAATCAAATTATTTATCTTGAGGTAGACATTGAATGTTATATCCCATTACCTACTCTTCTTAATGATGAAGCTATCCTAGAATTACTCCACACTAGAGAGCCTTAACTTGCCCACTAACATCATACACTTAGTTATTTTGAGAAAAAGGCTCCTCAATTTAGTAATTTCATCACTAGTGTTGATGTAAAACTGATCCTATTTCCAATATTCCTTCAACTCCATATCATTTTCAAGATTAAAAAAATAAGTTTATCAAAGACACTTAAGTAGTTAACTTTGATACAAATATCAATCCCAAATCAATTCTTATCTGACCCTGAAGAGAAATATAATTACAACCTATTTTTAGAGAAATATCATGAAGTATTTTCATGGTTATATGCAAACATGTCTGACACTAATTCTAGCATAGTTGTTCATAACATAATGACATATCTAGATTCAAAATATGTGATCCAATTGCCAAAAAAAATTCCCCCATTATGTCTCAAATAAGTTATCAAGATCCTAGAGACTAAGTTAATTCAAAATCTATATTACTCATAATGGATATCCAATATGATACCTATCTATAAAAAAGTCACTATGGTTATTTGCATCTATAATGAATTTTGTTATCTCAACTTATCATGTCGTAAGGATAACATCCTTTACCATCAATCGATGTTAATATTGATTATATATTTAGATATAAGATGATTTCCCTTATTGATGGTTTTTGGGGTAAAATTAGATTCATATTTCCAATGAGGATTAATAAAAAATTGTCTTTACTACCAAGTGGAGAACCCATTGTTATGTTATGATGTCTTTCAGCCTTAAAAAGGTTGGAGAAAATTATCAACATCTAATGACCCACATTTTTTATGTCTCATCTAAAAAATAGTAAAAAAATACATAGATGACATTATATCCAAATCCAAGCATCTTGAAAACCATCTTCATGAATTAACTATCATTTTTTACCATCTTATTAAGTAAAAAGTTAAGTTCAATCCTCACATGTGTGTCTTCGGTGTCACCTTTGGAATGAACTTAGGAATTCTAGAATTGTTATTATGGATTGATTTATATCATAGTAAGATAAATTTTATTCTCAAAATTCATACACCTCAATCCATTCTCAAAATTTATACTTACCTCTACAAGCTCAAGGCAATTTGTTGAATTTTTCTTGAGTTTGTTTATTGTGTCTACTCGGTAAACTCCATTATTAATAAAGGTGTTACACTTAAATGGACCAATGTTTATTATCAATAATTTTATAACATGAATAAATCATTGATTAATCATCCAACTCTAAACCCACCTTAATATGATCTCCCTCCCTTCTTGTTTACCTTATCTATGCCCATATCAATTTGAGTAATGCTTATGCAGCAAGATGAGTCAAGAAAAGAGTATGAAATTTATTATATTAGTCATAAATTGATATATTATGAGACCTTTTACATTAATTTAGAGTGTTACTATCTATAAATCTACTTTATCTCTTAAAATCTTTAACACTATATTCTTTATTAGACCACTAACATCATTTTCCATTATAACCTCCTTCATTATTTCTCTGCCTTCAACAAATGGATGGTGATTTCTATGGAGTTTGACATAAGAATAATTAATAAAAATTAGTCAAAATCAAAGTGATTAATAATCAAATTATTATTGTATGCAATGGAAAATGCAATAAATCTATAAAACAATCTTATCTCAGAGAACATAAATCCTACTTACACTTTCAATTATTGATACATTAGATATTCAGGGTCATGACCAAGATGGATCTACTAAACCTAGCCAAGGGATCTATTTCCATAATAATATCACTAGAGATGATTAAAAAACCTCCAGTCAATTAAAACTATGTAATAACCCTAACTAGGTCTTTTTATAACCCAAATTTGCACCCTAGAGAAGTCAATCATACCTTCTCAAATTTGGGATAATATGGAACTATCTCTGAGTATAGGCAAATTGATTACAAGAGATAGATATTTAGATTATGGGATAGCTCCCTTGATCTAACTATTTAAGCTCTCAACTACAGTAGTATAATCACGTATTAGGGTGAAAAGGGAAGAAGGAAACATAAAATTAATATATACTAATGGAGGTGATACACTAAGGATATCTCCAAAAACATAATTGAAATTTCACTATGAAATTATAATACTAAAATTGATCTCAAATCAAGGTTCTTCTAGAAAAAGTGTTTCTACATGGAGGTAGATTGCTATGCATTTCCAAAGATGAGTGAATAGGAGGTCTAGTCTTAGACACTACTAATATTCTTTACACTTCAAATACACCTAATAAGCACTTACACTTCATCAGACCTATTAGAATAAATCTTACTTACACAATGCATACAAGAGAATAATGGAAGCAAAGAGAAGCAATCATCACTTTTCATCTAAATAGACTACTTAACATACTTATTCAAGAAATTTTAGAGACTAAACTAGCTTGAGAACTTTATCCAAAGGCAAAACAAGATTTCACCATACCAATTCTAGATGTTTACAATGCCAAAATGGATTCAATATATAGATCAATAGGAGAAGAGAGAGAAAGAGTGATGTTAGAGAGTCACCATGCCAAGTGTCAAGTATTGAAGACTAGTTACAATGCAAGATAAAGAGTTAGAAAAAATTCATGATGTTCTTATGGACAACTGTATATTCTCAACATGACATCCTTTTAAAGTTGGCATTGAGACACTTTATTATCTTTTTTTAAACTAGTTTCTTGATGAGGAATCCACTTCACTATCTATAAATACATTGAAAGTCATTTACATAAGTGAACTAACTTGAAAAGGTGGAAATGTGATTATTTTATGTCACTATACACTCCTCTAATTGATGATATTCACTTTTCCACTTGTTACTTGCTTCCTTGTAGTAACTCACCAGTGCTCTAGGCCTAGGTTATCACACTTGTAACTGGGGTGACATGTATATACTTAGAATAATTCATTATAGAGATATGAGACACATCTTCAAAAATTATTTGTCATATGGTTTATCATATAGACCTCAATGAAAAATCAAAATCAAACTTCTCATCTCCAACTTGGTAGTCACCTTGATTCTCAATATTCTAACCAAGACTACCTATAATAGTCAGCTTAGCAGAAGAGTATTCATACATGACTGAGGTGAGAATGGGGTTTGATGGGTTATAATACATCTCCACACACCTTCCACCATGGATTTCACTCACCTATTCCTTTCTACACCTTAAAATCACCTTAGATCTTATAGAAAACATAGAATTTGACCCATCCATACAAGTGATGGTACAAATAATTGAGTTTTAAAGAGCTTGAGAGAGTGAAAAGTAGGTCTAAATAAATTTATAGACCAATTGACCCCTATTTGATGCATTTCTCTTCATATTTTTCTCATCGATCTCTTACGAGGGTTTTAGGTCATTTAGGTTCTTAGTAATGGTTCATAAAAGTTAGGCCCCTAAACTTCAAACCAATGCCACTAATTTCAATTAAATAACCTCCCTCAAATATCCCTAGGTACTCAAGACCCCATGAATCTTTTTTGTATATATGGGAGTGAAAGAAGTTGTCTCTCAGGTAGTTGTTATGCATTATGGACACCCCTAAGACAAATTGAGGCCAAAAAGGACCAAGCTAAGTTTTTATATAAAAAATGATGAGTTTTATCAACCCTTAAATCTCATTTTAAATTTATCAAATTTTTTTGGAAGATCACATGATCATATAAGTGACATTAGATGCCTGAGGTTCATGCCTAGTTCTAGGCCTCACAAACATAGCCTTAGGTTTTTGAGTATGTGACCACCCATAAATGTTCATAGTGATTTTAGGACCTCCTCAACACTTATTAACCTCCTATTCAACCCTACACATCATTTCATAGTGCCTCAATACTCTACCATTCATCCTTTCACCATCAATGCACTAGACCTATAAGTTACATTACTTATGGAGTGTCTCAGGTTTGAGATAAAATAGTGAGAACTTACACTATTATTTTGACCTAAAATTGACCATGGAGGTATTTTTAAACACATTATGACCCCTTTTACCAATTCACAAACCCTGATCACCTCTATAGAGGCCTTAATAATTCAAATTCTCAAAACTAACTATAGGCCTGTGATTATGTGCAGGGTTTTGATTGATTATGAGGTTTTGAAACCTAGCTTGGATTAACATTTAATATATTTTATTTGCCTCTAAGAATCACATGAAAGTGTAATATTATCACTCTAATATTTATTTATATATATGTCTTCCTACTAACCAAACATGTATCCTTCATTAGCTTAGGCTAGTTTATCTCCTAAGTCAAACTATAGGTGCTTATTAGGTAAATCAATGGATTCCTATAAGTGATGATACATGTTTGAAAATTTTAATTCACCATTTTAGTTTCTCCTAAGGTCACTAGTGATATATCACACATGATTGGATTTATTTTTTCCTTGAGACTATTATCTTATCCCTTTACCATCAATACACTATGGGTCTGCAAGTTGTATTATTCTAGGTTCATTTTGGCCTAATGGCATGATATTTATATAAGTAATTTAATTAGGATCTTAAATTAATTGAAATCCAATTTAACCATCATTATCTCTTGACCTAACCACCTACTCTTATGTTAAGATGTTACCTTTAGGCCTAGGTTACAAGAATGGAGCTATTAGGCTTACCCAGACCTCATAGACTTTCACCATGAGATGACACTTTGTGTAATAGAAACCATTTTCAAAGAAACTATGATGCATATTCCCATTTTAAAATTGTAATCAACTTTGAGGAAACATAAGTGGCTATGGTGTTCGATACTTAGCCCCATATTGGATTGTCACTCTTGATATCTCTTCCATAAAAACTTCAATGGATAATTTGACTAGACATGCTTTGAGGGGTTGAAAAAAAGTGTATTATCTTTTACTTTAATCCACTCACATAAGGATAAAATTTGAAACTATCAAACACTATTTGAAACCTTCATTGGTGTTCACTTCTAGCACAAGAGATTGATTATGCCTATCTTCCATGGTCACACATGCCAACAACATGAAATAAATGGATATGGTCTAAAAATATATACATTACTTGTTTCACATATACCAATCTTCAAATTAAAATTATGTGAGAAAAACTAAGCCATTAGGATTGCATAGGTAGTTTAGGGGTACTAACAATCTTAATGATTGTTCATACAACACAAGCCACCAATCATAAAAATATGACCATGAAATGGAAGCTCATAGAGACCCCTAACATCCTCCAAGTGAATTCATTCCAACTCTTCTCCTCTAGTCCATACCAAATGAAAATTATTGACCCTTTTTGAGTTGTCCAAGAGAGTGAAAGGAGTGAAGAAATGGGTTATTTCAATTTTAGATCTGTTAAAACTACCTGAGCCCAAAAATGACATATAGGTATGCCATGACATCTTATTGAAGCATTCACACCTATAGATAAGTAACCCCAATACATACAACCATCTAAAACTAACTTTTTTGAAAGTGATCTTATTTATTTTACATTAAACTTGTAATATTTTAGTTTCAAATATTTTTATAAACCTTATTTGACATGAAATACATTAGCCTTCTTCTTGAAATTTGTCCTTTTTATGAGATTCATGTGCAATTCCTTAAAATGACCAAAAAGGTGGCCTATAAGGATATTAAGAGAATAGACAAATATGACAAAGGCTAAAACATATTGTATGAACTTCAAAGTATGACTTAACCTCATTTAGGACCATGGTGACCATTTTCAAATCTAGAGGACCTTATGGAAAGTTTTAACATGCAATGGGGTTAACCCAATTTGACATGGGGTAAAATTTTAGTCAACAGGCCCTATATTTTCATATTCACTAAACTAATAACAAGTAAAATAAAGTCTAATCTAGTGCTCACCAAAGTTTGTGACACAAAGTGGGGTTAGTAAACATAAAATTAAACATGCATAGGATAATATTAATTAATATTATATAGGTAAAACCCTAATTCATATAGATAACAATATATTCAAAAACCATTACTTATGTTACTTATATCTACTAAAGAGAAGATCAAAGTTAGAGATACTTAGCTTGAAGATGAACCCATCAAGACTCAATCTCTCCCTTAGACAAAGGTGATTCTCAAGAGGTTTTTGTGGGTTTTAAGGATCACTAAGAAAGGCCAAAGAATCCAAGACTTCTCCATAAGACAATATTCTTCTCCAAGTAGAAACCCTAAGCTAATCCTCCTCAAGTAGAATGGTGGAAGAGTAGATTGTGAAGAAGTGCAAATGAATAATTACCTCTTGTCTCTCTAAGAATGGCAAAATGGATGTGTTTATATAGGTGGATCTAACCCTAATCTTTTCCAAAAGTTTAGGATGATAAGGTCAACCCAATTAACCTAGTATCATTATTGACATAAAATAAATTACGTCATAGATGAGGTTGGACAGGGGCCAACCTAGACCCTAATAAGTTTTATCAATTAGAGTATAAGGTCGATGGGGCTGACTATGTAACATAAACCTTCAAAAAGGGTTTTAGGTTAGGAAAGGGATAATGATGGTGGTAAATAATTAGAGGAGGATGAACAAGAGGAGTCAAAGCTTAGGGGAGTGTTTTTAAGAGATGGTTGGATTGATATCAAGTGGTAATAAGGGACAAAAATCTTGTGAAGCACCAATGGTCTGCCTACCCCTTTCTTGATACACCCCTTAAGGTATGCACTTAAAGAGATTGAGACTTGATGGGTTCTTAAAACATAGAAAAAATCATTAATTTATAAATTTTGAAAATTTTATGTGTATACATATGCCCCACTTAAATCTCATCACATATCACTCAGGCGTAATAGGGGATAGTGCTTTGAGAAAATAACATAACAACACACAACCTTGAAGCTAAAAAAAAGCTGCAGTATTTTAAAGCATAAAATAACTAAAAGTAAATGACTGAAAGGGAAATAACTAAAAAATTAAATGTATGTGTACCTTGACTTAACTTTATCATTGTATGGTTATCTATTGTGTTTATAGTTTTGATGGTGGATGGCACAAAGACTACTTTCAACAAACCCAAGGATACAAAACTAAAGAGCAAAAACAAACAAATATAAGAAAGCCAAGATAATTAATGCTATGTGGATGGGATGTACTTAGAAATTTGGCAATTGGGGTGACAAGTGTAATGTTATACCAAATGACCAAGTCAAAATGTAGAGTAAATTGGGTAATTGAAAAGCCAAGGCTACTAAAGACTGAAAACTCAAAAAAATAAACCTTAAGAAAGGCAAACTCACCAATTCAAACAGAGGATACATGTCATAAATGGATGTTAATCAAACATCAGTGTAAAATTAGTAACAATCCATACTCAAATAAAGATGATCAAGCAAAAATGGTACAATAACTTTGAAGAGTGAGTATTAACACTCCTTACTAAATTAGTAATGGAAAAAGTACATAAAAGGGAAAACAACATTGGTGAGTGAGAAATAACAATCCAACATTACCTTCTTTATCATTAGTGTTTTCTAATTTGAGGATATGATCACCAACATTAAACATATGAACTTTAAATAATTTTTTGTATTGTTTGGTAATACAGGCCTTGTATTGGTGATTATGTTATACAGCAAAAAGATGGTGTTCATCAAGGAGATCAAGAGCATGAAGGTGGGATTAACATAATTATTCATATGGTATGATACCATGAAGATATATATGGAGAGAGGGAATCTCAAATTCTAATGGGAGGATTGATTCAAAATCATAGACTAGAGAAAATGGCATTGCCCCAGTTGCATTGTGTGTGCTAGTGCAATAAGCCCAAAGAGAAGGATAGAGATGAATATGCTAATCTTTGTGGGTGTCATGAATTATATTTTGTAGAATTTTATTAATAATTTTATTAGTGTCCCCAGCTTGGCCATTAAATTATAGATGGTAGGGTGTGGAGAATTTATGATTGATTTTAAATTTAACACAGAGCTGTTTGGCATCTTTATTTTTAAAGTTACCACTATTGTCTTAAATGATAGTATGAGGGACACCAAAGTGACAGATGATATGGTTAAGGATGAATTTGTAGATGGTGTTACTGGTGACAATGATGAGGGGCATAACCTCAACCCATTTGCTAAAATATTTTATGGATATGATTATAAAAGCATGCCTGTCTTGAGATCGAGGTAACTTGCCTATGAGATCTAATTCCCACATGGAGAATGCCCAAGGAGATTTTATTATTTGAAACTCAGTTAGAGGTACATGAATTAGATCATCATGAAGTTAGAAAGGAGTAAATTTTTTTAAAAAAATGATGGCATCATTTTTAAGAGTGGGCTAAAAGTATCCCATACGTAAATATTTATGGGTTGTAGCATGTCTACTATAGTGGCCACCGCAAATGCCCCCGTGTGCTTATTTAATAGAGGAGGAACTTTTAATTTCATAACACATCAGAGCAAGGTACCTTGATCATTAAAATAATATAGGATGTTATATTGAAATACATACTTAAAATCTTGTTTGTGAATGTGAATCTTTTCATGAGAATCAAGGTTTAGAGGATAAGTTTGGTGTTCAAGAAATTGAATAATATCTTTGTATCACCAGCTTTGTTGAATGGTGGTGGCCTCAATGTGGTAGATGAGTGAATATTTTGGTTGAATAGAATATGGTGATTTTACTATTTATATGATAAAAGTGGGATTGGTAATAACATGGTACAAATGAAAAAGAGATGCTAAAGAAGCAATATAATTGGCAATAAAATTTTGATCTTGAGGGATAGGATTGATGGTAAAAAAATGAAATATGTGGTGAGGGTATTTGTGATTTGATGATAAGAAATGATATTCTCACTTTTTCATTGATAATAACCATTGAATTGGTAGAAATGAGTTAGAAGTCACCTAGAACATGTAGATATGTGATATCTAGATTAAGGGTTGTTCTCATGCCTAAGATTAAAGCTTCATACTCTGCCATGTTTTTAGTGACATTAAATGTGAGGAAAAATGCCAATGGAATAATTTTTCCAAAAGGGTTCATAAAGATACAACATGTCCTAGCTCATTGAAGGCATTTAGAACCATCAAAATAAAGGGTCCAAGTATCTTTGTGTAAATTGACATTAATTTCATGAAGTTATTCAATAACTAATTTTGGTTTAGTAGTATCGGGTAAGATAAAAAACAATTCTAGATGACTTGCTTCAAGGTCAAAAGTAAAGTTATGGAAGTAATATTTAAGAGATATGTCTTGGTTAAGACCTTCAATGTATAGAATATTGTCATCAATAAGACTATCTTGAAGGTGATCGGTAGCTGGCACAAGAGCTGCAACAAGTTGATCAACAATGATTTATCCTTTGATATCTTTTTGGGTAATAATTCAGAGATCAAATTCCATAAGAAGGACCATCCACTTGCCAATTTTATCTCTAGGAAGAAAGGATTTGGAGAAGAAGTGATGAAGGGGGTCGGAATGAATGATAACATAAGTGGTTTGATAAAGCATATAATGTCAAAGTTTTTCAATGGCAAAATATATGGTGAGGCAATCACATTCAACTTTTGTATAATGTTTCTCATAATTGATGAGGCCTCAACTAATATAGTAGATGGCATATTCCCTTCCAGTATCATCTTTTTGGGAAAGAATTACCCCAACTAATATGGGTATGGAAGAGATATCAAAATCAATGGTCAATCATTTAAAGGTGGATGAAGAGTAGGTGGGTGAATCAATGATTCTTTTATATTATCAAATGCTTTTTGATAGGGATCTATCCATTTTAAGGCATTACCTTTCTTAAGAATAAAATTTATGGAATAGATATAGTAAACCTTTTCAGGAATGAATCATCTAATTACCCTAAGTTTATTGAGGTAAGTGCTAATATATGTAATGGATCGATGGATGGGCATGTTTGTGATAACATTGATCCTTATAGGATTGACATTGATGCCATGAAGAGAGACTAAGAATCCAAGTAGTTTTCCATATGTGACACCAAAAACACATTTGTAGGGATTTAGTCTAACTTTATATTTAAGGAGGTAGTTGAAGATGATAGTAAGATCAAAAAGATGAGTCATGTGTCTTTTATATTTGTCAATGAGATCATCCACATAGGTCTCTACAATATTGTGAATAAGATCATGAAATATGTGAGTCATTACACATTGATAGGTAGCTCCATCATTTTTTAGGCTGAAGGGAATTTTAATGTAGCAATAGGTGCCCCATTATGTGGTGAGAATTGTCTTATGTTGGTCTTTAGGGGCAATGTAAATTTGGTTAGAACTTGAGAAACCATCCATACGAGACAAAATTTCATAACCAATTGTGTAATCAAAGATGACATCTATTGAATATAGAGGGAAATTATCTTTAGGATAAGCAAGATTAAGATTACAAAAATCAATGAAAATGAGAATGACCATGGTGACCTTATTATGAATAGGTAGTATGTTAGAAACCCATTCATAATAGTCCATAGGTTTGATAAACTTTGCATCAAGAAGTTTGATAATTTATTTATGGCATATAGTTGAAATTTTTGGTGGAAATTTTTGTTGTTTTTGTCGTATGGATTTGGCATTAGGGTAAGTGATAATATTATGCACCATGATGCTAGGGTCAATACCAAGCATGTCCTAATAGTACTAGGAAAATATATCAAAATATTTATCAAATAATAAGCTAAATTTATCATGTTTAGTTGGTGTGAGTTCACAAGAGACTATAATTAGTCGAGGGCATGATGGGGTACAATATTCAATTCAAGTAGTTTCTTTGATAAGCATAACATTTCCATCTTGGAAATGATATGGTGCATTAATTAATGAGGAAATGGGATTTGATTTAGGGTCGATGCTAGTGATGAAGTTATTAAAAGAATGGGATTTATTTTTGAAATTCCAAAGTTTTTGATGTTGCCAAGGACGTTGAGGTTCTCAGGCATGAAGCAACTCAAGAATGGATTCATCGCTAGGCAAAGTGAAAAGATGACCATAATACTCAAGATTTACTTAGATATTGAGAATTTGATTACCATGGTGATCATATTTAATATGTATTTGATGTACATCTATGGCCTTGGCATATAATATAATCTTGAGAGTAGGGGGAATAGGTTGATCAAATGAGATTGGTGTGTCACTAATTTCATTAATAGGGGAAGAATTGGGTGCAATGAGTGGATCTATAGGTGGTATAGAAGATGCAAGAAATTTTAGATGTTTAAAAGGTAGGATTTGTTCTACCACCCAAGGAGTATCAATAAGTGGAGAATTAATGAAAGGTATATGACCTTCAGGAGCTAATTCAAAATCAATGGAAATGCTATCAACATCATGGTTGAAATCATGTATTTGGGCTAAATTTTTCTTATAACGTTGAACATCTAGGTCTTGGGATTGAGCTTGGGCCATGATGTAGTTATCATCATAAATAAGTTGGAGAAATGGTACATGTTTAATATTCAAGAGGAGTTTAAGAAGGGGATATTCCTAGATTACTAAATTTTCATGGAGACATGGTTAAAGGAGTTCAGAATAATTATGCCACTCTATAATCATTACATGTGAAGGCATCTTTTAGGTAAGAAATGTTCTGATCATTGCATGGAGGAGAGAAATAAGTTATCTCAATAATGAAGGGAATAGTGTGATCATGAGGTAATAAATAAGGGGGAAGCCACTATGAGATGTAAAGAGATAGCTCAGTATTATTTCAAGTATGTTTTAAGTCATTAGGTTAATCATCATCTGAATCAGTAAGAGTGACCTGTAAGTCTAGATTAATGTTGATGAATTTAGGTAAGGGAGCACTATGGATTATTATAATGGTAGGAATGTGATATTGAGATTAAGGATTGAGAAGTTAAATACTCTAAGGATTGGGATTGGCCTCATGTTTATACCATTTGCCATTATGTAGGAACTTGATGCATTGGATACCAGAAGAGGTGTAGCCCTCATTCTATGAGTCCAAGGTCAGCCTAGGAGTATGTTGTAAGATAGGGGCAAATAAAGGACCATAAACTTATTTCAAATATTCTTAGGTCTGATTGTAATGGGAATCCAAATATAACCAAGTGGCTTTTGATTAGTTTTATCAAACCCATGACATGTTAGGTGGGTTTGTTTGAGATGATCCTTATTATAGCCAAGTTGTTGGATAAGCCACAAAGATGTCACAATAATAATGGATCCTTAATAAACTAAAAATTTATGGATAAGGCTATTATTAATGGATATTTTAATTAATATGGGTGGGTCATCAATGAGAAAAAGGATCTCATCATTAATCATGTCTTCTTCAAGGATCTAAATGGAAGGTTTGGAAAAAAGATAAATGGATTCAATGGTATGCACATTGGTGGGTTGAGGCTCAAGAAAGGGTGGTTCTTCATCCATAGAGGATGGATCTTCAATTCATTATAATTTTTGCATGAGGAGTTTGTGATGATAAGGGGAGGTGTGAACTAACTCCATAAGGGGAATCTTTCAAGTCATGGAGTTGAGATCTTCTATAAATTTCTAATGGGATTTAGAAGAAGAATTAGTGTGTGTTTATTAAGGTAAGTTATATTTTGAAGGAATGAAAGTGGTTGTGTATTTGAAAGAAGGATATGGTTCCTTATTAGATTTTGAATCTAGTTGAGTGGTTGTAGTATCTTTGAGAATTTGATCTTATAAATATGGCTTCTTAGGTTTAGTGATAGGATATTTGTGAACTAGTTTGCGATGATAACTGACCTTAGATGCATTGACCTAGTGATAATTATTGTAATATTGGTCATAGTCAGCATCAATGGCACAAACATCCTTGGTAGCTTGTTGAGTGGTAGATGTGGGGAAATATTTTTGGTTATTAGATAGAGAAGCTTTGGGAACTTGTAATTTTTGAGAAGTGGTGTTGTATTCTTGACAATAGAGTTGGATCATGGCTTTGTGATTGAAAGAATCACCAAGAATATAGGAGACAAAAAATTGGTAAGCCCTCCAAAAGTTTCATAGGAATGACCAATGTCAACATGGAACCAAGAAAATTGATTAGGGTCATACCATTTAGGAGGATTATTGGTATAAGTAAAAGGTTTGGAGGATGTTATGTATTATTTCATTTACTATATAATTAGTGGTATGTGAGAATATTGGGGATTGTCAGCTTTAAAAACTCCTGTTTAGTTTGAGGATTATTTCTAGTGATGGCATTAGTAGAAGTTTGAAAATAGCCCTTAAGGAATTTGGTATTAAGTTTGAATTGCTTCATGAGGAAGTCTTAAAACTTGGCTTGGTCAAGATATTTTTTAAGTGTTTAAGGGGCAAAATTTTGAACCTTATATTGAAGTGAAGGATTTAAAGTAGTTACAAAGAGTTTAAATAGATTATCATCAATCATGTTATGGTTGGCCTTGTGGGATAAATATTTCTATCGTTTGATGAAATCATGAGTTGATTCAGTGGGAGATTTCTTAGCATTGATGAAATGGCTAAGGCAATTTTTGGGAAGCTCATTATGTTGAAATTATTTAACTAGAGGAATGACTAAATCCTCTAGTTTCTAGATGGAATGTTGGGGATGCTGGTTGTACCATTCTAATACATCGCTAGTGAAGGTTTTAACTAGAATTTTAGTGGTGGCAAAAGTATTAGTTTGGATCCACTCTTTATAAAGATTTCCAAATGATTTAAGAAAGGATGTAGGGTCTTTAGTCCCATCATACTTGAAAGTGGGAGAGATGTTACCAATATCAATGAAAATGATAAAAGGAGATAAAGGCTCATTTTAGAAGTTTTGAGATTTTTTTTTATTCATGATAGGTTGAGGAATAACATATATTGAGGCATATTTAATAGGTGGAGGAATAAAATTTTGACTAGTTTGAGGAATTATAACCAAATGTTGATTATCCATATTGATCAAATGATGCTCTATTTGCATTATTTGTTAGGTGTTAGATGTTTGAATTATATTCATTTGTTGTATAACTTGTGTAAGAAGTTGAGTCATATAAATTGGTATTTTGATGTTTGTAGGAGGAATCCCCAAATTGGTATTATAGGGAGGGTTATTGGGAGGTGGATTACCTATGGGATTGTCAAATAGACTTGTGTCAATTTCTCCCACATTGTGTTGAAATGCTTGAAGATGAGAATTGTCTCGATAGGTATAAAAAGGATCAGATCCACATACTTCATATTAAGGTGTGATTTTAACCATGTTACAATCCATAGATGAAGTAAGGGAAGAGGTGCTCCAAAATTAAGGGTCCTCTTGGGAGGTAAAGAAATGGAGATAATAATACCTTGTATAGTGTCTATATGGATTCAAGTTGTCCAAGAAGATTTTAATAGAGGATTTCATGATGCTTTGAGGAAATGAATAAAATTTTAAGAAATAAAAATGAGAGATCAAAGATAGAGAACTAATAGACAGATAGAGAAGGAAGTCATCAAAATAAATAACTATATCAATCAAATAGAAAAGCAAGGTCAGTAATCAGATACAAGGTTAACTGGGTCAACAAAGTACTATTGGAAAGGCGCTGAGAAGAGTAAAAATTTGACTACGTTTACTATGTACTATTGGATAGAGGGAATAATAGATATATAAGATACACAATTATGCTGGTCAACTATCTATTATTGATAGCAAGAAAGTAGAGTTTGTAAGAGACTATATTGACCAAAATGACAATATTCTAAAATAGAGTAAATTTTTTGCAATATAAGTGAATAAAGAATGAAATAAAACACACACACAATGGGATCAATGCGAGTGATCTAATTTGGGCACACATCACAAAACCTTTCACCAACACTAGCTAATGCAAATTTTTGCAATACAACACTCAATGATCAAAGAGCAAGCAATCAATTGAAAATTAAATGCTAACTAAGTGGTCATTCTGAGTGTTATTATATTATTAGAAAGTATTAATTTTATTGGAATAAAAATTAATATGAGGGAGGTGAATCAGTCTCCAAAAACTTTATTATACAATCTTACTTAAGTAATCATAGATCATTTAGACAAGCATGTACATCTTGGTAAGCATAAGCACTAATTCACAAGAGCATGAAACACATTAACACAATATATATATGTGGGAAACCCTCAAGGGTAATAAAACCCATTGATGATGAAAATTAACTATCATCCTATAAGATAAATACAAACTTTAATGAATCACCCAACTTCACATGGAGTACCAACCCTAACTAGTTAAGCACCAACTCAACTAGGATTTAGAAAGCACCCACTTGCAAAGAGGCACCAACCCCCTAGATGAATCATAACCAAATTATCCACATAAAACACTTGATCAAATTTATAATACAATTTTTCTCATAAAATATATGATAATATCCTTCTTCATCTCTTCACACACTTCTATTCCTCTCAAAACTAGTCTCTAGCCTTCTTCGCTTAACTAGCCCTCTTCTTGACTTGATTGGCTAAAATTACCTAGATTATCATATACATAACCTTTGTTAAATTTTCATAACTAATCCTTTATCCTATTATAATTGTCTAAAATACCTCCTTATGCTCTACAATATACTTTCTTATTCGCTTACTTCACACTTGCAAATAGGCCTAAAAATGCCTAGTATTTATACAAGACTTTGTTGTTCATATTCTTCTTGGTCATCCAAAAATATTTAAAATATTATGTAATATATTAAATTAATCTTATTACATATAATATACATGGATAAAATGTTCTTTTAGTCCCTTTAGGTCTTATCTTTCTCAAATAGGCCTTATCTCTCCTTTAGGTCTCATGGAGACCTAATCTTATTAGGTCTACTTAGCATACATTACCCTTTGATATTATTGGAGAAAATTCAAAAACTTAACATGGAAGAAACACATAATATTAAATACCAATATACCAAATATAATATCATCTAGGATTCATATCACCTTTTAGCTCAAACCACTACTTAGAGCACATCATTAGTACTGTTCATATTAGGCCTGTGCATACCCAAAAAAATATGTCTTGAATAAGTGAAGCATAAACACAAATTTAAAAAAAAAACTTGGAACAATATATATATAAATAAGATACATAAAATTATATTCATAACTATGTGTATTATACTTCATAACTCAAGGTAAAAGGGTACAAATCCTTCTCTACAAGTAGTTCACTCATAACTGCCAATTGGTCTCAAAACACAGTCATGAAACCTTGAATTTTTAAAACCTATAGGAACAAACTTAATGTCTTATAATTAATTAAAATGATATTAAATAAACATAAAATCAATATCCATTAAAAATATGACAATAAATAATGATAATTATTGGTCTTGTAGACCAATCTGTTAACCTCCTCTCTCATAGACCTTACTCAGTTAGACAAGCCATTTTGGCTTCAATGTTCCAACACATTATACTAACTTAAAAGATTATGAAATGAATGGATATTTAATTAAATTTATAAAAAACAACATCATGTGAATTTTATTCTTTATATAAGGGTATAGGGCCTCCAATTCATCATTGTAACTTTCTTACCCAGATCTGCCAGTTTGCCTCGAAAACCAGTCATGGTGATTTTAATCTCTAACACTTGCATGAACATTTATAATAACTATTTATTAATTTTTATGATATTATTAGATCATTAGGTAACTCTGAAATATAAATATACTATGTTAAAGTGACAATATTAGTCTTGCATACCAAAATCACAACCTTACACCTTCACTGTCTTATATGCACAAGACAGTTCAACTTATGAGCAACATTATCAACATATCCACTGACCTTAAATATATATATCCAAAATTAACATGTATTATATGTCTTTAAAAAATTATCCATGCACTTTTACTCATCCCTAATCTATGACAACACATCCCCAATTAGCTTCTCACTTCTACCTAGTGTTCTCACTATCTACACCACTAGGACTTTTAGTGATAAGTCAACTTGCATGACTATTTTATAACCCTTTAGGTCTATAACCTGGTTATAAACCACCATTAACATATAATACAAGTATAAATATTCAACTTCCATCTAATTATCAACTTTTACTTGATTAACTTTGCCTACTACATCAAATCTCTGAGAAATAAGACTTTTCTTATAGGGTCCACTCACTCACCTAATAAACCAATCACACCTGAAGGTGACTGAGATATTTTAATATAACTTACAATCACTTAAATATCCATTCCAAACCATTTTGGTATATTTTTATCAAAATATTTCACATTGTATCAATGTTAAGGTTTTAGAGAGGGTTAACACTATTTTTAGTGTTAAAAATTGTTCATAAAACTTAGTCCCTTATTCTAGAAACCAATTATTTTAACTTAAAGATAGTAACCTTAACCATATACCATGAATATATTAGGTTAACATTAATAGTTTACACATGCCAATGAGTACTTGAAAGTTCTTCTTGAGTTGATAATCCTTCATTCTATACATACAGAAAACCTCAAAACCACATTTCAAGCCTTTTCTTGCAAACTTTGACCTAAAACTTGGTCAAAAAACATAAAAAAAACATAATATACCTATATAAATTCTCATTTTTTCATTTTTATCTTGAAATATTAAACTCATACCTCAGTTGGCCACCATCTCTCTTTTTGCTTACTTGGACCTTAACTTACAAATCACATTAGGTCTTAAAACTAGCCTTCAAGCCTATTTACATACACTCAAAACCTCACTCACATGATCAAGAAACCTATCACATTAAAAAAACTAATTTTCATCCTTAATATGTCTTGACAATACTTCATGGTACCTCATTGGGTCAAGCAGGGTCTAGAACTAGTCTAGTTGCATGCCAGGTTTGTAGGTCTTACCCATATATGCTTACCTTAAAACACACCTAAGTGTTACAATTCCTCATATTCATACTAAAAAAACCCCTATAATACATCTTATGCCTTTTTTTATCCATCTCATCAGGCCACTAAGCTCATAGCTTCTCACAAGGTCTCTTCTTATAATGACTAGTGTCATGACTAGGATTCTCAATCACTTGAAGTTTGACAAATAACTTAGAAACACTCCTTGATTGTTTTACACCTTGATCACATTTCATTCATTATCCTTGGACAATATCATACAATTGTACACACCTCTTCATGCTCATCATGCACATGCTTGTTATGACTAGGCTTTTTAAGACACCTAGTACTCAAAACATTCTTAGCTTGACCTGATCATCAAACCTCTTTATGAAAACAATAATAGTCATCAAGTTAACATGAATCATGAAATTAACCTCAAAATAATCATTAGGTTTCCTTCAAATTCTCTCTAGCCACATGGCTTCCTTATCGAATACCACTTCACCATGCATATTTACTAGATGTACCTTGACATAAATGACATAAACCTTGGCCTTGAAATCAATGACAACACTTCTCAACAAATTTAAGTGTGATATGAAAGTTGGCTGAAAATAGGGAACTATAAAATAATCTATGGATGGTTTTAGGATGTTTGGGTTGAAAGCGATCTTTGTTAGCAATGGCACTGACTTAGTGTTGGGGCCTACCCCCTCACTTCACAATCCCATAGTGTTAAGGTGTCAGGTTCTTTGCTAATATATACCATTAACCATGTATTTATACTTGGCCAAAAAACTAAGTTGGCTTCCCCCTCGATGATGAGATCCAACTAGGTAGGCCTTGGGAAGACAAGTTTTTAAATGCATTTTAAATATTATGTGATTTGGTAGTGTGTAAAAAAGAGTAAAATAGTATAACTAAAATGGTAATTTTAAAAACCACATATTTATACTATGTGAGCTACTCTAAGCATGCAAATAATTGAAGAGGAAATGTGAATTAATTACTAGCAAATAGTTTTTAATTCCTTGATGAAGAATAGTACATAGTCAATTTAGGTGACATTGTATGCAAACATACAAAATGGAGTTGACTATGTCATTACTATTCTATTAAATCAAGGTATTTAAATAATATATTTGAATAGGTCAACTATGTCTCTTATACAGAAGATAAACTATAGAACTAAGTCAACTAGGTTGACCTAATTGGTTGTAGGGTTGTAGTATTAAAGGTTGCTAACTTATGCAAAATGGAACTAAAGAAAGTAATGAAATGGAAAAGAGGAAAGAAATGAACCTTGGTGGGTTTTAATATGGTTAGGATTGAAAATTTTATGTTAAAGTACCTTAAATGTTGCTTTCAAAATATATAAACTAAGTTGACTGGTTTGACCCAGTTATGCAAAACCCTAGGTGCTAAAGAAGAATATCATGACTAAATTGACCTATTCAACCTAATTTATTGATATATATGTTGGAATATAGAATAAAATGACAAATTTGACATATTCAACCTTGTATGCTTATATAGAACTAAAAAGGAGTACTATGTTGACCTATTCGATCTAGTAACCTATATTTGATAAAGCCCTGC
This sequence comes from Torreya grandis, assembly GCA_037957365.1. NCBI lineage: Eukaryota > Viridiplantae > Streptophyta > Pinopsida > Cupressales > Taxaceae > Torreya > Torreya grandis. The sequence goes on from JARHVA010002680.1 coordinate 302,315, forward strand.
ATATATAGAGCATAGTCATTTTGATGCTACTGTGTTAAAATTACACATTGAAATTCAGAACTATACTAAAAGATTTGATATAGTATTATAAATATATAAAACCTTAAAGGCTTATATTCATGTCAATTTCACCAGAATGTATGCAATGGAAATGTAATAGATCTATAAATCAATCCTAACTTTGAGAAGATAAATCCTAATTACACTTCCAATTATTGATACATTAAATATTTATGGTCATGACCAAGATGGATCTGCTAGACCTAGCCAAGGGATCTCTTATCATAATAATATCACTAGGGAGGGTTCCAAAGCCTCCAATCAAGAAAATCTATGCAATAAATATAACTAGGTGCCATGTTTTCATATTCACTAAACTAATAACAAGTAAAGCAAAGTCTAATCTAGTGTTCACCAAAGCTTGTCGCACAAGTGGGGTTAGTAAATATAAAATTAAACATGCATAATAGAATCATAATTAAGCTATGTATGGGTAAAACTCTAATGTATTGAGAGAATAATATATTCAAAAGCCATTACTTATGTTACTTCTATCTACTAAAGAGAGGAGCAAAGTTAAATATAAAAACCTTAAAGATGAACCATCAAGACTCAATCTCTCCCTTAGACAAAGGTGCTTATCAAGAGGTTGTTTTGGTTTATAATAATCACTAAGAAAGGCCAAAACATCCAAGACTTCTCCACAAGGCAAGATTATTCTCCAAATAGAAACCCTAAGCTAAGACTCTTCAAGTAGAATGGAAGAAAAGCATAAATGAATAATTAACTATTATTGTCTCTCTAATAATGGAAAAATGGATGTGTTTATATAAGCAAATCTAACCCTAATTATTTATAAAATTTTATGTTGACAAGGTCAACCTAGTATCGTTACTAACAAAAAAATTAGGTCATGGACTAGGTCAGCTAGGGGCCAACCTAAACCCTAATAAGCTTTATCAAATAGAGTACAAGGTCAATGGGGCTGACTGTGTGATGTAAACCTTCAAAAAGGGTTTTAGGTTAGGAAAAGGCTAATTAAGGTGGTAAATTACTAGAGGAGGGTGAGAAAGAGGAGGCAAAGCTTAGGGGAATGTTTTAAAGAGCTAGTTGGATTGATAAAAAGTGGTAATAAGGGACAAATCATGTGAAGCACTAATGGTCTACCTATCCCTTTCTCGGTACACCCCTTAAGGTGTGCACTTAGAGAGATTAAGACTCAATGGGTTCTTACAAGATAGAAAGCATTAGTAATTGATAAAGTTTTAAAATATTATGTGTATATAGTTCTCACACACCTACCAGATACACAACACCTTTAAGATACTCTTATAAGCAATAATTTCCTTCTAATCAAAGGTATTGACTAAGTTGTTTTTAAATACTACTTCTATAATTTCATGGCATACTTCAAGGCTCAATCCCTAGAAGAACTAAAAATTGTAGTCTAGGCTTAAATCATCTACAAAAGTTACTATAGAAGAATTACCTAAAGTTACCATCAACCTACATGAGGAAACTTGGACATTCCACTTCAATGGGTCCAAGTTCCTTCAAGGAGCTATGGTAAGATGTGTCTTAGCCGAACCTTACAAAAAATAATTCTTTTATACTTTCCATAAAACTTTGATGTCACTAATAACATCGTAGAATACAAAGCTCTCATCTTTCAGATCCAAGAAACCATATGTCTATATATTCCATTCTTACATGCCCTAGGAGATTCACAACTCATATATTGTAAAATCAATGGCTTCTACCAATGTAAAAGTTAAAATTTTAGTACATGTCATTAGTTAACCTATAATCTTACCAAATATTTTGTCTTTCACAATTAAATAAATTTAAAGAGAGAAATAATATCACAAATTATCTTATTTCTTTAGCTTCTCTATTTCATCCTCATCAAGCACTGCATGATTCATAGATCCTTAACCACATGAGGAAGTATATATCTATTCTATCACCGAAGGATGACTCTCTCATTTTCCATGTTGAATCCATCACCACTCAATAAATCACATGATATAAATAAATCATCCAATTCATTGAACATTGTATTTATCCTTATGAATCTAACTCTCATGAAAAGAGTAGACTTTTCAAGTAAGCTTGAAAATTCATCATTAGACAAAAACTTATTTATAGGTATCCTATTTTGTTATTTCACTTAAGAATACGTACATTATATTATTGAGCAAGTGCATGGGGGAATTTATGATGGCCATTATAGAGGACATGTTACACCCTAAAAATGCTTATGGATGGGTAACTACTAGCCTAATCTCAAAAAATAAGCCATAAATTTTGAAATAAGTGTAACCCTTGCCAACTTCATGATGATCTTATTCACTTTCCTTTGATAGAGCTAAAAATAAATGAATCTCCTTCATCATTCTCTATGTGGTGATTATATCTCATAGGTAGATTAATTTGGTCTCAATATGGTCAAATATTCATCATTACCACAATACAATAATTTAAACATTGGGTATAATATATGCCCCTTGTTAATGTTAATAGATTCATTATATCAGAATTCATCCTAAATAAAATCATATGTTGCTTTGGGATTCCTCACACCATCATATCTGATAATGGTGGGAATTTCAAAAACAAATGCATGAAATTTTTGTGTGAAAAAATCAAATTTACACAAAAAAATTCCACGTCCTATCACCCTTGGTGTAATGGCTAATTATAAACTACAAAAAAAATATTAATAAGATATTGCAAAAGAACATTAAGATTCTTGTTTTGATTGTAAACTCAAGCTATATCCCACACTTTGGACTTATCATACTAGCATCTCTACTACCTTTAGGCCACTTATTTATCCTTAGTTTATGGCTCATAAACTAATTTACCATTAGAAGTGTAGACACTCGATTCTCACCACTCTCATGTTGAAATTACAATTAGAATGATTTATAACAATGACACACAAATCATTAAAACATTTGAATTCTTTTTCACACTTGATGTGCATCTTCTGAAACATATTGAGGTATCCCTAATTGAGGATATTTACTATATGCAATCATCAACTTCACTTAATTCATCCTGAGTTAAATTAGAACTATGAAAGAGATGTTTTGGATTAATTAGGTTGAATAGTTCTTCAACTTTTCAAAAGTCACTTCACTTCTCATTAATTTAATTAAATTTTATTAATTAAACTATTTTTCCTCTAATGGGAAATTCCATAGCTTTTTAGAATTTTCTAATTTATAAACTTATTAATTGGATTTATTTCTCAATTCTCATGACAAGTGGCCAAGTGGTTGATGACATCATAGACAAATATCAAGAATGATAACATCATCATGAAATTTTTCAAGCACTAAGAATGAATGCAAACAAATATCAGCATTAAGGCAAGTCTTGCCTCTTTAATACAAACTATTTTCAAAATATTTATGGCATTGAACCTCTAATAATGCCTCCAAAGCTGACTCAATTCTAGAACACACATCTTGATTTAAATCCAATGGCTAAAATTAATCTATAAAATCTATAAATAAAAGGGTCATCATAGAATTTTTATGAGCAATTAATAGACCAAAACTCTATAAAATATGAAGGCCATCACATTCTATTCTCATTCATTATATCTTCTAATTACTAAATCATCCATAGTGCAAGGGGAGATGTCACCCATGTGACCATGCCATGACATTGATAAAGACTCCAAATTATACATCTGAGCACAAAAATGTATGTATACCAAGTGGAAGCAACATCCATGAATAAAGTAATCATCTTAATATATTTTCTATTTGTTTCTATTTTGGACCTTGTGCAATCAAAAGACCACAATTAAGAAGATAGATTTGATATTTTTTTATGCTTGTTTTGTATACTAACAATAATTTACCTCGTTTTATTTGTGTTTTTACATTTGGTATGCTTGGGGGGGGGGGGTGGTGGCAGGGGTTAACACACCACAAAACCTTCTTGGTAACACTCTTGTACCCTCTAAATTCAAAATAAGATAATTTTGACCTTTGTCGCTTCATTTCCTCTAATTTTTATGTGTTCTTCTTCATTACTAAATGATAAATTCATCCTATAAAATGGTTGAATTCATCATGAAAATAATGAATTCATCCTATAAAATAGTGAACTCATCTTTTTTTTGTTTAACTTATTTTTAAGTGTTGTAAAATAGTGAATTCATGTGAAGATATAATGAATTCAGACTGAACATCAGTGAAACTACACACATTAGTGAATTCATCCTACAAATCAGTTTGTGTTTTCTATCTAACTATTTTTTATAGAAAGGGATAAATGGTGAAATTTCACTAAAAATTACCGAATTGATCATACACATTAGCAAAATAATCCTACATATTGGTCCCTATTTTCTATCTGATTATTTTTTGTATAAATTACTAAACAAATAACTTATGCATAACATCAATGAAATCAAACTAAAAATCAATGAAATTGCTCTAAAGATCAGTGAAATCATCTTGGTAATAGTGAATTCATTTTCTTTTATTTCACTATTTTTCTTCAAGTTTGTGTAACAGTGAATTCACAACTCAAAATAGTGAAATCATTCTAGAAAATAGTAAAATTATCTTTGTATTTTTGTTTGACTCTTTTTCTATAGATCTATGTAATATCAAATTTTTAGTTTAAAACAATGAAATCATCCTTCATAATAGTGAATTCACACTAGTAAACATTGAATTCAACTTGTGGTAAAAAATTGAGACCTTTAAAGTAATCCAAGTGGAAGAAACATCGATGAATAAAGTAATCATCTTAATATATTTTCTATTTTGGACCTTGTACAATCTAAAGACCACAATTAAGAAGTTAGATTTGATATTTTTTATGCTTGTTTTGTATACTAACAAGAATTAACCTCTTTTTATTTGTGTGTTTACATTTGGTATGCTTGGGGGGGTTAACGCACCACAAAACCTTCTTGGTAACACTCTTGTTCCCTCTAAATTCAAAATAAGACAATTTTGACCTTTGTCACTTCATTTCCTCTAATTTTTATGTGTTCTTCTTCATTACTAAATGACAAATTCATCTTATAAAATGGTTGAATTCATCATGCAAACAATGAATTCATCCTATAAAATAGTGAATTCATCTTTTTTCTTTTTAAATTTATTTTTAAATGTTATAAAATAGTGAATTCATGTGAAGATATAATGAATTCACACTGAATATCAATGAAATTACACACATTAGTGAATTCATCCTATAAATCAGTTTGTGTTTTCTATCTAACTATTTTTTATAGAAAGGGATACATGGTGAAATTGCACTAAAAATTAGCAAATTGATCATACACATTAGCAAAATAATCCTACATATTGGTCCCTATTTTCTCTCTGATTATTTTTTTAGAAATTACCGAACAAAGAATTTATGCATAACATCAATGAAATCACACTAAAAATCAATGAAATTGCTCTAAAGATCAGTGAAATCATCTTGGTAATAATGAATTCATTTTCTTTTATTTCACTATTTTTCTTCAAGTTTGTGTAACAGTGAATTCATAGCTCAAAATAGTGAAATCATTCTAAAAAATAGTAAAATTATCTTTGTATTTTTGTTTGACTATTTTTCTATAGATCTGTGTAATATCAAATTTTTAGTTTTAAACAATGAAATCATCCTTCGTAACAGTGAATTCACACTAGTAAATATTGAATTCAACCTATGGTAAAAACTTGAGACCTTTAAAGTAATCCAAGTGGAAGCAACATCCATGAATAAAGTAATCATCTTAATATATTTTCTATTTGTTTCTATTTTGGACCTTGTGCAATCTAAAGACCACAATTAAGAAGTTAGATTTGATATTTTTTTATGCTTGTTTTGTATACTAACAATAATTTACCTCATTTTATTTGTGTTTTTACATTTGGTATGCTTGGGGGGATTAACGCACCACAAAACCTTCTTGGTAACACTCTTGTACCCTCTAAATTCAAAATAAGATAATTTTGACCTTTGTCACTTCATTTCCTCTAATTTTTATGTGTTCTTATTCATTACTAAATGACAAATTCATCCTATAAAATGGTTGAATTCATCATGCAAACAATGAATTCATCCTATAAAATATTGAATTCATCTTTTTTTTTATTTAACTTATTTTTAAGTGTTATAAAATAGTGAATTCATGTGAAGATATAATGAATTCACACTGAACATCAGTGAAATTACACACCTTAGTGAATTCATCCTACAAATCAGTTTGTGTTTTCTATCTAACTATTTTTTATAGAAAGGGATAAATGGTGAAATTGCACTAAAAATTAGTGAATTGGTCATACACATTAGCAAAATAATCCTACATATTGGTCCCTATTTTCTATCTGATTATTTTTTGTAGAAATTACTGAACAAAGAACTTATGCATAACATCAATGAAATCAAACTAAAAATCAATGAAATTGCTCTAAAGATTGGTGAAATCATCTTGGTAATAGTGAATTCATTTTATTTTATTTCACTATTTTTATTCAATTTTGTGTAATAGTGAATTCATAGCTCAAAATGGTGAAGTCATTCTAGAAAATAGTAAAATTATCTTTGTATTTTTGTTTGACTATTTTTCTATAGATCTATGTAATATCAAATTTTTAGATTAAGACAATGAAATCATCCTTCATAACAGTGAATTCACACTAGTAAACATTGAATTCAACCTATGGTAAAAACTTGAGACCTTTAAAAACACTTTGTGCATTTCATATGCAAGACTAAAATACCATTGCAAACTATTGATAGTTTTCTTATAGGACCTTGGTTAATGTAGTGGTTTCATACCTATAAATAAAAACATTTATTTTCACCAATCTTTCAATTTGGGCTTAAAACTAGTTTATTTTCCAAGTCATTTCCCTTCTTGTTTTATTTTTCAATTATTTTTGTTTCCTTCACATGTATGTTCTCCCCTTAGTTCTTAGTAACTTGGGTGACCATAAATGTGAGATAAGTTACTTGTTTTTAATCCCAAAAATATACACCACATATGTTCTCCCCTTATTTTTAAGAACTTAGGTGACTCAAAAATAGTGTTATTTTTCCTTTTGTCTTTGGCTATGTGGGGTGGAGTTCATTACCTTCTTGTAAGTCATTAGGGAATAGTGTTTAAGGGTTGATATCCTGGCATTCATAGCAACCCCGTACATCTAATGGAGGATATAAATTATTGGTAGGTGACATTAAGGCCTAGCAGAATTGCCCATAAAGGGTTTCATGAAAGTAGTGGTTAATTTTAAATGATAATCCATTATACATCACCATTGAGGAATCATGGGTCTCTTTGATAGGGGTATATTCCCTTTGAACATCTCAACATCTGGATCTCTTCTTCTATATATTTGTGCCCTTTAGGGACCATCTAGAAAACTAAGTAAAACTTTAATTAATCCAAAAATTGATAGCATGATCACTAAGACATGATAGTTGGCACGATCGTGAAGGGGATAAACCATCCTATGAATATCTTGATATTGGATTTCTTCATATGAACCTCTTTTGATATAAAACATTCACTAAGGTAGGGGTACAAATAACATCCTTGAATATTACCTATCATGTATAAAATTTTGAGAAAGGGTGGGAGTACACACCACCATCACTAAATTTAATTAATTGGATTAATATTTAAACCTTTCCTCTTACAAACAAGTATATATAAGGTTCAATGGATCTTATACAAACCTATGTTGGCTATTAAAATGGACTTATAATACTTGTGTGTTTATTCTTTATTGTTATGTCAAAAATAAGTTTGTATTAAAAACCAAATCCAATACAAGTCAAGTCCAAAACATTACCACATTACATTTACAGTATGAGGCATTTCACTACCTAGTTTTTGGTCCATTTTTATCCCATCTTAGCATTATGCTATCAATTTAATCATTACATTATTTGCATGGTACCATTATACTATCCAATGAAAAACCATTCAAATCACATCCATTTGGACACAAATCTAATATGGAATAGATTGTTCACATTGGGTCATATTTGACACTATTCATTTTCTAAGACAATTAAATCCAAATCTATTTGTCTTGAACCATACACCTTTCCAACCAAATCCAAATTTGATTTGTCTTGAACCACATTCCAAGCCAATTCCATCCCATATCATGTTCATCTTGAACCATGTACCATTCCAATCAAATCAAAATTTAGTTCATCTTGAACCATGTACCAAGCCATTCCAAGCAAAATCAAGTTCATATTGAACCATAGACCAAGCCATTCTAATCCAGTTAGGTTCTTCTTTAATCATATTCTAATTTTAGTTCTAGACTAGGTCTATTTTAACAAAATCTAATTGCCCTAAATTAACCACATGCCACATTAAAACCACTTCTTGTATTTTCATTCATTATCCTACACATATCAATCCGGAATCACAAATTCATATCATCTCTCTTTTAAATCATTTGAATTTTACCAAACCAATTATGCCTATTTGGGTTAATTAAACCAATCTAATTCCCCCTCTTTGGGCCAATTCTACCAAGCTAATTCTATCCTCTTTGGGATAATTCGATTCAAGACATATCCCCTTGAATGTATCCTTGATTCAAGGCATCCTTTCTTCCATATTGATCCATGGAATTAAAAATAAATTTGGATGAAATCCTACTCAAACAATATAATTCTAAAAAAAAGAACACCATCATTTTATGGCTCAAAAATGATGGAGCCAAATTCCCGCCTAATTTTCCTATAAAGTGATTGCATGACTTTGTTTAAAAAGACAAAATACCTATGTTGAAGATTAAAATTGTAGACCCACCCCAAACTAACCATGTCATCACTTATTTATTACAATAGAATGGTCAATTCTTCAGTAATCAACTCATGGTTAATTTAACAACCTCTCTAGTTTCTACTTTATTTGATAATTACCCTTCTACTTGTCCAATATCTAATCCAGTATTAGATCTAAAAAAAATCCAATCATTACCCCTCCAAGGTTTTTTATCTATTAAATACCCAAGTGCATCCAAATCTGATAACTAATCGATCAAGATATGTCATGATCCCCTTCCCAAACATGATTAGATTCATCTACTTCTAAAGCAAGATAAAGATAATCAACTCATCTTCAACATTTTTGTCAAATCACCCATCCTTGATAAACCTCAAGTTAATGAGCCTCTTTTGATTATATTCCACACATATTTAATGAAGATCCCTTCTTTTAATAACCAATTATTATTGAGCAATAACCTATATGCACCCAACATTTACATGGTGAAACACTCCCAATACAAATATAATGATGATTCAGTGATATCTTGTTGTGTGCTCCATGGATAACTCTCTATCTCCTTTCCCTCCTTATTATTCCCTACTCCTCACTTGACCCATTTTGGTCCCCTTTGATTTACTTCCATAGATTATGCCATCTTGTTTTAAAAAATTCCCATGTATGATGAAACTACCACTCCAGGTGACAAATCTTCCCCCCTCTATTACAAAACCACCCTTTAATTATATAACCACTATAGTAATTTTTTAATATAAAAAATGGTTTGTATTAAATTTGTGGTTTTATATTAAAATAAGGTCAATTTTGTAAATTAGGGTGGTGGTTCTATCACCTAGAGTGGTGATTTTACAACCACCCCTTTATAAAACAATGGTTTTATCTTCTTATAATTATCTTCTAAAATTAGCTCTTGATAATCATCTAACATGTTTTGTATATTCTTTATCATATTTATTTTCCAATCCATCTTAATTCTACCTCTAATCAAGCCCAATTCACTTCATCTATTTTCAGTCATTTTGAGTTCCTCTTAAGTTTAACACCCAATTAAACTCCCTCATGCAAGCTCCCAACTCTTTTTACAAAACACCATTTTTTTCCTAATTTTAAATTTGAAAATTTTCATTAAAAATTATTATTTTAAATATTTTACAACCACAAAACTACTAAAATGACGTGAAATTCCAACCTCTATAGTTTTCATGTTGACTAAATTACCATAGATGAAGAAGTGTTATTGGTCCAGCAACTCAGTCTTTGCAAACTAGAGCATGAGTCAGCCTTAGTTTGGTAACTCTCCATTTGTGGTTGTGTCTCATCTCCTTTCCCATTTTTTACATAGCTTTTGCATCCTTCAATTAAATTAGTTCCCAAAATTCACACAAGGATAAAAGGAGCTAACATTCTAAGGATTCTTTTATCAACGTACTACATGCATTCCATCTAATTTGTGCCTTAGTCAAGTTGGAGTCTCTTTTGATTTTAGTATTATTTATTTTTTATATTAGATTATTGTAGTTATTATTTCATTAGATTAATTTCCTTATTCATAAAAGATAAAATGTGATAGGGAGAGAAGTTTATTTATTTTCATTGTTTTTGCAACCAAAAAGAAACATTAGTTAGTTTTATTGTGATTGTATTCAAATATATTTATTGTCTCTACATTATAAAAATAATTCCACAAACAATACATAAGTATATCTAAGTAAACTTTCCAAAACATTTCCATCCAACATAGCATTTGATTCTCAAAAAATAAAACAATTTCTTTTACATTCAAAACAACCAACTAGACAACCACAAGAGCTTAGATTATCTCAGGCACATAAATAGAACTAGCATATATATATATATTTTTTGTTTTATTAGATTTAAATTATTGTTGTTTCCTTTTTAAAATATAAAAATAAAATGTTTTTTCTTTATCTCTCTTTAACAAATCATTTGAAAAGATTATTTATAGACAAAAAAAAGTAAAAAAAAAAGTGACATTATTGTTTTAGACTATATTTTATTTTCTATTAATTCTTTATTTAGAGGAAATAGTTTTCATATTTAATCCATCTCACAAATAAAAATAAAAACTATAAAAACATCACCACCTAGTTTGTGTCTAGATAAAGCTAATAAAAATCAGCACCTTGCATAATAGTGTAGGTTTCTTTCTATTTCTTTTGCATGCATTATGAATTATTGGAAAAGGATAAAGAGAAGTTTTATTTTCATTTTTTGTCATTTATTTGATTTTAGCATTTCAATTCTTGAAATCAAACATTTGTTTCCATAAACCCAAAAAACAAGTGGAAAAACAATGTGTCAAAAATCCTTGCCAACACACACAAGCATCTAGATTCCACTAGAAGCCTACATGCAAACATCCAATATCCATCCAAAACTTGCATATTCATGAAATCACCCTACATAAAATCCATTATATAAACAAAATCATATGCTTCTACCTTGGCTTTTTTCCTAATTTCTTTGGGATGACCCTTCCTGAGATACTAGGTCTTGTTCACCATGGTTTATTCCCTAGGGTTAGAGCACCTAGTCCCATAATTACCATACACTCTGATATTAACATCAATCTGAGACATGAATTTTTCCATTATACCCTGATTTTTCATCTTATTATTGACTCTTTGGCTACTATAGATGAACAAGAATGAATCATTGATCCACCTATCATTCCCCTTCCTCAGAATAGAGGTCATCACTTTAACATTATCCAATCCTAGCTTCCCACTCATATGTCCTTTTTATCCTTGGGTCTAACCTCATATTATATCATTCACATCTTGTGGATACATTGATTGGGCATAGTCAACCTGACAACGTATATCTTTTCTCACAAGTCATTCAGCCTAATCTCCTCCATTTCCTTAGTCTTATTATCAACCAAGAGTTTCTCCTTGTGATATTGTAAAATGAAGGATTATGGAGTTTTATTTATACATAGATTGATGATCTTAATAAGAATCTAGATGTTTTTGAGGTCTTTTGGTTCTATCACAAGAACCCATTACCACCACCCATTCTAAATCCCATTCTATCCAACAACTAGCTTAATTTGTAGCCCATCCATTATGTCAGCTACCTCAACCTAACCTCAGGGAGTCAAGTGCATAGTTTAGCATGTGATATTCACATGCATATAAATTGGTAAACTTGATGTGAAGTACTTCATCCTTTGCATATCCATTTATTCCTCTTCTCCTCTCCCTTCTCCACCTTCCCTCCTCCTTCCATTTATTTTACAGGTATTCATATACCCCTAAAATATGTTTAGATAGGACATAAGAAAATCTCCTAGCTTAGAAGGCTATACAGAAGCCAACTTAATTATAGTGAGGATTCATTGATGAGTTGGAATAATCAGACCTTCAACACCCATATATACTACCAAATCTATGATTACTCTCATCCCAACACTCAAACAGAGAGTGGGGTCTCTAGTCAATAAAGATGAGATGTATCTAAAAATATGAGTAACCATCCTGACTCTAATTTTATGACCCTTAATGGGGGAGGCATGACCATTCTTCGCATAGAGATGAGGCCATCCATCAGTTTACAAATCCTATATGTATAAATCATGGTTAAATATGATCATTACCTAGGAAGGCTCCATCGTTTAGAGGATGAGGTCAACAGTATGAATATAATTATGCTTCCCCATAGTAGGAGTCAAGATTCACCTAAACCACTGATAAAAACTTCAAACACTACCCCTAAGGCTCCTTCCCCAACCCAAACTCTTAACACTACTCCATATCATGCCTCCACCCTTCTTGTATAGGAGGTCCTTAGGCCTATCAAAAACATGGGCCTAAACCAACTCATCAACACCCTAGTGAGTTATATTCACAAACTAAAGAACAACCAATAAGCTCTAGATTAGGGGATGGGCCCAAATTCTCCTACACCAACTCATCCCTCTCCTTATTTCATCTAATCATTGGCTCATATAGAACCATAACAATAATATTATATATTTCTACCATAACAAGAATTTATACACCTACTAAACCATGTCTCTCACCAACCCTTTGGGAATATCATCAATCATGGGGTCCCCAACCTTGAAACCTCTAAATCCCAATAATTTTATTAAAAAACCCCATTCAAACCCCAATAGGAGGCATATACACTTACACTCCACCTTTGAAAAATTACATAGTAGCCAATAATTCATTATTCCTTACACCTTTGAGTTATGTGCCTCCCACGTACACTCCCTCTCTTTAAACAAGTTATGTCCCACCTTATGTAGAATCAGGTTATGTATAAGCCACATATACCCCACCACAACAAACTACCATGCTTTCTACATCTAAAAACATTCCCCTTACATTCACATGTATTCAAAATCCACTCATCCAGATAACTATTTTCCAACTTACTCCACTTCACCTTATCATGCCTCCTCCATTCCTTCTAATGGTTACCAAACCAACCCCTATATGAACCCACCTTTTCATTCGATCCTTACTATGATAAAAATTAACTTTATTAACATGGAGACTTATGCTAAGTACCTCAAGAAACCTCTCAATGCCTAAATATTTGGGGTTCCTCTCCCACATCCCCTACCAAACCTTTCTAAATTCAAATGGGAAGGGTATCCCAATGCACATGTCAAATCCTATGCTAAATTTGTTAGGTAACTCTTCCTTTGGGATGGGTTTATTGAAAAATATTCCCTAAAACCCTATAAGGGATATCACTTGATTGGTATTACTACCTCTCTGAGGGGTCTATACATTATTTCCCCTAACTCATGGCTAAATTTGTTAAATATTTTGATATGAACAAGCTTATAAATATTAGCATATAAGAATTCTTTCACATCAAGAAAAACAAAATGAGTTCATTGCCTATTTCATCATGAGATGATGGTAGGTCTTATATTCCTCTACTAATATACTCAATATGTATCAATGGGAACTATGTGATCTCTTCCTCCACTCCTTTAACAAGGATATGAGGGAGGATGTCCAAAAAATTCCGTATCGATCCTATAAAAAATCCCTTGAGATCACCTTACAAATTAACCAAGTGACTATTAATAATGATAAATGGATTTATAGGACCAAGGGGCACATTATCATTGTAGACACTAAAAAATTGTACATTATGGTTCTAGATGTTGTACTAACCCTTAGACCACCCCTAGACCCCCTTGGGACCATTTTGTAACCATTTACCCAACCACTCATTAGTATAAATGACAAAATTTAGCCACTTTTGACTATGAACCTAACCATTGACAATCAAACCTTAACCACCGATGGTTAATCTTGACCATCGATGGTTTGACCTTAACTACCTCAAGAGTTAACTACAACTCAAACTCTAGTTTGTTTTTTTATTAATAGTTGTTTTAGCCATCTACATAATCAATGCATGTTAGGTTAAAATTAGATAGCTTGTTGAACTTATTATTTCACCACTCCCTTCCCTCTATATTAAGAGAGGAAAAGGAGGTGAAAAGGATCATCAAAACTTATTGTGCAAGAGATCAGATCTTCTTGTGCAGGTATCTTTCTTACTTTCAACAACCAAGATAGAGAGCAAAAGTGCTACTGTAACTGATTAGTCAATAACTAAGGTACTATCACTCTATCATCATTACTTTAGAATATATAATAATATTTTAGTCAACCTCAACATTCTTCAGACCAACAACAATAAAGCTAAGTATCTATTCCTTATCAAGATTCAATAATTAGTTTCTCTGTGTCATTCCTCATGTTACCTTCTCTTTCATCCCATTTTCTTGTGTTGGAGTTCTACAAACTCTAGACACTTCTTCTCTTTCCCAAAGCCACCCATAACCTCTTTAAATCATCTGAGCACCCTCTACCTAAACTAAACACCTCTGAATACTACCCTCTATCTCATAACTAGTAGATAACCCAAGCTTATCTTTTAGAACCCTCATATAACCTTCCCAACCAAACTTGTCTTCCAAAACCAGATCCCACAGTAACCATCGATGGTTTCCTAACCATTGATGGTTTAACCTTAACCATCGATAGTCATTAACCACTGATAGTTATCCAAATATTGATGGTTTGACCCCAACCATTGATGGTCTCTATCTATCATTTTTAATAGCAAGCTTATTTGACCTATCAGACCTTGACCAAATGCCATTTTCTAAGTTTTTATCTTATCACAAAGGATCACTTAATCTTCTAAACCACATTTGATTTATTTAGCATTGATATCTAATCATTTATTGTTATAATTAATCAAAATCATGTATTTCTTCTCAATCACTTCTTGTATTTTATTTCAGTATCCTCTGTTATTTATGCAAGCAATTTATCTTTCATTTTTAAAACTTACTTGTTTAAAAGTGTGGATCGATAGCCTCCAAAAAAGCTTTTTTTTCTTGGATCCATCTCACATTAGGCCATCCACCCTATTATCTAACTAATCAACCATTTCTTTTAGTGATTTCTTATATATAGATCATTTCTCCCCAAACAAAGAGGAGTATCTACAACCATCTAGATCACAGAGTGCAAACCAAATCTAGGTTCTACTAACCACACCCTTATTTCAAGTTTTATAACCTTCTTTCTAAATAAAATAAGTAAAATTTTAGTCAAAACATTTTGACATTCCCAGTGGGACCCTTTGGATTTTTATTGGGTTCGTATCTATAGGACATTTAGTTACATTAGAGAAGATTCATCCATGCATTATTTTCTAAAAATTAAATGTTCCTTATCTCCCTTCTTTCTTTCCAAAATGCAAGTTCTATTTTTATTTTATTTTCTTAGAAAAGGGTAAACATTGTCTCATTTTACTTTCACTTCTAAAAATCAAAATGCATTCATCCTAGGCTGAGGATTTGCATTATCATCATCATATCTAGGTGCATCTTAATTTTTTTATATTCATTTGAAAATACACTAAAAATTTATTTTGGATTAAAATTAACTTTGTATCCATTATTTGCTTGTATTTATTAGCTCACATAGCTTAATTTGATCAAGTAACTTGATTGCAGTCTCACTACTCTCCACACACACAAGACCAAACCACACATTCAATTAAACATCAAAACATTGACATAAGGACCGACTAGGATTTCATCACCTAGCAATCACATTTCCTTAGATATCCTACTTGGATTTCACCACCAAAGGGAGAACCAACTTAGTACACTAGTTGAGTATAATCTGTAGCAACTCAGTATATCTTGGTTAAGCACCTGACATCCTTATCTCTATGGTGTGTGAAGTGAGGAGTTAGGCCTTAATATAAATCCATGTACCATGTTATAGTATGGATCTTGATAGCTTTTAACTACCTAAAACCATTCTTAGATATCTTCTTCTAATACCCACTCTACAAGCCCAATTTAGTCTTCATAACTTCTTTAAAATTGAGGTATACGCCTAAAGAGAGATAACAAAGTATCCTAGGATTTTAACAAACATTAGTGTATGCATTGTTTTCCTTGAGATATTTTTATTTTTATTTCTTCTCTTTTGAGTTGTGAGATCATTTATATCTTCCTTCTTCCCTTATTTACATGGTTTTAACTAGGCAATAACTAAGAAACTAAGAAAATCAAGATCCACCTCCTAATCATCCATCTTCCTCTTTTCCTTCATCCATGGAGTGTCTCAAATTCATAGAGTTCTTTCCATTCTTTTTAAATTCATAATATCCATCAGATGGTTTCCCAAGGTGATATGGATTTTGCCACATTTTTGAATAACAACCCCATAGCCCTCCAATATTACCTTAACACCATATCCCATCATACCCCTGCTTTGGTTTCACCTATTAACCCACCCTATGATATGTCATCCCACATTATGATCAACACCTCTATTTCCACCATTTCCACCCAACCCTTATTCACCCAAGCATCATATTCTACCAATAATCCCACCAATACCACCATCTAAAACCAACCCACCTAACCAACCAACACCCAAACACCTTCTACCCCAACCAATAACCCTTCTAATATAGGAACAACCCAACCTATGGGTACCGATACTCCACTTACCATGGGAGTACC
Organism: Torreya grandis; assembly: GCA_037957365.1. Lineage (NCBI taxonomy): Eukaryota > Viridiplantae > Streptophyta > Pinopsida > Cupressales > Taxaceae > Torreya > Torreya grandis. The sequence goes on from JARHVA010002680.1 coordinate 319,156, forward strand.
ATCCACTAGTGTTACCACCCTTCCTCTTATTTCCAATCCACCTACATCCACTCCATTCCAAAGCTTATGGTTCTCATACATTCTACCTTTCCACCCATTAGTACCAAGATTATTACCCATCCTCAACCTACCAACCTAACCATACCTCCAACCCAACCCATGCCATTTCTTCAATAGGTTCTTATTACACCAAACCCCAATTACATCCCTAACCCACAGGGGTATATGGATCCATCCTCTACTTGACCTCCTATATCCACCTACCCATTCATGGCATCCTCTCAACCACCCATGTCCACACATTAATATGTCACAACCTCCCAACCTTTTTCTATCTATCCTTATGTTTCACCTACTTAAACCCAATATAATTTGCCCTATAACTATGGGGGTACACAACTACAAATAGATCTTGTTAAGATGTTAATGGATAAAATTAATCTAAAAATTGGGTTAACCTTTTCGGTAAATCAAACAATTCTTAATAATTAGGTACCAAAATTCTCAATTCCTTAATATTAAATAGAATTAATTAAATGTGGAATTTTTAATTTCTTGATTAAATAAATAAAAATTGGATTTATTGTTCTAGAAATGAATATGAGTGAATGAAAACTTTGAAAAATCATTTTTGAATCAAAACTCTTATTTTCAAATTGATCCATGAATAATAATTAGCCTCCTACTAATAAATATTATTTTATTCAAAATGGATTTTAAAAATATAATAAGTCGTTTTCCAAAATTTAATTAAAAGGAATTGACTTTTAAACTTTGAATGTGAATTTGTCTGAACAATTTTGATTATGATTATTCAGTAAAATCATATAAATTTATTGTTCAGTGAAAAACATTCAATTCACATTTTTATCTCTCAAATAGTCTCTTATCCAATTTTCCATAATTAGTTCCAAATATCAGTGAATAATTTAAAACTAATGAAATATTGGAAAAATAAAAAATATAGAGATAAGAGATTGTTTATGGGGTTCACCAATTGGCTACATCCCCAAGTTCATTTGAACTGTTCCATTATAAACAAGATGTAAATACAGTTTGTAAAACTTACATCCCTAAATGGTTTTAAGAAAACTTGTAGCTATGTGTGATTTGAAGAACTCATCCTATAGCACATAAAGATTCTTCTCTTCACCCAAACAAATATCTACAAATGCTTATGATTATCTTGTATGGGATATTAATTATCTCAACATGAGGAAATAATACTCTCAAAGGATTTATAAAAATATCTTTGGCTTACAAATATTTGTAATTTATATAGGCTGAAAAAGGACTGAAGAATAAAATTAAACATAGTCAATTCACTGAATTAAATAACCTGTGTTCTTCAAGAAAAATATACCTTCATATGTATGGATCGTCGATTCTTAAAAATTTCACTAATATTCCTTATTTATCAAAAATAATCAACCTCTTTCATTCTCTTTTGGTTTCCTGTTCTTTGTAAGCTCTTTGTATGCTGCCCCTAGATAATAATAAAAAATACTTAATATATAAAAATTACCATATAGCCAATGTTGGCTAACAATTTTCTATTTCTACATTGAAGTACAGTTATCTCTAAAATAGGCTACATGTATTTGATAAATGAATAAAATACCATGATTAAATGGAACTTCCAATGCCAAGCTTTAATAAAGTGCTTATTAACAAATAACAACACATAACCCATTTAACTCTCCATCCATTATCCACATGGAGGAGGATTGGGTGTTACATGTTCTATTTAGCATCAAACATGAGGATTAAATCATAATTAAAATATCTCCCATGCTAAATAAAAACCATTATATATTCCACCAAACCTTCAACACTTTTAAATTGGGTTTCAATGTGGAACAAATGGTTGTATGCATGTTAAAGTTTAACAATGGACATAAAACATATGCCATGCATGTTGAGGGATAATGAATTTGGAACTTTAGTTTTAACAACACATCCCACTTAAATAGCCCCCATCCAAAGTTAAAAGGAATTTCATGTGGGAAAGTAGAGATAATAATGATAAAGTGGGGATAATGTTTACATGGAAGTTTAGGTTTTAAAACATATCATATCCCATGTAAATTAAAATCCATTGATAAATAAAACAATGAATAAACATCCACCTGGGCGTGGATAATATTTAACTTTTGGGACTTGGCATTTATCCAATGAATTAATAAAATCCATAAAATTGGATATTAAAAATAATTAAATTTGGATTTAATATATCCTAATTAAATTTGGATTTAATATATTTAACGGTAAATTAATACCATGAATAGGATATGTGGATTAATTAAAATTGGGACTTGGAATAATTATGGGGAATAATTAATTAGATATGTGGAAGGAATAAATATCGGTGCCTTAATAGAATAATGTGGCAAAGTTGGTAAAATTAGATGTCGACTAGTTACAAGTAATGTGGGTAAATGGCTAGTTTGGTCCCACATCTACAACATAATACCCATTAACAACATAATAAAATAATTCAAATATAAAAATTAATTGTATCAACTCTTTATATTTTTTCCACATGTCAATTTTCCATTACGACACTTGTCCTTTCCATATTTTTCCAAACCATAAAAAATCCTCTGGATCAAAAATGACCACTTTGAAGACATGTATTTCTAGCACCCATAACCTCTTATCATATGACCAAATCTGTAATGAACCAATTCACCCATCCATCCCCATTTGACCTTATCCTCCTCAATGGGAGCTCCTAAAATTTTCAAAATTTGAGAGCAAGGAAGACCCTCAATAACATCTAAGAGCATTTATATTCTCTTATTATTTGATTGCCTATAATGATGCTCTCCTTCTCCTCACCTTTCCCATGTCTTTATCAAGTTTGGCACTAGATTGGTACAATGATATTATCAAGCATTAATTCTTTTCTTTTTCCCAACTAGTCCAAACCTTCTTAGATCACTTTTCCATAAACATCTCTAAGAAAGTCTCCATCGCCGATCTTTAATCCATCCAAAAATTTGATGATGAGTCCATTACTGACTTTGTAACCCAGTGGAGAAGTTTGATAAACCAAATTTATTTCTCTTTACCCCAACCCAAGTTGATTAATATTTTTTCTTGGGCTTGCACCAAACATATTTCCTCCACTTTACGGGTTTAGATTTTCAAGACCTTTGATAAAGATTTCACCATGGCACAAAAGTTAGAGAATAGAGCCATTGATGAAGGGAAGTTAAAATTGAGAAATAAGAATTCCACCTTCAAATTAAATGAGGCTTCCGCCTCCAAACCCAACAATCAAACCAATACTAACACCAAAAACAAGGGAACCATGAATGTGATTGTTCTTAAAATCGATCCTCCACCAATTGTTAACCAGTCCAACTCTTCCAATTCCTCTAATCAAAACTCTAGAAACCAAAATCACAACAACCAAAAATAATTTACTCTACTATGGGAGTCATATGCTTCAATCTTGGAAAAGTTATTAAAAGAAAATATCATAACACTCCCACCGATCAAACCTCCATAATAATTTGATTCATTTGATTCTGTACTTGGTTGGTATAAAGAGAATGAATTGTGTGCCTTTCATCATGTAATTAGACATGATGTTAATAGGTGAAATAATTTTTATAAAAAATTCCAAAATATGATTGACAAGGATTAACTTGTGTTGGATAACCCCAATGCACCCCCAAATCAATCACTTGACATATTTAGATAGTCATTCCCCAACCATGTTCCTTCCATGAACAATGAAAATAATAGAGTGAAATCTTCTTGCAAACATGAGGTCCATACCATTAATGTGGTTCTTAGTGAACTCATTGTTGATGAAACCATTTCCCAAACCTCCTTTCCTTCACCTCCACTTATTAAGGTAGTGGAGTCACCTTCTATTCTTTTGGAAACCAGAACAAAGGAAATAATTATTCCCCTTTATCCACTTATTGAGGTAGTGGAGCTACAAACCTCTCCTTTGCAAGACACACCAAAAGAGGTAGACACTACCACCATATCCTTCTCTTCTATCATACAACAATCTACTCTTCCTTTGGAAAGCATTCCTAAGGAAGAGGTCACTTTACTACCTCTTCTATAGATTACTCGCCTTCTCAAACCTTAGAGCCTTTGATTGAGGAAAAGGATGAGGTAACCACTCCCCTCTCTCCATCCATGGATTTTTCCTTTGAGACCAATATTTAAGGGATCAAACCCATCTATAAGTTTTTTTCTATAGTGGTTCAAAACTTGGAGTACCTATCCCAAACCAATGCAGATTGTGCCACATTTTGGCACCATTTTTGGCTTCCTTACCCAACCAAGAAAGATCCCTCAACCATGCCATTGTCAACATAACCTTCCACTTCCACTATTGAACCCACCATCATCCCAACCAAACCATTATAAACCTCTACCCCTCAAGAAATAGTTACACCAACTAAACCAACTCCACCCAAAGTAGCCCAAGCACCTTCTCCCATCCCGGCTAAGCCCATAAAAAACCTAGGCATACTACCTACTTAGAACCTTACTCACCCTCCATTAAGGTTAGATTTATCACTACCTATCTCATCAAAATAACCCCAAATCAAGACAACCAAGAAAAAGGAGCCACCTAGGATCCCAAAAGCTAGAACCTTAACACTTATTTCTACCTTACCTTCCATTTTTGGACCACATCCTTCTTCCATTGTAGGACCTCATCCTTCCATTTTGGGACCACATCCTTCTTCCATCCTAGGACCTCATCCTTCCATTAATAAAACATGTCTCCCAAAGACAACCTAAACCCAGCCTCCTATTTTAGCTATGCCCCTACCTATTCTTTTTAGGCCCTTGGCCTTTAAACCCTCCACTACCAAACATCATACTTCTAACCCTTCTATTTATAAATCACCCACTACCAATCCTACTAATTCTAAAAATTCTACCTCCAAACCACCAACCACCAAAAACACTCCACCACCCAAAACTCCCACTACTAAGCCTACTCCTAAGAAGACTTCCACCCCAAAAGTCAAAACCAAAAATCCAACATCCTTGCCACCTTTACCTAAGTCTTACTCAACCATCTTGTAGAGATTATTGTAAGATTGTTTCTTGACTTTACCTCCCATCAAACCATTTAAACCCCTTAGTCATAAACCATCTTGGTTTGTTGAAAATCTAATTTGCTCGTACCATAAAACATTGGGGCATTATATAGATAATGACAAATCTATCCAAGTCCTAATCCATCAGGTATATGCTGACAACAACCTATTTTCAGAATATCTACCCATAACCCCATAGCCACTCCAAAAACCATAGACTACCACCCCAAACCTACCTACTCTTGCACTCTCATCTAAGAGTGAGGAGGAACCGAAGCAGTCCTTTAGCCCAACTCTTCCCCAAATCCATACCATCCATGTGGTCACATGATCACAAGACAAACAAAATGATAAGTTAAAGGCAAAGGTATCCATTCCATGGGCATACCCTTCCTCTACCACCTAATCACTCAACCAAACCCAAACATCCACACTTTCTCCCAAACCCAAGATATCCATCTTGGGTACCTCTCAATCCAACCCTTCTAAGTCAATCCAAAGAGTAGTTCTAAAACAAATTCACCAAACACCAATGAATATGAGTTTATATGAGCTAATCAATACCTTGCCCTATCACCACCAGGTAATGATAAACTCTCTACAATCCATACAGGTCCATCTAGAAGATCCACAACCTCTAACATCCTTTGTCAAAGCCCTCCAACTTTCCACCCTTGTTACCTTTAAAGATTTAAAAATACCATCCATTCATCCTCAAGATTTGGATCTTCCTCTCTTTCTTACCACATACATCAACCAAACCCACATCAAAAGGGTTATGATTGATGGAGGGGCTAGTATCAACATTATCTCCTCCCATGCATACGACTAACTAAAATTACCAGAGAACATTATGTCAAAAACCACTGCAGTGCTCCATTCCTTCAATGACATTATGGAAATAACTCTAGGAATTATCATTATTGACACTCATTTAGGACCTTGCATGCTTCTTGAAATCTTCTACATAATAAAAGGTGAGTTTTAATACAATGTCCTACTTGGACACCCTTAGATCCATTTTATGAATTGTGTAGCATTTACCCTACATCGCTACATAAAAATTTGAGCACAAATTTCAAGTAGTCACCATACAAGCTGACCCAAGTCCTTTTACATCATGCAATATGATGTACCACCTAAATGATGTTCTCCTTATTCCCACCACCAAGTCTTCATCAACCATAGATGATTCCACTTCTCTTACCCACCAAACCTCAACTATATCATCCATTCCTTATATCCAAATCCCCACAAAGAACCTCTTAGAATCCACATTCCAATGTCTCTCATTTGGGTAGTTCACCTCTTGGCCCTGAATGCCTTCTATACTCCATAGGAGTATGGGAACCTTGACCAGAACCCTAGTTATGACCCCAATACTAGAATCACTATTTATTTTGGGCCTCCCAATCTCTAAACAAATCTTATATATGGTAGACTTGATCAACCACTTGTCACTTCCTCAACCTCCTCTTTTCCTTGACCATCCACCTCTAATTTATCCTACCTGGATAAACTAGAGTTCACCAAGACATACTTCTATAGGTGTGCTTGGAAGGGATTTGGTCTAGGATGTTATGATCATGGACCACATGAGTTACCTCCATGTAAGACTCAAAATCCTCTTGAAATATTTTGTCTCAATTTTTCTCCACCCAAAAAACCAATAGACTTGCCTCCCATTACCATTATTAATGAGGAAATCCCATCCTCACCATCCACTCCACCATCGACATCTAAGTATTTTGACATAATCCACCCTAACTTTTTTTTTCATCAACATGATTAGCCTTGGACCCATAACTTATCAAAAGGATGAGGAGATCATAACCATTCCTTTGACTCATCTTGAGATGGTAGGAGATGACTCCCCTACCATTAATATTGTTTGGTGTCAAGATGATGATTCCATTATTGCCTATCTTGGTGTAGAAGGTTCTTATATACACAAATCCCTTCCTCCTAAGACTTTAACCATGTTGAAAGGATCTATCATGGATATCAAATTAGATACTCTAGATAACCCACATGTTGTCCAAATCAGCCAATCACTAAATTTCATGGATCTTAAAGATTTCCCCTCCTTCCTACAAGACCATAGCATAGCATTTGCTTAGTCTTATAGTGACATGCCAAGAATTGACTCCTCCATTGCCACCCATAATATAGTCACAAACCACTATACCAAGCCAGTTAGGAAAAAATTTTACCAAATGCACCCTCACGTAGCCCTTCTCATCAAAGAATAACTTAAACACCTCCTATCAATAAATTTCATTCAACCCATTGATTATCTCCAATGGGTCTCAAACATCATCCATATTACCAAATCCATAGGGGGACTTTACATTTGTTTAGACTTTTATGACCTTAACCTTGTTTGACTAAAGGATGACTTTACTTTACCAAGCATTGACCAAATTGTTGATCTTAAATCTGGCCATGAGATGTTATCTATTATGGATGGGTTCTCAAGTTATAATTAGATCTTAATTACCTCTAAAGATAAACACAAAACCACCTTTATCACCCCTAGGGAACTTTCTAATATAAGGTCCTGCCTTTTGGTCTAAAGAATACTGGTGCAACCTACCAATGTGCTATGACCCACATCTTCCATGATCTTATTCACAAAATCATATAAGACTATGTTGATGAACTTCTTGGGAAATCCAAATGTCATAAAGATCATTTGGTCATTCTTAAGATTATCTTCAAATGCCTCATCCACTACCATGTTGCCTTAACCTCAAGAAGTGTATTTTTGGGTTTTATAAAGAAATATCCTTGGCTTTATCATCTCCCTTCAAGGAATTAAATTAAATCCCACCAAAATAAAATAAATCCTTGACATGCCTCTTCCCATCCACCTCAAACAACTCTAGAGCTTGTAGGGGAAGCTCCAATCCATTCATCGCTTTATCTCTCAGCTCTCAGATTGATGTTATCCATTCCACCACCTTCTAAAAAAGGATGTATCTCTTAAATGGAACAAATACTATCAAAATACCTTTGATTCACTTAAAATTACCTTCTTTCTCCACCCATCCTCATTCCTCCCAAATAATATCAACCTTTTTACCTTTATATTTTTGCTATCGACCACTCCTTAGGGGTAATGTTGGCCCATCAAGATGAGCAACATAAAGAGAAATATATCTACTACATAAGTCATATGATTATAGAGTATGAGACTCAGTACACCCATACTAAAAAACTTTGCCTTGTATTGGTATTTGTCTCCCCCAAACTTTACCATTACCTTCTCAACCATAAGACCTATGTCATAACCAATACTGACCCACTCAAGTATATGCACTATAAGCCATACCAAAACCAGTGTATTAATAAGTGGCTCATACTCTTAGATAATTTTGACCTTAAGTTACTCCAAAAAAATTAAATAAAAGGGAAATCCATCACTGATCAATTATTCGAAGCACCCTTAGCAAAAAACCAACCATCCTCCCTTGAGTTTCTCAATGAGTCCATCACCACCCTTTCTCAAGATGACATCACCTATCAAATGACCATGTTCATCAATGGATCAAAATGTCAATGTGGTAGGGGATATAATATCATCATTATTCCCCTTGATGCTTAACCTCTTCTTTATCTTTCAAAATTAACTTTGATTGTACAAATAATATGGCTAAGTACAAAGCCCTAGTGATAAGTCTCCAAATTGTTTTAGCCTTAGGAGTCAAAAAAATCAACATGTTTGGTGACTCCCAACTCATGGCCAACCAAATAAATGGCTATTACCAATGTAATAATGATATCTTATAATGATATAAATAGCTAGCTGATATACTCTTAGCATCATTTAAACTTTACCTCATCCAAGCCACTCCATGATCTATGAATAAGTTTGTTGACACGATGGCTTCTCTCACTTCCCAGATATTATCTACACCTTATTACTCTAAGATATTTGTCATCATACATCATCTTACCTATAATTATTATATCAAATCAAACTCTCCAACCATCATTAATGTGGAAGAGACCCAACCCAACCTTTGGTAAACAAAGATCTTTGACTATCTAAACCGTGCCATCATACCTTCCAATATTTATAGGAATGGTCGAAGGTAATTCATTTAGGGTACCTCTCATTACACCATATTATGGGTAATATTTTACAAGTGTGGATTTAATGTCCTTCTTTTCCATTTATTACATAGTCATGAGGCCTATCATGATATCATGGAAATGCATGATGGGGTTTGTAGGGGACACTTTAGTGGCCTAGCTATCACTAAACATATCCTTTGTCTTGGCTACTACTAGCCTAATATTAACTAGGATTTTTGTGATTATGTGAATAAATGTGTTAAATAGTAACAACATACTAGTTTACATCATACCCCTAGCCATAGTATCCAAGTATCTAAAGATTTATGGCCCTTCTCTCAATGGGGTCTAGATCTTATTGGTGAAATTAACCCCCATTCTTCATAGTGACACCAATCTATCATCACTACAATAGAATATGTCACCAAATGGGTAGAGGATATTCCTCTAATCTCAACCAAAGCTAAAAAGATTATCGATTTTATCACCCATCGCATTATCTATAATTTTGGTTTTCTACATAAAATAATCACTGATAATGATAAAGAGTTTAAGAAAAAAAAACTCCAAGGACTTTGTGATGCATTCAGTATCAAGTTAAGTTTCTCATCACCTTATCACCCACAAGCTAATAGACAAGCTAAAGCTTCTAACAAAACTTATAACAACATGCTAGCTGAAATGGTTAATGCATCTAGTTGGGTTTGGCATTTACATATCCCCTTTGCCTTATGGGCAAATCATACTAGAATTTGAACCCCTATGGGTGGTACCCATTTCTCTCTTATGTTTAGATCAGAGGTTATCTTACCTCTCAAATTCCAAATCCCCTCTCTTCTCATATCCCTAAAAGATATCATTTTTGAGGGTGATTATCATCAAGAATGTTTAGCCTTACTTGAGCTACTTGACGAACGTCATTTAGTCATGCTTACCCATCTTCATATCTATCAAGAATGAATCAAGTGTGCTTATAAAATTCACCTCAAAGCGAAATAATTCAATATCGTAGATATCATCTTAAAGGAAAATCAAAATGTAGATAAGATGGAGAAAAGCAAGTAGGAAAAGTTTGATTTCAATTGGATTGGACCTTATATCATAATGCACAAGTATGGATCGAGAGCTTATCGATTGTCCTCTCTTGAAGGGAAACCAAAACTTGAGCCCCTCAATGCTTCACATCTACATCTTTTCTTGTTTTAAACAATATCAAACTCACTTTCTATCTAACTTAAGCTCATCCCTTATTTTCACCAACATTCATCTCCTTATTTTAGGGACAACCGATTAAAGATAGATCATGTGATTATCCATCACAACCTTAGCCTAATCTTGAACATGGGTACCGTGGTTCTACCCATGTCATGGTTCTCATGGTGTTTTTCACCCCTTTACAAGATTATTTCCCATGGTCGTTGTCACTTAAAATTCATTTACCCATTATCAACCTTCTTGTACTTTAGTCCTACCTTAATGAAGGTGAACCTTTTAAGCCTATGTAATCAAATCTATGTCAATATCAAAATCAAAATCAAAAGCAAAAAAATCACAAAAAAATAAAAATTAATATATTTTATGGGTCATTTCAAACATTCAAAGACTAATCCCTTAAAGGATGGCTAAGTAAAGAATTTGTCAATGCATAGCAATTTCTTGGAAGCTTCTCACATCGATCATATTCCCCAACTTCCCACTCAAAATCAAAAGCAAAAAAAATCACAAAAAAATAAAAAAATCATATATTTTATGGTTAATTTCAAACATTCGAAGACTAATCCCTTAAAGGATGGCTAAGTAAAGAATTTGTCAATGCATAGCAGTTTCTTGGCAGCTTCTCACATTGATCATATTCCCCAACTTCGCACTCAAAATCCAAATCTCAAAAGACCCATTATCAAAATTAGAACAAGGCAAAGATAATTTTGAAAGCCACAATCAGCTTTTATAATGTAGACTTCCCACATTGATCAGTCTACACCTTATATGACATGAACATATTTATAATATCCCTTTGGTAACCTGTAAAAGAGGCATGCTAGTCTCACAAGAAGATTCCATTTCATCCATCTTCCCTCTATCAACAAGAGATTTTTGAGCTTACTTAACATTATGTGATCAAGAAACTATTTAACTAATTAACCAATGCTAATGTGAATCATTTCAAGGACTTATGTTCATAAGCTGATCTAACTTCAGTTTGTTTGAGTCCTTGCCAAAGAAGAGGCATCTTGTCTTCTTCTTATTCTCTCATACATAATTTTTGATGCATTCATTCAAACGCTTGTCTTTTTTGTCTCATCTTTCCTCACATTTAGTTTTTTTATCCAACTTAATCTATGTGTTGTAATATTTATTCACCTTCATCTAATGTAATCCATTAAAAAAATTAAATACCAATTTTGTGTTTTATTATGTGTTTGACATCTTGTCTATTTATTTAAGTTTTTTAATCAAAACAAAACATTTTAATGAATTAAGCATCTCAAACATTATCATACCATAACATCATAACTCTAATCATAATCATCATACAATCATATCCAATCCTATCTATCACATCATCACCATTTATCACATCATAAATCCATGAGTCATCCACATATGTTATCATAGCTAGGTAGGGAAACATAGATTCATTAATTTAAAAACATCTACATTTATAATAAGTCACACATCAAACCATGAACATCATTACACCATTATCATATTAATAAACAACATATATATAACCAATCACATCAACTAATCATAAACCATCTATAATTTCATTAACATTTAATCATCCATCACAAATTAAGGAGTCATCACACATGTCTATCTAGATATCAGAGAACATAGATTCATTCATACATCTATTAAAATAGAAATGCTAAATCATAAGCAACATCACAACATCATGATCATAATAATAACATATCTATAAGCCATATCCATACCCATAACCACATCATGAGCTCGTAATCCAAATAATCATATATATCACATTAATATTTGCATCTCTCAAAAACATATACATCTTTCTACATCAACTCAGAGGCTAGTATCAAAATCATATAATACATTAAAAATTGGAGTCTCATGAGAATCTAAGGTGTTGGATCACTTCTACTCCCTGGATCCTATCCACCTATAGGACCTCTTTGCATACCTATGAATGCTACCCACTCACCTGGGGTAACAATGTTAGCTCCCCCACCCCCTCGCTATGTCATGTACTCATAAAACCATGGTTCATATAAAAGGTAGGTAAATACTAGTGCCTCATAATATTAGATATCCTCTAATGTAGAAACATATCTAGACATAGGAATCATCCCTGATGGTCTTACAGGTGCTAGCAATCGTACTACTCCCTATCTCAAGGTTTTCCTCTCTTATATGACCAATGCTATCTATGCTTGTTCCTAGTCTCTCTCTTATGTGAGGGTACCCACCTAGCCCTATCTCATGTCCCTCTCTAATGTCACTACCACTAGAGATTCTTATGACAATAATAAATCTCCTAGCTTGATCACTCTCTAATGAGTACCTACCTATCTGGGGCATCCACCTCCATCTGGTCCCCAACCCCCTCCTCTATATCAACATCTATAGTTTGTTACCCAATTTGTACATCATCTCCTCTAAACACTATCACATCATAATGTGCCTAGAAGCACACAAGGTACTCCTATGTGACCCTTACATCATAAATCTTTGTTATCACTAGCAACTCCTTCCAATCAAACTCAAACTCCTCTAGCTATGGCTCAGGTAGTGGAAACTTTGCATCCTCACTCTGGTACTATGGGAAATCCCTTGAGATACCTTGCATTAGCCCAAAATACCTCGTCACCTTGTCAAAAATAATCAACTTTACCTTAGGGTCCCATATACCCTCAATCTACCTATAACTCTATAATGCCAATATCTACCTCATAATACTTGTTCATGCCAAAAATTTGATGTATAGTCTTCAGATGACATCACCCTTGACTAGTACATCTAGCCTATCTTGGTATCACTCTAGGTCTTATGCCCTTCCCCTAGTCCTATGAGTGCATAATCATGCCTCCATCACATAAACCCAACTCTATAATCCATCTAAATAAATCCCTACGAAGGTAACCCACCTAGTTTAAGCACCCTAATGTGCTCATATGCCTAGTAGTGTAGCATAAACTTGATGTTGATGCCATACCTCTTGTGTAATTTTTAACCCTAGAGCTCTTGGTAGATTTTTATATTAGGATAGGTGCCAAAATATACACTAACTGATCCATCATCATGCCTACCAAAACTCTTAGTAACATTAAAGAAAATCTACCATTGATTGATTTTGGTAGTGTGTATCAAGTCATCATCATCATCATCATCATCATCATCATCATCATCATGGATACCTATATAAATCCCATATCCTTATGATATAGGGGTGCATAATGGAGGTCTCTTGTATGCCACCTTACATGCACTGAGTCCTCCTAATATAACACATCTATGATCTCACCTCACTCTTTATCATTGATGTACTCTATTAGCTCACCTTATATCAGTAGCCTCATGATCTAATGGATATCCTTTGATAGGATCATCATCTCTCTGGTCAGTAGAAAGAATGTGTTAATGGCTAGGTCCCATCTCTTGATGAGGGCCACCAACATAGCCACATATTTGGGCATGCACTAATAATATATAATAACTCCAAAGACCACTGCTATCAAGTGATCCCACTCCTAGTTTTTCATCACTTAATGAACCTCATCTAGGAGTTGTAGTACTCAATCTTGCACTTGTAACTACTCTCTTGCCTATAAGGTTATACACATTCCTTAGTATACTTTATCTATTAGAATGCCACCTATGACTACTATCCTAAACCTAACCTTACCCTTTACCTCATTTATGTATACCCTCACCTACTTCACCCTTAACCACATTACCTAATTTACCCTACATCTACATTCCCTTTACCTTACCCTTTACCCATCCTTCCACTATACTTTTAACTTATCCCAAACCACAATGTTTAAGTATCAACCACCCATGGTTCCTTATGGAACTATCACTAATCACCCTCAACCACCAATGGTTTGGTGGTGAACCATCAATGGTCTACACATTAACCACCTCAAAAATCACCTATAAAATGTCGATAGTCACCTATCGATCATCAATGATCACCTATAAACTGATGATGATCAATAATAATTGTTAGGTTGTGGAGCTAAAAGCTTCACCCGAATGCAAACATGGAGGAGGTGCTGAAAGTCATAATCACCGGTGTCGGTCAGGCCAACTGACATTAGTCAAGTGGAGATAGGAAGATGCCGACATCGGTCAAGGATCGGCCAACGTCAGTCATCCCTAGAAAGATAGGGACCGATGTCGGTCACCTATGTGGTTCAGAACTACAAGTTTCATGAGCAATTTGTTAACGAACCAGTTGTTTGCATGTTAAAGGCTAATTTTAGTCTTGGAGCTGCGGATCTAATTATTGTAATTGGATGTCTAATTATTGTTTGCATGAGATCTATTTAAGAGACTCATGGGCTGTATTGTAAAGTGTGCTAGTTAGAGTTGAGCTTGGTTAGCTCCTTCAATGTGAAGAGAGCAAGGGTAGCTCCTCCTAGTTCCATAGGAGTGCAATAGAGGAAGGCAAGGTAGATCCTTCCAATTGTAAGATCATTTGAATTACAGGTTGTTGTAAGTTCATGGGAGATCTACATGGTAAGTAAGATCATTTGAGTTGCAAGTATTTTTGTGTGTGAGATCTAGGTTGGTAGGTGTTGCAAAACCAAGTTGATTTGCATGTGGCAGCAAGATCAGGGAGATCAGCAACACAACCGGTGTAGCAAGCTCATGGGAGATCTACTTGGAGTACGGTGTGTACTCGGTCGTGGATTATGTGGAGTACTTGTGTACTAGTAGTAGTGATACTGACTGGTGGTATTGGCAGTAGTGATACTGACTAGTTGCAGGTGAATAGCAACTCTGTGTTTGAGTTGTTGTTGGGATCGTAATTGAGAGAGTGAGCTCTTGAAGAGATTTATTGTTTATGCACTAGAGGTGTGGGAGCCCTAGAGGTGTGTAAAGAAGAAGACTGTGGCATCTTCTTTATTGTATTTCCTTTTGGAAGAGTATTAATACAATTGGGTATTGTCTCTCATATTCTATGTTATTTCTGAATTCTAGTTACTTTTTGCATTCTGGTTAAATTCCATGTTTAGTTTCTTGGTAATCAATTGTGCTTCTTAGATCCTAACAAAGTGGTATCAGAGTAGTTTATTGTTCTAGATTCCTGACAATAATTATTGATGGTCACTATGTGGTGACCATTTATGACATACCAAACCCTAAGGATTATCTAAATACCTATAAACATCAACCAATATTCAAAATTTTCACCTACTACTTATCCCCTCCACTAGTTCCCACCCAACCACTACCACCCCATACCTAAATCTCATCGACCCCTCAATTTTTAAAATGACTACCCTACCCACCCACTACAAACTATAAAGATAAAAAAATCATGAAAAACATTATAAATTCAATTACACCACTAACCTCATTTTGTGACCATCATGGTGTCACTATTGTAACCACTACCACTTATCCCCATGTTCTACCTTCACCTCTCTACATCCTCACTAGATCAACTTTGTTCTAGCCCATAGGATCACCCAATCACCTTTTAGTCAATCTCACCTAATCACTACCTCACTTAGCTAATCACAAAATATGAACCATCATCATTTTCTTTCACACAAGCATAGTTGAATCATTACGATTCAATTAACAAATGAGTAAATATAAAGCCTCATTTGGATTTTAGCCTTTACCCTTTTGGGGATAACTTATAACCATTGATAGTCACTATGCAACCATTGATGATTGACCTTGACCATTGACGGTCGACCCCTCTCAATTTTTGGCATAACAACTACACTTTTTACCAACTCTTCACCACAATTAACAATACCTATTTAAGATCACCTTCTCTACTAACCCACCAACCAACCAAACCACTTGGATTTGGTGATTTTGACCTGACTTTCATACTTTTTTTGATAACCTTACCTTGACCATTTTTTACTAATAAAACTCCTTTACCATATTTGAGCTTGAATTTGCACTACTTTTGTGTACTAACCATTTAGGTACCTTGGAGCATGACCCTTTGTAGTCTTGACCCCTGTGACCCTTTTATGACTTACTAAGATCACATCTTACCTTAAATACCTAAGATAACATTGTCCTCACCTAAGAGACTTGTGTTTATGAGTACAACCATAACCACCATGCCTAATGTGATCACTTAGTCCACTTGTCACTTATCTTTCTAGTACCAACCATGATTTATAGACTACATCACCTATGATAGCTTATTCTATATGTGATTTTTGCTATCACACTTAGTTGCATTTTGTGTGCATATCTACGCTCCAATGCCTAACCTATCATCTGACCTAGTTCATCCACTTATCCACTTGTCAAACCTACCACCGACTCTATTTCACTTCATCGAATCTTGGTTTTAGGGGAGAACCTCCTCCCATACTCAGGGCATCTAACCTTGTACCAACCTTCCATTTCTTTATTTTTTAGTTTGAAGATATAAATTGTATATCAAAAAGGGGTAAAATTTAGACACTAAAAAACTACACACTATGGTTCTAGATGTTGTAATGATCCCTAGACCACCCCTAGACCCCCTTAAGACAATTTCTTAACAATTTACCTCGTTAGTCATTATTAGAAATAGCTAAATTTAGCCACTTTTGACTATGATCCTAACTGCCAATGGTCGATCCTTAACCACTGATGGTTAACCTTGACCATCGATAATTTGCCCTTAACCACCTCAAAATTTAACTACAACTCAAACTCTAACTTGCTTTTTTATTAATAGTTATTTTATCCATCTACATAATTAATGCATGTTAAGTTAAAATTAGATAGCTTATTATTCAACTTGTTGAACTTATTGTTTCACCATTTCCTTCCCTCTATATTAAGAAAGGAAGAGGAGGTAACAAGGTTCATTAGAAATTCTTGTGAAAGAGATCAAAGCTTCCTTTGTAGGTATCCTTCTTACTTATAATGACTAGAATAGAGAGCAAAAGTGTTATTTCAACTCATCAGTCAATAGCTAAGATATTGTCACTCTACCAAAATTACTTCAAAATCTACAATAAGCTTTCAGCCAACCTCAACATTCCTCAAACCAGCAATAATAAAGCTAAGTATATGTTCCTTATTAGGATTCATCAATTAGTTTCTTTGTGTCATTCCTCGTGTTATGTTATCTTTCATCCCATTTTATTATGTTGGATCTATACAAACTTTAGACACTTCTTCTCTTCCCTAAGGCCACCCATAACCTCTTTCAATCCTCTGAGCACCCTTTACCTGAACCAAACACCTCTAAATACTACCCTATATCTCGTAACTATTGGTCAACCCAAGCTCACCTTCTAAAATCCTCCTAAAACATTCTCAACCAAATTTATCTTCCAAAAATAGATCCCATAGTAACCACCAATAGTTTTTTAACCACTAATGGTTTGACCCTAACTATCGATGGTCATTAGCTACCGACGGTTATATAACTGTTGATGGTTTGACCCCAAATATTGATAGTCTTTGTCTATCATTTTCAATATCAAGATTATTTAACCTATCAGACCTTAACTAAATCTCATTTTTTGAGTTTCTATCTTATCATAGCGGATCACTCAATCTTCTAAACCATGTTTAATTTATTTATCATTGATATCTAATCATTTATTTTTATAATTAGTAAAAAGCACTTATTTATGCTCAAGCACTTCTTGTATTTCATTTTAGTATCCTTTGTTATTTATGAAAGTAATTTATCTTTCATTTTTAGAATTTAATTATTTAAAAGTGTGGATTGATAGCCTCCAAGGAAGTTTTTGCTTCTTGGATATATCTCACACTAGGCAATCCACCCTACTATCCAACTAATCAACTATTTCTTTTAGTGATTTCTTATATGTAGGTCATTCCTCCCTAGACAAAGAGGAGTATCTACAACCATCTAGATCATAGAGGGAAAACCAAATCCAGGTTATACTAACAACACCCTTATTTTAAGTTTTATAACCTTTTTTTTAAAGAAAATAAGCAAAATTTTAGTGAAACAGTCACCCCAAGTCAAAATAGTGGGAGACTTTAAATCACAAGTCCAAATAATACTAATAAGCAAGGTCCCAAGGTTCTAAACCAAAACAAAACTACCACTACCGATGTCATTATTGATCATAACAAGAAGCCAAACTCTATGAATAACAAATAATATTAGCCTATAGACAACACTAACATTGCTAATGATGTAGAGGATAGAAACCAAAATCTCCCTCTCACCATTTATGCGGTTGAATTAAACCATCCACTACCACATAATATGCAACACCAAAACCATAATCAAAATCAATACAAACCTATCAAATAATGACCCTAGTTTCATAACCAAACCTATTATCAACAAAATAATCAAAAAGGTTTTGGGAAATAGGGGTAAAGCATGAGACATAAAGACTATGATCCCAATGTTTATTACCTCTTCCATCAAGTTATTAGTCACAACAATCAGAACTATAGATAATATAAAAAAATTATATAGAGACTCACAAAATATAAAAGGAAAACATTCATAGACATATTCCTAGGGAACCTAATACAAGCTCTCAAACCTTTTCAAATAGTCCTGTCACCCCTCAGAACCAAAATCTCCAAATCTATCAAAACCCCTTCTGCAACCATGAAACATGCATTACCCAAATCCAACAGTAGGGTGGCCTAGAAAACCACCCCATTAAATATAACCAACCATAATGGCATGAAATCATGATGCTAAAGCCTCCACCTCGATAGGGATAATTTTGATAATAGACCCCTAAAAGCTTACTATAAAGTCCTAGTGAATCTTAGAGTTTAGGTATAATTCCATTGACAAATCTTTGGTAAAATCTCCATGTCGTTATAAATTGATTGATGATTTATATTAGCTCTTTCAAAAAACTTATAAATATCTAGTGAATCAAGCATCATATTCAAATCAAGGAATAATGGTGAAAAATCCAAGTTAAACCCCTTTAATAGTGATTATGATCAATGGATACCCTAAGTTTTTTAGAATGGCTATTTTTCTTTGTCTTGTGAATTAGAGGGTAGGCCAACCATTTCAAATAATTCTCAAAATGAATAAATCCAATCAAGGAAGACATACGAGATAACATGAATAAGAATTGATACATACCCATCCTAAACCTAATCCCTAAGCAAGTGTATGCGACTCTAACTCATCCTCACATCAATGCCCAAACACACATTCATAATATTTTTGAGGTATTGTTGATCTTGTTGCTAAGTAAATAATACCAAATAAATGCAAAAAAATTTGTTTATCTCATTATTAAACAAATAATACCATGTGATAACCAAATTGTGTTTAATATTAAGAGTTTTGATATAAGATAAAAAGGGTTTTCACACTGTGAATAAAGATCTAATGAAAAAAATAACATGAAAACAGCTCAAATCCCTTAAAAGATAGGTATAATTCATTAAAAGTGTGAAAATATTTATAGATATGCATGACTTATATTTCTTACTTTGATTATACTTTGTTGTTGGATGTTTAGACTCCTCCTTATCCTCCCCTTGCAATTATTTCTCACTTCATGATTCCTATGACATGTAGGGCTTGTATTTATTACTTAGATTGTACTTCATTGTTGGTTAATTAGACTCCTCCTTGGCCTCCTTTTATAATTTTCTCTAACTTCATAATTCCCATGACATGTAGGGCTTGTATTTATTACTTGGTTTGTACTTCATTATTGGATGCTTAGACTCCTCCTTGGCCTCCTCTTGTAATTTTTGCTCACTTTGTGACTCCCACAACCACAAATAAATAAAAATTTAAAAGAAATGAAGTTATATGAATTTATATTTTAGGGTTTTGTGGTTATAGGGTTTTAAGCAATTTAAAACACTTATATAGATTTATTTTATAGGAGGTAATTTTTGTTAATTAAAAAACCAATGGATAAAGAGATTAGAGGATGAGAATTCTAAAGTCTAGATCTTATTTATGATTCCTTATTTTTAACAATTAAATTTGTCATTCTTTTTAAAGATTAAATTTGTCCTTTTTAAGTGTTAAGTTTAATGGTCATATGACAAATTATAAATTGAGTATAGACATTTATTTTAAGTCTCTCAAAAGACTAACCAAATAATATAATAAACTAAGCGTAGAAAAAATTATGACAAAAAATTAGAGTATAAACAAACTATGGGGCCATAGGGCAAGAAAACTGTGAAGAGTGAGGATGAAAATATTCAAAACATTTTCATAATTTTAAAATTTTAAACTATATAATAAGGTCTACCAAAATGTTTTAACCACATCCATATTGGCCTTTCAAAAAATTCTTTATTTAATTAACAAACCATGTCAACCAAAATATAATTATTATCTTAAACATTTAAAAACAAAATATAGTATGATCATGAGGATCTATTACATTTATTCAATTTGGTTTTTGTGCATTTTTTAAAATAAATATCATGCATGTCATTATTTTTCAAAGAAAATCAATTTCATGTTTGTTTAAAATAAGTATGTGGGAAAGATCAACCAAATAATATAATAAACTGAGTATAGAAAAAAAAAAAAATATATATATATATATATATATATATATATATATATATATATATATATATATATATATATATATATATATATATATATATATATATATATATAATGATATTTCCTTGAAAATCATTTCTTTAAAGATATTTTCTCAAAACACTATCTTTCAAATGTCTTAACCATATCCATAATCAATAATGATAAGGTTTCCCAAAATGTCTTAACCATGTCCATAATAATTAATGGCATTTCAAATATTTTTTTATTTCAATTAACAAACCATGCCAATCAAAATATAATTATTACCTTAAATATTTAAAAATAAAATATATTATGATCATGAGGCTTTGTTGCGTTCATTCAATTTGTTCTTTGTGTATTGTTTAAAATAAGTAGCATGCATGTCATTATTTCTCATAGGAAATCAATTTCTTGTTTGTTTGAAATAAATATGTGCTAAATACCAACTAGATAATATAATAAATTGAGTTTATAAAAAATAGTGACAAAAAATCAAAGTATTAAGGCAAAACAACTATGAAAAATGGGGATGACATAACTAAAAAATATATTCAAAATATTGTCATAGTTTTAAAATTATAAACTATATAATAAAGTCGGCCAAAATGTCTTAACCACATCCATATTGGCCTTTCAAAAAATTATTTATTTCAATTAATAGAACATACCAACCAAAATATAATTATTACCTTAAACATTTAAAAACAAAATATAGTATGATCATGAGGCTCTATTGAGTTTATTGAATTTGTTTTTTGTGTATTATTTAAAATAAGTATCTTGCATGTCATTATTTCTCAGAAGAAATCAATTTCTTTTTGTTTAAAATAAATATGTGGTAAAGACCAACCAAATAATATAATAAACCAAGTATAGACAAAATATAATGAATAAATAAATAAATATAATGATAAGTTCCCTGAAAATCATTTCTTTCAAGATATTTTCTCAAAAAACTATCTTTTAAATGTCTTAACCATATTCATAATCAATAATGATAAGGTCTGCCAAAATGTCCTAACCATATCCATAATAAATAATGGCATTTCAAATATTTTTTATTTCAATTAACAATCCATACCAATCAAAATATAATTATTACCTTAAATATTTAAAAACAAAATATAGTATGATCATGAGGCCTTGTTGCATTTATTCAATTTGTTATTTGTGTATTGTTTAAAATAAGTATCATGCATGTCATTATTCTCATAATAAATCAATTTCTTGTTTGTTTAAAATAAATTTGTGGTAAAACATCAAAGTATAGAGTATAAACCAACTATGTGGCCATAGGGTAAGACAACTATGAAAAGTGAGGATGACATAACTAGAAAATTATTCAAAATATTGTCATAGTTTTAAAATTATAAACTATATAATAAGTTATACCAAAATATCTAAACCAAATCTATATTGACCTTTAAAATCTTTTTTTATTTCAATTAACAAACTATGCCAACCAGGATATGATTATTACTTTAAACATTTAAAAATAAAATACAATATGATCATGAGGCTCCATGACTCTTTTTGTGTAGTACATATGGTAAGATCATGTGTAGTACTTAGTAAAAATTGAGTACATACCACAACTCACACTTTTGACATAACTGATCAATCTAATAGACCCAAAGAAGTTCCTATTATAAGGGATTGATTTATTGAGGTTGTATCATCTGTAAGTTACACCTTGAATGAAATTACAAAATATCTCTTTAGAAATTAGATATCATTTTCTTCAAGATGAAATATTCAAATCCATGGCTGTGATGTACCCTCAATTTTGAAAAAATATTAGCTCATCATTTTTTTAGAATAAAATCAAAACCTTGGCCCAACACTTTTGTGCAAAAATGTAGAATTGAATGGTGAACAAACTGAAGGCATTTTAGATTTGCCAAAGCTAAGGGAATGATCTATTCTAATTTCCCCTACAAGTTTTAGACCATGATTTCGAAGATGGATCGATCACTAAACTATGGACTACCTTAAGTTTGAGTGAAATATTATGTGATGGTATCTCATAATATTTTAATATTGTTAATTTATGTCAAATAATGATTTTGGGCTTAGTGAAAGATAAGATAATTTTTAGTGCATTGTCATTTTTTAAGTCAAAGTTAAGAAACAAGATTAACAAAAATTGGAGATTTTCTCGAGACTCTATACAATTAGATATAATGTCCTCAATTTTAATTTGATATAGCTCTAGAAATTTGACAATTAACATTTGAAATAAGAGGATTGACTAATAATTCTTCAAACACACTACAGTTCTGAAATACTAGATCTGAGTCCAATAACTTTTAAAGAGAATGCAAATAACAATTATCAAGAACAAAATGAAGAAAATTAGTATGTTGAAATTCGAAATTTAGGAATTTGAAATCCAAGATTGATCAAAAAAGGATAACAAATTTTGTGATCACTTTTGAGATTTATTTTATTAGGGTTTTGAGAAAGCTTGTTGAAGATAATGCAAAATATGTAAATGATCAAGAGGTAATTTATGTATTTTTGTTTATGTTTGATTAGAAAAACATGTCTATAACAATTATAAACTCTGTTATAGAGATGCATAAGTATATTATGGTGTGTTTTTTTGTTATTTTATACCAAAATTATTTGAGTTATCTTTAAAGTAATGAACTGTAATTATCTATATTAGACCAGCATCTTCACTT
This sequence comes from Torreya grandis, assembly GCA_037957365.1. NCBI lineage: Eukaryota > Viridiplantae > Streptophyta > Pinopsida > Cupressales > Taxaceae > Torreya > Torreya grandis. The sequence goes on from JARHVA010002680.1 coordinate 342,705, forward strand.
CTGTTAATAGCTTGCATAAATGGATAAAAAAATTTAAGAAAACCATCACATATGTATTTGAGCAAACTTCATTAATCCCATGGGTGACGTGTTGGACAAACATTAAATTTTTCCTTGGTGCCCCTTAATATGATGACACCAATTCACTAAAAAATGGGGTAAAATCTAAACCTCGATCCTCGTAGCTTTAATTCCACCTGCACCACATTCAATGGTAGAAATAAAATAAACATTAGTCTATAAAATTATTTATTATTATTTTTTTTAGTCATTAAAACTATATATAAGGAACAACATGTTTGTTTCACTCAATTTTATAAATGTGTTAAGGACCACTTGTGACTTAGGATACAATAATCTTAAAGTAATAATTATATTTTGGTTGGCATGGTTGTTAATTGAAATAAAAAATATTTGAAAGGCCATTACTAATTATGGATATGGTTAAGATATTTTGACATACCTTATCATTATTGATTATGGATATGATATGTGTATGTGTATGTGTATGTGTATGTGTATGTATGTATGTATGTATAACGAGCATTTAGGACATAATAAACTTGAGATAATAATTATTTTTTTCAATTATGTTATTCTCTTTTCATAGTTATATTTCTCTATGGTCCCATAGTTGTTTATTATTTATACTCTATACCCTAAATTTCTGTCACAATTGTTTACTCAATTTAATATATTATTTGGTTGGTCTTTAGTTTTGCCACCCTAAACCCTAAATAAACAAGAAACTAATTTCCTTTGAGAAATAAGGGCATGCAAGATACTTATTTTAAATAATGTGCAAAGAACAAAATGAATTATATTATGTGGTTGGTCTTTACCACATACTTATTTTAAACAAGCAAGAAACCAATTTCTTTTGAGAAATAATGGCATGAAAAATATTTCTTTTGAAAAATGCACAAAGAAAAAAATAAACTAAATTATGTGGTTGGTCTTATCGGAGTTGTTGTCAGAATTTGGATAATGTGAGTGCAATGGAGACGTAATCACACAAGATGAATAAGTGCACACCACATAGATGCTAAAGCAATTTGAAAATAACACAAGAAGATAAATTGCACAAGACAAAATGGAGAAAACCAAAATCTGATTAGCATGAGATGGCCAAAGTGAAGAATACATATAGGAGAGTACGTAAGTAACTCCTCCACAAAAGGTGGACAAGGCACCCCAAGAATAGAATGTAACTCCTCCATGAAAGGTGGTGACAAGGTGCTAAGAATAGAGAAGTAACTCCCATCAAGGGAGTTACTTATGACATTCTTATGACACCTATGACACATCTATGACACACACTTCCACATAAGCTAGTTTATCTCACAAATGTAGGAAAACTCCATGTATGCACAAGAAATACAATTTCTCTAATTAATAAATAGGAAAAAATAAAAACCTACACTAATACCCCCCATAAGCACAGCTTAGGTGGGCAGTGTGGAAATATAAAATGGGTCCTGGCAACTAGGCCTGATGAGGTACCCATGTACAAATGCAATCTCCCATAAGATAGAGAAAAGGAGAAAACCCATAGGAAAAAAACTCCCCCCCCCCAAAAGAGAGACATAAAAGAAAAGAAGAGGCTAGAAGGCCCCCTAGAAGATGATGCTACTGCAGATATGGACCACACCCCAAGAAGAGCTTGTAGATGAATGAACTTGCTCTAAGTGAAGGGTTTGGTAAAGATGTTTGCAACCTACTCCGAAGACTGGCAAAATATCAAGTCAATGACCTGACTATGAATAAGCTCTTGAATGAAATGCATGTGAATCTCTATGTGCTTGATCCGCTGGTGCTGAACTGGATTCTTGCAAATTTGAATGGTACTCTGGTTGTCACAATAAATGATGGTGGGCTGCTTGATAGGAATGACAAACTTAGAAAGAATCCCCTGAAGCCAAATAGCCTCAGTAGCTGCATTAACAGCTCCCCTATACTCTGCCTCTGTGGATGATATAGCAATAGCATTTTGCTTCTTGCTAGACCAATTGATAGGACCTGAACCTAGAGAGAAATTGTAACCAAAAGTGGACTTGCGAGTCTGTGAATCGCCAGCCCAGTATGAATCTGTATATCCAACCAAGTCAACCTCTATGCCAAATCTATAATGAATCTCGTATCTATGTGAACTCTGTATGTAATGCAAGATCCTCCTAGCTACTTTCCAATGTAGTTCATGAGGTTCCTGCATGAATCTGGAGACAAGTCCCACTATATATGATATGTCGAGCCTAGTGTGAGTCAAGTAGATGAGACTACCAACAAGTTGTCGATACCGAGTGGCATCAACCAATGGTGAAGAACAATTAGCCTCAAGCTTGACTCCTGATAGAAAGGGAGTCAGAGATGGCTTGCAATCAGCCATGTGAAATCAAGCCAATAAGTAAAGAGCATACTTAGGCTGTGCAAGAGAAATCCTTGAATTTGAATGTGAGATCTCGATGCCAAGGAAGTAGTGCAATAAACCCAAGTCTATCATTTCAAATCTATCTTGAAGAGCTTCCTTCACCGCTACAATAGCCTATGAAGAACTCTCGATGATCAAAAGGTCATCAACATATAGAACCAAAATCAAGAACAAATCATCCTACCACAAGAAGTAGATATTGGGATCATAATGGCACCTAGTGAAACCCGTTGTGAGAAGGAAGCAATCCATCTTGGCATACCAAGCCTGAGGGGCCTGTTTGAGGCCATAGATAGATTTCCTAAGTCTACATACTAAGGAAGAATCTTGAAAAAATCCTGGCAGCTGCTCCATGTAGATCTCCTCCTCTAGGTCTCCGTGAAGAAAGGCACTCTTCACATCCATCTGATGCACATCCCAACCATGTGTTATGGAAATAGCCAGGGTGAGTTAGATAGAAGTCATCTTTTCAATGAGTGCAAAGGTCTCTGAGTAGTCAATGCCTGCCATCTGTGAGAAATCCTTGGTGACCAATCGCGCCTTGTACTTATCAACCGACCCATCTATTGCAAACTTGGTCTGATATATCTGTTAGGATCCTACTCCTCAATAAGAGTATATATGATTACCTCTTGTATAAGCAACTAAACATGGAATTTAACCAGAATGATAAGTAACTAGAAATATGAAACAACACAAGATATGAGAGACAATACATAATTGTATTAATAATCACTCAGAAGAAAATACAATAAAGAAGATGCCACTTCTTCTTCCACCTCTAAGCCTTGCCACACCTCAAGGACTTCTTCCCTCTCTCTCTTATGGTCCCCACACACAACTCAAATATAGAGTTGGTGTTCACCTCCACCAGTCAGTAACAATGTTGCCAGTACACCAAGCAAACAACCGTACTCCAAGTAGATCTCTCTTTCCTTGCTGCCACCTACAAATCAATAGACCTTACTTACCTTGTAGATATATCTACACCCTAAAGAACCCTTATCCTTGCCTCACCAAGTCCTTATGATTCTTCAACCAGTACCCCAGTGGATCTTCTACCAAAACTTGCACACTTGTAACTCTCCAAAATCATACACACTCAGCACCCCTTCAGAACTAGGAGGAACACACCATGCTCTCTTCTCTCTGAAGGAGCTAATATTTGCTCTCTTACTCTCTAGCACACTTTTACAATATAGCCCATGAGTCTATTATATAGATCTCATGCATATAATAATTAGACCCTAATTACAATAATTAGTTCCGCAGCTTCTAGTCTAAAATTGGCTCTTAACATGCAAACACTCAATTTGTTAACTAACTGTCCATGAAACTGGCAGTTTTGAACTGCACAAGTGACTGACATCAGTCCATGTCTGCCTGGAGATGATTGATGCCGGTTGATCCCTGACTGATGTCAGTTGCTCTTTCTATCTAATCCTACCGATGTCAATTGGCTTGACTGATGTCGATGTCTGTGACACTTTAGCAACTCCTCCTATTCGCAACTTAGTGAAGCTTTTAATTCCACAACCTAACAATCTCCCACTTGGAGATAAACAACTACACCTATACTTGTACCTGTATATGTACTTGTACCTTCATCTAATTCATTCCCTATCTTGTATCCCTCTTCAAGCTCAATCTTGAAGACCTACCACCACACAACCTGTGATGCTACACCTGTCATCCAAGTAACCTGTCACATCCAAACCTACAAACCTATGTACTAAAGACCTTGACCCTGCATAACATGAATCCCTGCTGCTGGTCCCTCTCAGATACCTGAGAATCCACCTTCCCCGAATTGGCTCCAAACTCTCTGACAACTCCCACATCTTGGGAAAACTTAGGTCTACACCAGACCTCATGTGATTTTGAGCACTGTTCTAAGCTCTGCTTGAACTATCTAGCCCTTGGTGTGCTTACCGATTCTGCATCCTTCATCTTGAGCCTCACCAACACCTTCTTCACATCAGCTCCCACTGGAGACAAAATCTCTATGTCTCTTATGCCAAATAATTTTGCTGCTCCAAATTCTTCATGACATACCTCTAAACTAACTTTACCTTTAGCTCAAAAAACTCCCTGCATGTGTAACCCTATAACAAGCAACCACACCACATATAGTAACAAGATAATGTCACGACTCATCATCCACCTAGTAAAGACAAACACAATGGTTACACTGACATTGACTGAAGCCTTGCTTTGTCATCCACCTATCAAAACCTGTACCACTGTCTTGCAGCTTCCTCAAGACCATATACCTTGGCCTTCCATCTCACGTATCCATCCACTCTCTTCTTTAACTTGAGAATCCATCTATCTTTCAGTGCTTTCTTCCAGCTGACAACTCCACCAACAAACTCCTGTTTGGTTCTTCTCCAAGGACTCACACTCCTCATCCATGCCAAGCTCCCACTATTTTTGGATTCTACCTGAATTGCCTCTTCACATCTTTCTAGTTCTCAACCATCAGTAAGCAACTAGTAAGAAGGTGAACAATGAATATGAGGTCCACTTACCATTTCAGTCCTCCATATGGGTGTTTGAGACTCCTTGACAGCTAGCTATCCACCCAACATCTGTTCCAGTGACCGATCTCGGCCATCTCCCAATCTGCACCCGACCGACGTCAGTTCCCTGTGATTGATCCTTACTACCGATGTCATTTCCCTGGCTGATGCCAGTGTCCCTTCTGCTAACGTCATTTCTTGTATGATTGACATCGATTTTTGATGCTCGACACCATCGACTCTGTTGATTTGCACATGACTGACGTTAGTGCCTGTCTGTTTGACGTCAGTTCCTCCTAACTGATGCTGGTACCTATGTTCACCTGTGAGTGATGAATTTTTACCTACAACCTCCTTTTGGGTCAAAACCTTATTCAAATTAACACAGCCCTGCTCAGAATAATTCAGTCTCCACAGCTGATCTCTGTCTGTCATCTCCTCCATGAACACCAAGGCTTTCAAGTTCTTAAGTTTATCAAAGATATATGTCTTTCGCTTAAGAACATGCATTCCCCTCCTACATATGTGACCAAGCCTACAAAGCCTCATCTCTACAATAGAAAGTGAATCAGTAATATAAGTAGATAGATAAAGGATACCTACTTTATTACCACTGTCTAATTCAAGTGCATCCATTGTGAGAGTTATTGTGCATCTCCCATCACCCAATTTTCTTGAAGAAATTAGAATTATCTCCAAGACTGGAACCTTCATGACTTTCTTCAACACCTGTGTGTTACCCGTCTGTAACTTTAGCTTCATTTCCCCTTTGCCAATAATCTGACAAGGCTCACCAACCCCTAAATAAATCTCTCTAAAGTCTCCCAAGACATACCCATAAAAAGATGCTCTATTTCGGGCTGCATGGAAAGAGGCAAAAGAATTTGTAAACCAAGATTCTACTTTATCCAGAGCAACCTATGCAACAACACCTGCAACATCTGCTTCTACACACTGATCTTCTACCGACCAACAATCTTCCTTTATCTGCTCTTTCTTTCCATCAATCAGACCATTCGTGCTATTCAGTTTCTCCATTCGTAGCTTACTTTCTTATGCCATTGCTATACTCCCACTCAATCTAAAACCCCTGTGAGTGACCTGTAATCAAAAAACACTAACCAGATCTGAACCACCTGTTAGTCAACCCAACCAAAAGCTCTGATACCACTTGTTGGTATCAGACTCTTGAACCTACAACCAGGCTCTGATACCAACTGTCAGGATCCTACTCCTCAATAAGAGTATATATGATTACCTCTTGTATAAGTAACTAAACACAGAATTTAACCAGAATGATAAGTAACTAAAAATATGAAACAACATAGGATATGAGAGACAATACACAATTGTATTAATAATCACTCAGAAGAAAATACAATAAAGAAGATGCCACTTCTTCCACCTCTAAGGCTTGCCACACCTCAAGGACTTCTTCCCTCTCTCTCTTATGGTCCCAACACACAACTCCAATATAGAGTTGGTGTTCACCTCCACCAGTCAGTAACAACACTACTAGTACACCAAGCACACAATTGTACTCCAAGTAGATCTCCCTTTCCTTGCTGCCACCTGCAAATCAATAAACTTTACTTACCCTGTAGATATCTCTACACCCTGAATAACCCTTGTCCTTGCCTCACCAAATCCTTATGATTCTTCAACCAGTACCCCAGTGGATCTTCTACCAGAACTTGCACACCTGCAACTCTCCAAGATCATACACACTCAGCACCCCTTTGGAACTAGGAGGAACACACCATGCTCTCTTCTCTCTGAAGGAGCTAATATTTGCTCTCTTACTCTCTAGCACACTTTTACAATACAGCCCATGAGTCTATTATATAGATCTCATGCATATAATAATTAGACCCTAATTACAATAATTAGATCTATAGCTTCTAGTCTAAAATTGGCTCTTAACATGCAAACACTCAGTTCATTAACTAACTGCCCATGAAACTTGCAGTTCTGAACCACACAAGTGATCAACGTTGGTCCCTGTCTGCCTAGAGATGACCAACACCAGCTGATCCCTGACCGATGTTAGTTGTTCTTCCTATCTAATCCTACCGACGTCAGTTGGCCTGACTGACACCACAACCTAACAATATCCACCTGTATCAAACCATCTTTATTTTCTTAGGAACTGAAGTCAAATCCCAAGTGTGATTTTTGATTAAGGAAGAATATTCTTCTTTCATAGCACTATCCCACTCAGGTACCCCTGATGCCTCTTGAAAAGTCTGTGGATCTGAAACTATAGTAAAGAAGGCATGTGGATCTCTCTAAAAATCCCCCCTAGTATGGCTGTCATCTGCGAGATCTCCTACCCAAGTGCTAGCACTCTCAAGTGTCTGTCTGGCCCAAAGTGGCCTAAAAGTGGGTGAGTTAGGTGCTAACTCTTCATCCTCTGACTAACTAGAGGTAGATGACTCTGCATCACTATCCTCACTGTCTGAACTCGAAGAAGAAGAAGATGTCTCTGGCTCAAGAACTTGATGTGGCTGATCTAAATCTAATGAGGAATCATCATGAAGTATATCTAATGAGGGAGAAGAAGTGTCAAGTGTTGAGTCTCTAGGACTCTCCTAAAAATGGACACTTCTCTTGATGAACAACTCATGAGTGACTAGATCTAGAAGGTGATATCCCTTAATACCATCTAGATATCCTACAAAGATGCAAGGCTTGGACTGATGTTCCATAACTTTGTGTTTCTTCTTCAGAATGTGGGCCATGGCTGGGGATCTGAAAACTCTAAGGTGCTCAACATTAGGTTTCCTTTTATGTTAAGCTTCAAAGGGTGTTATCCCTTTCAAAGCTTTGTGAGAAACCCTGTTTTGAATGTAGCAAGCACAATTGATGGCTTGGGCCCAGTACTATGGTGCTAAGGATTTGGAGTGAATCATACAACTACCCATCTCTTTCAAAAATTTATTCTTGCATTCTGCAACCCCATTCTATGAAGAACTGTAAGTGACTGTGCACTGCAAATTAATCTCTTCTGTGGTGCAAAATTGCTCAAACCTGATGCTGACATACTCCCCTCCATTATCAATTTGAAGAACCTTGATGGATTTCTCACTCTATTTCTCAACAAGAGCTTTGAAGTCTAGAAAATTTTCAAACACTTCAGACTTTTGTTTGAGAAAATATATCCAAGTGTACCTAGAGAAATCATCAATGAAAGTGAGGATGTACTTGGCCCTTGTGAAATATGGTTTGGGAAAGGGTCCCGATACATCACTGTGGACTAACTCCAGAGGTTGTGAAGCCCTCCAAGCTTTGCCTTTGTCAAATTTTGCTTCGGGATACTTCCTAAGGGAGCACCCCTCACAAAGTCCTTTTGAGAATTGGACATGAGGCAAGCCAATGACCATGTCATTTTTGCAAAATTTCTCAAGATAGCAGTAGTTAAGGTGGCCAAACCGCTCATGCCACAATTTTCTAACTCCATCTGAATGAGTCAGCAATGTTGTTGGAGAAGAATCTGATGCAAAATGTAAGAAGGTGTATAACCTGGCTTGGTGATCTGCCCTACCCACTACCAATGTAGTATCACTATGCAACTCTCTGATAGCCACTAAATCTGGTGAAAACTCAACTCTCATACCCCGACCAATGTGAGTGATTTGGTACACTAATAGGAGATTGGTTGAAAGAGAAGGAACACTTAGAACATTGTTGAATGTTCCTCCTTCCATTTCAACTAACCCTCTTCCTACAACAGAAACTAAAGTGTCATCACCCAAACTAATTGAAGACATACTACAAGGCTCTAAAGATAAAAACTCAACTAGTGAAGAGCCCATGTGGTGAGAATCACCCCAGTCGATGACACATGAAGATGTATAAGCTGTTGTAGCTACAAGGGCCTTGCCCTTATCTTTCTCCTTACCCTTGCCTTTTGCCTTAGTAGAATCTTGGGTAGATGAATTATGCTTGATGGACTCAGGAACACCTATGTTGTTCTTCTCTAGAAGATGAGTTAGGTGATCTATTTGTTTCTTTATGCATTTGTGTTCATCATGCCCTATATTTTAACAATAGGCATGCTTAACCTTCTCCTTCTTAGGTTTAGCATTGGAGGATGAAGATTCAGTGTTGTTTTTGGTAGGATTGGTGTTTTTTTTCTTCTCCTTGTCCTTGTTCTTTTTCTTCTTCTCCTTTGTTGAAGTCTTATCCTTACCATTTCCAGCTATCAAGGCTTGGGGTTCAGTAGACTTCATTGTGCCCATTTGAATTAGCTTATCTTGCTCCCTAGTCAAGTCGGCAATGAATGAATCTAAAGAAGGCATTTTCCATGTAGTGCCAAAGGCACTTTTTGTGGCATGGAAAGTGAAGACAAAGACTGAATAGCTTGGACCTAACTTTACGAGAATAGAAAGTATGAGTTGATCAGCTTTCTTCTCTATCCTGCATTCTTTCAATTGCAATCTAAGGGCCTTAAACTTAGTGAAGAAGTCTTGTAGGGTGTCAAAGTTGCTAGGACTTAGACTTATGAGTTCATTTTTGAGCTCATGACCTCTCATCTCATCAAGCTTCCCAAATAACTTTTTTAAGGCGTCCCATATGTAATTAGGAGTCTAGATGATTCTAGATAGAAGAGAAGTTTGAGAGACACAGACAAGCTCAGTAATCCATAGGCTTCATCACTACGGTTGTACCACTTGACCTTTTCAGCATCATTGTTGGGTTCTACTTCAGTTCCCATGGTGATCCTATACAACCCTTTGCTTCTAAGAATGATTGACATTTTAACTTTCCATTCATGATAGTTGAAGGATGTTAGGGGTTTAAGTTGAAAATAATCTATTTTTTTAGCTGAATTTAGGTGAAGTTGTGTTGATTGCAAGTTATGAAATTATGCAGAAAAGAGAATGACAACAAGTTGTGAAAAGCAATCACACCCCCCCCCAAAATGTTGAGCCCCCCTAATATGCAAGTGCACACTCAAAAGACATCGAACTCAGCCAAAAATGTGTCTTATAGAAATCAATGCAAGACTAAATCAAACAGGACGTTGGACTCAGCCGAAAATGCGTCTCGAGAGACCCAAATTTTAGCACTTTATAAACTAGTTTATTTTTGACAATTAACAAGTCTACATTGTGGAAAATTGAATTACAAACACTTTTTAAAAAAATGGCACCCAAAATCGAGCTACCATTTAAAAGATATTAAAGGTACAATTTTCCTATAAACTAGTGTTTTTGCAAAAAAACACTAAAACATTAAAAAAATGCCTATTATGGGAGAGAAAGTGGCCTTCCAACCACTCGTTGGATTTAGCACATAATGAGAAATCCAAAAGAGGTTTGTGTGAGGGATAATTGGCCTCTCACCAACCCAGGCCTCACCCTTCGTCTTCATAGGTCAAAGATACAAGTTAAAATTCAAACCCCCAAAATTACCAAACTGTCTAAAAACCTCAATACTCAGTCAAATTGACTGATTTTTATTTTTTTACAAGTCAATTTTCACCAAAAATTTTAGTTAAGGATAGAATGGATAGAATGGCAAAGTGTTTAAAGGTCCACATGGGACGCCAAGTAGGAAGGGGCGCCAAAGAATAAAACACAATACAGATTTGCAGAAAAGACAAAATGGAAGTAACAGACTTGTGCTGGACCGTACGGCCTATCTGAGGCATGGCAGAAGACTTCACCAAAAAATAGGCACAGAAGGTGATTTCTAAATAGCAAACCAAACAGCAGGTGGTGTCCAAAAAAGGCACCGTTCTGAAAAAAATTGCAAAAAAAAAAAACCTAGGCTGTATGGCTAGCTTGGCTGGTAGGAAAGGACACCGTACAGCTGAAGCCTTGGCTGGAACTATTGTTGGAGGGCGTAGACCAGAAGATAGGCACAGAAGTCAAGGATAATAGTAGAAGTTTGGCACCTACCTCTGTGCTCTCTGCTCAACAATAGCACCTGAGTGCATCAACCTGCAAATTTATCTACAAACAACTTGTCTGCTAGTGGTATTCTGCCAAGACACCCAAATGCAAGGATCCCAAAGAAACTAACTAGAAATGATATAGATAGATTTTTTTTTATAGACTAAATCTAGAATAAAAAAATAAAGAGAACTCCACTCCTCTTGATTTCAAATTAAGCTAAAAGCATAATCACATACAAGATTACCGAGTTAGCTCTGATACCATATCAGAGTTGTTGCCAGAATCTGGATAACGCGAGTGCAATGGAGACGTGATCACATAAGATGAATAAGTGCACACCACATAGATGTTAAAGCAATTTGAAAATAACACAAGAAGATAAATTGTACAAGACAAAATAGAGAAAACTAAAATTTAATTAGCATGAGATGGCCAAAGTGAGGAATACATATAAGAGAGTACGTAAGTAACTCCTCCACAAAAGGTGGACAAGGCACCCCAAGAATAGACTGTAACTCCTCCATGGAAGGTGGTGACAAGGTGCTAAGAATGAGAAATAATCAAGGGAGTTACTTATGACATTCTTATGACACCTATGACACATTTATGACACACCTCCACATAAGATAGCCTATTCCACAAATGTAGGAAAACTCCATGTATGCATAAGAAATACAATTTTCCTAATTAATAAATAGGGAAAACTAAAAACCTACACTAATAGGTCTTTACCACATACTTATTTTAAATAAACAAGAAACTCATTTCTTTTGATAAATAATAGCATGCACATTCATCTATCTTGAAATTAATAAATATAATGATAATGTCTTAACCGTATCCATAATCAATAGTGATAACGACTGCCAAAATATATTAACCATATCCATAATCAATAATGGCCTTTCAAATATTTTTTATTTCAATTAACAAACTATGCTAACCAAAATATAATTATTACCTTAAGATTATTGTGTCTTAAGTCACAAGTGGTCCTTAACACATTTATAAAACTGAGTGAAACAAACACGCTCTTAACCACATCCATATTGGCCTTTCAAATAATTTTTATTTCAATTAACATACCATGTCAACCAAAATATAATTATTACCTTAAACATTTAAAAACAAAATACAGTATGATAATGAGGCCCCATGACTCTTTTTGTGTAGTACATACGGTAAGATCATGTGCAGTACTTAGTATAAAGTGAGTACAGACCACAACTCATATTTTAGAGATTTTATCAAACCTTATTATAGTTTTTAATTTTAAAATTATGAAAAAAAATTGAATATTATTTGGCACCATTTATAAAATCGAGTAAAACAAACATGTTCTTCTTTTTATTTGGTTTTAATAATTAAAAAACTTACTAACAAATAATTTTCAAACCCAGTATTTATTTTATTTCTGGCATTGAATGCAATGGAGGTGTAATTAAAGCTGTGGGGATTGAGGTTGAGATCTTGCCCCATTTTTTATTTCACAATCCTCATTCCACTTTCAATAAAATGGTAAATAGGCCATAATCAACTACATGAAATTCAAATCCAAACAAAATAGTAGCCCTATGAGTTCCATGTATGTATTTTTAATAATACATGCAACTGTCTTTAAAAATATGAAATCAATATTCTCAATTTTGACCATGCCAAATAATCAAATATTTATTTTGAACAAACATTCTTCAAACATTTTAGAAAAATGTTTAATGAAGACAAACCACTATGTCAAGATTGATCATTTATATACTTTGCATTATCTTCAACAAATTTTCTCAATTTTCAAAACACTAATGTTCAATTTTCATACATGTGTGTGTGGGGAGGAATGCACGTGTGCGTGTGTGTGTGTAATGTGTGTGTATGTATGTGTGTGTGTGTGTGTGTACACACACACACACATATACATATGTAAATACATATACATATACACACATATCTATAAAATATGTGTGTGTGTGTGTGTTTATATATATATATAGTTTTGCCCTATGGGCCTCATAGTCAATTTATTATTTCTACTCTATACTATTTTTTTTGTCACAATTTTTGTTATATTCGGTTTAATATATTATTTTTTTGGTATTTACCCCATACTTTTTTTAACATATACGTATACGTATATGTATGTGTGTGTGTATAAGGACCACTTAGGACACAATAAACTTGAGGTAATAATTATATTTTTTTAATTATGTTATTCTTGTTTCATATTTGTCTTTCCCTATGGCCCCATAGTCATTTTATTATTTATACTATATACCCTAATTTTTTATCACAATTATTTACTCAGTTTAATATATTATTTGGTTGGTCTTTATTTTTACCACCCTAAACCCTAAACAAACAAGAAACTAATTTCCTCTGAGATATAATGGCATACAAGATACTTCTTTTAAACAACATGAAAAGAACAAAATGAGTTATATTATGTGGTTAGTCTTTACCACATACTTATTTTATACAAATAAGAAACTAATTTCCTTTGACAAATAATGGCATGCAAAATAGTTCTTTTAAACAATGCATAAAGAAGAAATGAATTATATTATGTGGTTAGTTTTTACCACATACTTATTTTAAACAAACAATAAATTCATTTTCTCTAAAAAATAATGGCATGCAAGATACTTTTTTTAAACAAAATGAATAAATGCAATAAAGCCTCATGATCATTTCAACCATATTTCTAACTAACCCAAAAATGCCCATTTCATATGTTTTGAGTTTAAGGAAAAGATTTGCAGATATACATGAAATTTACAAGAAAACCAACATGCATAGTGTTTTGAGAAAATATATTTAAAAAAATGTTTTTTAGGGAACCTATTATTATGTCCTAGAGTTTTTCTTCTGCCAGAGCTTTGCTTTTGCCAATAACTTGCATAAATCCTAAAGTTTTTCTTCTGCCAATAGTTTGCATAAATGATAAGAAAAATTGAGAAACTATCACATATGTATTCGATCAAATTACATTAATCTCATGGGTGACATGTTGGACCAATATTAAATTTTTCCTTGCGGCCCCTCAATATGCCAACACCAATTCCCTAAAACATGAGGCAAAATCTAAACCTCGATCCGCATAGCTTTAAATTCACCTACACCGCATTCAATGTTAGAAATAAAATAAACATTAAGTTTGAAAATTATTTATTATTAAGTTTTTTAGTTATTAAACCCATGTATAAAGAAGAGTATGTGTCCCCAAATAATATTCAAAACATTTTCATAGAATAAAATATAATTATTACCTTAAGCTTATTATGTCCTACATGGTCTTTATTACACGCATACACACTTAATGATTCTAGACTAACCTATACATGCCTCATATATTTTTTTGGTGAATCAGACCCATACATGTATAGTAACTCTAGTGAATCTAAGTCTTGAAATAGGATTGAGTATAATCTATAAGGTGAATCTATGTCACAAACTATGAAATTGTATAAAATTGAGTTTAATTAACCTATGTATATTTTCACAAAATTGACCATATTCAAAATTTAAAAAATATACGTATAGCCTTTTGGTTATAAATAACCTTTAAATTTTTCCCTACACCTTGGGGACTATGAACACTGATATAGCCCCTCAGTTGGGAGTGCAAGTCAAAACTAGAATGATAGGGGTCATATAACTAGAATTTAAATAGGATGAAAACATCATCACTCATACTATATAGTATCAACCTATGGCCCTCCATCCTTCAAACATTTTGTAAATAGATTTTGATCCTAAACCCATGGGGAACTATGATTTAATTCAAATTTAACCAAAACATTCTCCCACATTTTATTCCTAGACTTGTTAAAGAACTATCCCACTCATCATTCAACCTTGCTCTATGCCCTATGGTTTTGTCATTTATATAGTGTTTCTCCTCCCCAAGCTCAGATCAACCACATCGATTTGAACATGTTCTTGCCTAATCAAGAATCATGGGATGTTGGTTATTTATTTGATTTAAAAAACCTCCTATGACTTTGAGATGGAAAGGAAGGGAGATTCGACCTTATTTCTATAGGTATGGATTTATAACAATTATGTGAAAAGAGTTATGGTTGGTGATGGGGTAGCTATTAACATCATCCCCTTTTCCTTCCTAAAAAATCTTGGTTATGGGGAAACAAAATATTCTACAACGTGTCACACCCTATGAGGTTAAGATAGCCTCAATAATACTTCCATAAGGACCATTGTGATCCTAGTCACTTTGGGCCCCAAGATAATGCTAAATGAGTTCTACATCATAGATAAAGACACAAATTATAATATGATCCTAAGAAGGCCTTAGATACTGATGAGCAAAATTTTACCACCAATTAAACCTAAAAACCTTGTACAAACTCGCATATGCTCATAGGATGAAGTGGCCATTTGGTGCATAAAATAAATTCTTCATTAATTTTCAACCCAAGGTAATTTTGGCTTGATAAGGTGACATCACTATATGTGCACACTTCACTCACTTATTAAATTGTCAATTTCATATAGGCACACTTGCATAAAAGAAATTATAGAAATATAAAGTACTTGAAAGGAAATCATACTTGCATGAAAGAAATAAATAGATTTGGATGGAACTAAATGTTGTGGAAGCTTACTTAATAAATTAACATGCATTCACAATACTAAAATCATCTATGATACTCAAACAACATATGTAGAATTAAAAAGCAGAAATGATTTCTTGAAACTAAATCTACTTAGCTACTCTACCAAGTCATTATCTTCCCTACAAGTCCTCCTAAGTGGGCCCTCCTCATTTGGTCTTGAGATTCAATCCTTCCCTTGGAATTAAAATGCGTTTATTTCAAATTACTAAATTTATTCATATTCTATAGAAATTAAAGATTACTATAACAAGATTATAATGGATGTAAATTATATTACTTGGTCATACTTAGATTATCTATCTTTTTCTTATATTCTCTACTACTCTAGCCTAAATATTTGTTCTAATATATATACATAAGAGGTTATGGTTATTGCTTAATAATAAATTACCACAACTTAAGAATATTCATATTATGGAGAATGCAACCAATAATGACTACAAGACAAAAATAGGGGTGATGTTGTTGGGAAGTTAGAAGGAGCAAAATATGTTCTAGTAATAATTATCGACATTCCAAATCCTACTCATCATGTATAACTATATCGATCCATGCATGTTTTTTCTCCAATCTTCATCATTGGACCAAAATCAATGGAAAGGTTGGTTGCTAAAATTTTTGGATATTTAGGTAAGATACAAGTAGTTATTCATGTATGTTATTATAGTTCCTAGTGGTTACGGGTTGATAACCTATTAGCTATGGGCCATGAATTCCACATACACAATATGGTGTTGCAACTACATATATCCAAACTTTATCTCATTACTATAGGACAAACTTTTGGCTGCTACATATAGGTCATGTCACTCAAGTTACTCAACACATAATATGAGATGTAGAAGCATCAAAATAAAATATAACACATTCAACTTTAATCACAATATAAAAACTAAATTCATTCTCATAAACATATTTAATATGTATCATCATGATTTAGAGTACTTAAAATAGGGAAATATACAAGGCATATAGGAAACATTGGGAATTAGAGGCCAAAAAAGTAGATAAATAGGGGTTCAAATTATGCCATTTATATGGCTCATCACACCCCCCATCTTAATGTGTTACTCATCCTTCAACAACCAACTTCTGCATCTAAATAGCACACATAAGTTTGAAGTCTATTGGTTCTGATGCACCTATGCTTTGTTGTCCATAGAAACCATGCTAAGCCTCAAACTTCTATCATCTCCTATCTTATTTTGCCTCATCAATTACCAATTTTCTTGTCTAGTATATAATGGGATACCAAAATGGTAGTGGATAAAAACTGACATCCATCAAATTTGGTCCCTTCCTTTTTGCAATTTTGATGTGAGTATGAATTCTGTCAAGGGTAGATTTGATGTTATCTTGAGAGAATGGTTCCTTCTTCTTCAATTTAGGAGTAATATCATTCCATTTTTGCCCATAAGCTCTAAATGCATCTCTTTATATGGTAGTCATCAATTCCAGGTAATATTTTTGAGCTTCTACTTACTTCTTTACAAACTAAAAATCTACTTCCTTTCTTTTCATTAAAGAAACCCATTATCGTATTATCACCTTTGGCTTAGTGAACTCTCCTCTTATCATCAAAGCAAATTATTTTTATTTCCCCTTGTAATTTTCTAATTCTTGACCTCTATTATTCTCATTAATTATATATGAATAAAAATCCTTGAGTAAGATATCTCCTACATATAAATTTGTGTTCCATTTTACATTATGAGGTATGGCATAATTATACAGATATAATTCACATAATTGAGCATGTTCTTCAAGGGTACTATTATTATACATAGTAAAAAAATACTAAGGATCTATTACCAATCATGGAAAATCATAGTATACTCTTATAAATTGAAATTTCAACCATTGTTCTTCAAGTTAAATAGAGTAAACTCAGGCAGGTGGCATACATCTCAATAACGAATCTATCAACCAAGTTAAATCTTACACTTTTGATACCAATTTCATGGGTTGTTCTACATCTTACTAAACTTTCTTTTTCAATTTATTTTTCTCTTCTTTCAACTATTCATATTGTTTGAACCAACTAAAATGTTTAGTTTAAAATTGCTCATCCCCTTGTAGATACATCTTAAAGAAAAGAAATGTTGAGTTAGGCTTTTTTGTCTATGTAGAAGTGGCAACAACATATTTGTGAATAACAAGAATAGGAGGATGTTCTTGGGTTATTGTTTATACTATGGCTTTAGGGTAATACTCAATTGATACAATCAAGTCTTATATATGTGAAGCAAATTGTGTTAATGTATCCAATTTGTTACCTTATTCAAACATATGAACTTTCCCCCATAGTATTTCATTTTCCCTAAGTGCTTGCTTTAGGGTATGAAAATATCCTTGTAAGGATGTTGTAGGAAAATAATATCCCTTGAATTTGGGTTTCTTAGGCATGTTTTCATCCCTTTCAATTGATTTCTCTTTCTCAATTTCTTCAATTGATTGTTCTTTGTGCTTTCTTCAATTGATTGTGAAGGTTCAAAATAAAAGGAATAAGAGCCTTCCTAATCACTTATACTAGCCATAGAAGCTTTAGTTTCTTCAATTTCATTTTTATAAGAGTCCTCACTAATATGTAATATAGTAGGAGAGGAAAATATATGATTTTTCTATGGTTTCCCCATAGTCTACGTGACTGCCTCCTATAAACTTAAGGAATTTTTGGCTTATTAGTTGGTTTAGGGTCTAGAGGGGCTTCTTCTTTAGATGAAAAATGGGAAAGAATCAATCTTATCTTCTTTGTTTCCTTTATTTATACTACCTCAACTACAAGCTCATCCACTATAGGAGGATTATTTGCTATAGGAGTTTCATCTTCTTCTTCTTTTGTAGATTCCTCCCCAATATCTACTTTTGCTTCTTCTTCAATTTCATCTTCTTCTTGATTTGATTCTTCTTCAATTTCCTTTTCTTCTTGTCCTGATTCTTATTCATCACTTGCTTCCATCTCCCCTTAAACATTTTATTCCTCATCATGTTCTTCCTCAAATGGAAACTACATGAATTATTTATAATTCACATTGGGTCTTTATTTGTTTAGGTTATCTTGGATAATGAGTTGTTTCAAGAAATGATGGGATAGAGTTCTAGGGTTGCCTTTCTGATATTCCTTTTCCATTTTAATCAATAGATTTAATAGGAAATAGGGAATATTTATTATAATTTTATGCCTCAGGTGATTTATAAACTTAAAATTAATACCATATAACATATAATATCTCCCTTCATAAGTGAAATACTTTAGAATAAACACATCAGCTCTTTCCCATACCTATAATAGAGATAGATGTTTGGTACCCTATCTGAAGAAGCTTAATCACTCATGACCTTCATTTAAGGTTTCCATTTCTATAATGGTATCAAAATTTTCATCCCATATATATTCTACTCTAGTTATACTATTATTTCTACTTAGATACCTTTCGATTACCTTTATTGGCAACCCCTTGATAATGGCTTTGTCATTATCAAACAAACTAGTTATTCCACTATTGCTTGGTCAAACCTTGTTAGTTTTTAAAAATTGGTAGCCATCCTACATTAATAATGAGGATGGTGATGTCTTGCTGCTCCAAGAGTGGTTCTAAGTTAATAGGCTCCCTTATAACACAATCTCCTTCATGGTGGTTTGAATCAGCTGGCAAAATGATCGACATGTTTTTGTGGTCAATTTACTAGTATAGGAATAGTTTTATAGTTTTAGATTTTTTAAATATTAATCCTTGTTATTACCTTTTAAATATTGGAACAATTATTATCATGTATCATCTTGAGGTATTTAACTAATATTTTATTAATGGCAAACCCCCCAACTATCATGTCACTTGACCTCAAGTGAAGTACAATTCCATGGTACATATAAAAGGTAGGTAATAAGTTGATGGGAACATGGAATTGATCGAGGGATGGGGAAAATGTCTTGATTTGATAATTATATGGAAATTTACATGGGATATTCCCATATAAATTATGTCAAAAAAATTCCAAAATGATGATTGTATTAACCATAATTAATTAATAATTTACCTAAAAAAAAGTGAATAATTACTTTCATTAGATGGGTTACCTCATCATACAGATGTGTGCAGATGTCAAGAAAATGAAGTGAAGTGGGATGATGTGGAGTAGGATTTTGATATCATGATGGAGGTATGTGGATATGATATGAAGGCTACCGTGCATGTCCTTGACAAAGCTAGATGAGGTGGTTTTTACTGGAATAAGTGGTGGTGACCTATAGATTGAAAGAAATATCTATTTTCACCAACAACGCATGAAGATAACTTATTCGTGGGGTAAATAGATGCACTTTTTACTCAACTAGGGTGAATATATTAACAATGTAACTTCCATCTAATTGCCTCAAAAATCATCATTTCAAAGATATATAATGTAAATTGTAGCAATCTAT
The DNA here is from genome assembly GCA_037957365.1 of Torreya grandis. Classification (NCBI taxonomy): domain Eukaryota; kingdom Viridiplantae; phylum Streptophyta; class Pinopsida; order Cupressales; family Taxaceae; genus Torreya; species Torreya grandis. The sequence goes on from JARHVA010002680.1 coordinate 362,609, forward strand.
GAATGAGCCTGTAGCAATGAAAGACACATTCAATACCTCAAATTATAAGTTATAGTAAAGAAGGTACATCCTGTAGCACTGAATATATATCCTATAGCATATAATTAGCATTGTATCACATAATATGAATCCTATAGCACATAAGTGGCATCTTATAGTATATAATTTCCATCCTGTAGTAATAGAAAAAGCTACCTAGGGAAGCTAAAGACAAGTGCTTGCATTTACAAGAAAGGATAATGATGCAAAGTGAGCTAAAAAGTATATGTTTATTACTTTAGTGATTTTATTTTATTTTATTTTTATTTATTTTTACTTTTTTTTTTTCCCCTTAGATGGTCAACAAGCTGATTTTACATTTAAGGGTTGGTTTTATACAAATATTGATTAGCCAGAGACTAGTTTTCTAACTAATACTTGTTATCAATGCCCAAAGGTTTTTATTTATGATTTTTTTAAACATTTAATGACTATACCTAGCCAAAATACATGATTAGATTGGCTACTAAAAAGTGGTTATTCTTTATAAATAGAGAGTAAGGATATATTTTTGTACCCTACTAATGTAAAGGTAATATATGCAACATGTTGAGAGGAATATGAGGTGTGTTCATTCATAAGCTACCAAGTGAATATATCATTAGAAATGAGCTTTTTGTATAATTTGATCCTATGGTCACTGAAGAGTAGGTAGAAGCATACATGATCAATGGTATGCAGTTTGACAGTTTTAATCTCAAAAAAATTATTTATTTCATAGGGACCAATCCATCTAGTTCTTAGCTTTCTATTATGGTCTTTGTATTTAGAATAAAAGAGTAGGGCCCAATATCCTGGCTAAAACCCTTTTGTCTTTATAAACTTATCATGCCATCTAATCTTTTACTATTACACAACTTCAATATGATGTAATGCTTCTTTTCAGATTTTATCTAAGGCATTCAATTGTAGGACTCTATATTTTAGTGCTTGTGAAAAATTTAGGCTAAGTTTTAATGTTGTTTTCAAGGTCTTGTGTTCAAATTTAATGGGTAGCATAGGCTTCTTTTCATAGACTGATTCATATGGAGTGAGGTCAGTTTTTGTCTTCCATGTGATTCATTATGCTCAATAATTCATGAAAATAAGCTTTCCAATCTTTGTGATGTGCATTGGATGTTTTGGTGAGGATGTTCTCCAAATCCCTATTTGTGACATTTACCTATCTATTATATTAAGGATGGTAGGGGGTGGATTTATTGTGCTTGATTTCATATTCCTTGACAAGGGTAGCTATGAAATCATATGTAAATTGAGGCCCTTAATCTATAAAAGTTTCTCTTGATACCCTATAGTGGGTGAAAATTTCCTCGTATAAAATTTTTTCCACCTTATCATCTCTTGCATGGGTTAAGCTTTTCACTTCAGCCCATTTAGTGACATAATCCATGTAAACCAATATGTTCTCCTTATTACTAGATTTGGGATTTATGGGATCCATAAAATCAAGTCTACATTTATCAAATGGTTCCAAAACTAGCTAGAGTTATAGTGGCGTTTCATCTAAATATGTAGGTTTCCCTATACATTATAATTTATCATATTGACGGGTGTATTTGAATGAGTCCTTGTTTAGAGTAGGCAAATAGTATCTGGTATTTAAAATATTTATGGTAGTATTTTTTGTAGTAAAATGACCTCTACAATGTTCATCATGACATTCTACAAGGATGTTAACAACCCCATCTTCCCATATACACCAACACATAATTAAATCAGGTCTTATGACAAATAGGTACCCAGATATCTATGAGTATGGACCAATTTTTGTGATTAAATATTGATTTCTTTGGAAGAAAAATATTTTGGCAGTAATCCTACTGCCAAATAGTTAGCAATATCTACATTCCAAGGAGTATTAGCAGTTAATGTAAAAAGGTGTTCATTAAGAAAAGAGTCATCTACTATGAAACTTTGATAATTGGATTACAATAAAGATAATAAATATGAAACTACAATATCCTTTCCTAGTCTATCAATAATGGTTATATCAAATTCTTATAACAAAATCAACCATCTAATTATCCTACTAGTTACTATAGTCGTATTCATTAAATACATGATTGTTACATGATCAGTATGGATGACGACTAGATACCCAATAATGTAGTGTCTAAACTTATTAATAACATAAAATATAGAAAGAAATTATTTTTTTATGACTGTGTAGTTGAATTTGACTCCTTGGAGGTTTTTCCTGATGAAATAAATGGTGTAACACTATTCTTTCTGGTCTAGGACAACTCCTAGTGTACAATCAAAAGTGTTTGTATGGATATGAAAGGGTTGTGTCCAGTCAGGATCTATTAACACATGATTTTTTCCAATAAATTCTTAATTTATTGGAATTCCTCCTAACATGTAGTAATCCAAACAAAATTAACATCTTTAGAAAGTAAAACAAATAAAGATACTTCAATTTTATTGGTCTTTAATAAATCTATGGTAATAAGCAGCATGTCCTAGGAAACTTCTAACATCATTTTATTTTTTTTGAATTGTATGTATTTGATTATACTTATCTTGGAAGTATCTACCTTAATTCCTAAAGGTGAGATGTGATGTCCCAACACAATAGCTTCTTTCATTAAAATGTAGCACTTTTTGTGACTTAGAGATAGTTGATGGTCTTGACAATGTTAAAGGACTTTCTCAAGGCTTTAAAGGGCTTCCTCAAAGGTTCATCCATAAAAGGTGAATTCATCCATTAATATTTACACATAGTCATGGGAGAGATCAAAAAAGATGTTGAAAAGAGCTCATTGGAAGTTGGGTGGAGTATTCCATAAACTGAATGGAAGTACTTCATATGCATAGGTACCCCAAGGACAGATGAAGGTAGTCTTGTCTTGGTCCTCAAGTGCTATTTTTATCTTATTTAAGCCACTAAATCCATCAATAAATGATAAATACTTTTTTCCTACCAATGTGTCAAGGACTTGGTAAATAAAAGGAAGGTAAAAATGATCTTTCCTTGTAGTTGCATACAATTCTCTATAGTCTACACATATATGTTATTTACCCCCCTTTTTAGGTATAATCACAAGGGATGAAACCCATTGACTATTATAAATAGGATATATGAACCTTACATCTAATAGTTTTTACAAGTGAATTTTGATTATATATATAACAACAGAATCCATCCTTTGTTGTGGTTGGTAAATGGGTTTACATTCCTCTTTTATGTAGATGTGATGGGTGCATTAATCCAGAGGGATGCCTCTCATATCATGATAATCCCAATAAAAATTTGTTTTCTGCTTTTGTAACATAGTGAATAACTTGGTTTCTTATTGGAGTGTCAACTTCTTGTTGATATTAAGGGGTTTTCCTAGAAGGATTTCCACTTGCTTAGATAGGGACAGCATGGATTCAATGTTACCTATCATTAGGGCATATCTGTAATAGTGTGTCAATATTCAATGGAATGTTCTAATATCTTTTGAAAGTTTAGAGGGACCACTCTTAGGAAAATTATTTTCAATTAGGCATGTTGTACATTACAAGAGATTATCCATTTCAAGGTCCTCTTGATAAGTGTTTTGTAAAATATGAGAAAGGAGTGTGTCTTCCTCTTAATCTTTAATGAATGTGTTATGGTCAAGTGTGCATAAAGTGTGTAAATAAATGTGTTTCTTAGCTACTTCCTCTACTAAATGAGGTTGGTCTTCTTCATAGGAAATTTTGGCTGGTGGATATAGTACTAATTTCTTAGTGTCATTTCCATTTGAAACCAACATTTTCTTAACATACAGCCAATGAAAGCATCAGTTGTGGCCAACTATGGCCTTCTTAGGATGAGTCAGTAACTTCCTAGGTTAGTCTTTAGTTTTAGAATGATAAAATATGTTAGATATTCACATAAATCTATAGTGATGACTAGATCTTCAATCATCCCATTAGGTTTGATGTTTTATCTATCAGTCACTTGTAATATAATAGGTGTTGGACAAAATTATTTCAATCCAAGTTGGTGCATGGTTTCCATAGTAATAACATTGATGGTTTCCCCTATATAAATCAATGAATTTAGTATAAGTTGGCCATTATTGTTGAAATTGACTACACTACCTAGATTAGAGTGCTTGGGTGGAACTATATTGCCTAACATGATTTCTACAAGTTGGCCAACTACTTGGATAATTTTTGGATCCTTCCTTTGGTGGCCAAGTTTATTTAAGCACAATTCACAGACAACTTTTATATATATGGGCACATATTTGATGGCTTGAAATAGTGGAATCTTGACACACACATTTTTTAATTCTCCTAGAATATCAAATCTAGGTTATTGGTCAGGACATTGGATATTTAAACTCTCAAAAAAAAGAAGGTTTGGTAGGCCCTTCTTGTGTTACAGTAGAACTTGGTTTAGGAGTGGTAGTGGGTTAATGGGATTGTGTATTGGTATGGTTGGATGGAATATCCTTAGGAGGTTATGTGACCATGGGTGAGGTGGGTTGTGTAAAAATATGTCTTGACGAAGGTGTAGTTCATTGATATCCAAGGTGTAAGTTGGATATTGCATTATTTTAGTGGTATGTGTTTACTGAACCAACTTATTTTTAGGGTTTAGCATATATTAGGTAAGTAGCTGTGGTTGTCTAGGATTTGGTTGGGTGTTTGGAATTAAAGCTAGTTATGGTTGTTAAAAATATTGTTGCTATGAGAAAATAAAACTTGTATAGAACTAAGGTTGTCTATTTCTCCATGATTTTTGACATGGGTTGTAAGGGTAAGTCTATTGCTAGTTTTGGTGTTTGGGCTACCAAGACTAGTTTTGAGGTTGCTACCAATTGTTTTGGGTGGGTTACCAACTACTTATGATTGGGTTATTTTTCTTAGACTAGTTTTGATTATGCATGGGTGTCCATGAATTAGATCCATTCTAATTAGATGAAAATTGAGAATTTGGAAATACACAATTAAATGGCATACCTTGATTGAATGGCCCAAGTGACCACTATCTATATTAAGCCACATAAAAAATATGATCTCTATCTATGCCAATTGCATGTAATTCTACTATCTTAAGATTCTCTTCTGATATGTTGACCATTTTTACTCAAATAGCCTAACATTTGTAGTTTACTTTCTTTTTTTAATAGTATGGAAAATAAACTATTAAGTCTTGCTCTACTTCTTCTTGATTCTTCCTTGTGTGCAATGTATCCATCTGAGTAGCCATATGGATAATGATGTCTTTCTTCATATCATGCAACAAATTGCTTACCTAAATTTTTGAAAGTCTATTTTTAGCCAATGAAGGAAGGATCTTGATACTATGTATTTTGTTCATTGTTGATCTTGAGTAATTCTTTCATAGAAGTGTTAAATCCTCAAATGATAACATTGAAACATCTCCTCCAGTCATTAGGTCTAATGCTTCCAAACAATATTCTTTGAATCCTTTCAAGAATATCAATTTAATGGATTCTTTGTCCATTACAGTCTACTTGGATTTTTTAAAGATGAACATAAACCTTTCTATATAGTCCTCTAGTGGTACATATTCTTCTTGTGTGAGTTTGAAGATGTCATCCCTCCTATAATTTCTTCCTTGACAATAGTCTTGATATTTGGATAGAAATTTATCCTTCATTTCTTCCCAAGTAAAAATTTCAACCTTCCCTAGCTCCATAAACCATATAAGATTTACATCTTTCAGTGTTGTTGGAAACAACTTCATTTTTTGAGTATCTTGGTGATAATCATAGTTGTGGCATAAGATATCAAACTCCAAGAGGAATGTATATGGGTCTTCACTTACCTTTCCTCTAAAAGTAAGGAGGGTAGAATGAGGGATATTATTCATAGGTGTATTTCCCCAAGGGGTATGGATTGGAATTTAAAATATTTAGAATCATTGGCATATTTTCTTCTTGATGGTCCTCCAGAAATACTCTTTTTATGTATAGACCAGAAGCTTCTACCACCCACTCTTCAAATTTATTATCAATCTTTGTAATCCCTAGTGTGTAGTAAATGGATATTTTGGATTTTTATAGAGGAATATAACGTCTCTTATACAAAGTTTAAGGAGTGGAATTTCCTAAGGATTCATCCTATTGTATAGTAAAGAGCTTATCTAATTCAACAGATTATGTAGGCTTGATGTCTCTTCTAGGAGGTAAAAGGAATTTAAATGCTTCCTTGACAAGAATTTTGGGTGAGGATAGAGGGAACTGAATGTTGGATTCTTGAGTGTGAGGTGACACAGTAATAATTCTTAAATATGGTATAGAGGGGTCTTATCAGGTGTATGAACCTCTTCCTTCTCTATATTTCCAACTTGTGCTACCAACCTAGCCGAGAATTCTTCTTTTTCTAGCTCTTATACTAATAATTGTAGATGGTTTCCAAGAGTTTACTCATATTCTTTAGTTGTTATAGATTGTATCTCTATTTTTTTAGTTTGAGTTAACTACCTAGGCAAGAATCTACCTAGATTATCATTTTCTCTTTGCATGCAAATAAATCATTTTTTTATATTTTTTTGCCCTGCCCTGCACAGGGTTAGCACAACATGTGTTGTTTTTTTTAATTTTACTATTCTAACATTATAGAAAGTAAAAAAATTATCTATAAATTAGGAAATTTTTAATCTATAAAATAGTAAATGTTTAATCTAGGAATGCAAAACAATAGCAAAAGGGATTATCAATCTTGGATATTTCAAGTGTGTGACACCTTCCTCAGTAATGATGCCAAAATGATAAACAAAATTTTATCACTAATTAAACCTGACAACCTTGTACAAACTCACCTATGCTCAAGGATGAAGTGGCCATTTGGTTCATAGAATAACTACTTCATTAATTGTCAACCCAGGGGTGTTTTGGATTGATAAGGTGATGTCACTATATGTACACACTTCACTCACTTGTTAACTTGTCAATTGCATATAGGCACACTTGCATAAGAAAAATTATAGAAACATAAATTATTTGAAAGGAAATCACACTTGTATGAATGAAATAAATATATTTGGATGGAACTAAATGTTGTGAAATCTTCCTTAACAAATTAACATGTATTCACAATATCAAAATCATCTATGATACTCAAACAACATATGTAGAACTAAAGAGCAAAAATGAATACTTGAAAATGAATATACTTAGCTACTCTAACAAGTTAGTATCTTCCCTACAAGTCATCCTAAGGGGGGCCTCCTCATTTGGTATTAAGATTCAATCCTTCCATTGGAATCAAAACATGTTTACTACAAACTGCTAAATTTATTCATATCTTATAGAAATTAAAGATTGTTATAGTAAGATTAAAATGGCTAGAAATTATATTAATTGGTCACACTTAGATTATATATCTTCTTCCTATATTCTCTACTACTTCATACTACATCTATGTTTTAATATATAGATAGAGGAGGCTATGGTGTATTGCTCAACAAGATATTACAATAACTTAAGAATATTCATATTATGGAGAATGTAGCCAATAATAGCTATAGGACAAAAATAGGGGTGATGTTGTTAGGAAGTATGAAGAATTGAAATGGGGTTTAATAATAATTTTCAACATTACAACTCCTCATCATCATGTCTACCTATATCAAGCCATGCATTCTTATTTATCAATCATTATTGTTGGACCAAACTCGATAAAAAGGTTGGTCACTACAAATGTTGCATGCTTAGGCAAGCTACAAGCAGTTATTCATGTTTTTTACTATAATTATTAGTGGATAAAATTTGATAACCTATTGGATATGGGCCATGAATTACATGTATGTAATATGGTGTTATGACTATGTATATCCAAACTTCATCTCATTATTACAAGACATTACCTTTTAGTCGCTACATATATGTCATGTCACTCAATTTACTCAACATATAATATGAGAATTAGTAGCATCATAATGAAAGATAACATATTAAATTTTAATCATAATAAAAAAACTAAATTCATTCTCATAAACATAGTTAATATGTATCATCATGATTTAGAGTATTTAAAATAGGGAAATATACAAGGCATATAGGAAACATTGAGAATTAGAGGCCTAAAAGGTAGATAAGTAGGGGTCAAAATTATGAAATTTATATGGCTCATAAAATACATAGGTTTAATGCCATCCCTTCAACCTTATTCCAAAAAATTCAAATATTTCACCTAAGAATGGCATTTATATCCTAGGGGGATCTTAAACCCTTCAACATGTTGCAAAAAACCATGCATAAACAACCCAGATAACACATCAATTATAATTTTCCTAATAATGGGTCACAACACCCCCATAATTAGTCGATGTTATTAGATCCAAAAAATCTAAAGTGTTCATCTGGAATAAGGTTGCATGAATACCCCAAGTTTTATTAAAATATAAATTAGAAGAAAAAGACATAATAATAGTCAAAAAGACCATTGACCAAGATCTAACCACTGATTCAAAAATCTCCACTATATCCATAGCCAAAATTATCAACCTCTTAGAGAAGGACACTCTCATCATCCCCTCATTTGACCCACAAGGGGTGGGGAACTATAATTTCTATATACCTCAAGGCCATGGGTCCTTCACTATGGTAGTGCAAAGTGACTTCTAGGCACTGGGGCATGAGTCATTCTCATTTACCCTGAAGGGTGGCTCATGCCTTTTGGATTCAATATATAATTTAGGTGCACAAACAATGGGGATGATTAAGAGGCCCTATTTCTTGACATGATCATTGAAAAATCCCTAGGTATTTAAAACTTAAGGATCTAGGGTGACTCATAATTAGTCACAAACTAAGTTTATGAAGTCTATCAGACCAAGGTTGAACACCTTCAACTATACAAGACCATTATGTGTAATATATCTAAGGACTTTAGCTTCATTTCCATATAATCAATCCATAAGGAGAACAACTAGGTTTTTGACTCCATGGTTTCCTCATCTTCATGCTTTGACCCCCTTCTAACAATACTAGAATATCATTTTGTAGTCTCAATCAGGATGAAGCCTCTTGTGTACAAGACTCCTAATGACCAAACCATTACCCACATCAGAAGGGATGATATCCCCATCATCCTTGATCTAGATGAAAATATGAGGCCATTATTGATTTATTACAAGCCTATGATGACCTCCTACCATTCCACCATAAGATGGGATTCTCACTTACCCATTATCCCACCTCAACCCATAGAATTGAATATTATGATTCTTATTATTCTGTTGAGGATTACATGTCCTCTAATGATGAACACAATGTATTTAATATAGAGGGTGAACATCCCAATCTTCTCCTAGCCCTTGATGTTTGTAAAGAGGGCAATGCCTCCCTCATTGAATAAATAATTGACATTAACATTGGGACATAAGAAAATCCTATACTTCTCAAACTAGGATCTTAACTCTTTGAGCAGGAGGTAGAAGGCCATAATCAATTCCTCAAATAACTCTCAAAAGATTTTGATTTATCCTACTCTAACATGGTAGGCATCAACCCTAATGTAGTTATCCATAACCTAGTTACAACACCTAATGCAAAACCTATCAAGAAAAATCTCAGGCCCATCAAGCTTAACATCACATTGATGGTAAAAGAGGAAGTCATCAAACTTTTAAAAGTTAGATTTATTAATCCAGTGGATTACTCCAAATAGATGCCCAAAATTATCCCTATCCTCAAGAATAAAAGTAAAATTAGTATATATATAAACTTTTGGGACATAACAAAGCATGTCCAAAGGATGAATTCCCTCTCCCATCCATCAATGTATTTGTTGGCATTGTTGCAAGGTATAAATTGATATCACTCATGGACAATTTTATGAGGTATAACCAAATTCAAATTTTTTTATGAGGACCAAAGCAAGATCTCATTTACTATGTCTTGGGGGACTTTTTTTATGTCATGATGCCCTTGAATCTCAAAAATGTAGGGGTAACATATCAAAGTTCCATGACCCACATATTCTAGGATAACATTCACAAGATAGAGGAGGTATATGTGGATGATCTTTTAGGAAAAGTGAGACAATGTATAGGCCATTTAGAAGTGTTATGTAAAATATTAACACACTTAATCGAATAAGAATCACTATCAACCCATAAAAATGTGTGTTTAAATTCATATATAGGAAACTCCTATTGTGGACAATATGCCCCCTTTTTGCATAAATGGGAGACCCCTATTTAAAAACTACATGATTCAAAGTTACTAACCTATTATCTCATTCTAGTCATCTTCCCCTAAACCAAGTCTTTGAAATCCTGTGTCACCCCAATTTTCATGAGCATATGGTATTTGTAATGAACAATTGATCTAACATACAAACCTCAAAGGTATTTAAAAGAAACAATGCCAAACCCTGATGATACTCCATGGTTAAGATAGGCTTTCTTTCTTTAAAAATTTAACATGCTAACTTTGCGGCCTTACTTTCACTTGGATATTCCTAGTCTCTATCCCTTTTTGGAGTATCAAACCCTAGAATCCCACATGGCACTTTAAATATTAGCTGGTATCCAAGTGAGTAGTTAATTATTTACACTTATTTTATCTTTCACGTTTTCATTTTTGTGTATTATCATAGGGATAAATGATGCAGTGAAGAAACACTATGTAGGTGTATATCAACAATGCCAAGACATGGCCAAATAAAAGGAAACCATGTGCTAATTTATCAGACACATCAATCTATCAACCTTGATAGATATGTTATAGTTAGGAGAGCATGACTTAATGAGGAAACTCCACATAGACTAGGGTTAGAATCTATCAATACTCTATCCAATCAGCTCACTCCAAAGTTAGAATGGCCAATCTCTTAGACTTGATAGATATGTTAGAGCTCAAGAGATCCTGACCCAACCAAGGAGTGCCACATCAACTAGAGGTAGAATGGTCAGTCTCTCGATATTGATAGAGTTGTCATAGCCTAAGAGAGCCTATGTAAATCCAAGGAATCTATGCACCCATTTATCAAATGCATCAGTCTTTGGTCATAACAAAGATAGTAAAACCTAAGAGAGCATAAAATAATGAGGAAGCACCGTGTGGCCTAGGGTAAGAAGTTATCAGTACTCTAGATAATTAGCCCATGTCAAAGTTAGAATGGATAGTCTCTTAAACGTAATAGATCTATCAAATCCTAAGAGATTTTGGCCTAACCAAGGAGTTACACATCAACCTTATGTAGAATGGTTAGTCTCCTGGTCCTAACAGAGATGTTAATGCTTGGGAGAGCTCAACCAAATCAAAGGAAGTCATGTGCCCATATTTTATACATGTTAGTCTCCTAACCTTGATAAAGATGTTAGATCTTGGGAGAGAATGATGCAATGAGGAAGTGACACATGGCCTAGGGTTAGAAGTTATCAGTACTCTATCCAATCAACCCATGTTAAAGTTAGAATGGATAGTCTCCCATACTTAATAGAGATGTCATAGCCTGGGAGAGCCTAGATAAACAAGGGAGTACCACATCAACCAAAGGTAGAAGTTGGGTATATAAATCTTAAAAAATATGTAAAATCCTAGGAGATCCTAACCAAATCAAAGGATTTTACATGCCCTAAAGGTTAGAAGTGCCTAGATTTAAACAATGAGCTCTCCCTTGTGCTAGACACGTCAGTCCCCCAATATTGATAGGGATATAAAAGCCATGAAAATCCTGATGTAATGAGTAAATCCCACACATTTTTTTGATAGAGTAGTCATTCTCCCTAGCCTAACAAATATGTTATACCCTAGGAGAGTTTAATGTATTACAACATGACATATGACAAAACTAGGCATATTAGTAGGTGGAATCCCTAGGTCTAAGAAAGGTCAGAATGAAGTACAAGTGGAGTTACAAGGGATAATCAAAGGATCCCACATATCCCTAGCTATAATCTTATCCCTCCCAAGGGTATAATAGAAAAGTTTTAGGCTATGATTATGCATCGATCGATGTCATAGAGTCCAATGAATAGAAGACATCTGGCATGAATCAGGAGTTGCCCAAAAAAATTTAAAGTTGATGTGGATGCATGCCTACCACACTATGGGAATTAATGAAGTAATAAGTGTTATAACCAAATTTTTTAGCGTAGAACAAGTTTTTTTACACATCTCCAAATATGGTTAAACATGGGATTACCCCTAGACCTGTGGGTTATTTATAATAGGGATAAACCTCTAGATTGAAGGGCTAATTCACCTTGATGAATCACTTAGGATCATACACTAATTTCTTTCTTGGAAAAGGGAAGAAATAACTAAAATAAACCTAAATATAATGGGGATGCACTAAACTTTGTTGACCACTACAACACATTATACAATACACTAAGACCTACAAGATAACATGAACATACACACATACTAGATTGAACCTATTGAATCAAGGCTTTGTATAAGGGTGAGACATTTTAAGGATAATAGGGAAGACTAATTCTACTTCAAACCCCACAAGATACCCCTAATGACACCAACTACAACCTAAAATAGATAAATAACCACATCAGGCAAGATAAATAAGACACAAACAAGGTGGCATACATCTACACTTGATGAGATCAACCATTTAGAGTTTTATCACTACATGTAGTCATAGAATGAGGTAAAAAATTAATTTTTTTAATGATAAAAGGGTATAAAAAATGGGTAGGGATTCACCATACTCAGGTGGAGGATACAAACTTATCCAAAAGTGGCCCAATATATAGAGAATGTGAGAGAGAATAGAGGGAGGTGTGGTACAAGATGAGTGATAAGTGTCCATGAGAGTTAAAATAAGAATAGGAGTTATGAGATAGTCTAGAAGAACTCTAAGGCCATGTGTCTCAATTTTAAAGCAGATTAAACATTCCAAGTGGTATGGGGGTTACAATTTGGCTTTGACACCTTGACTAACTCCTTAGAAACTACGCTTATTTGCATGAAAGGAGTGAAAAATGGACCTTCCAATCATTAAATTCACCTTGAACTGATCTAAAATAAGTTATTCAACATATTAAATTCCTTAATAAAGTCCTCTAACCTACCATTTCATCATTCAAGTGCATAGGTGTCTTGTAACTCTCTATTTCTCACACTTAATTTAGTCCAAGTGGCCTAAAACTCAAGTGCATCTTCTTTACCTCATCAAATTTTGATGAATGGTCTTAAAATATTTTATCAGGTTTGAAACACACCATTTTGGATCTTGGACCAACTCCAAAGAACTCATATTGTTCTTTAAGCCTTCAATAGCCCTAGTTTCCTTATAGCCTATTTTCCTATAAATCTCCTTATGTGGGATTTGTATATATTATATTGAAAAACTAAGGTAATATTATAGGACCCTATATGTCCTTATATCTCCATGTCAAATTTCATCTTTAGAATCTGGTTAAAGGCCCATTTTTTTGGCTTTCTCTCTCTTGAATTAGGCCTCTTTCCTTTGGACCCTATTTTCCTGATCTAGACTTTTAAAAAATGTTTAAAATAACCCAAAATAATTTTATTATCTTTCCCTATGCCATAACCCACCTCCATTTCAATTTTGGGGTCTTGAGACCTTATGGAAGTATGCAAACCAAGGAATGGCCAAGTCACCTAGTCTCATTTTGAGCCTATTTGAAACTACCTTGAAAAATAGGCCTTATTTGATCATCTCCATGAACTCTTATGAATTTTATTAGATTTTAAAATCTATGAAAATTCCAAAATGACCTCATCCCATGATTTTTAATCTCTCCCCTACTCATAACACCTACAAAACACAAAAAAGATGCAAAAATAAGCTATTTTGTGCAGCCCATATAGTAGCATGTACAAGTGAAGTACATGGAAATAACATACTTGAATTAATAAACAAAATATAAGAGGTTTAAAGAGCAAAATATGTCATCAAATGTGTTTTTGAACTCTTTTTCCCATGATTGGTCATTATCAGGGTTTAAGAGAGGTTTTAGACATGTCTAGGGTCTTAGCAATTTTTCATAAAGACAAGATCATTAAATGACATAATTCCACTTGTAAAACATTCTTAGTATACCCATTAAACTATTACAAAATTATCAGACTCCCATGCATAGTGTGGACAATGGTACGAGCATCTGAATTTATTCTTTGAATTGCTTGCTTAGCATTCTTGGGCTTAGAGAGAACTCTAGTTTGATTTATAGGTATTGAAACTCATTACCATATATGTTAGAGGATAAAAAAACTATTTAATAACCATTTCAATTATTCCACATGATTTTTAATACTTATTTACCCCTATATATCAATCTAGTATACTGATCAAGTTATTTGGGGTTTAAGACCTACCTCGCTTTGCTATCCCTCAAGGGCCTTGGAGGAAAACTAATGTTTTTTTCCACCTAGAAATAAATGGATACATATTTTATGATTTACTTAGGATCCACTCATGAGGTATAATAACTTTTTTTATTCCCTTAGAGCTCAAGTGGATCTCTAGGTTGCATTGTTGCTCTTGCCCAAGGAGTGGCCAAGGTGTGAGACAAAACAGTGGATATGTCCACTATTGGTCTAAGTTCAAGGATACCATGGAGGTATTTTTAAATTCATGATGACCCTTTTACCAAAATTTAAATCATGATCAGGCCTATAGAGCCTTTAAATATCAATTTCCCTTAAGACGGGGCTATATGTGATGATTATGTATAGGATTTGGGTATGATTGAGTATGAAGAGTAAACTAAGATTGTTCAATCCTTATCAACTTGATTAATTTGATATTAACATGAATTTTTGACCTCTCGATAAATTATATAGACCTCAGTATCTCCCATATGAACCTCTTTTCCCTAGTTAGACCCAAGACTAGTCTTAGAGGTCACTTGACTGTGTTTAGTATTTCATGACCTCTTCTCTCACATATAGCTCTCTTAGTGATCCATGAAATTGTTTGTAGTCTTGTATCAAGCTCAAAGTACCTTTCAAACCTTTGTCTTCCTCCCTTTAACCTTGAGGTCTATTTTCTCTCTAAGCCACTTATAGGTGCTTGCTAGAGAATCTAATTGTCTTGGGTGTTTTGAACCTCACTATTTTGTCACTAACCCTACATTGATTTTGGATTAAATTTTAGTATATAAAATTAAATAAAACACTTCCTCAACATTATTTTATAGTTTCTTTTAGGTTTAGCACTAGTCATCTCTTTAGCAGTCTGTAGGTGTGCTTATTTTTCTCTTAGGGGATATTTGACTGTGTATTGTTTGTTATTTAGACCTTACCCCTCACATAGTGATCTTCTCATGGTCTCAAACTTTATTCAAGATGATTGAGTCCAAATCATATTCAAACACCCTTGTCTATATTCCATTTAGGATTAACATGTTTCTAATTCTCATTAGCCACTTGTAGGTGGTAATCAAGGGTTATGATTGCATTCTTAAGGTTAAGAACCCTTTCAACTAATCATCCAGACCTTTTCCATACTTCACCAACTTAGTTGAGATTTCAAAAGGGATCCAAAGCATTTAATTTATTGTCATGTTATTTGCTTCAGGTTTAAATTTAGTCTATTCTACATTAGCCACCTGTAGGTGGCTATTTGGTATCTTGACTGCACCTTGTGATTTGATACCTCATCTTTACACCAATAGACTTCACATTGCTCTTAAATATTGATTGAAGTCTCAAATAGACTTAGGGTTCCTCCAAATAATATTTTCATTCTCTTTTTTCATTATTTGGCCTTGAATAAGGGACTAAACCTAAAGTAGGCCTGTAGGTAGCCTCTTAGGGTATGGTTTTCATGCTTGGGTTTGAGACCTTGTTCTCACATCATCAAATTTTTCACACTCATCAGAACATATCAAACTTCTTATCACCATTTACATGGCCTACAAAGGCTTATTATAGTGTATTCTCATCTTCAACCTTCCTAACTGGTCCATACAACTTGTAGGTCTTTAGTTAGACTATCAACCTAGCTCCTTGATGTCCTTCAACTATCCATTTGATTTAGATGATCTTCAAGGGTTCATAGCATTATTTGAATCTTTAATGTAATTATATTATCCATGTCTGAATCTTATCTTTTGTGTTGTCTTGATATGTTGATCTTGATCTAAATGAGGACCAATAGGCTTGAGGCTTCTAGGTCACTCTTGGATAGTTTAAGACTACACAAACCACTTTTTTGAGATCTTGAATGTCGATTGATATTTTCACCCTATCAAACCATCAGACACTTACTTTATCATTCCTCAATGTATCATAGAGCATGTGATAAACATTATGTCATCTCCTTTAACTTCGGGCTATTTTATGGACTATAGGTCTATGTCAAATGATGTAGGAAGTCTATGTATAAAAGATTGGAGTATCTAGTCAACTTTAAGCAATTTTGAAGAGGGCAGTAGGTAGTCAATACCAAGTGAAGATATTAATAAATGTTTTAACCTTATCTATGGCTCTGAGCATCCTCAAACCTATTCTTACAATCTATACAATATACAATTAAAGGAAGCAATTATGAACTCTCAATAGAATGTGATAATTTGCACTCTTATTTTGATCTTTTATTCACTTCCAAGAGCATAATATCATCTCAAAAACTTACACCATGGTACATTACTTTTAATTGATCTAAATTAGCAATCAAACTCCAATTTACTTGTTCAAACACTAACATTGTCTCCCAAAGAGAAAATACTTGAAGATATGAAAAAGTAACACATTTAAAACAAGTATAACATGAAAAAAATTAAATTTATGGGTCTCTGATAAAAAAATTAAGCATTATATACCTCTAATAATCACTACCATGAAGATGAAATAGAGATTTGCAACAGAACCCACTAAAATAGCCTATACAATAATATGTTCTTCTTCCATGTGAAATCACCTCATGGAGATGAGTTTTATAATGAAACCACCATGAAATAGAGATAAAATACCTCTATAAAACACCCTCAAAATCATTTCTATCCATATATTTTTGAGCTGGAGAAATATGTGCAAGAATAAACCCCTCTCAGATACATAAGCTATAGTGACATGCTATGACTCTTAGCTATTGTTCATAAATAAGAGGCCAAAATTATGAAAACCAAATCCTATAATTTTAATATCATTATGACCCCTAAATATTTATAAAATTTTATCTCCTAACTCTCTCTCTCTCTCTCCTAGTTGTACCATCCACTTCAATTTTGCCTTTCTGATCTTGTGAAGGTAATGATGGAGGAAAAAAGTAGTTTGGAGTGTCAATTTGACCTAAAAATTTGTAAAAATATGTTAAATTACATGAGGTATCTCTATATATACATAAAAACCATTTATAATTCATAATTTATCCTCCAAGGTCGTACAAGTACCTAAAAGTGCTTGAAAATGCCATTTTTCTTGTTTGGGGAGTTGAAAATACAAATTTGTCAATACCTACTGACACTAAAATTTATCTGACCTATCTCTAACACTAGGGTCATTTATAATATTCTTTAAATTTTCTCCTCTTGAATTGGTAAATCTAATTCCTCTATAAGGGCAAATCTAATTCCTCTATATGGGCCAAAAGGTGGCCAAATTGACATTTTTTTCTTTTGAGAGTCCAATAAAGGTTAGAGCATGATAGGATGACATTAATTATATTCAAATAAAATTTTTAAATTACCATATACTATATTACACCTTTGACCAATTTTGACTATACAAGACCTTGTATTTGACCTTAGGAATAAACAAGTGAACCTAAGACCAGAACTTGGACAAGGACACATATGACCAAATAGGACTATTTAGGACCATTATAGATTATGAAAAATCCATATGACTACCCTATAAAAATTTAAATTTATATGGGTTTACCTATTTTTAATTGGGTTCAAAATTTGGTCAATAATTTGGTGATTCACAATGCTAGCATGCTTTTAATGCTAAATAGACTAGTAGCCTTGTCCTTCCATTGAGCAATAGAGTCATTTACACTCTGAGACAACAAGATCAGACCTTGACACTTGACCAACAAGAAAAATTTATTTACTCAACAACACACAAAATCAAATAAAGTAAGACACACATGTTCTAACTAAGCACTTAGGGAACACAACAAGAACATAAGCAAACTAGACTATATACAAACTAGCCTGAAACAAACTTTCTCCTTGTGGATCAAAAGGGAAGCTTGCACCATATTTTTCTCCATGAGATGAAAGAGTGCATGAAGCAAGTTGCCTTTTTATCATTGGTTTTGATGTCTTCAACTCCTTCATGATTTCCAATCTCTTTGGCATGATATCAAGTGAAGCAATGATAACTACAAAAATGTCACCTATGAAGGTGAACTCTTCTTGCACTTTAACAGCCCTCTCATGAACTTTCTTGATTTTTTTGTTTGTCTCAATCATGATCACTTCTTTACCTATAGGGGAATCCTCCATCTTGGTACCTTGATGATTTTCATGTTGTCCTTAAAGAATTAAAGCATCTTCAAGAACGTATTTAGATTTCTTGAAACTATTGCAAGCTCATCAAGGAGCTTAGCATACTCAATCTAATCTTCATCATTGTACTCAATGAAGATATATTTAATAGTCTCTTATATACATGACTTTCAACCTTACAAAGGTCTTAAATCTCTTGGAGAAGTTCAATATGCTATTGCCAATCACCTTTGCCTTCTTTCTCCTTAAGAACCACAAACACTTCAAACTCATCTTCTTGATCATGTTCATGAATCTCAACTAACTCAACCATTATGATGTTATTCCTCTTGTATGCCTTGATCAAGCTCTTTGTGAATAGTTATAAATAATCTTGATCATATATTTTTTCAATTAAGAATATGGGTTTATTCTTGTCTTCACCAATATGATTCCCTATAGTGAATGCTTCATCATAGAAACTTGATTTATCTTCTTGATCGGCTGCAAATTTAGCTTTTTCTTCTTCACTTATCTCCCACAGGATGGGTTCTCCTTCAATAAGGGATGAGATGGGAGGGTGGTGAACAATTTCATGTGTTGGGGAGGGAGTATGAGGTGTGGTGTATGGCTCATGAATTGGCTTAGGGATGGAAACTCTTGGGGAGATGGAAATTTGGGTGATTCTTGAAGGAACACTTGAAGGGAAAGAATGTTGAATTAGTCTATTGACAGTTTATTTTCTTCAACAAACACCTCACATTTCTCATAACCTTCTTAATGCTCTTCAAAAATTTCAAGTTTATCTTTCACCTTCTTAACTAGAATCTCATTCTTGTTTTGAATACACTCTTGGATAGACTTCAAATATGGACAATCTATAGGTTCTTAGGGAGAGGGCAATGAGGCTTAAACAAATGCAAGGTTTTATTTCTTGACATCAACTTCTTGGTCTTCACTCTCTTCATCTTTATTTACCCAAGACTTCACTACTTGGTTCCAAGTTAGAACTTTGAAGTGTTGAGGGTGGTCATTGATGTCTTATATTGTCATTGATATCAAAGAAAGCATGTGGCACTAATGTATTAATGACAAAGAGATCAGATGGATAGCTTGGAGAGATATGGCACTTGTCCAGGTCTGTAAGGATAAAGAAGATATTGTGAGGCATGCATAGATATCTTGACAAAGCTCTGGTTATTTTGTGAGCATTTGGAAATAATAACATGCATATTCTATCTTAAGAGAAGCCATACCTTCACTACACATCATGTAGATATGTATGAACCAATAATTTTGTGAATTTAATTTAGGTATGAAGAAATTCAATAATGGTTTAAATTTTACATGGAGATGTTATCTATAGTGCCAATAATCTACCCTAAAAATTTAGAGTCTTGAAGTGATTTATATCTTAAGTTATAAAGCCTCAAAGTTACTCTAGTAGACTATGATGGGCTAGATATTATCAAGTTTAATCACGTTAAAGTCTGAGGTTAATGGTATAGAAGATATAATAGTGAGCACTTAATCATATGTATTAAGATTAATGGTGTGTATAAATTCAACATGTCAAAGGTTGCACGCAATGGTGACAAGTGTCACAAGCTTAATAATCTAACAGAAGATCAATAGTGAGCGACGATTCATACTTATGAAGATCAATGGTGAAAGAAAATTTAAAGATTCAATAAAGCATGCAGGACTACCAAGTGGCACAAGTGCATGGACTAATAACAAAGTGTCTAGAAAGAACATGAGGGTGCCAAGTGTCATAATCCTAGGAGTTCTAATCAAGATCTAATGGTGAGAATTGTAAGATAAAGACCTGGCTAATCCAAGGAGATTGATGGTGTGTATTTGATAAATATTTCAAGGGTGTATGAGATGAGGTCAACATGTTGAAGCTTAATAGTTGCTCAGTGACCATTAGAATTCAAATATTCAATTTTTTTAGGGAAGACCAGTCTATAGTTTTTGTGTTGAAACTTTTGATATATGTAGAATTTAACCATGTTGTAAAAAGAAAATTTGTATAAGAATTCAAGGCACATCCATCAATATTTATTTGAAGGTCTGAATGTTTGTAAAATAAAATTTATTGAGCTCCAAATTTCACCATGTATGTGTTCATGCTCTGCAAATAACCCAAGAAGGGTAATTGAGTTGTTATTGATGGTATTTAGATGTTCTAAGATGAACCAAGTATTAGAACATGTTGTATACTATATGAGGACCATTTGTGTAGATTATTGAGGTTTGACCAATCCATATTCTATATGACCAAAGGCTTAGAAGTTGACTATGTGTTTTTTATTAGTGATCGTATGTATAAAATGATGTTTGGGCTAATTATGTTGTAATAGAAGTGTGTTGTGTTGGATGTTGTCACTTAAGGTAGACCTATTGATCATGTGTCATGGGTCTATGTATTTTTAAAGTTTTATTATGTTCGAAGTTTTTTTTGAGAAGTGTTAAAGAGGTGAATGGGTCTCCATAGGACCTAAAAGGACACTTAGGCCTATTCAAAAGAGGTGTCGCTGCTTAAGTATGACACGTGGATGTTATGGCTGACTTGTATGGATGATATTGAGCTATGTTAGATGACTTAAGGGATAAGGCAAGTAATATGGCTGACCTAGAAGATAATAATAATGAAGGATCTATAAATAATGAAATCAAAAATGATGATTTCTAGACTTGTAAGAAGATGTGTGTGTAAGAGTTGAAGAGTGGAGGAAAGAAGAAAGGGTGTGTGCCTAGTAGACAGGTTGTAGAGTAGAGTAGGTTTATGATTGTGTGTATGACTTATAAGTTATATTTTTGATGTCAAAGATAGTGTGTTTATAGTTTTGAATATTGGGGAGAGAATAAAATAGAAGAAGGATTTGTAGGTCTGAGTGTGTATATGAGGGTAGTTTGAGTGAAGAGGAAGAGAAAGTATGGCATGCCTATGTGAGAGGCTTGTATGAGATAGAGAGGGTATTTTTTAGGGTTTATAAAATTAGAGGTTCATCATCAGGTGTTGAAGACATTAATTTAAAGGTGGATGTTGCGAGGGTGCTCAACATATAGGTCAGAAGGACTTGACCATCCTAAGGGCAGGTGTTCCTTATGGAACAAGTGTTTTACTAAAGTTCGGTCAGAAGGACTTAACCATCCTAAGGGTAGGTGTTCTTTATGGAATAGGTGTTTCACTAAATTTTGGGTAGAAGGACTTGATGACCCTAGGGGTAGGTGCTCCTTATAGAACAGGTGTTTCACTAAAGTCTAGTTAGAAGGACTTAACCATTCTAAGTGAAGGTGCTCCTTGTGCAATATGGTTTTCACTAAAGTCTTGTGTTTGCATACTTATTATAGGACAAGTATTCCATTTTTTTTAGGATTGAGAGTGGGTTCTATTCCCCAAGAGGATTTCCCACATAGATCTTATGTTATGTGTGTAATCTTGCATTATCTATTTGTTCATTGTTATAAACATCTTGAATTCTTCATGAATGGTTGTATTGAATGCTTAAGTGTTTGAAGGGTTTGAAAATTGAATTGGATTGTTTTCCACCACTAATTCACATCCCCCTCTTAGTGTCTTATACCTCTAACATGAAAATATTAGGTTCTTTTGAGGATTGGATTGACTCTCTTGGATTCTCCTTTTAGGATAATGAATGTTTTCATGAGGATAAGGGGCACAACAAAACTGATATGGAATACAAGAGGGTTCTTGAAGAGGGGATGGAAAGACTTGCATAGGTTCAGATTCTTCCAAAAGAGTTGGTATGGTATAGTCAGGAATCATAATCTAAGAAGGTCTCCAAGATGAAGATATCTTTTTTTCTTGAGGGAGAATAGGTTTATCTTGAGGAGGATTTGGAGTCAAAAGAGGTGGACTAAGGATAAGAGATGATGATTAGGGTTGGTTATATTAGGTCTCTTGATTATTCCACCTCTCTAATCTATCTATCCACCATTGGATAAATATTCTCATTTCACTCAACTCATCACTCATAACATATTGGGTTTCCTCTCCAACTGACATCCACTTATCCAACAACATTTGAACTAACTTTCTCATATTCCCTATAACATGAAAAGGGATCACATCAAGCTCTTTATCCCATTTTCTCATAACCTCTTCTAATTTTAGTAGATTTGGCTTGAGTGCCAACAAGGATATGGTATGAGATTGGAAAGGACCTTGATAATACCTCCTTTATTGTTGTTGTTTTTGCCTTTTAAGAGATTTGACTTCTTCTCTAAGAATCTAAATCAAATATTCTTCTTCATGATATCCTTCTTCAAAGGTTTCTTCATAAGGATGCTTAACAAGATCATGATTATCTGGAGGAGGAATAAGCTGACCATAGGGCTACCATGACTCATAGGACTGGTAACAATCTTGATGGGGATATTGAGGAACATGGTATGGGTCATGACAAGGTTGGTAAGGAGTTGTATAGTAGGGAATCTCTTCATATCCATATATACCAACTTCATTAGTTAGATGAAACATAAGATATGATCAAAATATCTTCAAAATAAGTACCTAGGCTACTTATAACCAGATAATTACATTTAGATTCATCATTGGTGTTTGTTTAAATACCTTCAAAGGTTGATAGTTATAAGAACACACCAGAAATTATTTCACTCTTTTGAAACTTAAGTCCCACCAAGCATGCTATAACTATTATAACCAAATTTTATACCCTAGGAGAAGGTTGTTTAAACCTCTTCAAATTTGGTTAAACATAGGATTGCCCCTAGACCTATGGGTTGTATATAATAGCGATAAATCTATAAATTTAGGGGATAACTCCCCTTGATCAATCACTTAGGCTCATACACTACTTGCTTGCTTGGAAAAGGGAAGAAAGAACTGAAATAAACCTAAATATAGTGGTCATGTTGTTATGGTGTGGAGCTAAAAGCTTCAACTATTTGCAGACACAAGGAAGGATGCTGAAGAACCAGAGCCACCGGCCTCGACAGTATGACCGATGTCGGTCAGATGAAGTGGAGAAGGAGACCGGCGATGGCAGATAGTCGGCCAACATCGGCAGCACCAGACAAGTAGGGACCGGCGTCGGTCACCTGTGTATTTCCAAAACTGCTGTTGACAAACAGTCAATTAAGTGAAGTGAGTGTTTGCATGTCAAATGACTAATTATAGTCATGAGCTGCGTGTCTAATTATTGTAACTAGAGTTCTATTTTTGTAAGCATGGGATCCTATTTAAAGACCCATAAGGCATGTATTGTAATAATAATCAAGAAGGCAAGTAAAAGCATTGAAGCTAGCAAGGTTAAGGAGATCAGCTGAAGCATTCAAGGACGGATAATAACTCAGGCTTTAGAGTTGTGTTGAGCAAGAGAGAGAGGGAAGAAGGTCTTGAGGTGTGGCAAGCCTTTGAGGTGGAGGAAGAAGTGGCATCTTCCTTATTGTATTTTCTTCTAGTAATATTGAATACAAGAGTGTGTATTGTCTCTCAAATTCTTTGTTGTCTCAAGTTTCTAGTTACTTTATCATTCTGGTATAATTTCGTGTTTAATTGCTAACACGAGAAGTAATCATATGTGCTCTAATTGGTAGAGCTAGATCCCCTAACAAGTGGTATCAGAGCTACAGTTTGCAGGAAGCAGGGTATTGTTTTTTGATTATAGGTCATTCACAGGGTTTTCTAATTGAGTGGGAGTTTAGCAATGGTAGAAGAAAGTAGGCTACGAATGGAGAAATTTAACGACAAGAATTATCAACATTGGAGGATGCAGCTTGAGGACTATCTGTATCAGAAGGATTTGTACTTACCATTGGGTGGGGTTGCATGCAAGCCCACAGATATGAAGAATGAAGAATGGAACATCCTTGATTGGAAGGCTCTCGGTTCCATAAGGTTGAGCCTTGCATCATCTGTGATTTCCAGCTTATCACAGTGCAAGACAATGGAAGAGTTGATAAAGTCCTTGGCAAATTTATACGAAAAGCCCTCGGCTTCTAATAAGGTATATCTTATGAAGCAGCTATTTACTTTGTAAATGTAGGAAGGTGGATTGGTACATACTCATCTCAGTGATTTCCATGGTTTGGTAAACCAACTAGCTTCAGTCAATATTGTTTTTGATGATGAGGTAAAGGCTCTCTTGATTTTATGTTCTTTTCCTGAAAGTTGGGACGATTTGGTTATGGTAGTAAGTAATTCTGCATCTGCTTCTAAAATCTTAAAATTTGATGATGTTGTGAGTGTGATCTTGAATGAGGAAATGCGTAGGAGAAGCACAGGTGAATCATCATGGAATGCTCTAAGTGCAGAAAGCAGGGGTTGGAAAAGGGAGAAGGTTGAGCAAGGGAAATCAAGGTTGGGAAGGAGATATGAGTCCAAAGGTATTACCTGCTGGTTTTATGGAAAGAAAGGACATACGAAGAAGGAGTGTTGGTTGAGAGATAAAGAGAACCAACATGCAGGTATGGAAGAAGCAAAGGATGCAAATATTGTGATGCAGGATGCTCTCATGCTTTCTTTGAATAGTCAGGTAGGATCATGGATTTTGGATTCTAGTTCATCTTTTCATGCATCCCCAAATAGAGATTTGTTCTATGAGTATGAACAGGGAGACTTTGGAGTGCTCTATTTAGGGGATGGTATGCCTTGTCAAATAGTTGGCAAAGGGAAAGTGCAGCTGAGATTGCAGATTGACAACACATGGGTGTTGAAAGAGGTCATGCATCTTCCAATTCTGAAGCAGAGTCTGATTTTTGTAGGAAGGTTGGGAGATGAGGGATGCACAATAACCCTCACAGTGGATTCTTGGAAGGTTACCAAGGGAGCACTTATTCTACCAAGAGGTAAGAAAGTAGATACTCTTTATCTGTCTACTTGTATTACTGATTCTACTTCTGGTGTAGATTCGAAGATGTGGCCTAATAGGCTTGGTCACATGAATAGGAAGGGAATGGAAGTTCTTGATTCAAAAGGTATGTGTTCAAATTTAGAAAGCATAGATAGAGTTCATTGCAGAAAAAGGAAATCCAATGTTTTTGACAGGAACAAAGAAGCCTTGGTGTTTACAGAGGAGATGAAGGACAGAGATCAATCACAGGGGCTAAATAAATTTGAGCAGGGCAGCATGGACAGAGGTATGATCCAAGAAGAGCTCGCGGATGAAAATTTCATCACTTACAGGAACACACAGACACCGATGTCAGTCGCTTGGTACCGACATCAGTCATCTAAATATCGACATCGGTCATGTGCAGACCAGCAGGGTCGGTAGGTCGGACAGGAGAAGTTCGACGTCGATCATAAGGACCGATGTCGACAGGAGGGACGCCGGTGTCGGCCAGGGAAACAACGTCAGCAGTCAGGGTCAGTGCAGGGAACCAACATTGGTCGGGAGCAGACTGGGAGATGGCCGATATCGGTCACTGGAATGGATGTTGGGTGAATCTAATAAGTCTCAAACACCCATGTGGAGGTCAGGAAAGGTATGTGAACCTCATATTCGTTGTTCACCTTCTTTATATTGCTTACTGATAGTCATGAACTAGGAAGATGGAAGAAGCAATGCAGGTAGAATCCAGAAACAGTGGGAGCTTGGCATGGATGAGGAGTGTGAGTCCTTGGAGAACCAAATAGGTAATTGTTGGTAGTGTTGTCAGCTGGAAGGAAGCACTGGATAGAGGGATGGATTCCCATTTTAGAGAAGAGAGTGGATGGACACATGAGACAGAAGGCTATGGTATATGGTCTTGAGTATGCTGCAGAACAATGGAGGTTTGACCATTGTATTTTATCTTTACTAGGTTGGATAATATTAGCTACATTATCCTGTTACTGTATTGTGTTACTTGTTGCAGGGTTTCATATACAGGGAGTTTTCTGAGCTAAGGGTAGAGTTGGCTCAGAAGTATGTCATGGAGAATTTGGGAGCAGCAAAATTCTTGTGGCATAAGATACAGGTATTGCATCATAGGTTTGCGTGGTGGTTGGTCTTCAAGAGTGACATTGAAGAGGGATACAGAGCCTAAGGAACAAAATAGATGGTGTACAGGTACAGGTACAAGTTGTAGTTGTTTATCTCCAAGTGGGAGATTGTTATGGTGTGGAGCTAAAAGCTTCAACTGTTTGCAAACACCGGCGTTGACAGTATGACTGATGTCGATCAGATGTAGTGGAGAAGGAGACCGGCGATGGCAGATAGTCAGCCGATGTCGGCAGCACCAGACAAGCAGGGACCGGTGTCGGTCGCCTGTGTATTTTCAGAACTACTGTTGATGAATAGTCAATTAAGTGAAGCGAGTGTTTGCATGTCAAATGACTAATTATAGTCACGAGCTGCATGTCTAATTATTGTAACTAGAGTTCTATTTTTGTAAGCATGGGATCCTATTTAAAGACCCATAAGGCATGTATTGTAATAATAATCAAGAAGGCAAGTAAAAGCATTAAAGCTAGCAAGGTCAAGGAGATCAGTTGAAGCATTCAAGGAGGGATAATAACTCAGGCTTTAGAGTTGTTGTGTTGAGAAAGAGAGAGAGGGAAGAAGGTCTTGAGGTGTGGCAAGCCTTTGAGGTGGAGGAAGAAGTGGCATCTTCCTTATTGTATTTTCTTCTAGTAATATTGAATACAAGAGTGTGTATTGTCTCTCAAATTCTTTGTTGTCTCAAGTTTCTAGTTACTTTATCATTCTGGTATAATTTCGTGTTTAATTTCTAATATGAGAAGTAATCATATGTGCTCTAATTGGTAGAGCTAGATCCCCTGACACATGCACCAAATTTTTTTACCACTACCACACATTGTACAATACACTGAGACCTACAACATAACATGAACATACACACATCATATATTTAACTTATTAAATCAATGATTTTTAGAAGGGTAAGGCATTATAAGACTGAGAGGGAGACTAATTCCACTTCAAATCCCACAAGAGATACCTGATTACACCAACTATTACTTGCAATAGAGAAACAACCACATGAGGCAAGATAAATAGGACACAAATAAGGTGGCATACATCTACACTTGATGAGATCAACCATTTATAGAATTATCACTACATGTATTCATAGAATGAGGTAAAACATTAATTTTTTTTATTGATCAAAGGTCAAAATGAATGGTAGGGTATTGACCATTGTTCCTATTGTTGAGGTTTGTCAGTGATGTTGTCATTGATGTCAAATATTTTTGCAAAGGTTGATATCATTGTTGTTATCATTATCTTTGTTACTTCAGAGGTGCTCTTGTGAATACTAATGTTAAATGTGATCATTAAGATTGATGTCATGTGACTATCATTGTTATTTTCATTGATGTCTCAGTGGTGCTCTAGTGAGTGTTATGTTATAATAAGCTAAAGTTTTGAAAGTCAATTGGCATGGTCATAAGGTCATAGGTCTTCATGAGGTCATTAAAGAGTGTAGCTATGAAAGAGAATATGATCAATGTTGTGGTGATTATGAAAGTGTAAGTGAAGAAAATGTGTTCATAAAATGGCTTGTCTGATTAATATTGGACTGTAAGAGTGTAAGTTAAGGAATTGGCCTGTAAGACCAATATTTTCCATTAGACCTTGTGATTTTTTTCATTTAAAGATTCTCTGAAGATGTTGACTAAATTTGACCCTTCAGGTTAAATTAGGACCCTTATAGGTAAAAAATTGATTTTTAGATGTTTTAGGGGGTCTAATATTTTGTCATGGGATGTATTATAAGTTATTTTATGTCATTTAATTCCATATTGGCCTTGGTCTTGGTCTAATTAGTCAATATGTCATTTTAAGTCATTTAGAAGCCATTTATGGATCATAAATATAAGTGGCATAGTTTACAATGTGTTAAAGTGTCCTAAGTTCCTTTAAAATGTCCAAGAAGTCATATTCCATATTAGTAATTTTATCCCATCTAAAACTTGTATGTTATCTAATTGAACTCAAGAAATCAACTGAAAAAGAGGAGTTTGGCACTTGTATTGTCCATGAGAAAGTTTTAAACATGGAAAAAGGTTTTAAGATGACTCTTTAGCTTACTCATACTCATTTTCATGTTTTACATACTTTGGAAGTGACATTTTCAAGCTAAAACCATTCTACTCCTTTTCCCTTCTAGACACACAGAACCAGTCCACAAGTTTGTGCTTGGTATGGACAATTAGAGAAGTTCCAGGTCAAAAAAATTTGGGGGGTGATATTAAAATAAGATATATTAATTTTAATTAAAATATTTATAATATTGATCAACTTTACTTTATGAATCATCTCTAACAAGTTAACTATGTTTTTCTACCCACTGTTTCCTACACCGTAGGTTTTACTCATTTTGGACAAGTCCACATAATATAGTTGGTGATGTTGACTCTATATGATGTTTACTTACTCATTAGCTTCTCTCCATGATTATTTTCATGTTTAATGATGTTTTTATTGTAAAATTAACTTAGGCTTCAAGTGAATGCACCATTCTATGTTACAAGTAGTTTTTCACCATTTTTAGGATTTTCATGCTTTGATCATGGTTCCATAGGGTTGTGATAGCTTAATTTAAATGTTATAATTATTATATTAATTAAATTATCCTTTAAATCTCATCTCTAAATCAACATCCCATGAGTTTGTAGTCAATAACACCATACAGTCAACTCTTTGCTCAATTTTACTTGTTGCCATGATTGAATCATGTGTATGAAACTATCTAGTGTGTTCATGGAGGTTTATTGAAGGTCTCAAAATTATTATCATGTATTTATAATCATAATTAAACATATTTTACCCTCTAAATAGTGTATAAAGGGATTGTTTCAGCCAAATACAATACTTCTACATAGTCACCTACCATTAATGCACATATGCAGGTGCTCTCATGGAGAAAATCATGTTGGAAGGAATTTTTGAGTTGATCAAGGTCCTTGATAATGTAAGGAATATATTTTAAATCCTTTAAAGAGGTCTAAGAACCATTTTAAGGTCAAAACAATGCACATTGTTGACACTTCTACAATGCTTACCTATAGGTCATAACACTAAGATATGGAGATACTTGTATGAAAAAGTTGAATAAGTGATAAACCCTCCTTAAGTTCTTAATATGATGAAAATATAATGTTAGACTCATTTGAAGTTATATATTTATAAACAAGGTTGAAGGCCACCTTTAAAATTGAGATCACTGCATGTAGAGACACTTTTCCTAAAAGGTGATAATAGAGAACCTCGTCATTCTGTGGATGACATACAACAAGGTTCCAAATGATTTTTATGAATATTGATGACTGAAATTTGAATCCTCCATATAGTACAAGGACTCTACAAATTTTTATGGTAAAATGATCAATTTAAATTGGTTTTTTGGAGGGCCAAAGTTGTGCTTTTATGCACTAAACATAGGCAATGACACCTACAGGATTTGAAACTCCAAGGTGACTTTTCATTTCAAGGATGAAATTAAAACCATGATTCATGATTTAAAGGTTTTATATGGTCTAACACAGCATTAATGACCTAATTATAATTTATATAGGAGAACATATTATGTTTTAGGCACTAGACACACCTACAGGTGTGTTTAATTCTAAAAATACTCGCCTACAATAGCAGGGAGGTGAAAGAGTGTTTTGGAGTAACAACTCAAGAGGGTAGAAGCTTTGAAGATAAATTTTAGTGTTTTTATAGGGTAATAGGTTTAAAATGAGTATAAATACCATCAAAATAGGTTGATATGTAGGGTTTTGTCCTCAAGATGCACCTACAGTGCCTTACCTATAGATTATTCATCTACAGTTGACTGTCAGCTCCCACATAATTCATAACAAAGACTTAGGCATGAAGGTACCAAATTTTTTAATATAAAGTGACTCTCATAGGAATCCTATGGAACATGTGGCATAAATTTCAAAAGATAATGTCAGTCAATAAGTCTTCTGCTTAAAAAAATCAACTATTATTGACTATTACAGGCAATGAGCAAGAAGTAATACCTTCAATGTTGATAATGCATAACCAAGGTGAAAAAATGGGTAAAAATAATTCAAAGTGACCCTAAGGGACTATATGGAGGTTTTATACTTTTAATCAATCCTAATCCATGAATTCACACCTACAAGTGCAATACATTGGAGCATCATATAGTCCACATGGGAAAGGCTTGCACACAATCTCTTTACTCATAGTCTATCTCATTTTTTAGTGATTTAGAGTATCTAACCATATCACCAAGGCTTTAAATTTAACATAGGACATCCTTATCACTTTTATAGACCATTAAAATATTCAATTTATTTCATAAGATAGGGAAAGTACCCTCTATTTTGTCTCAGATAGAGGGTATTTCATTTTATGCATAAACTGGCAGGTTTGAGAAGGGGTGACAAAAGAGTGGAAAAAAATATAAAATAACATTTTAGGAAGGTTTTTAAAGTGGAAATAAATATAAAAAAACATGAGGAATACCTCACATAATTATATAACCCAATAGGATGGTCTTGGTGGCTAAGTTTGCAAGTAAGCCTAAAAGGTAGGGTTTTGTCCTAGTGTCTAAATGGGAGGTCAATGTTACTTCCAGAATTAGGTATGATTTATAAATAACTTGGACATGTGAATGGGGTCATGACATATGTTTAAAAACTTATACCTTTCAAATAAGGCATTAATAATCCATTTTTGGGCTCAGAAGCAACTCAAGCATGTAGGAAGTGGAGAAGAGAGTTCGAGTGGACAAATTTAGAAGCTTATATCTACCTTGACACCTTGCATGGAGATCCAAAACGTTTTGAGGTGTTATATAGGGTCTTATAAAACCTTTTTATGGCATTAAATTATAATTTGAACATGAAATCTCTATGAATAATGGCTAAGAGAGTAAAATAGGCCTAAACCCTTGCTAAACCCTTGGAAGGAACTGATTGGGAAGATCAGGTTGGAGGGATATCCAAGTGAGGTCTAATGACTATGAAATTACTTGAACACTATATAATAATCTCTTATTCTCCTCCCCATCCTTTTGGGTTGTACAAAATTGTATGGATGGAGTACAAAATAGGGTATTTTTGACTATTTTACAGATTATGTAGGTTTTAGGAGGGTTCAAGAGATGAAATCAACTTTGGAAGGAGTATTAAAACTTAATATAACTCTCCATTTCTATTTAATGTCTTTTAAAAACTCCTAACTATTCTAAAAAAATCTCTCATCTCAGCCAATAAGAACTCACATAGTGAACATGGTGGTGAGAAGTGTGAAAAATTCAAGTGGAAGTGATTTTAAGGTGTACTTGATGCCTCTAAGGCCATGGAGGGTCTTTCAAAGTGTAATATACTCCTTTTTCTGAATTTTCATGGAAGACTAATTCCTTTTTTGAATCAAAGTGTGAAAGGTGTGGTAAAGAGTAGTTTCTTTGATTGTAGGCAGTGATGGCTCACTTCTAGAAGTTTTGACATGACTAGGAATACAACCAATGCATGGAGAATCATGTATAAAATCCTTCTATATAATTCCAATCATTATACCTATCCATAGTCAATTTTTGTATGTTCAAACAAGGCTAAATCATGAAGGCAATTTTTTGAGCTAGTAAAGGTAATTTCATGCCACATTCTATGAGTTTAATGACTTGGGGTAACACTTGTGTTTCCTGAATTTGCATTATCAATTTCACATTCTTTTTTCATGCATAATTAACTCATTTTATTAGCTTAACAAGTGTCCTTGTGACCTTTATACTTCTTTCTTCTTCTTCTCTCTCTCTCAATTTCTATAAGAACTAACCATTTTGGCCTTTGTAAATTATGCTCCACCTAAGCATGGTGAAGCCCTACTCATTTACATACCATGGATCAATAAATACAATTTATTTTTACCTCTTCCATGACTATTTATAGTGTGTTCACTTGAATTATTGATCTTGATTAGTGATGAATTTTGTTTCCTTAGCATTGTTGTCTCATTCTCTCACCTATTTATAGATTGAAAGCTTCTTCTTGTAGGTCATGTGAAGTGTGTTATGATGTGTCAAGGTTGAGTGAGTTATTATATTCAAATAGTGCCATTTTAGGCCTCTTTTCTAGTCCTCCTAGCCTAAACATTCATCACAACCTCATAATGAAACATTGATGTGAGAAGATTTAGATTGGAGCAGTGTATGTTTAGTTAGTATCTTGGTCTCATGTGTGACATGTAGCTGGTTGGTAGTAATCAATAAATTTGGTGTATCACCTCCCTTAGGATAGTTTACTTTAATTTTTCTCTCCCTTTTCTCTCACAAGCATAGGTGTAGTGATCTACAAGTGGTACATCGAGGGAGGTATCCCTATTTATAGATTCACCTCATTCCTAGGATACCCATAGCCTAGAGGTGTTTCAATTATGACACTTGGATGAGGAGAGATAATACATCTCCTCAAAGGGTGGAAATCTAAGTGACAATTTTTTTTACATGCCCAGTGGGACAAGGTCCAAGAGAGTAGAAATATTTTTAGTGTGTCTTTCCTCTATCAAATTTTAGAAGCAAACAAGTTAGCACCAATGGTGACTCTGTATGATAACTTTTGGTTATAATCATCCTAGGTATATCTCATTATAATTTTTTTTATCAATTTTGGTCTCTCATCTAACATATGAATTTGATATGAATAGTTATGGCCAATAACCCTATCATGAACCTCCCTATCAACCTTGTTATGAACCATATTTTACTCCTCAACAATCCTATCAAAATGGCTATCAATCATATGAGTCATGGTATCCCTATAGCCCTTCATTTCCCACTCCATATGGATATCATTTTTTTGGATAACCCTATGAGGAAGGCTGCCAAGGTACCTATCAATAAATTCCTTCCTACCAATCCCAATATGAGTCCTACCAATCATACCATGATGCCTATCAAACTCAAGAGTATTCCTATGATTCTTATCATGAGGAACAATATGTTTCTATAGATTTTATATCAAGCTATAAAGATGCAATGGTTGGATTCTTAGAGCTTGTAATGAAAAAAGTTGAATTTGGTCTTAATCCCCATCATTACCCTCCTCCTCTTTCATTTTTTCCACCTTATATCAAGTCCTTATTGGCATCCATACCATATTTACTAGTTAATGAAGAGAATATGAGAACATGGGATGATGAGTATGATGTTCTCCCTAGTCATCTCATGGAATGGTTGAAAGGTGTTGCCCAAGGTCATATAGAGATCTTGAAGATGTATGAGAAGTTAGAAGGAACTCAATGTGAGATAAAAGAACAAGTGGACTTGGATAAAAAAGTGCCTTAAATGCTCAATGGAAAGCCTAAGTATGTGGTGGGATAAAGATCTCAAAAATGAACATGTTGTTGTTGAAGAATTTCAATAAAATTATTGGCAAGATGCAGTTCTTACTTACATAGATGTTATTCCTTCTAATCAATCCAATAAGTCACTTCCCTATGAGCTTACTAGTGATTTTTTATCTCCTAAATCCATTCATAAACCTTATTCTTCACCTCATACTCCATATCTAACTCATCATCCTTCTACTACACCTCATATTCTAGCTCCTTCAGATGATCCCATCCATCAAATTTCCACCTCACACCTTCTTGAGGAAGAGCCCATCTTGAGAGAAGCAAGTGAAGAAGATAAAACTCAATTGATGGTTGATCAAGAAGATGTCATGAGTGACTATGAGGAAAAAATCACCATAGGGACTCCCATTTTTGAATAAAATGGAAATCCTACCTTTTTGAATGAGGAAAAATATATTGAAGACTCTTTTGT
This sequence comes from Torreya grandis, assembly GCA_037957365.1. Classification (NCBI taxonomy): domain Eukaryota; kingdom Viridiplantae; phylum Streptophyta; class Pinopsida; order Cupressales; family Taxaceae; genus Torreya; species Torreya grandis. Next base: position 396,723 of record JARHVA010002680.1, read on the forward strand.
AGCTATCCATGAGGAATGTGGCCAAGACATGAAGAGAGAGGTATTTCAAAAAGACTCCATGTCTAATCATAAAGAGTTGGATGACCATCTCAAGCATGAAGTGGAGTGTACTATCAAGGATGAAGGTCAAGTCACTCCTCAAGAATTGGTAGTCATAAAAGAGTTTCATGAGACCAAGGTAGAAGACACAATTCTTCAAAATGACTCAATACCTCCATCTAATTTTTAATCACCTTCAGCTACATTTGAGCTAGAAGAACTTGTAGCTAAGAAGAAATCGAATCTTATTGAGAGCACTATGGAAATCAAGAAGGTATTCTTGATAAACCACCATTGGAGGTTGTAATTGAGGATCCATAGAGAAAGTTTAGGCTATTTGGATGCAAGAATATTTCATTTCCATATCCAACCTATTTGGATCTATTTGGTTCTCATTGAATACCATGCCAATGAAGTTGAAAAACACCATGAAGAAGATGGAGGAATCAATGTTAAAGGTCAAAATGATATATGTATCACTAAATCCTTCATTTCATGAAGCAAGGAAGGTTTAAAACTTCCCCTTTGATCCAAGAGGGAGTTTTCATCTCAGGTTGGTTAGTGTTTGAGTCAGTTTGTAGAGTTTGGTATGTGTGTTCCATAAGTGCTCATGAAGCACAAGGGTGATTTTTATTAGTTTATTATCTTGTGTATTGATTTTTGTTGGTTATCCTTATGTTTTGTGTGTTTTCAAAGTCAAATTTCATGTTAGACCTAACTCCATATCCCAATGGATAGGATTAGGCAACTGGTCATAGCATAGTAGGCATGTTAAAAAATATGAGTCACCAATTTGTTTACCAAATTTGACCCTATAGGTAAAAACTTGATTTTTAGATGTTTTAAGGGGTCTAATATTTTTTCATGGGGTGTATTATAAGTTATTTGATATCATTTAATGCCATATTAGCCTTGGTCTTGGTCTAATTAGTCAATATGTCATTTTGAATCATTTAGAATCCATTTAGAGGTCATAAATGCAAGTTTAATGGTTTCAAATGTGTATGAGTCTTCTAAGTTACTTCCAAACATCCAAAAATTCATATTCCCTATCGATAATTTTAGTCCCATCTAAAACTTGCAGGTTGTCTAATTGAAGCTCAAGAAATCAAGTAAACAAGAGGAGTTTGGCACTTGTACAACCCGTGAGAGAATTTGAAACATCAGAAAAGGTTTTAATATGAATATTAATCTTACTAATATTCATTTAAATTATTTTCATGCAGTATAAGTTTCATTTTAGATCTAAAACCATTATGCTCCTTCTTTGCCCTTTTAGACACACAGAACTAGTTAGCAAGTTTATACTTGGTATGGGCAGTTGGAGAAGTTATAGGTAAAATACATTTGGGGGGTTAAATTAAACTCATATATATTAATTTTCATAAAAATATTTGTAATATTGTTCAACTACGTTGTATGAATCATCTCTAACAAGTTGATTGTGTTTTTTTCCCATTATCTCCTGTACCCTATAGGTTTTGCTATATTTTGGATAAGTTTGAATAGTATAGTTGGTGATGTTGAATAAATATGATGTTTAATTAATATTTATCTTCTCTATATTCTTTTTTTAATGTTTCATGATGTTTTTATGGGCAAATTAACTTAGGTTGCAAGTGAATGCACCATTTTATGTTACAGGCAATTTTTTATCATTTTCAGGATCTTCATGCTTTGATCATGGATAAAGAGGGTTTTGATAGATTAATTTAAATTTTATAAATGTTATATTAATTACCTTATCCTTTAAATATAATCTATAAATCAACATCCAATTATTTTGTGGTCATGAACACCATACAGTCAACTCTTTGCTTAGTTTTCACTTGCTGCCATGATTGAATCATGTCTATGAAACTATCTAGTATGTTCATGGAGGTTTATTTAAGGTCTAAAAATTATTTTAATGTCTTTATAATTGTAATTAAATAATTTTTACTCTCCAAATAGTGTATAAATAGACTGTGTTAGCCAAACATAGTACTTCTACACAGTCACCTACCATTAATGCACATATACAAGTGCTCTCATGGAGAAAATCATGTTGGAAGGAAGTACTGAGTTTATCAAGGTACTTAATAATGTAATGAATATATTTTAAATCCTTTAGATACATATAATAACCCTTATAAGTTTAAAACAATGCACATTGTCCACACTTCTACCCACTGTCTGTATGTAAAAATGCTTACCTACAGGTCATTACATTGAGATATGGAGATACTTATATGAAAAAGTTGAATAAGTGATAAACCCTCATTAATGTATTAATATGATGAAAAATCATTGTAGACTCATCTAAAGTTATTTATTTCTAAACAATATTGAAGGCCATCTTTAAAAAAGAGATGACTGCATCCAGGGAAACATTCCCTAAAAGGTGAAAATAGAGAACCTCACCATTTTGTAGATGACATACAACAAGGTTACAAATGACTTTTATGCATCTTGATGAATTAAATTTTAATCCTCCATATATTAAAATGACTATACAAATTTTTAGGGGTAGATGATCAATGGAAATTGGTTTTTTGGAAGCCCAAAGTTGTGCTTTTATGCACTAAACACAGGCAATGATAGCTACAAGATTTGAAACTCCAAGGTGACTTTCCATTTCAAGTTTGAAATGCAAACCATGTTTCATGATTGAATGGTTTTATATTTTATAAAATATAATTAATAACCTAAGTATCATTTATAGAGGATAAAATATTGTTTTTTAGACCTTAGACACACCTACAGGTGTGTCTAATTCTAAAAATACTCACTTATTGATAGGCAGGTGAAAGAGTGTTTTGGAGTAACAAATAAAGAGGTTAGAAGATTTGAAGATGAATTTTAGTATTTTAATAGGGTAATAGGTTTAAAATTAGTATAAATACAATAAAAATAGGTTGATATTTAGGGTTTTGTCCTCGAGATACACTTAAAGGTGCCTTATAGACTATTCATCTACAGTTGACTTTCAGCTCCCACATCATTCATAACAAAGACTTAGGCATGAAGGCACCATATTTGTTAATTTAAAGTGACTCTTAGAGCACTCTCATGGAACATGTGTCATAATTTTAAAAATATAATGTCAATCTACAAGTCTTTTGCTTCAAAAAGTCAACTATTATTGACTATTACAAGCAACAAGTAGGAAGTAATACCTTTAATGTTGATAGAGCATAACCAAGGTGAAAAAATGGGTAAAAACAATAAAAAGTGACCCTAAATTACTCTATGGAGGTTTTATAAATTTATTTAATCTTAATCCATTCATTCACACCTACAAGTGCAGTACATTGGAGCATCATACAGTCTGCATGGGAGAGGCTTGCACACAGCCTCTTTCCTCACAGTCTGTCTTAATTGTTAGTGATTTTGGAGTGTCTAACCATATCATAAAGGGTTTAAATTTAACACAAGACATAATTATCACTTTTAAATACCATTTCAATATTCAATTTTTTTGAGAAGATAGGATAAGTAGTTTCTATTTTGTCTCAGATAAAGGTTACTTCCCTTTATACATAAATTGGCAGGTTTGATAAGGGGTGCCAAAAGAGTGGACCAAAATATAAAATAAAATTGTATTAAGGTGTGTAAATTGGGAATAAATATAAACAAACATTATTAATACCTTAAAAAATTAGGGAACCAAATAGGATGGTCTAGGTGGCTAAGTTTACAAGCATGCCTAAAAGGCAAGGTTTTGTCCTAGTATCCAAATGGGAGGTTAATATTACTTCCAGCCTTAGGTATGATTTATAAATAATTTATAAATGTTTATGGTGTCATTAAATATGGTTAAAAACTCCTAAATTATAGATAAGTCATCAAGAATCCATTTTTGGGCTCAAAAGCAACTCAAGCCTATAGGAAATGGAGAAGAGAGTTCGAATGGACAAATTTGGAAGCTTATATCTACCTTGACACCTTTCATGGAGATCCAAGATGTTTGGAGGTGTTATATAGAGTCCTATATAACCTTTTTGTGGTATTTAATTGGAATTTGAATGTGAAATCTCTATGAAGAATGGCTAAGAGGGTAAAATAGGCCTAAACCCTTGTTAAACCCTTGGAAGGACCCGATTGGGAAGATAAGTTGGAGGGATATCCAAGTGAGGTGGAATGACTATGAAAGTTATTATACCTAGTATAATACTCTCTTATGCTCCTCCCCATTCCTTTGGGTTGTGCATAATTGTATAGATGGAGTATAAAATAGGGTATTTTTTATTATTTTATGCATTGTGTAGGTTATAGGAGGGTTCAAGATATGAAATAAAATTTGGAAGGAATATTGATACTTAAGATAATTCCTCATGTCAATTTAATTCCTTGGAAAAACTCCTAAGTATTCCAACAAAATCTGTCATCTTAGCCAATCAGAACTGGCATAGTGAACATGGTAGTGAGAAGTGTGAAAAATTCAAGTGGAAGTTATTTTAATGTGTTCCTAATGCCTCTAAGTCTATGAATGGTATTTAAAAGTGTCATAAACTCCCTTATATTAATTTTCATGTAAAATTCATGCCTTATTGGAAGCCAAGTGTGCAAGGTGTGGGAAAGAGGAGTTTTTTTGACTATAGGCAATGATGACTCACTTCTAGAAGTTTTTAGATGGCTAAGAATGCAACCAATTCATGGGGAATCATGTATAAAATCCTTCCCTATAAGTACAATAATTATACCTATCCCTAGTCAATTTTGGGATGTTCAATTAGGGCTAAATCATGAAGGTAGTTTCTAACCCAACAAAGGGAATTTCATGCCATATTTCAAGATTTTCATGACTTGGGGTGACACTTTTGCTTCTTGACTTTGCATTATCAATTTCACATTCATTTCTCATGCAAATTAACTCATTTTCAAATAGTACCATTCTAAAACCATTTTGACAAGTGACTTTTGGACTTCTTTCTTCTTCTTCTCTCTCTTAATTTCTATAACAACTAGCCATTTTAGCCATTTTAAATTATGCTCCACCTGAGTATGGTGAAGACCTGATCATTTTCATACCATGGATAAATAAATACAATTGATTTTTACCTCTTCAATGACTATTCATAGTGTGTTCACTTGAATGATTGATCTTGCTTAGTGATGACTGTTGTTTCCTTAGCATTGTTGTCTCATTCTCTCACCTATTTATAGCTTCAAAACTTCTTTTTGCAGGTCATGTGAAGTGTTTTATGATGTGTCAATGTTGAGTGAGTTATTTTATTCAAATATTACCATTATAGGCCTCTTATCTAGTCCTCCTAGCCTAAACATTTATCACAACCTCATAATGAAATATTGATATGAGAAGTTTTAGATTGGAGAAGTGTATGTTTAGTTAGTCTCTTGGTCTCATGTGTGACATACAACTGGTTGATAGTCATCAATAAATTTGGTGTATAACCTCTTTTAGGATATTTTACTTTAATTATTCTCTCCCTTTTCCTTCATAAGCATAGGTGTAGTGGTGATCTACAAGTGTTACATCAAGGTAACTGGCCCTATCTATATATTCACCTCATTCTTAAGATACCCACAACCTAGAGGTGTTTCAATTGTGCCACTTGGATGAGGAGAGATATTACATCTCTTCAAAGGGTGGAAATCTAAGTGATAATAGTTTTTGGCACACCCAATTGGACAAGGTCCAAGAAAGTAGAAAGATTGTTGGTGTGTCTTTCCTCTATCATCTTTTGGAAGTAAACAAGTTATCACTAATGGTGACTCCTAATGATAACTTCTTGTTTTAAGAAGCCTAGGTATATCTCATTGAAGTTTTTGATCAGTTTTTGTCTCTCATATAACATATGAAGTTGATATGAATAGCCATGGCTAATACCCCTATCATTAACCTCCTAATCAGCCTTGCTATGAACCACATTTTACTCCTCAACAATCTTATCAAAATGGATATCAATCCTATGAGCCATGAAATCCCTATAGCCCTTCGTTTACCCCTCCATATGGACACCATGTTTTTAGACAACCCTATGAGAAAGGCTTCCAAGATACCTATCAAGAAATGTCTTCCTACCAATCATAATATGTGTCCTACCAACCATACCATGATTCCTATCAAACTCAAGAGTATTGTTATGAGTCTTGTCATGAGGAACAAGATGTTTATATGGATTCTAAATAAAGATATCAAGATGAAAGGGTTGGATTCTTAGATATTCTAATACAACAAGTTGAATTTAGTTTTAATCCACATCATTACCCTCCTCCTTCACTTTTTCCATCTTATATCAAGTCTTTGTTGGCATACATATAATATTTAATAGTTAATGAAGAGAATATGAGAAGATGGGATGATGAGTATGATGTGTTCCCTAGTCATCTCATGGAATGGTTGAAAGGTGCTGCCTAAAGTCATATGCAGACCTTGAAGATGTATGAGGAGTTAGAAGGAACTCAATGGGAGATCAAAGAACAAATGGACTTGGAAAATAAGTGCCTTAAATGGTAAATGGAAAGGCTAAATATGTGGGAAGATAAAGGACTCAAAAATGAACATGTTTTTATTGAAGAATTTCAAAAAAAATATTAGCAAGATATAGTTCCTACTTATGTAGATGTTAGTCCGTTTATTCAATCTAATAAGTCACTTCTCTATGATCTTACTCATGCTTTCTCTTTCCTAAATCCATTCATAAACCTTCTCCTTAACCTCACACTCCATCTCCAACTCATCAACCTTCCACTACACCTCATATTCTAACTCCTTCACATGAGCCCATCTATCAACTTTCCACCTCACCCCTTCTTAAAGAAGAGCCCATCTTGAGAGAAGCAAGTGAAGAAGATAAAAATCAATTCATGGTTGATAAAGAAGATGTCATGAGTGACTATGAGGAATAAATCACCATAGAGACTCCCATTGGTGAAAAAAATGGAAATCCTACCTTTTTGAATGAGGAGAAACATATTAAAGACTTTTTTGCAGTTATCCATGAGGAATGTGGCCAAGATTTGAAGAGAGAGGTCTTTGAATAACACTCCATTTCTGATCATGAAGTTTTGGATGACCATCTCAAGCATGAAGTGGAGTGTAATATTAAGGATTAAGTTCAAGTCACTCCTCAATAAGTGGTAGTCCTACAAGGGTAAAACCTTTAATCCAAGTCTATAACTAGACCAGTCCTAGACCCTACCTAGCCTAACGAGATATCATGATCTATTATCAAGGCTTGTGAAGGTGCATGATCAAATAATATTTTGGTATTTGTATGATGAGTTATAATTCCAACATAATGAGTGTTGTCTCTATGAGAGAGAGTGTAATTATGTGCATGAAAGAGTTGTCATAAGTGAGGTCACTCATGAAATAAAGAGTGTTGCCATGGGTGGTTATTATAATTTCTAAAGATTGTGTGTCATATAATGTATTTGAGAGATAGCACCAATTCAGAAGGAGAAAAAATGATTCTAGTAGTTATAGGTGACCCTTTTTCATTAAATTTAAAGGGGGAGAAAGATCAAAAAGGGTGAGAAAAGGGAAGAGCCAGATTTGGGAGATGTTTACCATATTTTTCTGAGTGTGTTTGCCATCAATGATAAAGGGGAAGATTTTTTAGCATTGTTCCTATTTTTGAGGTTTGGCATTGATTTTGTCATTAATTTTTAAAAAAAATTATAAGATTGATATGATTATTTTTTTCATTGATTATCTTTGTTGTTCTAGAGGTGCTCTTGTGAAGATTGATGTCAAAGGTGCTTATGAAGGTTGATGTCATGTTACAATCATTGTTATTGTCATTGATGTCTCAATGGTGCTCTAGTGAGTGTTATGTTGTAACAATATAAAGTTTTAAAGGCTATTTGGCATGTTCATGAGATAATAGGTCTTTATGAGGTCATGAAAGAGTGCAGCTATGAGAAAGAATATTGATCAGTGTTGTAGTGATTCTAAGAGTGTAAGATATGTTTAGAATATTTTATTATGTCTGCATGAGAAATATGAAATTCATCATGGAAGATTCTTATTTTCAAATTTTTCAAGTGCTTGAGTTTAGTAGTGTCTTGAGAAGATATGTGTGTAGGATGCCTAGTCTTGTGCATGAAGAGGCTATTGACCAAATTTGACCTTACAGGTCAAATTGTGACCACTATAGGTAAAAAAATTATAATTATGTGTTTTTATTGGTATATTATTATTTCATGTGGTGTATTATAAGTCTTTTTATGTCATTTCATGACATATTAGCCTTGGTCTTAGTCATTTTAATCATTGTGTCTTTTTGAGCCATTTAAAGGTCATAAAAGGAGCATTTAATGACTTGTATAGCCTCCTTGGGTAAATTTAAGTTTTAAAAATGTTATTTAACTTTTCATGTGTCTTGTTATGCCTTAATCAACTATTTATAACTAAAAAGTGGTAGGTTCTTTAGAAGAAAGAGCAGTCTTCCTAGAAAAAAGGAAGAGTTTGGCACTTGTATGACCCATAAGGGAGTATGACATGTGGGAGAAGGTTTTTATATGACTCTTAAGATTAAAAAAAATCATTTACATTATTTAAATACTTTATAAGTTCCAAATTTTAGCTAAAACCATTGTACTCCTTCTTTACCCTTTTAGACACACAGAACTAGTCAGCAGGTTTATGCTTGGTATGGATAGTTGGAGAAATTCTAGGTAAAATTCCTTTGGTAGGTGATATTACACTTAGATAGATTCATTTATATAATAATTTTTTAAGGATTTTTCAACCATTATTTATGAATCATCTCTAATAAGTTGACTATGTTTTCCTGCACACTATTTCCTTCACCTTATAGGTTTTGCTTTGGTTTGGAGAATTTCATACAATCTAGTTGGAGATGTTGTTTATAGATGATGTTGGATATCTCCTAAAATTATATCCATTATTTTTTTAGTGTTTTAATGTTTTTTTATGATCAAATCATCTAAGGTTTGTAGTTTGGTCTTATTTGAAGATAGTAGGCATGTTTGCACTATTTTCAGGATCTTCATGCTTTGGTAGTGATTATAGGGGATGATATGGGTTAATTATAATTTTATAAGTGTTATATTGATCTCATCCCATTTCAATATGATTATAAAAATCAAAATTCCATGAGTTTACAATCATATGCAACATATACAGTTAGGCAGTCATGAATGTACATCTACAGGCATCTCTATAGAAGGATATCACATTGGAATAGAGGTTGTGAGACCTGTTTCAATATCCCCAAGGTGATAAAAATACTTTTTAAGAATTTTTAATGATTTTTAGTCTATTCATGAGACTACTGACCATGCATATTGCTCCAATTATGCCCACTACCTACAAATAATTTAAAATGCACCTACAGGTGCCCTCAAAGAAACCAATCATGTTGAAAAGGAAGTATCTACACTAAAAAGGGTCCTTGATGATGAAAAGAGTATATTTTGAATATTTGAGGAATATCAAATCTCATTTTAATCTCACAAACCATGTATGTTTCCAACTCACTCATCCTCACTACATATATGTGCAAATGTCCACCTACAGGTGGTCCTAGCAGAGGGTTGAGGTGTCATAGGGAGTGTTCAATCACGTGGAAGAACTCATCTTGAAGACATATAATTTTTAAAATATCCTAAAATACATATTTGTAATGATATATTTCTATATAGGGTGGAAGGTCACTCCCAAAGGCAATGACTGTGTATTCATGGATTAAATACCTAAAACAAGAAAGTAGAAGTCTGGGCCATTTTTGCCAAGGGTATACAATAGGTTTACAAGGAATTTTGAAGCATCTAAGTGATTATGTATTTTATTATCCACATATTATAAGGACTTTTCAAATTTTTGAGGTCAAATTACTAAGGTAAGATGGTTGTTATAAGGCCTAAAGATGCATCTTTAATCACTAAATTTAGGCAATGAAACCTATGCCTTGAGCTATAAAGGGACTCTTCACCCAAGTTGGTAATATTAGAGTATACTTTCAATTTTTAATGGTTTTATATTATTTTAAAAAAAAATTATGATCTATAGGTCATTAAAATATGTTGATATGCAATTTTTTGGTCCAATATACACCTTCAGGTGTGCTTAGCTCCAAGGTTATTCACCTACAAACAAAGGTCATCTTTTACATCATCTATAGCAAAGGTTTGAGCATGGAAACATCAATTATGGATGATTTGAGATGATTCCAAATTGATCATGAGATCCCAATATGATTTGATATCTATTCCAATAATAATCTTACCTATAGGATCATATTTGTCCTAACATAGTTGACTGTGTTTGACTATGACTGACAATGAGTAGGTTTGAGGTTCTAAGTGATAGTCTAGGCTAAGCTAGGTGAATAAATGGGTCAAAAAAAAGTATAATATGATCATAATGGTATATTTTTATGTTTTATACATTTTCCTCAAGATAAATTATGCTGAGATTACCTATAGATATGATGCCTTGAAACCAACACAGTCAAGAATTTGTATATACAGTCTTGAGAGTCCAAGGTATATGAATGGGTACATGAAAGTATATATTGATGAATGGATTATAAATACATACATAATTATTATATAATATTAAATATTCTCTTTAATATGAAAAAAATGTATATAATAGACTCACATTAATCAATATACAGTCTACATTCCAAAATCCTGCACGTAATCCCTTTTCTAGGAATTTGTCTTGAAATTCGAGGGAGTTAAGGGGTCTATTTATATGACCAAAGGATAATTTTTTATGTATAATTTCCTTATCACTTGTATAATCCACTCCAATATTCAATTTTTTTGATACAATAGGGGGAGTGCCCTCTATTTTTTCTCGGACAGAGGGTACTTCCCTTTGTGCATAAATCTTGTAGTCCTTAAGAAAGGTAGATAAATGGATGAGATAGGAGTTTATTGGAAATTTAAAAAAGGTTATTAAGGATGTAAAATATCTATAAAAACATGATTAATCAAGCACATAAGTTATATTATCAACAAAGTGGTCTAGAACCCTCAAGTATGCAAAGGCTTGTTAGCAGGGTTTAAGCCTAGTGCCCAAATGAGAGGTCATTTTCATTTCAAGTTGTAGGAAGGAATTATAATATATTGGATAATGATATTAGGATAATTTTATATGTTTAAAATCCTAAAAAATTTAGATAAATCATAATTAATTCATTTTTTATCTCAGAGACAACATTAGGTCTATGCAAATGAGAAGACAAGCTCAATAAGGTAACTTTGAGTGCTCACATCTTCTGTGAGGATGTGCATGGAGGTCAAGGGAGTTTATATATGTTGAAATGGGTATTTTATATTGATATTGTGGAATTTTTATATAACTCCAATGTTTCATCTTTATGAACGAAGCTTAAGAGCTTAAACAGGCTTAAAACCCTTACAAACCCTTGTTAGTAACCAGTTCAATAAGATTGAGAAAATAGTGAACCCAAATGGAATAGTTTGCCTAGAATGATGATTATATGTTGTATAATACTCTTCAATACTACTCCCCATCCTTTTGTACTATATGGATGGAGTAAAAAATAGGGTATTTTTAACTATTTTATGTGTTTTATAGGTTATAGAAGGATTCTAAAGTTTCCAATCACATGGGAGGAAATATTAAGACTTAATTTAACTCCCCATGTCCATTTAATTATTTAAAACAAATCTTAAGTGTTCCTACAATCAACTTCATCTTAGCCAATTAAAACTGGCAAAGTGAGAAAGAAAGTGAGAAGTGTGAGAACTTCAAGTGGAAGCCTATTTAAGGTGTACCTAAGTAATATAAGGCCATGGAGGGTCTTTTAAAGTCTAATTCACTCCATTTAATGTATTTTAGTGGAAAACTAAATCCATTTTGGAAGCCAAGTGTGCAAGGTGTGTGAAAGAGGATTTTCTTTGACTGCAAGTAGTGATGGTTCACTTTCAGAGGAATCCAAGTGATTAGGAATGCAAAAAATGTAAGGAGAAGCATTTCTAAAACCCTTCCCTCTTATTCAAATCATTATACCTATCCCTAGTTATTTTTTAGATGTTCCAAAAGGGGTGAATGATGAAGGCAATTTTTTGATCTATCAAAAGGAATTTCATGCCACTTTTCAAGAGTTTCATGCCTTAGATCACTACTTATCTCTTCTAACTTTTCACAATAAGTTTAACATTATCTTATCATGCACATGTAACTCCTTTTTTTAGTTTGACACTTTTCCTTATGACCTTTGAACTTCTTTCTCCTCTTATCTCCCTCAAGTTCTATAAGAACTAGCCATTTTGGCTATTGTAAGGATGCTCCACTTGAGTATGGAGAATCCATGCTCATTTGCATACCATAGATCAATAAATACTACTAATTTTACCTCTTATATGACTATTCATAGTGTGTTCAATTGAATAATTGATTTTTATCAGTGATGGCTATTGTTTCCTTAGCATTATTGTCTCATTCTCTCACTTATTTGTAGCTTGAAAGCATCTTCTTGAAGGTCATGTGAAGTATTCTATGAAGTGTCAAGGTTGAGTGAGTTAGTTTATTCAATAATGCCATTCTAGGCCTCTTGTCTAGTCCTCCTATCCTAAACATTCATCACAACCTCATAATGAAATACTGATGTGAAAAGATTTAGATTAGAGAAGTGTATACCTAGTTAGTCTCTTGGTCTCATGTGTGACATGCAGCTAGTTGGTAGTTATCAATTAATTTGGCGTATCGCCACCTTTAGGATAGTTTAATTTAAATTTTATCTCCCTTTTCCTTGTAAGCATAGGTGTAGTAATGATCTAAAAGTGATACATCAAGGTACCTATCCCTATCTAGAGATTCACCTCATTCTTAGGCTACCCATAGCTTATAAGTGTTTCAATTGTACCACTTGGATGAGGAGATCTGAGACATCTCCTAAAAGGGTGCAAATCCAAGTGACAATAGTTTTTGGCATGCCTAGTAGGACTCATCATCCAAGAAGTTAAAAGATTTTTGGTGTTGTCTTTCAACACATCAGCATTTGGATGCATTTATCCAAGAATCAATGGCAACTCCAAAGTTACATCAACTGGTCAAGTAGCCCAGGTTTTCCTTTTGAAGATCCTTAGTAATATTTCTTTGTGTTCTTGCTTCCCAATGAAGTTTCATGGCTAGTTTTGTTGTTGAGTATTATTTTACACAAGTTGATGAGATATCTCAAACTTTTATCATTCCCTATCATCCTTTGTATGATTATTTTTATCCTTGTCATGATCCTTACTAGCTCCAATATGACCTTTATCAACCTTTTCATGATTTGTATCAGTCATATAACCATCCTTATCAATATCTTACTCCTCCTAGTCAACCTAGTCACTTCTCAAATTAGTCCATTTCAACTTTAAAGCAAACTCTCTTGGGCTATGAGAGGTACATGATAGATCTTGAAAAACAAAGGGGACATGGTCAAGATGTTATTATTCATCTCATTATAATGTGAGAGATGCATTAGATATGGTTAAAATAGAGTGGACACCTATTGAGAGAGAAAATTAGTTAAGGCTTACAAGTGAGATGATAGATGTGAGTATCCTAGTTTCATCCTTAGAAGATGAGCTAAGAATTCATGAGGAATAGCCTCACCAAATATATTATCCCTCATATCCACTTCCCTAAGATTTATATCAGTTCTAATTGACCCCTACTCATGAACCCAATCAATATTATCAAATTAACCTTTTTCCCAATCAACTGGAAGAGAGAGTTGGAAAGACAAACTTTGATTTTAAAATAAACCTAGATAGGTAGATTAAGTTAGCCAATAAGCAAATGAATTATTCCATATTATCAAAAAAGGAAGTGGAATATAATCTTTCATTTCCCTCTCTCATTACATACCCACCTCAAGAAGAGACTTTTAGATATGAAATCCCAAGTTGGAGACAAGGTGGAGAATCCAAGCCTAAGGAGATCCCATGTTTCTTGAACACTTCATCCACTCCTCAAATTACATCACTAACTAAAGAAGAGACTCCCAATCCTAAAATCCTAAGCTAGAATAAGGTATTGGAATCATGGGAAAATAAAGGGGATAAAATCCTAGATAAAGAGTGTGAAGTTGAGAAAGAGCTTGATCTTGTGTAAGCCCCTCCTACCCTTCCTCAAGAGACCTCTTGTTTTCCATATCAGCCCTCTTATACTCCTTATCCTCATGATGATGCCTATCAACTTAAAGAGATAATTTTCCAAGAGAATGTAACCAAGAAAATTGAAGAGTTAGAGTCAAGAATGAAAATGTTGAATTAAGGTGTGATGAAAGGTTTAGATCTAAAAGAAGATCCTATAATTAAACACACCCCATCTAACCTTCTTCAAGAGATTACTCAATATAAAATATATTTCAAGGAAGTTATTTTCAAATTGAATGAATAAAACCAAGCTATTTTATCCCAAAGTTTTCCTCCCCTTCCTCAAAAACTCCCAAAAGGATCTCCTACAATTCATTCTCAATCTGATATAGAGTTCTATCTTCCACCTCCACCAACTAGTTCATCTCATCCTCGCCCTATCACCATTTACCTTGATGAACCTTGTGGGAAAATAATTGGGATAATTTATTTGATAATAATTCAAAACTCTTTCTTGAATAAAACATAGCTCTTTGGTAGCCTCATTGGGCTAGGTCACCTGATTGCAAAATGCCTAGCATTGGCATCACCAAGAAGAAGAAAGAAGTTGAGGATCTTGCAATCCTTAAGGAGAAAATTTGGGTTATAATACTTTAGATACAACTTGAGATCCCTCAAGAGGTTCTAAATGTTGAAGAAGAGGTGATTTATTGTGTTTAATATGTTGATTGTGTTGATATTGAAGAATGTCTTCATTGTGTTAAAGAAGAGGAAATCACCATTGGTTCTTCCATAACTATCCAAGATATCATAGATTGGAAAGAAAAAGTTTCTAATCAGCCTTGTGATGACTTTTTTTCAATCATTGGAGTAGGTTATACTCCTCTTCAAAGAGGTTATGATTTAATCAAAAATGGAGAAGGCAACATTGACACTCAAGTGGGTATGCAAAGAAGAAGTAACTTTCCAAATTTGTCCCTTCAAGAGGCATATGCATCCCATGATGATATTTTAGAAATAATAAAAATGGGTTATCATCCTCTCAACCATTTGGGAGAAATACATTATCTTTTGAAGGATATAATAAGATTCTATTGGCCTTAATATTTTTAGGAAAAATAAGCTAATCCTCTTGAAGCCATGCCTACCAAGAAGATACAAGTTGATCATGAGATTAAGAGTGTGAAGTAGTATGAGGTATGTATAAAAATTTAAGAGGAATACATTTACATTGGATACCTATTTAAGGATGATCTAATTGAGAGCAGTTTAAGTGAAGTGCCAAGGATTAGGTTTAATCTACTAAGCCTCCAATCCAAGGAGCAACATGTTTGGCACTATGTTTCATCTCATGAAGAAAATGATTCAAGGAACTTTCCTTTTGATCTTGGAAAGGAAGTATGCTTAATTTATAGTTGTGAATAGTTGTTTGTTTTCTGATTTCCCTAAGTGCTTTGAGAACACATGTGTCTTATTAGTGTGTTTGCTTCACTTTGTGTGTGTCCTTTATTTTGTGTGGTTGAGGTAATTAGGTGTCTTGTCTTGGTCAAAGCCTTGTTGAAAAGTGTCAGGTTTTCTTGTTTTTTTCATACTTCAGATGACTCCCTAGGCCCATGGATAGGATAAGGCTACTAATCTTTAGCATAACAGGCATGTTACCCCTATGAGTCATCAATTTGTTGAGCAAATTTGACCCTATAGGTCAAATTGGGACCCTTATAGGTCAAACATTGATCTTTAATTATTTTTAAGAGTCTAGTATTATTTCATAGGGTGTATTATAAGTCTTTTGAAGTTATTTCATGACATATTAGCCTTGGTCTTAGTTATTTTAATCCTCATCTTTTTGAGCCAATTAAAGGTCATAAAAGGAACATTTAATGATTTGTACAGCCTCCTTAGGTAAAGTGAATGTGTAAAAAAGTGATTTCACATGACATGTGTCTTATTATTCCTTAATCAACTATTTTTAACTAAAAATTGGTAGGTTTTTCATAAAAAAGAGTAGTTTTCTTAGAAAAAGGGAAGAGTTTGGCACTTGTACAACCCATAAGGGATTGTGACATATGAGATAAAGTTTTGAGATGACTCTTAAAATTCCTTAGACAAATTTCCATGCTTGACATACTTTTTAATTTCCAAATTTGAGCTAAAACCATTCTTCTCCTTCTTCACCCTTCTAGACACACAGAACTAGTCAGTAGGTTTATGCTTGGTATAAATAGTTGAAGAATTTATAGGTCAAATACCTTTGGGAGGTGATATTAAACTTAGAGACATTAATTTCTATAAAAAAAATTAAAATTTTGGTTAACCATGATCTATAAATCATCGCTAACAAGTTGATTGTGTTTTTTTGCTCACTATTTCATCCACCCTATAGGTTTTGCTTTGGTTTGGAGAAGTCCATACAATTCAGTTGGATATGTTGTTTCTATATGATTTTTTATCTCTCATAAAATTCTCTTTATGATTTTTTTAGTGTTTAAATATGTTTTTATGATAAAAACATCTTAGGTTTGTAGTTTGGTCTCATTTGAAGATAACAGGCATGTTTCCACCATTTTCAAGATCTTCATGCTTTGGTAGTGATTAAAAGGGATGAGATGGGTTAATTATCAAATTTCAAATGTTATCTTGATCTCTTCCCATTTTAATCTCATTATCCAAAGTAACATTTCATGATTTTGTAATCATATGCAACATATACAAGTAGGCAGCCATGAATGTACGTCTACAAGCATATCGATAAAAGGATATCATGTTGGAATAGAGGTTTCAAGACTTACTTAAAGATACCCATGGTGATAAAAATAAATTTGAGGAATTGGTAAGGAGTTTTAGTCTATTCATGAGACTATTCACTATGCATATTGCTCCAATTCTACAAACTGCATGCAAACAACTCAAAATGCACCTACAAGTGCCCTCATAGAAAGAAATCATGTTGAAAAGGAAGTATCTAAGATGAAAAAGGTCCTTGATGATGAAAGGAGCATATTTTTAATCTTTAATGAATCTCAAAACTCATTTGAATCTCACAAACCATGTATGCTACCAACTCACTCATCTTCATTGCCTAAACCTACAAGTGGTCCTAGCAAAGGGCTAAGGTGTCATAAGGAGTGTTGAAGCATGTGGATTAACTCATCCTAAAGACCTATAATTTTTAAGATATCCTAACATACATGTTTGGAATTCTAGATTGCTATAGAAGGTGGAAGGTCACTCCCAAAGGCAATGACTGTGTATTCAGAGATCAAATCCCTAAAATAGGAAAATAGAGGTATGGACCATTTTTGTCAAGGGCATACAACAAGGTTAAAAGGGATTTTTATGCATATAAGTGATTATGTATTATAGTCTCCACATAGGATAAGGACTCTAAAAATTTTATAAGGAAGATGATTAAGGGAAGATGGTTGTTAGAAGACCTAAAGATGCACCTTTAATCACTAAATTCAAGCAATGAAACCTACAAGCCTTGAGCTATAAAGGGACTCTGTTGGGGGATCAATCCAACAATAGACTACAATTGTGACATCAATAAACGTGGAATTAAACCAGATTGACAAGTAATTAGAATGATAATAGCAAGAACAAGAGATACAAGAAAACACCCTGAAAAACTTGTATTAACAAACTCTTTACAAAGGAATACAATTGAAGAAAGCTTCTTTCTTCCACACCTCTCCTAGATGTATAGACCTCTCAATAGATCTCTATTCCTCAAGAGCTCTCTCTCTCAAGAACAATCAACTCCAACAAGCCTGGATTGATTCAATTCTGTACTGTTCTTCACACACAGTGAATTACAATAATTCACCCAACTACAATAATCCACTATAAGACTATTACAAAGCTAAGAAGATCTAATTCTACGTATAAAATTAGGAGACTTGAGCATGTACACCCAACAAGCAGTTAAGCCACTTAAACAAGGGCTCTAAAAATAGTAATGCCAATAATAGAGACGCAAGCTTGAGTCTACAACTCAAACTTATCATGCAAACACTCACTTCTGTCCACGGAAATAGCTTTCTGGACACGCAGGTAACCGACGTCGATTCCTGCTGCTTGTCTATGACCGCCATCGGCCGACCTTCTACCGATGTCGGCGTCTCTGCAACTGCCTGTGACCGACGTCGGTCGCTCCTGACCGACACCGGTGTCTGTGTAGACCTAAACCTGATAAACTATGCTCCTTGGTGAAGTTTTTAGCTCCATACCCTAACAATCTCCCACTTGGAGATAAACAGCTGCATTAGTACCTGTACAACAATGTCTTCTAGCTCCTCCATCTTCAACTCAATCATGAAGACCAACAGAAGTTGAATGAAGATTCAACTTCTCCTTTGTAACTGGCTTGGTTAACATATCAGCAGGATTCCTATCTGTATGGATCTTCTCCAACTTCAACTCACCATCTTCCAATACCTGTCGTATGAAGTGATACCTTAGCTATATGTGCTTTGTTCTTGAATGAAAGACTAAATTCTTAGCCAAATAGATTGCACTCTGACTGTCACTATACAATCTGCAACTCTCATGCTCCCTACCAAGCTCATCCATGAACCATGTCATCCATATCATCTCCTTGCTAGCTTCTGTGGCTGCAATATACTCTGCTTCAGTAGTTGACAAGGCAACAACCTTCTGCAACTTAGATATCCAGCTAACCACCGTTCCACCTATAGTGAAAACATAACCTGTAGTGCTCCTCCTGCCATCCAAATCACCTACCATATCTGAATCTACATAGCCATGTAGAGAAGTATCTGAACCTCCATAGCACAAGTGCCTACTGTTGGTTCCTCTCAGATATCTAAGGATCCACTGAACTGCTTTCCAATGTTCCTTACCTGGATTGGCCATATACTTACAACTCCCACTGCTTGGGCAATATCCGGTCTAGTACACACCATTGCATACATCAAACTCCCTACTACGGAAGAATATGGAACCTTACTCATGTACTCTACCTTTTCATATGAATTAGGACATTGTTTTTTACTCAACTTAAAATGTCCAGCCAAAGGTGTTCTTACCGGTTTAGCATCCTGCATATTGAACCGTTTCAACACCTTGTCCACATAATCTTCTTAAGACAATATCAACCTGTGATTTTTCCTGTCTCTCTTAATGTTCATGCCAAGGATTTTCTTTGCTGCTCCCAAATCCTTCATAGCAAACGTTTGAGCTAATTTCACCTTAAGCTCTGAGATATCCTGCATGTGAGACCCTGCAACCAGCATGTCATCTACATACAACAATAGAATAATATATCTGTCGTTATCAAATCTCTTGAAATACACACAATGGTCTGATTGACACCTACTGTAGCCATGCTCAGTCATAAACTTGTCAAATTTTAAGTACCATTGCCTAGGAGCTTGCTTGAGGCCATAAAAGCTTTTCTTCAACCTGCACACAAACTTCTCCTTACCCTTGACCTCAAATCCTTCTGGCTGTTCCATATAAATTTCTTCATCCAAGTTTCCATGAAGAAACACTGTCTTAACATCTAGCTGCTCAAGATGCAAATCCTCAAAAGCAACCAAAGACAATACAACCCTTATTGAAGTCATTTTAACAACAGGAGAAAAAATCTCACCAAAGTCAATACCTGGATTTTGTGCAAATCCTTTTACCACTAATCTGGCCTTATATCTCATCTGTTAATTCTCGCCTTCCTTCAACCTATAGGTCCATCTGTTCTTAAGTGTTCTCTTACCAGCTGGTAATTCAACCAAATCCCATGTTTGGTTTTCTCTTAAGGACTCCAACTCCTCAACCATGCCACGCTCCCACTCACTCTTGGACTCCACCTGTATTCCTTCTTCAAAACTCTCTGGTTCTCCACCATCAGTTAGCAATAGATAAAATAAAGAAGGAGAATATCTAATTGGAGGCTTACTCACCCTTTCTGACCTCCTAATGGGTGTCTGAGACTCGTCCACAACACGCTATCCACCCAAATTCCCTGACAGTGACCGACCTCGATCACCTACAGACCTGTTACTGGCCAATGTCGGTTCTACCTGACTGACCTCGGTACCTGTACGGCTGACGTCAGTCTCTGTATGGCCAATGCTAGTTTTTGTTCTGCTGACGCCAGTTCCTAACCTGCCGACGTCGGTCTCTGTGTTTTCTTGTTAGTGATTATTTCTTTTTCCCACGAGCTCATCTTGGACTTTCACCTCGTCCAATTCACCATTGCTCTGCTCAGACTGATTCAACTTCCTTAGCTAATCACAATACATCACTCTTTCATTGAAAACAACATCACGGCTCCTGATTACCTTGTTAGTTTCTAGATTCCATAATCTGTAACCAAAATCATCTGAGCCATAGCCAATAAACGTGCATCTCATAGACTTAGCATCAAGCTTCTTTCTATTTTCCTTGTCTATATGCACAAAGGCTTCACAACCAAAAACTTTGAGATATGAGAGATCAACCTTTTTACCTATCCATGCCTCTTCTGGAATACCACCATCCAGAGCTGTAGAGGGTCCTCTGTTAATCAGAGACACTGCAGTGTCAACAGCTTGTGCCCAAAACTGTAAGGGCAAATCGGCATGCAATCTCATACATCTTGCACGCTCCATTATTGTCCTGTTCATCCTTTCAACAATACCATTCTGCTGAGGTGTCCTTGGAACCATCCTTTGCCTACGGATTCCATGCATGTAACAATAATCTCTGAACTTATGACTGCAGAACTCACCGCCATTGTCTGATCTCAGGCACTTTAATCTTTTACCTGTTTTATTCTCAACCATAGCTTTCCAAACTTTAAAAGTCTCAAATACATCAGATTTCTTTCTAATACAATAGATCCATACCTTCCTTGTGGCATCATCTATGAAAGATACATAGTACTGTGATCCTCCAATGGAAGCAACCTGAGCCGGTCCCCACACGTCTGTGTGAACAAGCTCCAACTTGTGCCTCTTCTTAGTAGACCCAGTTTTGAGAAAACTAACCCTTTTCTATTTTCCAAATACACAGTGCTCATAAAACTCTAGATCTATGCCTTTTAAATCTGAAAGCATACCTTTAGACTTAAGAATTGACATCCCCTTCTCACTCATGTGGCCAAGCCTTGAGTGCCACAATTTAGCGTCCACATCTGAAGTAGATAATCCAGAAGGAGATTTGTTAGTAACACAATTACACAAATAGAGAGTACCTTCTCTCTTACCTCTGGCCATAACAAGTGCACCCTTGGTCACCTTCCGAGATTCTGCTGTGAGAGTTACTGTACAACCCTCATCCCCTAACTTTCCTGTAGAAATCAAATTTCTCTTCAAGCTAGGAACATGCATCACATCTCTCAACACCCATGTGTTGTTATTCTACATCTTCAGCTGCACTTTACCTTTGCCAATTATTTTACAGGGCTCATCATCCCCTAGATACACTATTCCAAAATCTCCATGGATATAGTCATTGAAATATTCCCTGTTAGGAGTAGCATGAAAAGATGCACCATAATCTAATACCCAAGATTCTATATTATTATGCAGAGAGAAAATTAAAGCATCTTGTGCAATACCTGCAATCTTGGCTTCTTCCTTTCCTTCATGCTGGTTGTCCTCCTTGGGTTTTGACCAACAATCTCTGCTTATGTGCCCCATCTTTCCACAATTCCAGCATTGTGGCTTTCTGCCATTCCTGGATTTAGATTTGCCTTTCCCCTTTGACTTGGATCTTGATCTACCTTTCTTGCTCTTCTCTTTCTGCCTTCCCCTGCTCTCAAAACTTAAAGCATTCCCGGATGCCTCTTCTGTGCTTTTCCTACGTATTTCCTCATTCAAGATAACACTAACAACATCCTCTACTTTCAAAATATTTGATGCAGATGCAGTATTACTTACTGCCATTACTAAGCCATACCAGCTTTCAGGCAAAGAACATAATATCAAAAGAGCTTTTATCTCATCATCAAACACTATGTTTACTGAACTTAATTGATTCACAATACCATTGAAATCATTCAGATGAGTAGAAACAGATCCACCTTCATTCATATGCAAATTAAATAACTGCTTCATAAGATATACCTTATTGGAAGCTGAGGGTTTTTCATACAAATTTGCTAACGTAGTCATCAACTCTACCGTAGACTTTGCCTGTGATAAATTGGATATCACAGTGGATGCTAGACTCAGTCTTATAGAACCCAGAGCCTTTCTATCAAGAACTTCCCATTCTTCATCCTCCATGTCTTTGGGCTTCTTTGCAATACCTCCTAACGGTAAGTAGAGATCTTTCTGATACAGATAGTCCTCTATCTGCATTCTCCAGTGTTGGTAATTTTTGCCATTGAACTTTTCAATTCTCAATTTACTTTCATCTGCCATTGCTTCTCCCACTCAAACAGAAATCCCTACAGAAATTCCTGTGAGAACCTGTAATCAATACACACTACACAGATCTGAACCACCTGTTAGTGAACCTGAACTTTGATACCAATTATCAAGCTCTGAACCTGTAACCAAGGCTCTGATACCACTTGTTGGGGGATCAATCCAATAATAGATTACAATTGTGACAGCAATAAACATGGAATTAAACCAGATTGACAAGTAATTAGAATGATAATAGCAAGAACAAGAGATACAAGAAAACACCCTGAAAAACTTGTATTAACAAACTCTTTACAAAGGAATACAATTGAAGAAAGATTCTTTCTTCCAAACCTCTCCTAGATGTATAGACCTCTCAATAGATCTCTATTCCTCAAGAGCTCTCTCTCTCAAGAACAATCAACTCCAACAAGCCTGGATTGATTCAATTTTGTACTGTTCTTCACACACAATGAATTACAATAATTCACCCAACTACAATAATCCACTACAAGACTATTACAAAGCTAAGAAGATCTAATTCTACATATGGAATTAGGAGACTTGAGCATGTACACCCAACAAGCAGTTAAGCCACTTGAACAAGGGCTCTAAAAATAGTAATGCCAATAATAGAGATGCAAGCTTGAGTCTACAACTCAAACTTATCATGCAAACACTCGCTTCTGTCCACGAAAATGGCTTTTTGGACATGCAGGTAACCGACGTCGGTTCCTGCTGCTTGTCTGTGACTACCGTCAGCCGACCTTCTACCGAGGTCGGCGTCTCTTCAACTACTTGTGACTGACGTCGATCGCTCCTGACCGACGCCGATGTCTGTGTAGACCCGAACTTGATAAACTATGCTCCTTGGTGAAGTTTTTAGCTCCATACCCTAACAAACTCTTCACCCAAGTTGGTAATATTAGATTATACTTTCATGTTTGAATGGTTTTACATGGTTGGTAAAAAAAATTATGTTCTATCGGCCATTCAAATAGGTTGATATGCAAATTTTTGGTCTAATATACACCTGCAGGGGTGCTTAGCTCCAAGGTTATTCACTTACAGCCAAAGGTCATATTTTACATCATCTATAATTAAGGTCTAAGCATGGAAACATCAAGTTTGGCTGATTGAATATTATTATAAATTTATCATGAGATCCCAATATGATGTGATATCTATTCCAAGAAGAATCTTACCTACAGGATCTTATTTGTCCTTACACAGTTGACTATGTTTGACTATGACAGACAATGAGCAGGTTCAAGGTTCTAAGTGATGGTCTAGGTTAGGAAATGTGAAAAAATAGGTCCAAACAAGTATAATATTATCCTAAGGGACTCTAAGGTGGTTTTATACATTTTCCTCAAGCTAAACTATGTAGGGTTCACCTACATGTATGATGCCTTGAAATGAACATAGTCGGGAATTTGTACATACAATCTTGAGAGTTCAAGGTATATGAAGGGGTACATGAAAGTCGAGAGATTAATGGATTGTAAATACATAAATCAGGATTAGATAATATTAAATACTCTATTTTTTATGAAAATAATTTATAGGATGGACTCACATCAAGTAATATATAGTCTACATTCCAAAATCCTGCACACAGACCCTTTTTTAGGAGTTTGTCTTGGAATTTAAGGGAGTTAAGGGGTCTATTCATATGAAAAAAGGATAAAAAAAAATTTATAATGTCCTTATAAATTTTATAATACACTCCAATATTCATTTTATCTGAGAAAATAGGGGGATTTCCCTTTATTTTATCCCAAACAAAGGGTACTTCTCTTTGTGCATAAATCTTGTAGTCCTTAAGAAAGAGAGATAAAGGGATGAGAAAAGAGATGATTGTAAATTTCATAAAGTTTTCTAAGTTTTTATCATACCTATAAAAATATGAATGATCAATCATATAAGGGAGAATCTTGACAAAGTGGTCTAGGACCCTCAAGTATGCAAATAGACCTGTTAGGTAGGGTTTAAGCATTGTGCCCAAATGAGAGGTAATTTTAATTTATAGATATATGAGGAAATTATAAAATATTTTATCATGTTAATAGGGTCATTTAAGATGTGTAAAATCCTCAAATTTTCATAGAAATCATAAGGAATTCATTTTTGAGCTCAAAGACAACATTATGCATTTGCAAATTAGAAGACAAGCTCAATAAGATAACTTTGAGTGCTCACATATTCTCTAAGGATGTGCATGTAGGTCAAGGTAGTTAGATAAGTTGACATGGGTCCTAGACATTGATATTTTTCAATTTTTTTCAACTCCAACATTCCATTTTTATGAATGAAGCTTAAGAGCTTAAACAGGCCTAAAACCCTTACAAACCCTTGCTAGTAACCAATTTGAGAAGATTGAGTAAATAATGCACCCAAATGGAATAGTTTATATATAATGATGATTTTATGTTATATAAGACTCTTTATTTCTACTCCCCATCCTTTTCAACTATAGAAAACTGTACAGATGGAGTACAAAATAGGGTATTTTTGATAATTTTGTGTGTTTTACAAGTTCTATGAGGAGTATAAAGATTTCAATCAAAGGGGATAAAATATTGTGACTTAATATAAATACCCATGTCAATTTAATTATTCATAAAACCTCCTAAGTGTTACTAAAATTAGCTTCATCTTAGCTAGTCAAAACTGGCAAAGTGAGCAAGATAGTGAGAAGTGTGAGAACTTCAAGTGGAAGCCTATTTAAGGTGTACCTGAGTAAGTTAAGGCCATGGAGGGTATTTCCAAGTGTCATTAACTCACTTTCATGGATTTTCATGGAAAAATAAATCCATTTTGGAAGCCAAGTGTGCAAGGTGTGTGAAATAGGAGTTTCTTTGATTACAGACAGTGATGGCTCACTTTTAAAGGAATCCAAATGATTAGGAATGTAACCAATGTAAGGAGAAGCATGTCAGAAACCCTTCCCTCTCAATCAAATAATTATACCTATCCCTAGTTAATTTTGGGATGTTCCAAAATGGGTGAATGATGAAGGCAATTTTCTAAGCTAGCAAAAGAAATTTCATTCCACTTTTCAAGAGTTTCATGCCTTGGATCACCACTTATCTCTTCTAACTTTGCATGATGAGTTTAACATTATATTATCATGCACATGTAACTCATTTTCTCATCTTTACACTTATCCTTATGACCTTTGGACTTCTTTCTCCTCTTATCTCCCTCAAGTTCTATAAGAATTAGTCATTTTGGCTATTGTAAGGATGTTCCACTTGAGTATGGCAAAGCCCTACTCATTTGCACACCATGGATCAATAAAGACTACTGATTTTACCTATTATATGACTTTTCATAGTGTTATTAATTGAATTATTGATCTTTCTTAGTGATGATTAATGTTTCCTTAGCATTATTGTCTCATTCTCTCACATATTTATAGCTTGAAAGCTTCTTCTTACAGGTCATGTGAAGTGTTCTATGAAGTGTCAAGGTTGAGTGAGTTATTCTATTCAATATTGCCATTATATGCCTCTTTTCTAGTCCTCCTAGCCTAAACATTCATCACACCCTCATAATGAAATACTGATGTGAGAAGATTCATATTAGAGAAGTGTATGCCTAGTTAGCCTCTTGGCCTCATGTGTGACATGCAGCTGGTTGGTAGTTATCAATTAATTTAGTGTATCACCACATTTAGAATAGTTTAATTTAAACTTTATCTCCCTTTCCTTGCAATCATAGGTGTAGTAGTGATCTAAAATTGGTACATCAAGGGAGCTATCCCTATCTAGAGATTCACCTCATTCTTAAGCTACCCACAGCTTAGAGGTGTTTCAATTATGCCACTTGGATGAGGAGAGCTGAGACATCTCCTTAAAGGGTGTAAATCCAAGTGATAATATAGGCATTGTGTCATGGTGATATATATGTTTTTAGTCTTGTAGAGTTTATATAATATTGACATCAAGTGTCTTTAAGGACAAAGTGTCTTGTGAAGCTTAGTTATGGCATAAAGATACCTAGTGTGAACGCATAAGATTGGTTTCATGGTGAGATAAGGTTGTATAAGTATTTTTATAATTGTTTTATCATGTGATATGTTGTGTGATCATGTGAGTAAAGTATTGAGAGCTTTAAAGAAGGTTTGAAGGTTTGTTCAAGGCCTAATGAGGTGTGAAGACTCAGGTGTAGAAAGCAAGGTGGTAAGAACATGGACTAATGAGGCAAGAGTTTAAATTTATAAATAAAGTATGAATAGGTGAGATTTCTTTGATGTGTGATAGGTTTTATTAGGTGTATTAATGAAGTTTTAGGTCAAATTTTGAAGGTTAAGGCAAGAAAAAGTGTTTTGAGGTCTCTGAAGTGCACAGAATGAAGGGTTCTCAACCTGAGAAGGATTTTCTTGTGTTTTTTAGATCATCAAACCTATGCATGGGAACCTAATATATTTATGTTAAATTGGTGATGTTCCTATCTCAAAATTCTAGGCATTAGTTTTTTGATTGAGAGGCGTGATTATGAACAATCATTACCAGTGGAAGTGTGTTTAAACCCTCTTAGAACCCTAATACTGACCTGATGTTGAAGATATGATTAAAGAGTAATCAATCTGGTTTATAATTCTTAGATACGTGTTTTTATCTTTTATTTTAATATCCCAAATACCTCTAGGTGGTGGTGGTTATAAAGAGGAGAGAGAGAATGTAAAGATATAGGATTATTTCTAAAGAAGTTGTTGTAGATGTAAAAATTTGTATTAGAAAAAGTTTGAAAATTGATGAAGGTTGAAGCTTGAGACTCATAATTATTGTCCTTGGTATTTTATATATTTTTTCTAGTGCTTTAGTGTTCCAAAATTTGATCGGTCACTAATAGGCCTAATGAAGAACAATAGTGCAAAACCCAAGCAGTTTGAGAATTTGGTTTTTGGTATGATTTCATGGAAGAATGATGCATTGGAGTACATGGTGTTGTTTTTTGGTACTTTTATGTTCTATATATGATTTTTATAAGGTTTTATATTTAATGAAAGTGTTTGAAAAGTTAATCCAAAATGGCTTATCTAGTTTTGGTGTTACTGTGATGAGAGAGGTCAAAAGATTAGTCTATAAGACCAATATTTGACATTAGAACACATTTATTTTATATTTTAAGATGGTATAAAAACATTAGATAATAATTTTCATGTATTGGAAGTATTTTAAATTCCCTGTATAGGTGTTAGAAGGTCAATATTTCATGACTATTTTTTTTATAGTCTCGGTAGTTCTAAGTTGCAGTGATGAAAAATTGAATTTGAATGCAATTTCATGAAAGAGTGGTGAAATTTAGTGCATGAATTTTTTAGTCATAAATTTGAAGTCATTATCATGCATGTTATAATTTTTTTATGTTAGTGTAAGTGAATAAAATGTGTTCACAAAATGTCTTGTCTATTCAAGATTAGATTGTGAGACTGTAAGTCAAGGAATTGGTTTATAAGATTAATATTTGACATTAGACATTATGGTTTTTAATTTTAGGATGCTCTAAAGATTTAATAAGATCATTTTCATGTATAATGAGTCAAAATAAGTGTCTACATAGGTTGTTGAAGTCTAATTCCTCATGACTATGTTTTTGAGTATTCTAGTAGTTTTGAGTGAGCAAGTTGTAGAATTATTCTTGAGCCATTATTGCTTGAGTGAATCTATTCTAATTAGGTAGGGATGTTCATGAGGTAATGTAGTATATATTTATATATGTTTCAATTTTCATGGGAGAGATAATAAAAGAGTGATTTAAATTCATTCTTGTAAGATAGTTTCTAAGGTGTACAGACCTAATAGGGCAGTCTATCCTAAAGAGGGCTTTAGGATATGAACACAAGATGAAGATCTAACCAAGCATGGAATAGGTTAGAATAAGTCATTTTAAAAATGTTTGAGTGGTTTTTTATAGTTGGATAAGGCTATATGGATCCAATAATATTAAGTCTGAGTGTCAAGAGAACAGACCTAATGAAGTAGGTCTCCATGAGACCTAAAGGGTGAGTAAGACCAATGTTGGTCATTGAGTCAGAGTGTACCAAGTGAATGAAGATGACCTTAAGGCTATATATATTTTATAAACATGTTTTTTATGTTTTGGTTACATGGAATATATTTTATCAATCATGAGAGAGATTAGATAGTGTTTGAATACACATAGGCCTAATGTGAACAGTGTTAATGGAGTGTTTCAAGTGGTGGTTGGACCTAAAAGGTGTCAAAGACATAATATAGCTTATTGGGGGTATATTTGAGTGTTATATGAAGTTTTCATACTATGTGTTGATTTTTAAAGTGTTATAAGGAAGGCAAAGTGTAATGTGTGACTAAGAAGGCCTAATAGGTCTCCATGAGACCTAAAGAAGGAATATAGCCTATTGATTTATGAACAACCTAAGATTGTGATTTATTATTGTTGTAACATGTATTAAGGTGTATTATGTGGAAAATATAAGTAGGAAAGTATGTGTGGTTGACCAAGAGGGATATGAGCAAGAGGCTTGTATAAATATAAGGTAATTTTAGGCCTATTTGGGTATGTTTTAGGAAGCAAATGAGAAAGAATATTGAGGAGTATAAGGAGGTCATATATAAAATCAGAGGGGTGTATATTTACTATCATGAATATATAATAGGAGGATTTATTATTAATATCAAGGTCATATGACCTAATCAATCTTGAAGAGACCTAGCTGAGCAAAGAGGCCTAAAAGGCAGTTTGAGAGGGATAAGAGTATGAAGAGATGGAGAGGTGGTCATCATATATTAGTTTAGAAACATAGTGTTCTAAAATTTATCAAATAAATTAGGTGTTTTAGTTGGTTCTGAGTCATCTAGGGGGTTGGTGCCTCTTTGCAAGTAGGTGTTTGTTAAAGCCTAGTCAAGTGGGTACTTGGATAGTTGGGGTTGGTGTTCCATGTGGAGTTGGTGCTTCACTAAATATTCATTTTTGTCTTATATGAATATAATCCATTTTAAAATATCATTGGTTTTTCTTCCCCTTAAATTTTTCCCACATATATGGTGTGTCATCGTATTTCATGCTCTTATGTCGTTTCTTATGCTTGTTAGATCTATGTACTTATATGAATGGATCATGAATATTAAGTTGAATTGAATGAATTTTTTAAACTCTAATTCAATCCTCCCTATGAATAATTATGATTCAAACATAGGGCTTCACCATACCCAAGTGGAGGAAACAAAATTAGCCAAAAGTGGTGCAATATATAGATAATGTGAGAGAGAAGAGAGAGAGGTGTGGTAGAAGATGAGTGACAAGTGTCCATGAGAGTCACAAAAAGAAGATTATTTATGTTATAATCAATCAGACCTATAAATCCATGTGTCTCACTTTTTAAGCAAATTTAACCTTCCCAATGATATGGGGGTTACAATTTAGCTTTGACACCTTGACTAACTCCTTAAAAATTGCCTTTGTTTGCATAAAAGGAGTGACAAAGGGACCTTATAATGATGAATTTGCCTTGAAATAATATAAAAAAATTTATTGAACATCTGACATTCCTTAAGAAACTCCTCTGACCTACCATTTGATCATTCAAGCGCATAGGTGTCTTGTAATTCTCCATTTCCCACACCTAGTTTGGTCTAAGTGGCCTAAAACTCATGTGCATATTATTCAGATCATCTAAACTAGATGAATTTTTTTAAAATATGATATCAGGTCTGAAACACACCATTTTTTTCTTGTAACAACTCCCAAGAACTCATTTTGCTCTTTAAGCCTTTAATAGCCCTAGTTTCCTTGTAGCCTTTTTCTTATAAATCCCCTTGTGTGGGAGTTGTATAGATAATATTGACAAACTAAGTTAATATTATATGACCCTTTATGTCCTTATATCTCCATTTCAAATTTTATTTTTAAACTTTGATTAGAAACCCATTTTTCTACCTTTCTCTCTCTTGAATTAGGTCTCTTTGCTTTACACCATGTTTTCTTGCTCCAGACTTCTTCCACACATGTGAAATCACCCAAAATCATGTGATTATCTTTATCTAGGACATCACCCACATCCATGTCAATTTTTTGGTCCTGAAACCCTATGAAAGTTTTCAAATCAAGGAATGGCCAAGTCACCTAGTCTCATTTTGAGCCTATTTGAGAGTGCCTTGAAAAATAAGTCTAATTTGATCATCTCTAGAACTTCCTGTCCAATTTTTTGGATTTTAATATCTAATAAAAGTCTGAACTGACCTCATCCCATGATTTTTAATCTCTCCCATTCTCATAATACCTAACAAAAAATAAACAACATGCAAAAATAGGGTATTTTGGGTAGTCCGTACAGTAGTTCGTACAAGTGAAGTACATGGGTAGAAACTCCTTGGAGTCCTACACAAAATAAAATATATTTTAAGATAAAACCATGTCATTAGATGTGTTTTTGAACTCTTTTTCCCATGACTAGTCACTATCAGGGTTTAAGAGAGGTTTTAGACCTATCAAGGGTCTGAAGGATCGTTCATAGAGAAAATATCATAAAATGAACTAATTAAACTTTAAAAACCTTCTTATTATACCCCTTCAACTATTACAAAAATCTCATACTCCCATAAAAATTATTAATAATGGTATGAGCATTTGAATTTGCTCTTTTAATGGCTTTTTTAGCATTCTTAGGCTTAGAGAGAGCTCTATTTTGAGTTATGGATCTTTAAACTCATTACCACTATTTTTATAGGATCATAAACCTATATAATAACCTTCTCCATTGTTCCACATTATTTATAAGTCTTCATTACCACTTTATATCAATTTGGTACACTGATCAATATATTTGGGATTTAAGACCTACCTCATTTTGTTAGCCCTCAAGGGACTTGGAGTGAAAAATAACATTTATTTCCACCTAAGAATGATTTTATACCTCTTTATTTACTATGTAATACCCTTAGGATCCATTCAATATGTCTGATAGCTTTTTTCATGCCCTTAAATATCAAATGGATCTCTAGGTCTCATGGTTGTTCTTGCCCAAGGAATGGGCAAGGTCTGAGACAAAATAGTTGATATGTCCACTATTGGTCTAACTTCAAGGATAACATGTAGGTATTTTTAAATTAATTATTACACCTTTTAATAAATTTCAAATCATGATCATTCCTATAGAGCCATTAAATGTCAATTTCCCTCAAGATTGGGCTATATGTGATGACTATGTACAAGATTTGGGTATGATTGAGTATGAGGAATAAACTCAACTTGTTTAGTCCCTATCAAATTTATTAAATTTATATTAACATGAAATTTTGACCTCATTCTAATTAAGATAGACCTTAGTGTCCCCATATGCACCTATGCTCCCTAATTATGCCCAAGACTAGTTTGTGATTATGTATGCCTTTAGATGACCTTTAGAGGTCACTTGACTGTGTTTGGTATTTCAGGACCTCTTCTCTCACATATATCTCTCTCAATGATCCATGAACCTATTTTTAGTCTTGTATTAAGTTCAAATTACCTTTCAAACCTTTGTCTTCCTCCCTTTAATCCTGTGGTCTATTTGCTCTCTAAGCTACCTGTAGGAATTTGCTAGAGAATTTAACTATCTTGGGTGTTTTAAAACTCACTCTCATGTCACTA
Source organism: Torreya grandis (assembly GCA_037957365.1). Lineage (NCBI taxonomy): Eukaryota > Viridiplantae > Streptophyta > Pinopsida > Cupressales > Taxaceae > Torreya > Torreya grandis. The sequence goes on from JARHVA010002680.1 coordinate 428,777, forward strand.
ACCCTACATTTATTTTAGATTTAATTTTAGTATTTCAAATTGGTTCAAACACTTCCTCAACATTCTATATTTACTTCTTTAAGGTTTAGCACTAGCCATCTCTTTAGCATCCTGTAGGTGTGTTTGTTTTGCTCTTAGGGGCTATTTAATGTGTATTGTTTATTGTTTATACCTTACCCATCACATAGTGATCTTATCATGGTCTCAGACTTTCTTTAATATGATTAAGTCTAAATTATCTTCAAAAAATCTTTTGTATCTTCTTTTTAGGCTTAACACCTATCGACTTCTCATTAGCCACCTGTAGGTGGCAATCAAGGGTTATGACTACATTCTTAAGGTTAGAAACCCTCTCCACTAATCATAAAGACCTTTTCCATAGTTCAAAAAATTATTTTAGGTTTCAAATGGGTTAAAAATCCATTCAATAATTATCTTTTTCTTTACTTCAGGTTTAAGGTTAGTCTATTCTCTATTAGCCACTTTTAGGTGGCTATTTGGTATCTTGACTACACATTAGGATTTGAGACCTCATCTTTACACTAATAGACATCTGATTTATCTTGAAAGTTGATTAAAGTCTCAAATATACTTAACTTTCCTTCAAACAATGTTTCCATTCTCTTTTTTTCATTCTTTGTCCTTGAAGAAGGGACTGACCCTAAAGTAGGCCTTTAGGTATCCTCTTAGGGTATGGCTAGCATGCTCGAGTTTGAGACCTTGTTTTCACATCTTCAACTTTTAAACACTCATCAGACCATCTCACATCTCTTATCACCATTTACATGGCCTATAAAGGCTTATGATAGTGTATTCTCATCTTCAACCTTCCTAACTAGTTCATATAACCTATAGGTATTTAGTTAGACTATCAACCTAGCTCTTTGATCTCCTTTGATTGTCTATTTGATTTAGATGATCTTAAGGGTTCATAGAAATTTTTGAAACTTTAATGTAATATTATGCTCCATGTATTAATTTTATCTTTTGTGTTGGATTGATATGTTGATCTAGGTCCAAATGAGGACCTATAGGTCTGAGTCTTGTAAGTCACTCTTTGATAGTTTAAGGCTACACAAGCCACTTCCTTGAGCTCTTGAATGTTGATTTAGATTTTCACCCTATCAAACCATCACACACTTCCTTTATCATTCCTCAATGTATCACAGAGCATGTGATAAACATGATGTCATCTCCTTCAACTTCTGGCTATTGTACGAACTATAGGTTTGTGTCAAATAATACAAGAAGTCTATGTATAGAAGATTGGAGTATCTACTCAACTTTAAGAAATTTTGAATAGGACAGTAGGAATTCAAGACCAAGTGAACATATGAATAGACATGTCAACCTTATCCATGGCTTTGAGCATCCTTAAACTTGGTCTTATAGTCTATTTAATATGTAATTAAAGGAATTAACTATGAAATCTCATTGGAATGTGTGCATTTGGAATCCTATTTTGATATTTTCTTCACTTCCAGGAGCATAATATCATCTCATAAACTTACACCATGATAAATTACTAGTAATTAGTCCTAAATTAGTAATCAAACTCCAATAGACTTGTTTAAACATTGACAATGTCTCCCAAAGAGTAGATACTTGAAGATATGAACAAGGAACACATTTAAAACAATTAGAACATGAACACCATGAAATTTATGGGTATCCTATGAATAATGAAGCATTAGAGACCTCTAAGAATCACTACCATGAAGATGAAAAGATACTTGCAACATAACCCACTAAAATAGCCTATACATTAATATGTTCTTCCAAGTGAAATCACCTCATCAGATGAGTTGGGAAATTAAACAACCATTAAAGGTAGATATAATACCTATATAAAACACCTTAAAAATCATTCCTCTTCATCAATTTTTGAGCTAGATAAATAGGTGCAAGAACAAACCCCTCTCAGATAAATAATCCATAGTGACTTGTTGTTACTCTTATCAATTTTTCATAAATGAGAAGCCACAATTATACAAAATAATGCACTAATTTTAATCTCATTATGACCCCTAAAAATGTCCAAAATTTTAGATCCTAACTCTCTCTCTACTGGCCATACCATCCACTTCAATTTTGTCTTTCTAAGCTTGTAAAGGTAATGATGAAGGATAAAAGTAGTCTAGAGTGGTAGTTCAACCTAAAACTTGGTAAAATTTGAGGAAATGATGTGAGGGATCCTAAGAGACACTTCCAAACCATATCCAATTGATAACTAATCCTTTAAGGCCATACAACTTCCCAAAAGTGCTTGAAAATGTCATTTTTCTTGTTGAGGGAGTTAAAATTGCAAGTTTGTCAGTACCTTAGTAACACTAAACATTATATGACCTCTCTCTAACACCAAGGTTATTTATAATCTTCTTAAAACGTTATCCTCTTAAATTGATACATCCCATTCCTCTATATGGGCCAAAAGGTGGCCAAATTGACATTTTTTGCATTTGAGAGTCCAATAAAGGTTAGAGCATAATAGGATGACATTAATTATATTAAAATAACCTTTTTAAATCATCCTAGACTATATTATACCTTTTACCAAGTTTGAATATACAAGACCTTGTATTTGACCTTAGGACTAAACAAGTGAACCTAAGACCAAAACTTGGACAAGGACACATATGACAAAATAAGACTATTTATGACCATTATAGACCATGCCAAAGCCATATGACTACCCTATAAAAGTTTTAATTTAGATGGTTTGACTTATTTTAACTTAGGGTCAAATTTGGTCAACAAGAATTAGGATTGGGAATTCAACCTCATGGCAGTAGCATTAAAAGCTAAGGATGCAAAGCCCAGGAAGTTGGGAGTTAGCACATGAGTACCTCCTCCACATATTGTTTAGGTGGTCCCCTGTGTATCATTTTGAAGTGAGTGATGGGGATTTTCTCACTTTTTTTGAAGTATGTAGTTGTAAAAACTAGGAGTGGCCATCATGGCCTAGGATGGGAATCTTGTGCTACTTAGAGGTGACCCCATCCTTATCTATAAATATGTAACTGCATTGTGTTTTTAAGGTCAACAATTCTTAGCTCTAAAGTGCTATCAGAATTAATTCAAGATTTCATCTGATTTCTCCTTCACCCTTTCATATTGTGAAGAATTTTCCATGATAGATATTTTTGTAACAGCACTTATTCTTTTAATGAATGCAATTTTAGCTTTCTATAAAATGCATGCTCTATGTACCAATTATCCTTCATATCCATTTTTTAATGAATGTTAGTGTTAAATTAAATGAACTAATGCTTTATCTCTTAATGGATGTAATGGTTATAATGTGATTGTATACTATGACCTCTTTATGAACCATTTTCATTATCCTTACAATATACATAATTTGTGTGTTAGTCTATAGTTTGACTTAGAAGTCTTTATGTTGTCTACTAGGGGGTTCTGAATATTGACATTTAGTGAGGGGTTCATAAATTAAGCATCCTTCCTTGTTTCCTCAAACTCTTCTTGTTGTGTTGTATTGGGTTAAAACCTTTTGTGAAACTCATCACATAGTGGTATAACTATGGTAGGGGCACTAGGTTTGGTTGTTGAAGCATTAATCTCATTCTGATCTGGAAACACTCTTTCTTACCTTACTCTTCCCTCTTTTTTGTGTTTGTTTTGGAACTTTAATTACTTACCCTTTATTTTTAAAAAGGAAAAGTGAAATACATTGGCATCAATAGTATAATCAATCAATTAATTAATCCATAGCTCAAATTATTAAAATTAAATATCTAATGGTGGCATTGCATCTCTTGGAGATTATTCCATGTAGGCTCCATGGTGAATCCAAATACCTACAACTATTCCCTAAGATGATCTCATATCAGTCCTAAAATAGATGATGAAAATTCCATCATTGTTCTCACACTTCTCTTTGGAAACATCCAATCTCATGAATATTTCTGGTGTATGCATTTGGAGTTAAAAATAGTAGGCACTAGAAGGAAGACCTTTTCTTTTTTTAGAATAATTATCAGTAAGAATCCAGACCTTGAAAGATTATTTGATTGATTGAGTCTTATTTCCCCTCTTTTATACTTTATTTATTGTTATGTGCTTCAAACACACACAACAATAGATGGAACTACAATGAGGGCCTCAAGAATTTAATATTGAATGTTGGATTATTTTAGTTTATGTTTATTGATGGTCATGTTTTAACTATTGTTTATCTATGAATCACCTATTGACCAAATTTGACTTTTAGGTCAAATTGGGGCACCCCTAGGTAAAAGAATGGTTTTAAATTATTTTATGAGTCCTAATATATTTTCATATGGTGAATTACATGTTATCTGATGTCATTTAAGGTCATCCTAGCCTTAGTCTTAGTTATTTTAGTCAATTTGTCAATTTGGGGTCATTTTATGTGCTTTTAAGAGTCATTAATGCAAGTGGCATGTTTCCCAAGGTGCCTAGGTGTCATTTTTCATTGAATACATCTAATTTATCAGTATAAATATCAATTATGTCAGTTACATCATAATATTTTAGGTTGTCTAATTGAAATTGTAGAAACCAACTAAAAAAGGAAGAAAATGGCACTTATATGGCTCATGGGGAAGTGTGCCACATGGGAGAATATCATGGAGGGAATATTAACATTATTAAAACTCATCCCAATTTTTTTATCACTCTTTAAATTCCATTTTGAGGCCGAAACCATTTTGTACCTTTCTTGGTTTCCTAGACACACAAAAGTGACTTTTAGGTTTTTGCTCAGTACAGACAGCTGAAGATGTTTCACATAAAATGATATTTATAGGTTGTATTTAACTAAGAGACCTTAATTTCCATATAAATATTTTGAATAATGGTGGCATGTGCTTCATGAACCATCTTCATGAAGTTGACTATACTTTTCGGGTAGCTATTTCATGTACCCTATGGGTTTTGCTCTATTTTGGTCAAATCCGTATGAACCAATTGGTTATGCTGGATCAAAAATATTTTTAATTCCTTATAAGATGGTATCCATTCTTATTTTAATGTTTTTTGATGATTGGATGAGCAAGTTCATCCATGATGCAAGAAGGTGTCACCATATGTAGTTTTAGCTAAAGTGGCTCTTGTTTGTTGAGTGTTTTCTCCTATAGGGGTTTCATATAGCTATTAAATGGTGTTCCACAATTATTTTGGTCATGTGACCACCTTATTCCATGTTTTGGATTCACCATCTCATGTCTTGGGTAGCTTGCAAACTTGTCATTCCCCATTGTCAACTCCATGTTTCACTTCATTTGCAGTCACATGTATGGGCTTGTCTATCTTATTCCTAGAGTTTTACTCATGGTGTATTAGTTTCCGAATCCATAAAAATTTTAAAGAGTCCATTGATATGTTTGGAGGAGGTGCAATTATAGTCCCAAACCTATTCATCATGTTAAAATAGTCATGAGATGCCTATGCCTACTTTATCTTAGATGTATGCAAGTGTTTTTAGGTTGGAAAAGGTGTAATGAATCTATTTTCAAGGAATATTTGATGTATATCACCCATTTTAATGTTAAAAAATGTATTTTAATGATTTTGAAGCTTTTCCCTAACATGTTCTTGCCCAATTTCATGTTGTACCTATATAAAACATCGTAATGCACACCTATAAGGCCTTATTGACATCATGTTGATGTGTGGAGAGGTGGACATGTACTCCAACTTCTTATAACTACTAAAGGTTTTTTATGGTTTGGATAAAAGCATATAGGGTTCATATGCATGGGGGGGTTCGTGTTATTCACTTTTACCTCATGGTGGTGTATCAAAACATCCACCTATAGGTGGTTGAGTAGGGTACCAAAAGCTTACATGAATAAATTTAGGTAACTTGACACATTTTGAAACCTTGGTATGAGGATCAAGCCTTGACAATACATATAAAGTGTCAAGATGGTAAGGAATTATGAAACCAATTTGAAGAGCAAAAATACTATGTTTTGGGAAATTGTCCCAAAAAGATAAAAATAGAGGTCTAAGGGGTTTTTATCACCTTATTTCAACATGTTTCAAAGATGTTCCAAGGCATTTGGATGATTTGAAATGATTTCCTCTAGTATAGACTAGGTATATGCCAATAATGAAAGTTAGAAAGTAAAGGGAGATAGGTTGTTGGAGATCTCAAACATGCCTAAGAAAACATTGAAATATTTCATTGAAGTCTATAGGCCTGTAAGAGCAAATGACCTTTTGACACCATAGGGAGAAACATTGAACATTATCATGGCTAAGATGGTTTTAGTGGATGGAAGGTTAGACTAATGGCTTGAAATTAAGCAAGAAAAGATTTAAATGCTCCCTTATAACCCCCATGACTATCTTCAGGTGTCCCTTGTATGGATAACACACATCTACAGTAGGGTTAGATCAATGACCCCAACCTTTATGCATTTTTGATACTTTGAGGTCCTAAAAGGTGAGTGCAAGATCAAATATTCATTTTATGAGAAAAAAGGGTTCAAGGAGAGGTTCTTTATCATCTTGACTAGACTCATTTGAAGCAATAGATGCTACAGGAATTAATGAGAGCAAAGTGTCTCAGTCAACAAGAAAAAGCTAGCTTGAGTGTGTAAGTGTGGTTGTAGGTCACTTAAAGTTACTTTCATGTTATAAAAGTATGGTGTGTGACCTGAAGGGGTTTATAAGGAGTCTTTTAACATCATGGACAAGCCCATTATAAGTATGGACACCTACAGACAATAGTCTACATCAGAGTTGCTCAGTCATCTGGGAGAGGACTCAGTATAATGAGTTGAAGGTGTATATTGAATTTTTGGAAAAGGTAATATGACAAAACAAATAACTGGGCACATTCTCCATGAATGTAATGAGCTTCATAGTCTCTAGGAAAAATAATTTAACCTACAGGTAGGGGCAAACTTAGGGTGTCCCAGTCAAAGTATGGTAGGGTACCTAGTTTTGAATAAGAAGTGTATATGAGGTCCAAGAGGAAGTTTGGGTGATTGTAAAATCATGTGGTTATCTCAAAAAAAATTATGGTAACTTCATGAACTATAATCATCATGCAACAAACCTCCAAATTATCTCTTGTACCCCTGTGTGCACCTATAGCCACTATGTTGCAATCTTAGACATGAAGGTGAATGAAGAGATGAACTTGTGAATGAGATAAAGGAAGGCCATAAACAAATAAATATGGTTAATTATTTATCATTAATATTTTTATACAATCTCCATAACTCCTTTAATATGACCACCCACTCCTCTTCATAACCAAAGTTATCAGTCCATATAATTGCATTAAGGAGCTCTTTGCTAAATAGGTAAGAAGGAGAATTCAAGAGAGAATGGGTTATTTAGGTGGATTTAAAGATACATTATCATTAATTTTAGATTATTAACATTATATTAAGTCCTAATATCATTTGATATATCTTTGAGGAGTCATTCTTGGGATGAAGGAAAATATGCAGGAAATAGGCTTTTTAGAGGCTTTTTTGGGGCATTTGGAACTTGTTAGACACCTAAACCATGGAATAAAGAAAAAAAATTAGTATAGATGATGATAATGAATTTTAAAAACTCCAAAAATAATCACTTTTACTAATGTATAAGGTATATACCTCACTATTTTATCTCAGAGATCAGCTAATATAGGAAAATTAGGGTTTGTCAAAGTGAGCTAGTGAGGGCAAAATGAGAAAAATATTTGATATGGAGATTTTTGAACCTCATGGAAACATGTTTTGAGGTTAATTTAAGGTAAAAAAGTTCTGATAAGTAATATACCAAGATAAAATATCTCTCTATGACCAAAATTCCCCTTGCATACAGTCCAACTAGGCAAGTTTCCACTAGATCTAATTGGTGAATGAGATAAGAAGATGAATAAGGGTGATTGAAGAGTTATGAAATGGTCTTGTAAGATCAAATGGGATTATAAAATTCATTATAAACCAACATAACTATGAGATATCATTCCTAGTATCCAAATCTAATAAGGTGCCTATTAGACCTATTAGGCCTTGAGGAAACCTAGAACCAATTGGGGGTCCATCTTCATTTACAGTTATTGGTGGAATATCTAGATGATTGAGGTATGTTAGGAAGGTGTATATGGACAATTTTAAACTTATATTATGTATGGTAACTTAAAATAAAGTCATTTCTAGCCAAGAGAGATTACAAGCATGTAGGAAAAGCAAGGACAAGCTCGATGAGGTGTTTTCAAATGCTCATATATTTTATAAGTATTTGAATGGGAACCAAAGGAATTTGGAGGGGTTATAAGGGTCCCTTGGCATAATTTTTTTGTGATTTATTGGTAATTCCAATGTCAAAGCTTTAAGAACAAATCTTAAGACCAAAAACTACCAGAAAAACTATTAAACCCTCAGCTAGGACCCGATGGAGAAAACAAGCTTGGATAGATATCAAAATGACATAGTTTGTCAATAAAATATGTTGGATAATGTATAGTACACCCTCAGGCTATCTCCCACCAAGATGAGCTATATGGAATTGTATGGACAGCATGCAAAATAGGGTATTTTTTACCATGTTTTTTATTTTGTAGGTTTTAGGAGGTTTTAGAAGATGAAATCAAGTTTGGATAAAATATATAGAATTTATATAACACCTCATGGTCATTTAATTCTTGGTAAAATCTTAAAGTGTTCAAAAAATTGACTTCATCTTAGCCAGTCAAAATTGGCATAGTGGACAAAAGGGTGAGAAGGTTGAAAACTCCAAGTGTGAGACCTTTTAAAGCATGCCTAATGCCTCTGAGGCTATGGAGAGTCTTGAAAAGTTTCATTCACTCCATCCCATGGATTTACATGTAAAATTGAATAAAATTTTGAGGCAAAGTGTGAGGGGTGACTGAAATAGAATTTTTTTAGACTGCAGACAATGATGGCTTCCTTCCAAGAGTTTCCAAATGATTAGGAATGCATGGAGATGAATTCTTGAATTCCTTCCCTCTTATCCCAATAATCATACCTATCCCTATTCAGTGGTGATATGTTTATATTACCTAATTTTTTGAGCCAAGAATGGGATTTTTATGCCATTTTTCATAAGTTTCATGATTTGTATGGACACTTGGTCATCTTGACATTGCATGACTCATCCCATATCTATTTATCATGAAATTTTAACCTATTTTCTCATATTAACAAGTGTCCAAGTGACTTTTGGACTTCCCTTGTCTTGCTCTTCTCTCAAAGGCTATAAATATTGACTCTTTTGGCTCTTTTAAGTAGCCTCTATTGGTTGATGGTGAAACCCTATCAAATTTTTTAATTAAATTATTCTTGAATAAATAAAAAAGTGATTTTTTCTACTTACATTCTATAAAATTGAGTGTTATTGCAATCTTGTTGGTCTTGTCTAGTAGAAGATGATCTTTTCGAGCATGTTATCTTTGGTTATTCAGCAAGTGTACATAAGAGCAATTATTATAGGTTTTTATTAGTGTTATTTTCTAAGTGTATAAGTGTCTTCTAAGTTTTCATGACTATATTCCACAAATTAATGATTCATTACCCTCTTAGGTAACAAAATACGATCTTGAACCTAGCTTATGAAACATTGATGTGATAATATAACTTGAATTATGATTTTTATGTGAAATAAGCTTTGTTTAGCTCTAAGTAGTATAATTTTATTCAATAAGATGAAATATAATATTTTTGCATCACCTTTTTTTATCTTTTTTAGTTTTTTTCTTAACCCTTTTCATCCAAATTTGATAGACAAAAAAGTATTTTAAAGAGTGCATCAAGGGAACTAGCCCTTCTACAAATTCATCTTATCAAATTGTTACCTATATAAAAAGAGAGGTTTCCATTGTGCCACTTATATGAGGAGAGATATGCATCTCCTCAAGGGGTGAAAATCCAAGTGAAAATATTTTTTGGCATGCTCGGTGGGACACTAAGTCCTAGAAGATTGTCCAAGATTGGTGTTGATCTTGGCATAGTTGTAACTACAAGAACATCTACATTCAATACTTGGTGACTCCACTAAATTTTTCAACTCTTTGGTCCTTTATCAATCCCTAATTTCCATGCCAAAGGTGAACACTAGGTCTATTTCTAAAGGTATACCCTTTGAGTTTGTGCAATTGCCTTTGTATTTTGTCAAAAGGTTCAGGTTTGTGAATAGTTATCCTTATTCAAGAGAGTCGGTGTTTAAGAACACTAATTTCTTATTTATTTCAACCCCTAATACTCATATTTCACATTCCAAGATGGATATAAACAAACCTTTTGTACCTTTCATCAGATCATCTCCTTTGAATCTTGCCTAATATGACCAAATTCCAGGAGCAACCCTTAAGAGTGTTCCATCTTTTAGTGGAGAATGTATTATTACTGTCATTAAACATATTAAAAACATATAAAACTTCTGAAATATCCATAATATTATGCAAGATAATGTGTCTATTAGGTTATTGGCATTATCTTTCAAAGGTAAAGCTTTGGATTGATATGGGACTCTACGTAAAATTCTATTGGTTCATAGGATGAACTAGGAGATCTATTGACTAAGAGGTTTAGAGAGAAGAGTGATCATCTATCATTAGCTAAGAAATTGACCCCTATCAAGAGGTAACCACAAGATTTTAAAACTAGATTTAAAAAAACATGGGATAGCATCCCAGCCCTTGTGAGACCTACTCCAAACTATGCCTTCTTGTACTATCTAAAAGTATTGAATAGTGACATATCCATGATGATTCAATCCATGGGTGGGAATACACTACTTAATAATCTGAGATAGCCATAAATTCTAAAAATTATCTTATTCAAGTAGGGAATATTTTTCCTAGGCCACCAATTCCATTATTCCTTGATTTGTAGCCTCTTAGTCAAGTTATATTACCTATCTTGGCTCCTTTGCCTAGTCAAAAAAAGTTTTCCATTGCCCCCACAAATGAGATTCATGAAGTCTAGAGTTTTCTCCAAAGTTTCACTAATTAATTTTTTTCCCTCAAAATTCAACAATCTCAAACTTATAGACCTTATCAGCCCTATAATCAATTTAAACAAGTAAATAAGCCTCCTTTTCAAGGCAATAATCAAGGACAAGGTCAAATCACTCAAGATAGACCTTACCAAAGTTAAAATCCTAATGTTTCCTCATCTTCAAAATCTCTTATTTTCACTCAAAATATATTTTTTTAAGAACAACCATGTTATCCCTCCTATGACCAAAATCAAGGCCAAGTTGCATATGCCAATGAAATGCCTAGTCAAGACATGACAATACAAGGAAATTAAGCATCTCAAGTTTATAATTTTGAGATGCCAATGTAAAATGGAATGAAAATTGGAATGGATATTGTACAAAAACAATATTATTATACTCTTATAAACCATTTTGAGGCAGATTTTTGTGCCATCAATCATTTGGGGAATTCAAGCAATGTGAATGCTAGTGTGGCTTCTAATACTAGGTCTAAGAAGAGGGATATTAAAGAGACACAAGAGGATAATCAAGGACTATTTTGACTCCTAAAACATCTCAAATGGTGGGTGGGTATAACTCATCTCCTAAGGTTCAAAAAAATCATAAGTTTCAAAATGTAACGCCTGCTCCTACACATCCACCTTCACAAGCTAAACGACAAGGCACTAGTGCTTCTAAAGAGCCTCTTAAGATGAGAAATCCTTATATAAATGTTGTGGATAAAATTAAGAAATTTAATTTGAATATTTAATTATGGGATTAATTAACAATACCTAGACAAAAGGACATGCTTCAAAAGGAATTGCAAGGACTTGGTAAGCAAGTTGGATCAGTTAAGAATGGGAATATTGTCTTAGTAAATGGAACTTAGCCCATTGATAAACAAGTGGAGAAGATTGAAAATACTCCTCATTTTTACCTATCCTTTATTATTGGTGATTTATTATTTCATAATTTCATCATAGATAGTATGGATAGTACTTCAGTTATGCCCAAGTGTATAGCGGATAAACTAGGCCTCAAGTATGAGCCAATGGTTAAAGTAGTTTTACAATTGGATGGATCACCAGTGAAGACCTTGGGAGTGGTCAAGGATATAAACTTTATTTTACATGTTTGTACTAATATTTACATTCCTCATGTGTTTTTTGTAGATTTACCCCCATACTTTGCTCTTTGTTTGTCAAGAGAGTTTACAGCTAAGATAGGTGGATACTTGGCAGCCAATTGGTCATATATGGTTTTTAGGACAAAGTATGGTACTAAAGTGAACATTGAATTAGATCCTATCCACCATAATCACTTAGATCCTTACATGAATAAAGTGGTAAATGTCAATTATGCCATTATTGATGAAGAAGATATTCACATAGATTAATCTCCAACATCTTCTCTTGAAGAAGTTTCTAATTTATATTTAGATGAATGGGGAAAATTAACATTATGAGTATGATCCTTACAAATTCATAGAGGAATATGGTCTTGGATTATATTTCATTAATTAGGAAGACTCTTTCATGCCAAATTTGATAAATCCAAGTCAAGACATGGATGGTTTATGGTATATTTTCTTTGATAGATCAAGAAGTAAGATTGGGGTAGGTGGTGGAGCAATGTTGGTTTCTCTTTCCAAGGAAAGTTACTTTTCCACTTTCACATTTAAATGCTATTGTATTTTTAATGTGTAAAAATATGAGTACCTCATTCATGGCCTTGAGTGGGCTAGGAAGAGAGGTGTGAAATAGTTACAAGTGTATGGTGATAGTGAGTTGATTGTGAATCAAGTAAGAGGCCAAAATGTGACTAATAACTCTTTTCTTGAGTCCTATAAGCATAGAGTGTGGTATCTTGTGGAGTATTTCCAAGATTTCAACATCACATCTATCCCAAGAGAAGACAATAAACATGTTGATAATTTGGTAGTAATTAGAGTTCAGTTTGATGTTTCAAAAGGGATAAAAGAAGATAAGAACCAACCACATCTCTCAAGGTGATTGTAAGGCCTTACATAATTGATAATGTCACTAATTGGAAAGTGTTTGATAGTGACCAACAAATAAAACTTTTTATATAAGAGGAGGCTAAATTTTATTCCAAGAATCAATCCAATCTACAACAATAATATGGAGGTAAAATTGTACAATTGAAGTCAAACAAGTTCCCTAAAGGCCTAGTCACACTTGAGAGTATTTTCAATGATGATGACCAATTAAATAAAGAAAAGTTAAGCATGTCTAATAAGAAATAAAACTATGAGAAAGTACAAATCTTCAAGGATAAGTTTCTTTTACTTCGGAAGGTATGTATTAGTGAAGAGAAACATGCTTTCATTGAGTTATGCAAAGAGTTTTCTGATGTCTTTACATGGGAATATAGTGATAGATGAGAATGCTAATCCTATCAATCAAAGACAAAGGCCAATCAATCCTAAGATTGAGCCTCTCATGAAGAAGGAATTCACTAAGTTGATTGAATCTAAAATCATTTTCCCTATTAAGCATTCATCTTGGTTGGCAAAGTTAGTCCCTATTAATAAAAATATTGGAGAAATTAGGTTATGTGTTGATTTTAGGGGCATGAATATATTTTCCTTAAAGGAATATTATCCTCTCCCTTCCATGGAGCAAATTTTGCAAGTTGTGGCAGGTAGTGAAAGGTTTTGTATCCTTGATGGGTATTCCAAGTACAATCAAATTTTGGTGAAGGAAAGTGATCAATATAAGATATCCTTTACTAATAAATGGGGTACATATGCTTATAGGAAAATTCATTTTGGCTTGTTTCATATTGGAGCTACATTTCAACCTATAATGGATATGGATTTTCAAATACTAATAAATGACAATGTTTTGGTGTATCTTGATGTTGTCATAGTTTTTTATAAGGATGTAAAGGATCACTTGAATCACCTTAAACATATTTTTGAGAGATGTATATAGTTTGTAATCTTTCTTAACCCAAATAAGTGTGTGTGTTTTTTCCATGAAGGCAAAATTTTAGGACACATTATCTCAAAGAAGGGCCTATCCATAGATCCTGAAAGGGTGAGTGCAATCTTGGCATTGCCTTTGACCAAACACAAGAAAGGTTTGAAAAGTTTCTTTGAGAAAATTAATTTCATAAGGAGGTTCATTCATAATTTTTATAATTTAGTCAAGCCTCTAACCTCTATGCTAAGGAAGGATGAAGTGTTCACTTGGACTAGAAGAAGGAAGGAAAGTTTTGAAGAGATTAAACAAGCCATTACCCAAGCTCCAACTCTTTCAAGTCTTAATTTCTCAAAGGATTTTAACTTATATACCTTTGAAAATAAAGATGTAATCTCTACCATGCTTACTCAATCAAATTAATAAAACTTGGAGCAGCCTATTGCCTTCTTTATTCAAGGTTTGGAAGGTTATGAGGTAAGATACACCTATGTTGAGAAGCAAGTATTTTCAGTTGTTATAAGTCTAAAGAATTTTAGGATTATGTTATCTAAAAATAAGGTTCACATATTGGTACCTCATCCTAATGTCAAATATTTCCTTTTGAGCAGAGACTTGAATGAAAAAAGGGCTGGTTAGATCACAAAAGTGACGGAGTATGATGTAGAAATCAAGACAACCAAGCTAGTGAAAGGGAAGGGTTATGTGAGCACCTTGATTAAGATTTGAAGAATAAAAGGAGGTTGCTTTGGCATTTCATGATGACCCTATGATAGATACATCTTCATCAATGAGGAGTTGGACATAATATATGATCCTTTTTATTCAAATTGGTCGGGTCCACAAGACCTAGATAGAGATAGAAGAAGGTACTTTAGATTGCAATCCATTCCTTATGTACTTATTAATGGAGTTTTGTTTAGGAAGGACTTCTTAGGTGTGTTATTAAGGTGTGTTGAATCAGATCAGATTGAGAAAATATTGCTTGAGTTTCATGATGGACCAGTTGGCAATCACTTTGCTCCAAGAACCACATCTGCTAAGATTATGAGGGCTAGATACTTTTGGCCTAGTTTATTTAAAGACACCCATGATTAGGTAATTAAGTGAAAAAAATGTGCTATATTTTATGGTAAACAAAATCTTTTTTCCTTTCCTCTTCATCCAATTCAAGTTGATCAACCCTTTATGCAATGGGGTTTAGATTTCATAAGCCTAATCAACCCACCTTCTAGTGTTAGACATAAGTGGGTGTTGATTACTATAGATTACTTTACAAGGTCGGTGGAGGATGTAGATATCAAGGAAGCAAATGAAAGTTTAGTTTTAGACTTCTATGAAGGCATAGTGACAAGGTTTGGATCTCCCTCAACAATAATTTCAAACAATGCATTGGCTTTCTTTGGGATCAAGACAAGTGAATGGGCTTTGAAACATGGCATCTATCTTACTACTTCCTCAAAATATTATCCATAAGGGAATGGACTAGCTAATTCTACCAATAAGAATCTAATCAGGATTATAAAGAGAACAATAAATGAGAACCAAAGGACTTGGCATTCCAAGTTGAAGATAGCGCTTTGGGCTGATAGGATCACCCCAAAAAGAGCCATTGAAAACTCATCATACACATTTATTTATCAGAGAGAAGATATAATACTTATTTCACTTGAGCTACCAGCCTTGGATCTTACTTATCATCTGGAATTGATGGAAAATGAAAGCATGAAATTCAGGTTGTGTGAGTTGATGGAGCTTAAAGAGATAATAGATCAAGCTATGCAAACTATGAGAGCTCACCAAGATAAAAAAAAGAGATACTTTGATAATAAATCTATGTCAAGGAGATTAAAAGAGGGAGACATTGTTCTGAATTAGGATGAAGATAGGGCTAAGTCTGGAAGACACACAAAGTTTGATGCTTTGTGGAGTGGCCCTTATGTTATCACCTAATGCAAGCAACACAATGATTTATAACTCTCAAATTTGTATGGAGAGGAGCTTAATATCCCATTGAATGGGATATATCTCAAACATTGTTACTAAGGTTCTCCTCTCTCCTTTTACATAGTTTGTTGTTTTCCTTGTGTTCCCTAAGTGCTTATGCATATGTGTGAGTTTTTTTTGTCTTGCTTTATCTTGTGTTTATTTGGTATGTTTATTTTGTGTGGTTTTTATGCAATTCATTTCTATTTATATTTAATAATTCATTGAATCCCTTGACCCTTGATAGGATAAGGCTATTGGTCCTTAGTATAACTGGCATACTACCTTTATGAATCACCAATTTGTTGACCAAATTTGACTTTTAGGTCAAATTGGGGCACCCCTAGGTAAAAAATTGGTTTTTAATGATTTTAAGATGCATAATATATTGTCATGGCATGTATTACATGTTATCTAATGTCATATAAGGCCATCCTAGCCTTAGTCTTCGTTATTTTAGTCAGTTTGTCAATTTCAGGTCATTTTATGTGCTTTTAAGGGTTATTAATGCAAGTGGCATGGTTCCCAAGGTGCCTTGTGTCCCTTTTCATTAAAAACATTAAAGAGGTTAGTATAAATATTAGGTATGTTAGTTACATTAGAATAATGTAGGTTAACTAAAATTATAGAAACCAACTAAAAAAGGAAGAAAATAGCACTTTTATGGCTCATGGGGAAGTGTGCCACATGGAATAAGATCATGGAGGGATTTTTCACCTTCATAAAACTCATCCCAACATTTTTATCCCTCTATAAATTCCATTTTGAGGCCATAACCATTCTACACCTTTCTTAGTTTCTTAGACACATAGAAGTGACTTTCAATTTTTACTCAGTACAGACAGCTGAAGATGTTTCACATAAAATTCTATTATGAGGTTATATTATACTTAGATACCTTAATTTACATATAAATATTTTGAATAATTGTTTCTTGTGCTTCATGAACCATCCTGATGAAGTTGACTATACTTTTCTGGTAGTTGTTTCATGCACCCTACGGGTTTTGCTCTATTTTGGTCAAATATGTATGAACTAATTGGTGATGTTGGCTCTAGAGGATTTTGAATTCCTTATCATATGGTATCCACTCTTAATTTCATGTTTTGTGATGTTTGGATGAGCAAGGTAGTCCATGATGCATGAAGGTGTCACCATATTTATTTTTAGCTAAAGTGCTTCTTATTTGCTAAGTGTTTTCTCCTATAGGGGTCTCATATAGCTAGGAAATGGTGTTCAAAAAGTAGTTGGTTCATGTGACCACCTTTTTCCATGTTTTGGCTTCACCATCTCATGTCTTGGGTAGCTTTCAAACTTGTCATTCCCCATTTTCAACTCCATGTTTAACTTCAGTTGCAGTCACATATATGGGCTCATATATCTTGTTCCTAGAGTTTTATTCATGGTATATCAATTTCCCAAGCCATAAAAAGTTTAAATATTTCATTTATATGTTTGAAGGAGGTTCAATTATAATCCCAAGCCTATTCATCATACTAAAATAGTCATGAGATGCCTATGTCTACTTTATCCTAGATGTATGCAAGTGTTTTCAGGCTGGAAAAGGTGTTTGAATTTGTTTTCGAGGTGTCTTCGATGGAGATCACTTATTTGATGGTTGACAAATGAATTTGAGTGATTTTTAAGAATTTCCCTAACTTGTTCTTGCCCAATTCCATGCCATGCCTATATAAAACACCCTAATGCACACCTACAGGACCTTACTAACATCATGTTGATGTATGGAGAGGTGGACATGTACTCCAACTTCTTATAAATTCTAAATGTGTGTTATGGTGTTAGATAAAATCATATAGGGTTCATATACATGGGGAGTTTCATGTTATTCACTTCTAGCTCATTATGGTGTATCAAAACATCCACCTACAGGTGGCTAATTAGGGTACCAAAAGCTTACATGAAGAAATGAAGGTAACTTGACACATTTTGAAACGTTGGTATGAGGATAAATCCTTGGCAATACATATAAAGTGTTAAGATGGTAAGGAAATTTGAAACCAACTTGAAGAGCCAAAGACTGTGTTTTGGGAAATTTTCCCCAAAAGACCAAAACAAAGGTCTAAGGGGTTTTCATAACCTTATTTCAACATGTTTCAAAGATATTCCAAGGCATTTAGATGATTGGACTTGATTGCCTCTAGTATATACTAGGTCCATGCCAAGAATGAAGGTTAGAAAGTAAATGGAGATAGGTTGTTGGAGATCTTAAGCATGCCTAAGAAAACACTAAAATATTTCATTGAAGTCTACAGGCCTATAGAAGTAAATGACCTTTTGACACCATAGGGTGTGACATTGAACATTCTCATGGCTAATATGGTTTTAATAGATGGAAGGTTAGACTAATGGCTTGAAAGTAAGCAAGAAAGGATTGAAATGCTTCCCTATAACCCCCATGACTATCTAACGGCATCCCTTGTATGGATAACACACATCTATAATAGGGTTAGATCAATAACCCCAAACTTAATGCCTTTTGATACTTTGAGGTCCTAAAAGGTGAGTGTAGGATAAAATATGCATTTTGTGAGAAAAAAGGGTTTAAGGGGAGGTTCTTTAGCATCTTGACCAGACTCATTTGAAGCAATAGATGCTATAGGAATCAATGAGAGCAAAGTGTCTCAGTCAACAAGCAAAAGCTAGCATGAGTGTGTAAGTGTGGTTTTAGGTCACTTAGAGTGAATTTAATATTGTAAATGGATGTTATGTGACCTCAAGGGGTTTCTAGGGAGTCTTTTAACATCATGGACAAGCCTAATCATAAGCATGGACACCTACAAGCAACAATCTACATCACAGTTACTCAATCATCTAGGAGAAGACTCAGTATAATGAGTTAAAGGTGTATATTGAATGTTTGGAAAAGGTAATATGAAAAACTAAATAACTAGTAACATTATCCATTAAGCTCTAGGTAAAATAAGTTAACCTATAGGTACGGGCAAACTCATGGTGTCCTAGTCAAAGTACAGTAGGGTACCCAATTTTGACTAAGAAGTGTATATGAGGCCCAAAAGGGAGTTTGGGTGATTGTCCAATAATTTTTTCATCTCAATAAAAGTTATGGTAATTCATGAACTATAAATATCATGCAACAAACCTCCAAATGATCTCTTGTACCACTATGTTCACCTACAGCCACCATGTTGCAGTCTTGGACATGAAGGTCAATGAAGAGATGTACTTACAAATGAGAGAAAGGAAGGACATAATTAAAATAAATATGGATCATTATTGATTAGGAATATGTTTATACAAGCTCTATAACTCCTTTAATATGACCACCCACTCCTCTTCATAACCAAAGTTATCAGTCAATACAATTGCATTATGGAGCTCTTTGCTAAATAGGTAAGAATGAGAATTCAAGAGAGAATGGGTTGTTTATGTGAATGTAAATATCCATTATAATTAATTTGAGATGATTAAAATGAGATTACGGCCTAACATCATTGGAGTTATCCTTGAGGAGTCATTCTACGGATGAAGGAAAATATGCAGGAAATGGGCTTTTTAAAGGCATTTTTTGGGCATTTGGAGTTGGATAGACACCTAAACCATGGAATAAAAAAAAACATTTGGTAGAGATGATCATAAGGAATTTTAAAATGTCAAAAAATACTCACTTTACCTAATGGATAAGGTATATACCTCACTATTTTGTCTCAGAGGTCAGCTAGTTTAGGAAAATCAGGGTTTTGCAAAGTGTAATACCCAGTTTAATTCCAAAGCATAACGTTTTACCCTTGCATTGCATATTATTTTAAGAACCATCTCTTGTATTTCATTTTTAAATTAAATTATTCTTTGAAATCTGATTTTGAATTATATCTTCTAGAATTGAATAATGGTAGGCCTCATGCTCCTGACATGTTTCATTCAAATATTATTATTTCTCTAAAATGGATTGATGTTGGTTTTTAAGAAGGACATTTAAAGTAAGTTTATTTGAATCTAAAAAATTATGCATCTAATATGCGTATCATGACATGAACAACTAACTTAGTTTTATTTCTAACTAGTGAGGGAAAAATAAGAAAAAGATGTGATATGGAGCTTTCGTAACATCATGGAAACATGTTTTGAGGTTCGTGGAAGGTTAATATGTTCTGATAAGTAATATACCAAGTTTATATCTCTCTCTATGACCAAAATTCCCCTTGCATATAGTCCTACTAAGCAAGTTTCCACTAGATCTAATCGTTGAATGAGATAAGAAGATGAAGAAAGGTGTTTGGGGAGTTATGAAATGGTATTTTAAAAATGAGATGTTAAAATTCATGATAAACCAACCTACCTATGAGATATCAGTCATAGCAACCAAATCTAGCAGGGTACCTATTAGACCTATTAGGCCTTAAAGAGACCTAAAACCAATTAGGGGTCCATATTCATTTCTAGTTCTTGGTGGACTATAAATATGATTTAGGTATGTTATTAAGGTGGATATGGAAATTTTTTAACTCAAATTATGTATGTAAAATTACAAGAGAGAGTACAAGCATGCAGGAAAAGCAAAGACAAGCTTGATGAGGTGTTTTCAAATGCTCATATATTTTCTAAGTCTTTGCATGGGAACTAGAGGAATTTTGAGGGTTTATAAAGGTCCCTTTGCATAATTTTTTTGTCATTTAGTGTTAGTTACAATGTTAGACCTTTATGAACAAAGCTTAAGACTAAAAACTTCCTTAAACCCTACTAAACCCTTGACCCAGACCTCATGCCAAAAACAAGCTTGGAGAGATATCTAAATGACATATTTTGGAAATTAAATTTGTTTTATAATGTATATGACTCCCTAAAGATATATCCCACAAAGATAAGTTGTACGTAATTGTATGGATAGCATGCAAAATAGTGTATTTTTTACCATTTTTTATGTTTTTTAGGTTTTAGGAGGTTTCAAAAGATGGAATCAATTTTGAATGAAATATATAGAATTTATATAACCCCAAATGGTCATTTAATTCTTTATAAAATCTTATAAGTGTTCAAAAATTTGCCTTCATCTCAGCCAGTCAAAACTGGCATAGTGGACACAAGGGTGAGAAGGGTGAAAACTCCAAGTGTGAGCATTTTTAAAGCATGATTGATGCCTCTAAAGATATGGAGGGTATTGATAGGTGTCATTAACTCCCTTACATGTATTTTCATGGAAAAATAAAGCAAATTTTGAGGCCAGGTTTGAGAGGTCATTGAAAAAGAAGTTTTTTAGACTGCAAACAATGATGGCTTCCTTCTAGGAGTTTTTAAATGAGTATGAATATAACCAATGAATGGAGATTATTGTATAAAGTCCTTACCTATTATACCAATCATCATACCTATCAATAGTTAGTGTTGGGATGTTCAAATAGGTTCAAATTATGAATGTAATTTTTTTAGCCAAAACTGGGAGTTTTATGCCATTTTTCATACGTTTCATGACTTGTATGCAAACTTGGTCCTCATGAAATTGCATGTTTCATCCCATATCTATTTATCATGAAATTTTTACCTATTTTATTATATTTAAAAGTGTCTAAGTGACTTTTTAACTTCCCTTTTCTTGCTCTTCTCTCAAAGGCTATATATATTGACTCTTTTGGCTCTTTTGAGAAGGCTCCATTGGTTGATGGTGAAACCCTAGAAATTTTTTTACTTGAATGAATCTTCATGAAATAAACAAGTGATTTTTCCTACTTAAATTTTGTATAATTGAGTGTTATTACAATCTTTTTGGTCTTGTCTAGTAGAAGATGATCTTTTCTAGCATGTTATCCTTGATTGTTCACCAAGTGTGTAGAAGAGCAACTATTACAAGTCTTTTTTAGTGTTATTTTATAAGTT
This sequence comes from Torreya grandis, assembly GCA_037957365.1. NCBI lineage: Eukaryota > Viridiplantae > Streptophyta > Pinopsida > Cupressales > Taxaceae > Torreya > Torreya grandis. Next base: position 450,493 of record JARHVA010002680.1, read on the forward strand.
TATAAGTGTCTTATAAGTGGTTCATGATTTTATTCTATAAAATAATCATTCATTACCCTCTTAATTATTGAAATACCTTCTTGAACCTAGCTTAATGAAACACTGATGTGACAATGCAACTTGAATTGTGAGTTTTATGTGGATGGAAGCTTTGTTTAGCTCTAAGTAGTATAATTTTAGTCAATAGGAGGAAATATAATATTGGTGCATCACCTTTTTTTAGATTTCTTAGTTTTTTTATTAACCCTTTTCATCCAAAGTTAATAGGCAAGAAAGTACTTCAAAGAGTGCATCAAGGGAACTAGCCCTTCTAGAGATTCATCTTATCAAATTATTACCCACGGTAAGTGAGATGTTTCCATTATGACACTTGGATGAGGATATCTAGTAATCTCCTCAAGGGATTGAAATCTAAGTGACATCACCCTAGATTTCAATTCACCTATCACTAGAGTTAAGTTCCATAACAACTGATTGGTGGTTTCACCCTTACAATTACATAAGAGACCCAAACTCAGTAGACCTATACCCAGATCTATAATAGTCCCCACTAGATCATCCTCTCAGTCTTCCCAAAACAAACCACCTATAATGGCTCTCTTAGTACCCTAGTTATAAATTTAAGCCATCAATTTTCCCAAATTTATCCATGACTTACCCAAAAACCTTGAAAGGTATCTTCCCCATTTCACTCTTAGTGTAGGGTGAACTACTGAAGAACATGTGACCTCCTATAAGACCACCCTAAGGCTTATGAATGTGAAACATGAGGAAGTATCATGCTAGTTTTTCCCCTTCATGTTGATAGACTTATCCTATGACTAGTTCCTTGACCTCCCCAAGAATCAATCCCCATATGGGACCATTTCAGTATTGTTTTCCTAGACTAGTTTGGGTAAGTAATCAACCCTAGTGTCCTTTACCAACAATTAGCCTAAATTAAATAGGAACCCAATGATCTTATCAGGAACATCAATGCTATATTTAAGAAGATATATAGATGGGTTACCATGCTTTTCCAACTAAACCTCAAATAGTGCTTGAAATGTATAAAAATGCTTTAGAACCTTAGATGGCTATGTTCCTAAGGTGATACCCTGTAATAGTGGACTTACCCTTGGCTTATGTAGAAGCCATCAAGGTAGATAGGTAATTGAACCCTCAATTTTAGATGATGGTTCTCATTCCTAATGTATTGCCATAGATGCTCGCATTGAGCCTCTTGCCTAATGCTAATCAAAATATCCTAATGCTTTAGTCACTCCCCATAAAAAATCAACTGCCTCTGAGTCATGCTACACCCAACCAACACTTGGGTTTTCTTAACCTAGTGAACCATGAGATAACTTCTTATTTTTAACACTAGGTGACATTGGTAGTAGCTAAAAACACCCAAACCATACCCTAGGAGTCCACAAAGAATGATTTAGATGTCATTCAGTGAATGGTTAAAAAATCAAATATCACTTCTTTGGGATATAAAGGTAGACAAATATCTCCAACATGAGGAGTAATAGTAATAATTTCACATATAAAATAAGAACTACAATCATCTCCATAATCATCTATAACCCTCACCTAATACGTTGTCATAAGTTAATATCTTTGAAATAACCCTGCCTAAATAGTGTCAAGTGCATAGCATAGTCACCCATGTAGAAATTAATTATACAAAGTTATGTTGTGCCTTTGAGATATTTAAGAAGGAAATGGAAGAGTACAATATGGTCCCTAATCACCCATAATAATCTAATGTGTGTAAGGCCTCAAACATTACCATGGTGTTGAAAACCATGAAATTCCCTAGCTAAGAATGAAATGATTCGTAGGAGGTTATTACTAAGGTGCATGTGTTTCAATAGTTCCAAAGAATTAATTATGCCCTTAGGAATAAGCAACCACAACAACCCTTCACTACCTTGACTCCCCCAAACAATGGTGCAAAACCACCAAACCAAAGTGCTAGGAATGACCCACCACCTCCAAAACCTCAAGAAAATAAAACTCTTATGGAAGCCCCACCAGTTCATAAAAAAGTGGGATATAATATATTAGAGGACATGAAGAATATCGAATCTAAAAACACACTTCATAAACTTACATCACTGAGCAACGTGATCTTATGTTAAAGTCTCTAATATAAAATCTAGTTCATCCAACCCATGTAAAACCAAAAGAAATCCATACCAATGTTTTCATTCATAAGAAAAAAACTAAAGTGCCTCCCTTCCTCTTGATAATACAATTATTTAGAAAAACTTTCATAATAGCCTAGTGGATGTAGGAGCCTTAGCCAACATAATTCCACCATGCATCTGTGAGAAGTTAGGGTTAGTCCCTATCAAGTTGAATAAGGTAGTGATTCAACTAGACAAATCCAAAGTCAAAGTGGTAGGAGAGCTTATAAATGTCCACATACATATAGAACCCAAGCCTAAGATTTAACCTTTTATAGGCATCTAGGTGGTAGAGATTCTTGAGACCTATGGCATGTTCTTTAGTGAATACTAGTCTAAAACCCTTAATAGATATATGGAAACAAACCTCTCCCAATAAAATCAAATCAGTGTGAATAGGGAGCCCCGCATGAAACACATGATAACCAAGCACAATGAAATAAATTAGAAAGTAAACCTATCATCCTCAAACCTAGGAATCTACATGCTAAGCATGAAACTGGCTAAAGGCAAAGCTGATAATAAACCAAACCTACCAAGTCTATGGTCTCTTTATGTAGATGGGACCTTTTATAAATAAGGTAGTGGTTCCATTGTTCTATTAATAAATCCCTAAGGGGGGAAGCACTTGTCATTATATAGGTTGTAGTTCCCCTACATAAACAATCTATTAGAGTATAAATCACTAATCTTAGGATTAAAACTTGTGTTAAAACACAAGGCAAACAAACTAAGTGTATTTAATGACTCTACATTGATGATCAACCATATCAAGAGTAATTTTCAATATAAACTATCATACCTCATAAACTATAAACATAGGGCATGGGAATTAATTGAAATGTTTAGCACATTAAATGTCATCCCTATCCCTAAGGAAGAAAACCAAGCTGCTAACTCATTAGCATCTACAATAGCAAACCTACCCACTATATGACATTGAGTTGGAAGAGTTTTCTATGTAACTTTTTCCTTGTCCCTCATCCCTGATAATGTGAAAAATTCCAAGTCTTTAAGGATGACCAATAGATTACCCAATTTCTTAATAGCATGGGGGTATTTTAAACCCAGATCATCGATGAGGTAGATAGAGACAACCCTAAAACTGAGATAGATAAGGATGGGATCCTTAATATTCATGTAAATCAAATCCCAAATGGGATGATTTCATTAGAAAGAGCATTTGGCATCTTGGACCCCACATTCCAAATGAATAAACTTAAGTACAAGAACCAAAAATGTCAAACCATCAACCTCATCCTAATAAAAAACCCTCAAACTATCAAAGTAGGTCCCGACTAGACATATTTTGAACTAGAGAAGTTACAAAAACTACTATTGAGGTATAAAGATGTAATTATTAAGGTATATGAAGACCTCATGGTCTTTGACCTGAGATTAATCACTCATACTATCCCCCTCAAACCAAGTCACAAACCATTTAGGTAGAGGCATAGATTAGTAAACCCAATTATGGAACCCTTAATACATAAAGAGGTACATAATTTACTCTCTATTGGGATAATCTTCTTAGTTTTCCACTCTACCTAGATGGCTAACCTGGTATGTGTGAGGAATAAAAATGGAGAAATCTACATATGCATCGACTTCAAGAAATTGAACTAAGCCTCAAAAAAATACAACTACTCATTACCCTCCCTAGATGAAGTAATATAAATGGTGAGTGGATCTTAGATGATGTCCTTTTTGGATGGATTTTTGGGATAAACTAAGTCTTGGTAAATTCAAAAACCTGGGTCAAAATTGTGTTCACCACCAAATGGGGCATGTTTGCCTACAAGCGAATGGTCTTTGGATTGATCAATGTTAGGTAAATATTTCAAAGAGTGATGTATTTTAATTTTGAGGGACTAATTGGTAACTGTATAATAATTTATATGGATGACTTGACTATGTTTTAAAAATACAGTTCAAATCACCACTTGGAGAAAGTGTTTAAAAGATATAAGAGGTATGGTATTTCCCTAAACCCAAATAAAAGTGTGTTCAGTGTCACCCAATGTAAGATTATTGGTCATATTATCACACAATAATGTATTAATATAGATCTAGAAAGATTTGATGTGATTTCTAAATTACATTTACCTAATAGCAAGAAAGAATTGAAATCCTTCTTTGGTAAAATAAACTTTGTTTGTAAGTTTATTTTTGGATTTTTCAAGCTAGTAAAACACCTAAATGTTATGTTGAAATAAGATGCAAAGGTGGAATCGCATGCAAAATCAAAGAAATATTTTTAGGATATTAAAGATGCCAATATGCAATCGCTAATGCTTATCAACCCATACTACATGTAATACTTCTATATTTATCCCTTTTCTTTCGAACACACCATCGTTGCTTGCCTCACCTAGAGATTATATGGAGAGGAACATCCCATTACTTTCATGATTACTAATCTCAAGGAAAAATATCTAAGATATTTTAGTTTAGAAAAACATGCCTATGCCCTGGTCAAAGCTATGTATAATTTAAGGCACTACATTCTTAGGAATAAGGTGCATGTGCTCATCCCAAACCTGGCCATCAATCAGATGTTGGGGCAGAACGAGTTAGGTGAGCATAGAATTTGATGGATGACAAAGTTACATGAATATAATTTGGATATTAAAACAACCAAATTGGTCATAGGAAAAGGTCTTACCTAGTTAATAACTGAAATAGACTTAATGATAACATTACACCAAGTAGACCAAGAGTTAGTGTTACAATTAGAATGGTATGCCCAAATCATGCATTTCTTACTCTATGGAAATGCACCTCTGAGACTCAACCAAATACAGAAGAGATCCATCCAGTTAAAAGCTACATAGTATATGATGAAGAAGGGAATTCTCTTTAGAATGAATCATGAAGGAGTCTACCTTAGATGCTTATCACAAGAGGAAGCCAAGTGATGGTAATTTCCATGAAAGACTGGGAGCTAGTCACCCTGTAGCAAATGACATGGCACATAAAGTTATTCAAGTAGGTTACTACTAACCTAATTTGTTTAAATATTTTCATGCTCATGTCCACATCTACCATTAATACCATACCTTTGCTAAGAGGGAAACCCATGCATTAATTCCATTATAGCCTGTGGTGGAATCAACACCATTTCCCAGTGGGGGTTGGATTTCATCAAAGTCATCAACCTGAATTCATCAGTTAACCACAAGTTTGTTCTCAAATCAAAATACTATTACACAAGGTGGTCTAAAACAATCACAATAAAGAGAATCAATGCTATGAAAGTCATCAACTTCATGGAAAACACCATAACCAGCCAGTTTCGGGTCCCAATCTCTTTGGTATTTAATAATGATTCCACCTTCCAATCCAAAAAGTTTATAGAATGGGTCTATCACAATGGTATCATGTTGAGGTTCTCATCTAATCACTATCCAAAAGGAAATTGATTGGTAGAGTCCACCAATAATAATTTAATAGACATCATCAAAAAGTTAGTAGGGGAGAAACCCTAGGAATTGTACTCATTACTAAAATTTGCTCTATAGGTTCATTGCATCAAGTATAAACAAGACCTCAAAAGCTCTCTTTTCCTTTTAGTTTATGGATTGGAGATAATCATGCTATTCACTCTCAAGCTACCAAGTTATAAATTCATGGAACCAAATGATAAATTAAATTCTAGGATCCTAGATATCATTTAATTAGAATAAACCTAATATGAATATCTATTAAGCTTCATCAAACATCAGGGTATTGTCAAATGATGGTTTGATAAAAGGGATAAGATCAAGCCATATAGGATATCTAATATGGTATTAATGTGGGATAAGGCTCATGAAAATAAGGAAAAACACTTGAATTTTGATCCTCTATGGATTGGCCCCTATTAGATAGTCGAGATACTAGGCCATAATGCCTTTCAACTCAAGGACCTAGAGGAAAATGAGTTTCCCATGTCGTTAAATAGATAGTTCTTGAGTCACTACTTCTTGGCTACCCATCTAATGTAATTTTAGAATAACCTAGGTGAAAATTAGTAATGTATATATTAGGTTAGTTTATTGTGTGTTTGTTTTTCCTTTTGTGTTTTTTCTTTCTCTATTCTTTTTTGTCTTTTTTTTTGTTGTGTCCTTGAAGAATTTATTTGCCCTACATCTACCCCCTAATTAAAATTAACAAAGTGAGCCCCATTATAAGGGATCCCTAGAGCAGAAAATTAAGTAGCCACTCCACATGATGACTGAAGCCCAAAAGGTATTATTGAGTTGCAAAGGACCAAAGTTGAGTCTTCTTTCTAAATGAGTGAAGGATGATAATTGAGTCTTTTACATTTAAGATATTGGAGGCTAATGATTCTCATAGAAATAAGTGGATTTTAGAATATTTTTCATCCCAATAAAGGCCACCAAGTTGCACTTAATATTACATCTTATGAAAAAGTAGGACCATTCAAGCCAATCTAAGATCAACTGGGTATTCAAATCTTCCTCATCAGCCTATTATGCTTGGCTTAGTTCCAAACTATCTATGGATAAGAAGGCTAAATATATTCACAAGAAACCTTGAAAGAATACTAGATAAACCTATAGAATTTAAATTATGAGTCTTCCTCAAAAGGGCTATTGAATCAACTTTCATCACAGTCTTTCCATCCTAGTTGGTAGTGGAGTAAGGCCTTGAATGGGACTAGATATATCTCTATCAAGGTTATGTACGTATAGATAGTATCATATGAATGTCCATGCCATCCCCTCTAAGCCATAAAACCATTAACACCTTAAATCAAATATAATGCCTAGCTCGACCTTGATTGATTGAGTAAAATATCGAATTAGATAAGTCACATTAAAATCACTTTATACACACACTGGTGATATTATACGGGATAAAAGCTCAATATGTCACTTGTTAAACATGACTTTAGTGTCTTATTTTTTGATATGTCTAAATATCTCTCTTGTAATTTGTGTTTGTGCATGAATGGAGGATTAATGGCTCAGATTCTAAGTCCTTGTCAACATACCCCCTTTTCATAGAAATGGGGGACCCCTCTTTAAAAACTACATGATTTAAAGTTCTCTAACATGTTTTCTCATTCTGGTTAGCTCTAACTAAAATAATTATTTGAAATTTTGTATTGCCCTAATTTTATTGAGCATGTGGTATTTGTAATGACCAATTGATATAAATTATGAACCTCAATGGTCTTTGAAAGAAACAATGCCAAATCCTGATGATACTCCATGGTTAAGATAGGCTTTCTTGTTTTGAATATTTAATGTGCTAACTTTGTAGGCTTGCTCTCACTTTGAAATTCTTAGAGCCTCAGTCCCTTCTCATAGTATCAAACCCCAAAGTCCTATGTGGCACTTCAAAGCCTAGATGGAATCCAAGTGAGTAGTTAATTGGTTGCACATATTTTATTTTTCACTGAGTTATTTTTGTGTATTTTTAAAGGGATAAATGATGTAATTAGGAAACATTATGTAGGCAATGGTCAATAGTGTTAGGACATGGTTGAAAGAAAGGACCACATGCTTATTTATCAGATGCATCAGTCTCCCAACCCTGATAGAGATGTCATATCTTGGGATATCATGACACAATAAGGAAGCACCACATATCCCATCAATACTCTTGCCAATCAACCCATGCCAAAGTTAGAATGACTAGTCTCCCAAACCTGATAGATATGTCAGATCTTAGGAGAGCCCAACCCAAATAGGGAATGGCACATCAACCAAAGGAAAAATGGTCAATCTCCCAGTCCTAACAAAGATGTCAAAGTTTGGGAGATCCCATCCAAATCAAAGGAATCCATGTGCCCATTTTTTAAACACATTAGTCTCCTAGCCTTGATAGATATTTTAGAGATCAAGAGACCATGATGTAATGAAGAAGTGTTATGTGGCTCAGGGTTAGAAGTTGTCAGAAATCTAGACAATCAACCCATTCCAAGTTAGAATGGATAGTCTCTTGGACCTAATAGAGATGTTAAAGCCTGAGAGACCCCAACCCCACTAGGGAGTGCCACATCAACTAAAGTCATAATGGTTAGTCTCCTGGTCTTGATAGAGATGTCAGAGCCTAGGAGAGCCTAACCAAATCAAAAGATGTCACGTGCTTGTATTGTCAAAAGTGTCTAAATATAACTAAAGATCTCTCCCTTATGTCAGACATGTTAGTCTCTTAGTCTTAATAGAGATATTAGAGCTAGGGAGAGCCTGATGTAATGAAGAAATGCCACATGGCCTATTGATAGATTAATTAGTCTCCCTATCCTGATAGAGATGTTAGACCCCAGGAGAGCCTAACGTATCATAGTATGACACATGGCATAATTGGGAATATTATTAATTAGGGTCCCAAAGTCCCAAAAAGGTTAGATTAAATTAAAATAGGAGTTTTAATGGATAATCAAAGGACACCACATGTCCTTAATTAGAATCTCATCCCTCCCAAGGGTACAATAGTGAAGTGATAGGCTATGCCTAGATGTCGATCAATGCTATAGAGTATAATAAACAAAATACATGTGATGAAGTAAGAGCTACCTCAAAAACTTTTAATATAATGTGGCCATATGCCTACCATGCTCTAGGTATTAATGAGGTGGTAAGTTGGACCAAGAATTTAACCTCATGCAAGTAGCATTGAAAGACAAAGATGCAAATCCTAGGTAGTTGGGATTCGAAACATATGTGCCTCCTCCATATATTATTTAAGTGGTCCCATATGATTCATTTTTAAGTGAGCAAGGGGTATTTTCTACATTTTTTTGAATTATGAAGCTATAACAACAAGGAGTGGCCATCATGGCTCAAGACAGGAATCTCATGTTACTTAGAGTCATCCCCATTCTTATCTATAAGTATGTAACTACATAGTGTTTTTAAGGTCAAAAATTCTTATCTCCAAAGTGTTGTCATAGGATTTCACCTACTTTATCCTTCACCCTTTCAAATTGTGAAAAGTTGGCCATGATCGATATTATTATAACAACACTTTTTTTAATGAATACAATTTTAGCTTTTTGCAAAATTCATGCTCTGTGTACCAAATTATCTTTGATTTCCATTTTTTAATGAATGTTAGTGTCAAATCAATAAAACTAATGCTCTATCACTTAATGGATGTAATTTTTATAATGTGCTTGACTATTATGACCTCTTTATGAATCCTTTTCATTTTCCTTACAATATATGCAATCTATGTGTTAGTCAGTTTGACTTAGAAGTCTTTGTGTTATCTACTAGGGGATTTTGAATATTGACATTTGGTGATGGGTTCATAAATTAGGCATCCTTAAAATATTCCTTAGACTCTTCCTTTTGTGTCACATTGGGTTAAAACCTTCATTGAAACTCAGCACATAATGTTATAATTGTGGTAAGGGCACTAGGTTCAATTGTTGAAGCATTAATCTCATCATAATCTAGAATACTCTTTCCTACCTTACTCTTCCCTCATTTTTCATGTTTATTTCAAAACCTAAACTACTTCCCCTCTATTTTATAAAAGACAAAGTGAAATACATTGGCATCAATAGTATAATTAAAAAATTAATCCACAACTTAAATAATTAGAATTAAATATATGGTGGTGACATTAAATATCTTGGAGATTATTCCATGTAATCTCTATGGTGAATCCAAATACCTAAAACCATGTCCTGGGGTGAGAATTCCATCATTATTCCTAATAGTCTCTTTATAAACATCCAATCTCATGAGTGTTCCTAGAACAAGACTTTGGAGTGAGCAACAACTCCTAGGTTACATCATCTCCCAACACATATCAATTTAACCCCACCAAAATTTGAGCAATCTTAGAAATGCTTCCTCCTAGAAACAAATCAATAATTAAAACATTCTTAGGTAATATGGGATCCATTTGATGATTCATTATTAATCTTGCCTACGTCATTCACCCCATCAATAACCTACTAAAAAATACAAGTGGCCTAACCTAAAAAAATTATTGTCAATCGGCATTTGAGGTAGTTAAGCACTTTCTTATGTCTCCCCTTATGCTCATGGAACCTACACTAACTAAGCCCCTGATACTTTGAATTAGAGTAACTAATGTGTACCTCACCTATATCTTGGCTTATGAGGACAACACTAACATGGAATGTGTTACTTAGTTTATTAGTCAAACCCTTTTCGATTATGGGATGCAATATACGCAAGCTAAAAATGAATGCTTAGAAATAGTGTTTACAACCAAATGATTGTGACACTATATGTTCAATCAAGATACAATATTTATAATGATATCTCAAGCCCTAAAACCTTTACTAACTCATCCATCTCTCTTTAGGAAGGTTGGGTGCTTCATCACACTCCTAAGTGAGTTCAATTTGACATATGCCAACCAAAAGTCTATTAAGGGACAAATAATTGTCAATTGGTTGGTTGATTTACCCTTGAAAGTTAATGATTTGATATACTATGTATAAAAAATCTCTATTATCTCATCCTTTTTGTATGTATATGTCATCAATTACCTAACTAGCCAACTTATCTTGAAGATGCCAACTCACAGTAGAAAAGATGTCTCCATGTCATCACATCCAAGTATGTTATTTTGGAAATGATCCTTTATCACAAGGCCTTTGATAGCATGTTACTCTGATGTGTTGACCAGGTAGAGTCATAAAGAGTCCTTTTTCATTGTCATAATGACATTTTTGGTGGACACTTTGGTAGCTACATGACTACTCAAAAAATCCAAAGGATAGGATACTTCTGGCCCACTCTAGACCATAATGTTTTTGAATATGTATGTAAATTTGAGAAATTTCAATGTTTTTCACATGCGATACATGTTCCCACTAGGGAATTACAACACATTATCATTCCATGGCCCTTTTCCATTTAGGGCTTAGATTTAGTAGGTAAACTCTCCCCTACCTCTTTAGATAGTCATCACTTTATTATCACAACAACTGGATATTTCACCAAGTGGGTAGAAGTAATACTGCTAATAGTTATCACTAGATTATTCATCATTAAATTTATCTTGAATCAAATCATCTATCAATTTGGGGTCTCACAAGTCATCATTATTGATAATACATCCCCTTTCAAAAATATTAAAATTCGTGATATATGTAATAAATTTGTTATTTTGCACCATTCAGCCTCCCTATACTATCCACAATTTAATGGTCAAGTTAAGACTACTAATAAAACCCTAAATTCAATTTTGCTCAAAATTGTTAGAGATTCAAAATGATATTAGCATCTACAAATCTATCCAATGCTATGGGACTATAAAATAACTATTAATACACCCACAGGGGAAACCCCATATTCATTCATGTTCAGACCAAAATCCATCCTACCCTTAGAAGTAGAAATACCTAACCTTTGTGTTTCCCTCCAAGACCTTAGTGATCAAGAAGAGTATAGAGAGACATAATTGGCCCAATTAGAGCTTTTAGATGAACATTGAATTATCATCTCAAATAATCACATTGTTTATGTTGATCGTATGAGCAGAAAATACAACAAAAAAGTCTATAAACACCCTATCTGTGTAGGATACCTTGTCCTTAAGATCGATAGTTGAATTAAAAAAAATAAAGGAGAAGAATGAAAGTTCATACCTAACTGGCTAGGCCCCTATCTAATGATATAACACTTCAACAATGAATCTTATCGATTATACGCTATAGAGGGTAAGGAGTTTGGTGAGTTTGTGAACTCTTTGCACCTAAAACACTTCTATTTTAGTACTTCCATTATCACATTGTTCTCATTTGCATTGAATTTTCATAGGTTTCATATTCACCTGTATATCAGATGTGTTTTTCAATAATTATTTGGTTGTTAGTTCACACAGTGTAGAAACTTTCAAAATGTGGCATATCACATCATCCCACTCTCACATTACCCTATCATCCCATAGAAAACATTATCAAAATCATAATTTTACATTAGTATTTTCCTTATTTATTATGATTAGAGTGCACCTCTTTTCCCCACATCTTCTTGCATGACTTCAAAAAATGCTAGCCTATAGTTTAGTCTAGAGGATTTTCCATGATAGAGTCTCCCCTTATAGTTTCTTCAAAAATTAAAACATTAGCATGCTTAAAAATGGGTAACTTTACTTACCTATCTTGGTCCTCATTTATGAGCCCTTATATCCTACTAGTTGTATGGGACCAAGATTTTGGGGTAAAATCCTTGAAAATATAAAAGTAGTGAAAATAAAAATGTTTATGCAAATACAAAAGTTAAATCCCACATCTCTCACCCTTTGATAACCTTTGATGTTGAGCATTCACATCTGACTAGTTGGGTGGGGCTAGCATTGGGGGAAATGTCCTTATTCACCTACATCTAGCCATTGGTGATGACACCATGTGTCTTCCTAATCACATGGGACTAGGTGTAGGGAGTCATAAAAATAAGTAGAAGTTGAATGTAAAAGAAATATCAAATAAAAAAGTGTCTAAAGAAAAAGTTCTTCAAAACTATTACCTACATGTCTATGTTTAAAGAGGGTAACCTTTTCCCACTTACCGATTATGCCAAGGCTAGTTATCTCTAGATGAAGCCCATAAAATTATTATTCTATAAATCTATCAAGAAGTATATTTCCCCTTTACTTGTAGGTACTAAGTCATCTTCCCTTTTCCTATGAAAATTCGATCAATGGTTTTCATTGTTTATCACCTTACATTTATCCTATTTCCCCTTTCATTCCTTGATGCAAAGTGAAATTCATATGTTGTGTAAACAAAAATACTAGGTAGTCACATGCAAAACAAATGTTAGTATAGTTATAGTTGCATATATTTATCCTTCATATCACATCACTTGCCTACATAATATTCCCACATATACATGAAAATTTCCCATAACATCATATCAAAATCAAATAGATACATATACACATACATCATCACATGCCTAGCCATCTATAGTGCATGAACTAAAAATCAAGGTATGAAAAGTAAAGTCATGTCACATGAATGATAAGTCAATGAGAAGTAATCCAAAACATCTCTATAGATATCATAATAACTATTAATTTTATACAAAAGGATGTCTAAATACAAGACCCTCCATGGAGGGCCGATGTACCTCATGGCATCTAAAAAATAATCAATATGTATAATGGAACAATAAAAACATCTAAAACATATCTCAGAAGCCTATCCTACTCTTTTGAAAGGGTCCTAATGTATAATAATTTTGAGGACTTTCAATCTGATGGCATCTCCTACTAGAGCCTCCCTTAGAAGTTACCTCACCCTCTTTGATCTAGATGCCAATATGATGACCCTTGTTGGCACCTCCCTCTAAAATCATCCTTATTATCCTATGGTTGGAGGCTCTGACACCTCCCCCACTCACCATAGTATCTACCAATGCCTCCTCCCTCCTCCTAATATCCATTAGGGTGATGTTATTCATCCTTAGTGTTATCACCATTACAAAATCATGGTGAACTAGGATAAATACATTTGTATGTCAACCAATCCCTACGAGGAGCCAAAGATCAACCAAAATTTGGTCAAGTATAACCAGTGATTGACTAAAAAATATTTATCATGGTGTCCCTGATAATTTTTCTCTAATTGCCCACAATATCAATAATCATAAAGAACAAGATTCAGTATCATATCTAGTCTATATAAAAAAATCCAATATGCATAAAATAAAATAAATAAATAAGAGAATTAAAGTATAGGTTGTAATCATGAGTGTGTAAATCAACATTTTACATGTCCACCTCACACCGCTCAAGTTCAAAATCATCCTCTATAGTATCCTCTTCATATATGTCCAATTACTCCTCTAGCTCAACATAAAATAGAGCCTCACCATCTCCATCTCTTAGTTGTTACTATTGAATAAGATCCTCATACATAGGATCTTGTTGGTGTAGTGGTGGTAGTGGTAGGCATGGGCCCATATGTTGTTTCCTTATTACTCCTTGGCTTCCTCCTTCCATAGCTAGTTATGAGGGAGGTCTTTATGATACTCTTGGTTGAAATGGTTAGGTGATTGTCACCCCTCTCACAAGTAGGTGACATATAACTATCCTAGCCTCACTACTCATGATTCACATATGATCCTTTAAACAACCCTGAGAACAAGAATATTACCCACATAGGGCATACCAAACTATTAGGGCACCATATCTACAAGGTATACCTCAACATATAAAATCCAATCATGAACTTAAGTGGCCCCAATGGCTACTACAAGTTAGGCAAATTCATTGGCCCAATTCTCAACCATGTCTTGGTAGGGTGGGGTAGTTAGGTTGGCCATTATTAGAGTCCCCACTACTCAGGGCAAAGCATAAAAAGTGGAAACACCTATCCATATGTTGGCCCTAATATCCCCAAGTACTCCAATCAATATTCCCCTCTGATAAGGGATGATTTGTATGTAATCAAAATTGCATCATGTCTATAAATCAATCCTAGCTCAAAAAAGATAGAGCATACCTACACTTTTGATTGGGAATACATTTGTTAAGGGGAGCATGACCAATATGGAGATCTGCTAGACCCTATTAGGGGATCACTTATCATAATAGACTATGCTAAGGAGGGTTCCAAAGCCTCTAGTATAACACAATCATGTAATAACCCTAAGAGAGTCTTAAGTTCTGATATTTCACCTATTATAATAACTAGAAAATAAAATCTAATCTAGTGTTCACCAAAGCTTGTGGCACAAATTGGGGGTTAGAAACAATAAAACTAAACATGCATAGAAAAAACATACTCACATCAATGTATATATAATCCTAATGCATGGAAGAGAAGCACAACTTCATTATCTATCTACTCTTACAAAGGAAAAATAAAGTTAGGAATGCTTACCTTTAATATGAACCTACTGAGCCTCAATCTCTCCTATGGCCAAGGTGCTTCACAAGAAGTTGTTGTGGTATGTAAGGATGACAAAGATAAATCATCTCTAGGATACATAACCTATCAATGCATCTAAAATATGTCTCCATAATACAATATCTGTATCTCTAAAGAAAGTATGGAACCCTAAGCTTTACTTCTCAAGTAGAATGGTCAACAAGTAGATGTTTGTTCACACTTACTTCTTATTCACTTCTTTTTTATAAAAGTGTGGTAAATGAACATGTATGTGTGTGTGTATGTGTTTGTGTGTGTGTGTGTGTGTGTGTGTGTGTGTGTGTGTGTGTGTGTGTGTGTGTGTGTGTGTGTGTTTTTGTGTGTGTGTGTGTGTGTGTGTGGATCTTTCCCTAAAACCTTCTTAAAATATTTATCAATAGGGTTGACCCAATTGACCTAGTTTAATTTAGAATAATAATTCACTAGGTCTTGAGCTAGGTTGTCTAAAGGTCAAAATAGCTCCTAAGTGAAAATAACTCAAAGCTATACAGGGTCAACCATGTACAACCAATTGAAAAAATGGGATTAAGGTAAGGAAAAGGAGGTTAAAATGTATCAAAAGTCTAGAATGGTTAAAATATAGAAGAATAAGCTTAAGGTAAATGGTTTTAGGAGACAAGTGTGTAGATACAAGTGGTAAAAGGGACAATAATCCTGCAAAGCACCAGTGGTCTACTCACCCCTTTCCTGGTGCACCCCTTAAGGCATGAAATTAGAGAGATTGAGACTTGATGGGTTCTTGCAAGATACAAAGTGTTAGTAATCAATATAAGTTTGAAAATATTATGTGTATACATGTGCCCCACTCAAAGCTCATCATGTGTCACATGAGTGCAACACGGGATGGTGATTTGGGAAATAGAACATGATAGCACATAATGTTGATGCTAAATAAAATTTAGTAAGTATAAAATAATATAAATCAAAGGATAGAATTTAAAAACACATAACTTTACTTACCTTAGTGTTGTAGATAAAGAAGTAGATTGCAAGAGAAGTGAAGGCATCCAATGTGAAGAATACTAGGCAAACCTGTAGAAATTAATGCAAAAAATAGCCAAAAATTTAAAAAAATAGAATATAGGCATATGATAGTGGAAAAGATTCTATACACCATCACAAATCCAGAACATTTTATGGTTTGAAAAATGGATAAGTAAAAATAAAGATAGAGGCAAAACAAGGAATCTGTCAAAAAATAATTGAAAGATTTAGATTTTGAAAAGTGATTTTAAATAGGGTGAAATGAAAGTCATTTGTTATTTTTGACTTGTGAAGGAGAGAAAAAGAGCTCTAAGAGACCAAATGATCTATGATGGTAAGGGGATGACAGGCTAGGTGAGAGGGACCTCCAGAGGTAGCAACCAGTGCAGGATAGGTAAGCAACTAAGAATTTTAAGCTAGTTTTTGAATATGTTAGTGTTTTAAGTGTATTTTTTAGAAATTTCTAATTTTAAAAATTTATGGATGATGAAATAAAACCAAATTAGATATTATGGGTAGGAAAAATGATTTTTAGAAATGGGTTTAAAGGGTTTGGGAAAAGAACTGCCAAAAGGCATTTTTCATAGAATACAAGGGGTTGATAGGGAAAAACATTTGGGTCAACCCAGTAGGTTGAAATTTGGCAAAATCCACACTCCAACCTAGTAGGTATGTGTTGACCCTATACATTTTTTAGACTTCTAACCTAGTACAGTTTTCCAACTGATTTGAAAAGTCTAGAATGACAATGTAGTACTAGGGGGAAATAAGAGGGTTGACTTAAACTTTTAAGTCAACTAGGTCCAAAAAAGGGAAATTTTGGTCAAAATAATTTGACCAAAGAACCATAATAGTACAAATATACATGTAAGTGGCTGAAAAAGTGCTAAAATGGCCCAAAATGACCAACTGAGGTCTAAATGGAGCTAGTAGGTTAAAAATAGGTTCAAATGAGTAAATTAAAGCACTTTAGGCTTGTTTTTTATTAAAATTATAAAAAGAATGTATTTTTATTATACATGACATGGAGTATCTAGTACATATTTTGTTATTTCTTGATTGTAGGGATGACCCAAATTTTGACATTTGGTAGACACATTATGGCTACCAGATCTACTCAAGTATCTGACGATAGAGTATAGGGTGAGACTGATCTCTATAGGCCTAGCTGGCATATTAAAGATGTGTAGGATACCCCTGAGCTCAGATTTCTTAGCCATGTTCTTAGGATACTAAGAATGGTTAACTAACACCTTTAGTTGGGATATGGAGGGGGATATGATAAAGATGGATATCACCCTAGAAGATGTATATGCCATCCTAGGACTACTGATAGTGGGGACACATGTGATGATTGGGATACTAGATAGTGATGAGGAGAGGAAAACCTTAGCCATAAGGGCTACAAACTTAGAGAGTGAGTATGTTTGACATATATACTTCATAGATTTTAGGTATTCAAAAGGATATGATAGGACTTATGACAGCATGAGTTCTTTGCCACAAGTCATATGGCATGGTACCACTATTCATGATGGCCTTGAGCTAGATGATACTTGAGGAGAAGGTATTATATGATCTAGGATCATTCATCTAGGTCCAGCTTGTACATGACATGTATGGAGTGTTGTTTAGAGGGTATAAGTCTATTGGACTAATTTTACTAATGATGGCATGGATCTATAAGAGGTTTCCCATATATCGGCTAGTTGGGTTGCCCTATGCAGTCGATGATAGGTCACCTTGGGTATTGAGATGAAGATAGGACTAGGTAGCATTGGTCATGACCCACATGATAGTGTTATGGATAGTGAAATAGGCAGACATAGTATGGTAGCTTTATGGGTACATAATGATTATTGTCACTGATTTGGGACATAGTTACACTAGTTTTAGCATGGATGAAGGTGATAGGACATTACACCTAGTGGATGGAGCCACATCTAATGACATGAGTACCAAGGAAGATGGGCTTGCCTCACCCAATGGTGTTGATAGTGGTGTTTATGGTTTAGGATCAACATGGTAGATAATCATGAGGGAGAGGAAGGCTAGGGCCACCAGTGGTGAGGTTGATGCTTAGGTCATGTCATGAGAGACCATGAACAGGTCAAGCATGACATGAAGCAAAGCTAGAGGAGAAAGATGTGGAGGTGATAGCATAAGAGGTACCAATACCAACTCTATAGTAGGATTAACATCGACCAATAATGACATGGTATCGATGGAGGTAGCAAGAGATAGCAAAGATCATAGATGTCTTAGTTGACCCAGTAGGTGGGATAAAGTAAATTTGGACTATAAAGAGGCCACTTAGGTGTAGGCTAAGATGAACTTGATTTATGACTGTAGGATTTGCATTTTAGAGGTGACTGATAGAAGAGGTTCTTGGAGGTTATGTAGATGCGGAGACTATGCTCATCGGTTATGTGGATGGTGAGATAGTATTAGGTGATACATATACATGTAATAAAATATGGTTAATTTATTGTTCAAGTTTTATTTGAAATATATTATAAATAGATAGATTTTGATATATATTAGTGATATAATATCTATCTAGTTTGATTTTCACAAGTGTAGTAAAGGAGGAGGAGATCAGATGGAGGTCCTTTGTGAGGGGAGCACTCCATGATGTCCTAGATGAAACACTAATGCCACATGACCTTGTAACATTAGAGGACCCCAGGGTACCATCTACCCTAGCTCAGGTGAGTTGGTTTAGACTATCTATAGAGGTAGCGAGATAGATAGGAGCATATAGAGAAGATATATAGCCAATAATATAGATGTGTGTAGGCAAAACATGAGCATGGTAGGCCTTGGTAGAGGAGAGTTTTTTACATCTAGTTACAGTGGCATAGATGACATAGGCACATTCTCAAGAGAGAGAAATACATGCAACAGTCCTAACCCATATGACATAGGTACAGGAGTAGGAGAGAGTGATACATATAATATTCATGACCCATATGATAAAGGTACAATAATAGGAGAGAGTGACACTGGCCTAGTTTTTATAGGTGCAGGCTCATGTAACTCATCTACAAGGGCAGGTGTTGGGATTTAGATATTGGATAGCCTCCTTACAATGTTTTATGTAGAGGGGGTAGACTGAGGCATCTACAGTAAGCATAGCTAAGCCATGAGATATGTAGGATAGGGCCTAGCCATAGAGCTGAAGCATTGTATATGATTGTATTTTTGTATTAATCTCATGAGATATAAACATATATGAATTATTTTGTCATTTTGGATATTGGTTGTATATATTGTCATTATGGTTGTGGTTTTCATTGTGGATAATTTGGATATATTGCTTTTTATTAGATGTATTTATCTTTCTGTGTATATGCTATGGGAAATATATGAGTTGTGGTTTCTTTTCTATCATTATGTAGAACATATGCATAGTAAAAAAGAAATAGGAAAAAATGACTTGGTAAAATATGATCAATCAAAAAATGTACTACACACTATTTCATGTTGGGAAATGTGTAATAACAAGAAAATGACTAAGTATAAAGAACCAAAGGGTGGTAAACAAAAGGGTAAAAAGGAATTTGTTTTTAAATCAAATGAAATATTGGAACTAAATTAAAACAAGTAAGATCACACTAAATCATGTTGGAGATTATGAAAATAATGTAATAAAATGGAAGGTATGAAAGAGGATAAATGGTATAAAAACAAATCAATTAATTCATTCAATCATACTATATCACATTGAGAGGTATAAGAGAAAAATAAAATTGTTCAAATTTGGGTCTTAAATTTATCACACTAATTCAAGCTGGGAAGTATGAAAAATTCAATAAAATCATTGTATTCTTACATGCAATCATAAAATAAGAAGATAAAAGTGAAAGAGAAATGAAGAAATCATAAAACATACTAAATAAAGTTAGGAAACATGTCAATGATGTGTGACTTCATAATCAATCACATCTTATCTCATATTTGACACATGTAATTTTTTATTATGACTTGTATTATTGGAAAATTTTGTGAGGGCGAGGTCTTATCCATGGTCTTACACTGAAACTCACAAAGGGGACACTAATGAGGTGGAATAAATGTGAAAATTGGGTAATAAAGGATGTGGGTAATAGGAAGTTAAAATTATGGTGATTTTTAAGGATGGTCAGGTCCTATCCACAGTCTTATAATGCAACTCACAAAATGAAATCCCAAGGGGAGTGATCAATGAACAAAATAATATTTCTCAAGAGGAAATGTGAGGAATGTAAGAAATGAAAAAGGGAGTGTAAAAATCATAACTTAGGCATCTTATGAGAAGACTTTAGGAGATAGGAGGTATACCAAGGACATGAGAAGACACTAAGTAACTACTGATTATCAATGTACAAAGGAAACTTATTTGCTATAGACACTAAGTTGTGAAGGCAAATAAGCATGCTACTAAGATCAACTCATGAAGGTAGATTTGTATATAAAAATTAAAATGGACCTACCTTCCCATAACATGTTCCACATTCCTCAAGACCCCTTATAGAGTCATTGGTCTACTATAAACATTGGGTACTTGCATGAGAAAGTAGCTATCACTAAAATATTTTTTTGTTCTCCTTTTCTAATCTTCTGGCCTACCGCATCCCAAAGGACCTCAGCTCTATCATGAGGCTAACTATGGAGTTTGAGATTTGACTATAAAAAGGAGATGTTTTTTGAATCATGTCTTTTAGTGTGATTTGACTTTAAAGAATTTTGAATATTTTTGCCTTTTGTATCATTGTATTTTGTTAAATGATTTGGCTTTTGCATAGTTTTTTTGGATTTTATGATCCCTACTCCATACGGACTTCAAATGACCAATCATGAGAGATAGATTGATACACATGAATAAGTTATAGGCTTAGGGTAAAGGAAGCTAAGTAACCAAAGACAATACTGACTAGGACAATTAGGCTTAACAATGAACTAGCAAGTGATCCCAAGTCTCAACCATGTATATGCTTAGTTTGCAAAAAAGGGGAAAAATTAGAATAAGGAGATCCAAAGTGGACCGATATAAGGAAAGTATAATGAGATGAATTGTTTGATAACTGATCACATGGTAATAGGAAATGAATAAAGGGAACCAATTTTAAACAACCAAGTCACAATGATAATTATCCATGAAAAATAGAGATAAGAAAGCAAACAATCGTAAAGACACAAGAAGGGAATTTTTAAGAAAGAAAGAGAAATCAATTATAAAGAAAAATATCCATAGCCAAACATAAATGACAATATAATCAATATATAGTGTAAAATTAAAGTCACCGTGTAAGATAAATAAGAATTTGACATAGTATCAAATGATATAATAGATAGATAAAGATAATATTGGAGTACACGTCTAATCCAAATGTAAATGTAAAAGTACCATGCATGTGCTCATAAATACTAATAAATCTACCCACACACATTATCAAAAACATCAAATAGATCTCTATGAAGTTGGACATGAACTACTACTAATGTCTAATCTATCATCAATGAAAACTGGGAAAATACTTTTTATATAATCTCCTCCATAGAAAAAGTAGGAATGTTAGATGGATCGTGATGAGGAGGGAATTCAAGTAAGGGATGCTCAAGAGAATACATGGGAGTAGGCTCTATGGGATACCCAAGAATCACTAGTCGATAAGGATCCATGATTGAGGGACTAATGGGTGGATAAGGATCCAAGAGTGAGGGAAGGTCCATAGGTGAAGGAGTCACAGGTGGAGGCACAAAAGGTGATGCAGGGACCATAAGAGGGGATGGAATCATAGGATGTGGAACCCTAGGAGAAGAAGTAAAAGCCTTCTTATAGGAATGACCTATGGGGGAAATGGAAGAAGGTTTGAGAATAGCTATAAGTGGATCCTTAAGTTGTTACTAAAAGATGCAGCAATGATTAGTGTGATGGGTGCCACATAGGTATATATTCAGGAAGTACCTTCAAGGGAGGCATGGTTTTTTCTAAGTACTAAGGGGAAGAAGGACATAAATTATTAATATATTATCACAGCTTATGGCAATGGGTGAAAGAATGATTATCTATTATATGGAAGCAATAGATATGCTTGTGAGTGGTCTTAGTAGAAGCACTCATAAGAGGATTTATAATATAAGAGTGGAAGGATGTTGGAGGGCTTATTGTCCCATTTGGTGGGAAATAAATCCATCTTAGTAAAAGGAAGAAAACCATCACCAAGGGAGGGTAGTGGTGGGGAAAGAACTAGACTAGGCTCAATGGAAGGAGCAATGGGATCAAAAGTAGGGATAGACTCAGCAATAGTAGAAGAAAGAATAGGCTCAACTATAAAGGGATCAAAAATGGGCTCAACTATAATAGGAACAAGAATGGGTTTTAATGTAGGTTCCACTAAGAGAGGTGCAAGATCTATAGAAGGCCAAAGAAAGGTCATACACATCCCAGGGATAAGCAAGCTATAGGGGTCAGGGTACCTAGCAAAGCAAGTAAGGCTTAGTTATGGCATGATCCATGAGCATACTCCTATGAGGCTCCTTAGAAATTGGAGGTGTCAGCACCATCTCTACCCTATGATAAAGAGGAAAAATACTAAAATTATAAACTATAATCAAAGGAAAATGGGAAGATACATGAAAATACTCAAACAAAAAATAATGATAATGGACAATCTCAGTATAATGGGCTTGGACAAGACCACCTAAGAATGGATCATCTAAGAAATAACCATCATTATAATCTATTGTTTGAATATCAATTATGTAAGTAGGGATGACCTTATCATCCAAGGAGGTATGATGAATATAATTTTGAGTCTTGGTCAAGACAATGAGAATGTCATCGCAAGGAGGTTTGCAATAACAAGGCTACAAAGAAGCTAGAAGCTGCGAGATAAGATGAGGTGAGAGATCAAAAAAAATAATATTTAGGTTAATCTCATTAGGTTAATATCATTAGAGTCTAAGAGGTTAGGAGTAATGTTCCCAATGAGTTAGGGATGACCATTATAACCTCCAGTGGAATTAATGAGAAAATTGAGGTGTTGAGACTCATGAAATGGAACACTAGGTAAAGGTTCAAGAGTAGGAATCTTGAAGACACCACGGTCTTGGAATTATTCAAAAATCCAAGGGTTACTGTCACCTTAAATCCTATAAATGGCTCTATTATGAGGGAATTTAATTCATTGGTAGGCAAAAGAAGAAACTTCTCACATATAGTGAGTCCAAAGCCTACCAAGCAAGATATTATAAAAAAAGGGAAAGTTAAATATCATCACCTTCACATGAATAGTGATAGGTGGGATGGTAATGGAATCCACACACAACCTAGAGGAGTAATTTTCCTTCTATCATATCCTTAGCATGTGTTGCATGTGGATTTGAGGTTGCATTCAGAATATCTAACTATCTTGATAAAATCAAGAGAGGAAACACAAGTACCAAAACTCTCTTCAATAAATGCAACCTTGAATTGGATATCACATATTTGGATACTAATGAATAAAGAAGGATCATCCGTATGAAGCAAAATCTCATTGAGAATCATAGAAGTGATAGTAAATTTTAATTAAAGAGAAGTTCTCATTGTTTCATCAACATGAATGGACATCTCTTCACACTATTATAATATACTATCCTCATATCTAGATAAGGTTGCATCACATCCTGTTAGAGGAGGATGAAGGATGTTTATCTCTAACAAGAGTTGCATAAGATGATTTTTATGACATGGAGAGGTCCTCATAAGCTCAAGGAATAGATTTTGGGATGGGAAATTAGTGAGCTCCATAATGGGATCCCACTCATCATAACCCATGAGAAGGTTGTTATAAATAGGTGCATAGTGATTAAGAAGGTCCTTGAAAGGAGGAGCCAAAGTGCATTGGAATTTATGTTAATAATGAGTATAAGGTTTAGAACAAGATTTTAAATTATGTTGTGAAGATGAAGTGATTGATTTATGTTGATTTTGAGAGTTAGTAGAAGAAGTATTAGTAGAAGATTGATTTTTACTAGTGTTAGAAGATGGAGAGATGGTAGAAATAGAATGGGAAGTGTTATCCAAGGAAGAATTGGGAATTGGATCATCAAATTTTATAAGGTCATCTTACACCAATTCATTTAAATGAGTTGGAGAAGAATCTTAGATAACATAGAATGTGTGAGATAATGGAGGAGTGTAGATAGCTTGAAGATCAATGAAATCAACCACACTTTGCATATTAGTCATGTTAACCAAATTCTCTTCAGAAGTGGGGTCAATAAGAATTTATAAAATTTTAGTGGAAGAGGTGGGCTTGTCTTGGGTGTCATGATTAGGTTGATGGCTAGGAAGAGGGTTTTTATAGATAGACAAATGAGCATTAGCTTGATTTAAGGCTTGAGTTTTAGTATGAGATTCGTGAGCCTTGAATTTAATTTCATAAGCTTGTTGATGATTTTGAATGATTGAATCATGATCAAAATTAGGACCAAGAATGAAATACATAACTAAGTTATGAAGCTATCAACAGGTCTCATGAGAGTGACCCAACTAGTGTGAAACCAGCAAAACTTGTTAGGATCATACCAAGGTTTTGTAGGATGAGTGGGATCAATTTATCTTGGAAGAGGCCTAGGTAGACACTTAAGTAATTTGGATGAGGATAAGGGTTTGTGAACATTAATGTTATTTTGTGAAGATAGAAGAATATTGGCATATTGTTGAGAAGGGGGAGCTAGTTCTGAAGATTGGTTAGGAATGATATCTTGAATAGTGTAAATGGTGTCATAAGAGTCCATGACACCATCATTGATAGTATTAGGATTTTTTTCTTAAGTAAGAGATGAGGACCTATGGAAGGTTGGGGTGGCTCAAATTGATGCATAAATAAATCTTGACATTTAGCTTGGTTAATAGCCTCCTCCAAAATATGTGGAGAGAGAGTGCGGACTTGATATTGTAACTTGGGAAAAAGAGCATTAGTGAAGAGATGGAAAATATTATTGTCAACTATGTTATGTTCACACTTGTTTGACAAAGTTTTCCACCTTTTAAAAAAATCTTGAGCAGTTTCATTTTCAATTTGTTTTCAATTTATGAAGTGGGCCAAAGTATTTTCGGGAAGATCAGTAGTTTGAAATTCTTGAACTAAGGCATTCACTAAATCTTCCAAACTAGCAATGGAATGAGTTCTAAGTTGATTTTACCAGTCTAAGGAATCACCTATGAGGGTTTTGGCTAAGATCTTGGTAGAAGAAAAGGTATTCAATTTGACCCAATCTTTATAAAGATTTCCAAATGTTTTAAGATGAAGGGAAGGATTAGTTGATCCATTATAAGAAATTATAGGGGTGCTGCCTCCTATATCAATATTAGTACTTTGAGTGCTAAGAGGCTCATTTTGAATATGATTAATGGTTTTGTTGACCAAAGGTGGTTGAGGGATGGGATTGCCTTGGGAATATTTAAGAGGAAGAGGGGGAACATTTTGGTTGTGTGCCCCAAGTCATTAGTTGAAGATGAGTTTGAAGATGGAGAAGGTGATTTTGCATTCTCATCATTTGATTTGTGTTATGAGCTTGAAAGTTGTTAATTTGATTAAGTTATTGTAATAATAGTTGGTGGGTTTGATTAGCATTATTTAAAGCATTAGAGTTAGTATTGGAATTGGTATTAGTGGCTTGGGTACCACTATTGGTGTTGATAAGATCTTGAGAGGAACTATGAGAATGTGAAGCACTAGTGGAAAAATTCATTTGTGTATCAAAATATGGAATAGTGAAGGGATGAGAAGAAGTACTAGAATCATGATTACCTTGGGTAGCAAATAATGCACTAGTGGAAGTATTAAGGATAGTGGGTCTTGTAAAAGGCCCACAAGATGTAGAACCTGCCATGTTAGTGGATATACTAGGCATGAAGGTATAAGAGGTTAAAAAGGAAGAAGTCATGGTATGATGAGGGGTCATAATTGAGGAAAGAGGTTGAGAATCAAATAAGATAGTACCCCAAAATCCATTTGAGAATGTGTTATTAGGTGAATGAGGTTCTTAGGATTGACCACTAATCATAAGTTGGTAAATGGTAGAGGGATCCTTTCATCAATGTTGAGGAAATTTAGAGATAAAGAAGAGCATTTTGGGAGTATTTTATAATTTTATTTGGTCTTCTAAGGAGAAGAGAGGTTTACACTTTGAAGAGGTATTAGGAGGGGTCCCATAGTTTATTGTGTGAGTGGCTATATGAACATTAATCTGATCCAAGAGAGGAGCCCTACTCTGCATATGGGATACCATATGAGGGTTGGTAAAAATCATCATGTTTGTTGAATTAAACTCAGTGTTGTCTTCAAATAAAAAATTCATGATGAAGGATAAGGCCTAAAACTAGGTAAGAGAAATGGAAAATTAAGGAAACTAGAAGTTAAAGAAATAGTATAAGATATATTGGGTCTACCTATCACAAAAAATAGGGTCTAAAAATATTATAGGGTCGACTAAGTTAATTTAGTACAGTAAACATAGGCTAATAAAGTGTAAAAGGTCGATTGGGTTGACTTAATCCAGTAGATAGGGAAAATCAAAAGGTCTATAATAGACTATGTCAATTGAAATGAACAAGTACTTAAAATAATTTTGCAAGTAATTAGAAAAGTAATAACTAAAGGGAAACAAAAAATCAATTGGATCAATGAGGGTGATCCAATTAAGGCACATAGCACAGAACCTTGCACCAATAATTGTTAATGCAAGTTTTTTCAATATAAAATACAATTGAGCAAAGAGCAAGAAATCAACTTTGAAAAGCAAAAGCTAACTAGTTGGTCAACCTAAATTTTGTTTTATATTATTAGAATATAATTTTAAATGTGATAGGAAGTTGTTTGTAAGCAAGGAACTAGAAAGCAATCTAAGGATGGTTTCAGGATGTGTGGGCTAAAAGGGATCTATATTGGTAATGGTATAGGCTTGGTATTAAGGCCTACCCCCTCGCTTCACACACTACAATGATAAGGGTGTTAGGTGCTTAGCCAGAATATACCATTAACCATGTTTTATACTTGGCTAGAAAACCAAGTTGGCTTCCCCCTTGGTGATGAAATCCAAGTAGGTTAGCCTTGGGTAGACATTTTTTAAAGTGCTTGTTAAAGATTTTGTGATTTGGTCATGTGTGCATAAAATAGAAAATAGTGAAACTAAATGGTAAAATGAAAACCACCTAATTATACTATGTGTTATATTATAAGCATGCAAATAATAAGAAATGAAAGTGTGATCTAATTACTAGAATATAGAGGTTAATTCTAACTTTGAAAAACATTACAATATCGATGTAGTCAATAGTGTATGTATAGAATACATAATAGGTTTGATAATGTCACCTCTATACTATAAAACCAAGGTCTTAAAAATGAATATGGCCAATGAAGTTGATCCAGTTATCTAGACAACACATAGAATATAGAACTGGGTTGATAGGGTCGATCCAGTTGACTATACAAGGGTAGTTTTAAAGACTATAAAATATGAAAAGAAAAGACTGTAAGGAAAGACAACAAGAATAGAAAGGAACCTTGGTGGGTTTGAAGATGTAGAGAAGTGATATTGTTGTCAAATAACCTTGAGAAATGCTTGAAGATTCTACTAATAGGGTCGACTGGGTCAATCTAGCTTTGTTGAAGCCTGTTACTAAGTGTTTAAAATGTACAGGGTCAACTGGATCAACCAAGTATGTTGAACAAGATGCCTAAAAATGTAGAGGGTTGACTAAGTCAACCTAGTAGTCTAAAATGAAAGTCTAAAAAACTATATTAGTTCAATTGAGTTGATCCAATAGTCTATACTTAAAAAATAACCTATACAAAAAGAACAGAGTCATATGAATGTGACTGTGTGTTAAACCTGTGCACAAAAGTTAGAACTGGGTCGATGTAGTCAACCTAGTATGGAAAATATATGATAAAATAAATAAATAAGCGAATAAATACTACAAGGGTTAGTTCATGTCAGGTTCACCATAATGTATGCAATCAAAAATGTATCATGTCTATAAATCAATCCTAGCTTGGAGAATATAGAGCATACCTACACTTATGATTTGGAATACATTTGTTAAATGGTACCATGACCAATATAGGGATCCACTAGACCCAATTAGAGGATGAATTATCACAATAAACTATGCTAAGGAGGGTTCTAAAGCCTTCAGTCTAACACAATCATGCAATAACCCTAAGGGGGTCCTAGTTTTGATATTTCACCTATTTTAATAACAAGAAAAGTAAATCTAATTCAGTGATTACCAAAGCTTGTGGCACAAAATAGAGGTTAGAAACAATAAAACTAAACATGCATATAAAACGTATACTCATGTCAATGTATATGAAATCCTAATACAAGGAAGAGAAGCACAACTACATTATCTATCTACTCTTACAAAGAAAAAATAAAGTTAAGAATACCTACCTTAAATATGAACCCATCAAGCCTCAACCCCTCCCTTGGATAAGGTGCTTTGCAAGATGTTATTTTGGTATGTAAGGATGACAAAGATAAATCATCTCTAGGATACACAACCTATCAATGTATCCAAAAGACTTCTCTACAAGACATGATCTATATTTCCAAAGAAAGTATGGAACCCTAAGCTTTACTTAATTAGAATGGCCAATAAGCATATTTTCATTCACACTTACTTCTTATTCACTTATTTTTTATCAAATGGTGGGAAATTAACTTGTATATATAGGTGGATATTTTCCTAAAACCTTTTAAAAATGTTAGTTGATAGGGTTGACCTAGTTGACCCTATACAATTTTGGACAATAATTCACTAAGTCTCGAGCTAGGTCAACCAAAGTTTAAAATAGATCCTAAGTGAAAATAACTCAAAACTATATAGGGTTGACCCAATTGACCATGTATAGCCAGCTAATAAAATTGGATTAAGGTAAGAAAAAGGAGGATAAAATGTATCAAAAATCTGGAATGGGTAAAACAGAGAAGAACAAGCTTAGGGTATATGGTTTTATGAGACAAGTGTGTAGATAACAAGTGGAAAAAGGGATAACAATCCTTCAAAGCACCAATGCTCTACCCACCCCTTTCCCAGTGTACCCCTTAAGGCATGCACTCAAAGAGATTGAGACTCGATGGGTCCTACAAGATACAAAGTGCCAACAATCGATAAAAGTTTGAAAATATTATGTGTATACATGATCCACTCATAGATCTAACCCATGATAACTATATGGTGGTTGATTGAGAGGCCCCCCAAATGGGCCATGTAATAAATATCTTTGTAGGTCTAATCTAATAACTCTTGGATCTAGGAGTAATGGGCCCCTCTCTCCTCAATACGTCTAATGATCAATGACTAGCTAAATAAAAGTCTATCAATACCCTTACATCCCATATGTTAAGAGGTAAGGGTACCAATAATAGGTTTTTTAGGTTAGGGGTCATTGATCCCTCCACCCAAGAAAGCCTCACGTTGAATTTCATACCCACATCAGGTGCATTAGCATCTCTAAAGTACTCAACCCAATTCTAAGCCTCACAGTCACTATCATTAGCTTGGATAGAAACCAACAGATCCATCATAAGAAGGACCTTAATCTAGTAGATATCAATGAGGGTGATTATCCATTCCTCAGGGGCCTAAGGGAACACAAACATTTTTTTATCAGGGTCCTAGTAGGTTAGAATATCATATAAAAATCTACTAGATACTGGGGTGATCCCTACTTGTAATATCCATAGAATTCTAGCATGTTCAAGAAGGGCCAACTTGTCTATTATCAAGAGTTCCAAGACTCAGGGGAGCCCCTCCTACTCTTAAGCTCTACTCTAATGTATATATTCCCCTTGTAATATAAAAATTAATCTCAGTCATCTTAAGGACCAAACCTGCCATTCAAAATCTTTCATCTCCCTATTTTCCCCTATTTTTATAAAGGGGATGGAACTGCCTCTTCTACAAGTGATAATTATGAAACTACCATAGATGATTATGTAACTACCATGGGTGATTACATAACTATTGTATGGATTTATGTAACTACATCTAAGTGGCAGTTGTAAAATCACCTTGATTACAAATTGTGGTGGTTATATAACCATCATGATGGTGGCATAACTACCAGTCTACAAAGACCCATGAAATTCACCCTAATTAACAAAATTTCTACATTTTCCTAGTTTACCCCCCAACAATCATTTCAAAGCCATTTTTTCAATTTTTTTGGATCTTAGCTAGATTTTAAGAAAAAATTCAAAGATTGGGGCATAATATAAAAGCATAGAAAAACCTCCCTGGTCTTGCCTGACAGCTCCTCTCACTGGTATATTCACCATCCCCTCTTTCTCCTCTTTTCGTTGACTATTTTTTTGCCCAAAATGGTCATGGGCAATCCAAAGCTCAAAAAATACAAATAGCCAAATGCACAAATGAGTTTGTTTTTGGCAAGTTTTCAAATATATTACCCCCCAAACTAGTTGTCTTAACTTAAAAAACTTCCAAATTAGGCATGTTTCTCTATTTCACCTATTTTCTTCATGTTGTATACTATATTATTTTAATTTGTGTTTTAAAACTAACAAACTAAAAAGTCTTCTATTTCTCTTGTAGTGCATCTTGCAATTTTGTAGGTACATGATAACTTTGCATTAGATTCAATCCCTTTATTGGGAGATTCAGGTAATATGACCTTCCCCATACATATAGTACATACTCTTATCCATGGTCTGCTTACATAATTTACTTTTTTATTTTCATTACATCACACTTGATTCTTGTTCTCTTTTCACAGGTTGTGTGAAGTCCTAGTTGGCTTTGTTTCACTACTTATGTAAGTAAGTTAAATATTTCTAACCTCTTATTTCCCTTCTATAAACCTTTACTCATGACTAAACCTTTCCAACTCATGAAAGGTATCCTCACAAGGGAGAGATATGTATGCACCCAAAGTTTACATTGTGCGACACTCTCAATACAAATCTGATGATGATGTAGTGATCTCTTATTTTTTGTTCCAAAAGGAACTCTCTAGCTCATTTCCCTCCTTCTACTTCCCTACTCATCCCTTAACCCCTTTTCATCCCTTTTGATTGATTTCCATAGCTTTCATCCTCTTATTTTAAAAAAATCCCATTTATGAATGAAACCACTACTCTAAATGATGAAACTGCTCCCTCCATTATGGAACTGCCCTCCAATTATGCCACTGTCGTGATGATTTTGTAATTTAGGTGGTGGTTTTGTAATATAGGTGGCAATTTTATCTTAAATGGGTGGTTTTATATTAAATTAAGGGTAGTTTTGTAAATTAGGATGGTGGTTCTATTACCTAGAGTGATGGTTTTGTAATTGTCCCTACATAAACTAGTTGTTTTATCCCCTTGTAATTTTCTTCCAAAATTAGCTCCTAAGAATCATTCTCTAATTCATTTTACATACTTTTTTTGCATTTCTTAATGACTCCATCCTAATTTTTCCTTTAATCAAGCCCAATTCACTCCATATTCTATTTTCAATCATTTTGAGTTCATCCTAAGTTTAACTCCCAATTGATCTTGGTTAAACTCCCTCATGAAAGATCCCAACTCTTTACATAAAATTAAAAAAATTCCCTACTTTGAGATCTAAAAATTTCCTTTATAAGTTTTTATTTTGAATATTTTGTAGCCATAGTCCTGCTAAAATTACCTGAAGGTCCATCCTTTATAGTTTTTGTGTTTACTACATTACCACAAGT
Organism: Torreya grandis; assembly: GCA_037957365.1. Lineage (NCBI taxonomy): Eukaryota > Viridiplantae > Streptophyta > Pinopsida > Cupressales > Taxaceae > Torreya > Torreya grandis. The sequence continues at coordinate 482,259 of JARHVA010002680.1, forward strand.
GAAGAAATGTTATTGGTTTAGAAACTTAGTCTTTACAAAATAGAGCATTGGTCAGAATTAGTTCATCTACTCTTCATTTTTATTTGTGTCTCCTCTCCTTCCCCATTTCTTCCATAGATTATGAATCCTGCACATATAGATTTCCCAAAATTCACATAAGGATAAAAGGAGCTAAAATACTGAGGATTCAAAGCAGTAGTATTTCCATAGTCCATATATTAAGTATGCATAGATTTTTGGTTAAAACTATGTTAAAAAAATTTAATCATAAACTCATGCATACTTAATACTGAGGATTCTTTTATCAATGTGCTACATGCATTCTAACTAATCTATGCCTTGGTCAGGTTGGACTATATTTTGATTTTAGTATTGTTTATTTATTATATTGGATTAGTGTAGTTATTATTGCATTAGATTAATTCTTTTATTCATAAAAGAGCAAATTTGATAGGGAAATAATCTTATTTATTTTCATTGTCTTTGCTAATAAAAATAAATAGTAGTTAGTTTGATTGTGCTTACATTCAAATAGATTTATTTTCTCTCCATTAGAAAAATCATTCCACAAACAATTCATAGGTAGATCTTAGTAAACTTTCAAAAACATTTCCAAACAACATATAATTTTATTCTTAAAAGCTAAAACAAGTTCTCTTCCATTCAAAACAACCAACTAGACAACCACAATAGCTTAGACAATATTAGGCACATAAATAGAGCTAGCATATCTTTGATTTTGTTTGTTTTGGTATATTAAAAGTGTTATTGTTCCCTTTTATAAATTAAAAAATTATAATTTATATTATTTGTCTCTCTTTAACAAATCATTTGAAAATCTTGTTTGTAGACAAAGAAAGTAAAAAAAAGTGTTTTGACATCGTTGTTTTAGACTAGATTTCATTTTGCATTGATTGTGTATTTAGAAGACATGGTTTGCATACTTAATCCATTTAATGCAAATAAAAACAAAAATTACAAAAATATCACCACCTAGTTTGTGTCTATATAAAGCTAATAAAAATCATCACCTTGAATAAGAGTGTAAGTTTTTTTCTCTTTCCTTTGCATGCATTGTGAATTATGGGAAAAGGGTAAAAATAAGTTTTATTTTCATTTGATTTCAATTTTTGTAATTTCTTTACTTTCAGCATTTCAATTCCAACAAGAAAACATTTGTTTCCATAAACCCAAAAATAAGCCAAAAATAACAAAAATAAAAAAGGTGTCAAAAAACCTTGTCAACATATAGGTTCCATTAGAAGCTTTGCCAACATGTGCAATCATCCAAGCTCCATTAAAGTATTGATTGTTTATGCAAGCACCCTATATAAATCCTTGATTTAAATACAAAATAAATCATACACCACAATCTATTTTCTAAACAAGCTCATATGCTTATACTTTGTTTTTTTGTCTAATTTCCTTTGGAAAACCCTTCCTGAGACACAGGTCTTATTTGTCATAGTTTATTCCCTAGGGTTAGATCACTCGATCCCATAGTTTCTATATAATTTGATATTAACACTAATCTGAGACATGAGATTTTCCATTCCATCTTGATTATACATCTTATTGTTGACTCCTTGGTTATTGTAGACAAACAAGAATGAATTCTTAATCCACCTATCATTCCCCTTCCTCAGAATAGAGGTCATCACTATAACATTATCCAAGCTTATATTCCCACTCATACCTCCTTTATCTCCTTGGTTCTATCCTCATTTTATATTAGTCACATCTTTTGGATTAAATTTAATGGGCATAGTCAACCTAGTAGAGTGTATCTTTTCCTGCCAATCATTCAACCCAATCTCCCCATTTCCCTTGTCCTAGTATCAACCAAGAGATTTTCCTTATTGTGATCATAGAAAATGAAGGACCATAGATATCTATTTTGGAATAATTTGATGCTATTAATTATCACCATGATGTTGTTTAGGTATTTTGGTTCTATCAAGATAACCCATTTCCACCACCTATTTTGAATCCTATTTCACCCAACAACTAGCCTAAACCTAACCCATCCATTATGTTGGATACCTTGACCTGACCTCAGGGAGTCAAGTGCATAGTTTAACATGTGTTATTTTCATGCATACACAACCCATTATTCATTAATGGCCAAATATTTTCCACTTTATAAAATGCCTTCATCCCAAAGCCTTCATTTCTAAGCGAAAAGTGAAAAGGGTGTTTGTGGACAATACAATTGAACATGCCATTTTTGTATACACATTTACATCAAAAATAAGTTCCCCTTTGGAACCAACATTTTTATCAACATCTACATCAGAAACAAGTTCTATTTTATAACCAACATTTTTTTAGCATCAAAATTAGAATCAAGTTCTATTTAGAACCAATATCAAGATCGGGTTCCATTCTAAAACCAATATTAGATTTAGCATTAGAAGTATAATCAACATTAGTTTCAACATCATATTTAGATCCTCTCAAGTCAAAATTAGCTTTAGAATTAGAAGAAATTAGTGGATATCACAACATTGGTTATACACATTTTGTTCTTACTACCACAGACTATTACACAAGATGGGCAGAGGCAATAGCCATAAAGAATAACATGACAAATGAAGTAATCAAGTTCACTAAAAATAATCTGACCATATCATTTGGGACCCCTATCTCATTTGGTTTGTGATAATGGCCCTATGTTTTCAATCCATATAATTTACTGAGTGTGCATATAAGAATGGAATCATGTTGATATTTTCATCTAATTACTACCCACAAGTAAATAGATTTACAGAATCTATGAAATAAACTTAATCGAGGCTATCAATAAGTCTAGAAAAAATAATCCTCGAGAGTTGCATACACTATTGAATCTTTCCCTTTGAGATAACCACACCATGCATAAACAAGTGCTTAATATCTCTCCATTTATATTGGTATATGGTCTAGATCTAGTTCTTCTTATTATGCTCAAGCTGCCCACCTCAAAGTTTATGCAGCAATACATGGAAGGCAATAGGAAAGAAAAATATATAATATTGGACCTTATCCAATCAGAATAATCCCAAGAGGAAGCTCTATTAAATTTTATCAAACGTCAAATCACTAACAAGAGGTGATTTGACAAGAAGTCTCAGATGAAATCTTTTAGGATTTCTAATCTAGGGTTACTATGGGATAAAGCCTAGGAAAATAAGGGCCAACATTCCAAGTTTGACTCACTATGGATTTGGCCCATAACAAATATCTAAGTTTTTGGGGAAAAATTCTTTTCATCTCAAGGATCTAGAAGGAAATGATCTCCTAATACCCATGAATGAATAGTTCTTGAAGCACTACATCTCAGTTGTTTCATCCAATGCAATTTTTGAATGAATTCTGAGTGAAGGGTTGATGATTTGTATATTAGAGTAGATTCATTTTATCTTCTTACTTTCCACATTTTTCTTTCTTTAGTTTAGCTTCCTTGTTTTGTTACAGTATATTTGCTTTTGTTGTGTGTTTACTTTGTCCCTTTTTGGTGCTTTGTGTTCAACCTTTGATCTAAAATGATGGTTTACCCTGACCATTTCCTTGGCCAACAAATAAACTTATACCCTCAATCAAGATAAAAATAAGGAGTATGATGAGGAGGTCCTATGGAATCCATTCATTCCTTGTATCAATGGGCCAGTCGTTGAAAGGGTTGATGAAAATATGGAAGGGACAGTTTAGACTTTGGAGGTTTTAAGGTGATTTCTTGTTTTGAAATAGTTCAAAGGTTATAAGTAGTCCTTAACATTTCATATTTTGAAGGCCAATGATTCATAACAAAACAAGTAAATTTTAGAATAGTTGTATTTTCTTCATAAAAGCCATCAAACTACTCTTAATTGAACATCCTAAATTAAAGTGGAAACATTCACCAATCTAAGATCATCTAGGTACCTAGAGATTTTTTAACATCCTCTTACCCATGACTTAATTCCCAACCCTCAATGGACAAAACAATAAAATCCCTTTTCAAAGAGAAAGGTGTAAGAACAACTGAGTTTAAAATGTCAGATCAAATGTCTTTCCTTGAAAGGGTAACTCAATAAATTTCCATCATAAGTTTTCCTAGAGTAAGGCCTTGATTGGAACTAGAGCTCTATTAAGGCTATAGACACTTGGTTGGTAGCAAAACAATGCTCATGTTGTTCCTCCCTAAGCCATTTAGCCAATAAATCCCATTTTAGAATTTTTAATGTTCAGCATGATCTAAACTTGTCTATGAGAATCCTAAAATAAATTAAATAGAAATTTATCACTTCACACACATTGATGGTCTTTATGTAGATATGAAGCTTAGTATGTCACTTATTGCAACTAACTTTAGTGCCTTCTTTTTTGGATTGTGTCTAAGGATTTTCTTGCAGTCTATGTTTCATGTAGGAATGAAAGCTTGCAGACTAGGTTCTAAATGTTGAAAACCATTTTCCCCTTAGAATTCACCATTTTTTGTGACCAACATGCCCCATCTTCAGTTTTCATATGGAGACCCTTTTTCTTTTTGCTAGACCTTTGGTTTGCAATTGTCTGGATGTGAGAATCTAAAATATTGAATTTGTGTTTCATTGATTTTACCAAGTTTACATAGAAAATATTTATTATAAATCCTTGGTCTAAATAGCACATCTAGAACTATATTAATATAAATAATGATCTAACCTTTCTAGGGTCTTTTATAATTTTGCATTTAGCAATTTAAACAATTGTTACATTATTTCAATGTTGAATGACTAAGTTTTTATGAAATTCCCCCTTAGTCAATTTCATATAAATGGGAAAAAATTTAGCTTTAGATTTAATGAAAATGGCTTTCTCTTTTTTAATTTTCCATGCCCTTTTTATTTTATTTCAAAAACTTAACCATTTCTATTTTGAAAAGCATAAATGTTTTTGTTTTAATTTTCCTGTCCTTTTTTTTTTTTTAAATTCAAGTTGCTGACAATGTTTCTTTGTATCATTGCTTGCATGTGCCCATTTTTTTCTTGGATCTATGTGGAAATCTCCCTATGGTTCTAACCCCTTGGTAAAATCCATTCAACACTTATCCATTTCTTTGAAAGTTTTTCCCAGAGCCACGTGGTGAGTTTATGTCATTCCACAACATTTAAATGGTTTATTTTTAGTCAAGAACCTTTTAAGATTGGGGTCAATAGGATACTTTTAAGTACCAATCCTCTGCAATAATTACATCAATATTTCACTTGCCTTTCTTTCTATCTTTTGTCTAGATTATCTGCTAAGGGGTTGGTCAACATTTGAGGTGTTGAAGCACTATTGGAATTATGTCAGGATTGCACCTACTTTTCTTTTTCTATTTTGCCCATATTGTCTACCTAGAGATATTAACTGTAATAGAATGCTTTTAGAATGTTGAATATATATTTGATTATATTTTTTTCATTTAATGTTTTTAATCTTTTGATTTAGTTGGTCAATTAGTTTTAGGACTATTAATAGACTTGGTTGTAGATGATTGTCTTAGTTATTTTGTGCAATAACTATCATAACTAGTTTATTGAGTTCTTTCATGTTTTGTTTAAACTTCTTGATAGGAACCTGTGCAACCCATTCTCTTTACTTTGTTAGTAAATTAGTTGTTATGGATGCATACGCTTTGCAAGTCATCCTGTAAGCATTTTATTTTATCCCACATTCATCAGAAGTATTATTTGCTTAGATTATACTTAGTATATAAGTGTTGATCCCAATAGAGCATCCACAAATTTATTGTATTGAGCTTGCTCAAGGGAGGTTGCCCCCTCAAACTGGCCTGTGATCAATATAATCATTTTAGTGCTTTTGTTAATTATATAAATCTATTATTTCAAGCATTGCCAATAATTTATTGTAGGAGGATCCTCTCATATGGTATTAGAGCACTTTTCAAGGCTAATTTTTTTCCTTCAAAAAGCCTTACCTCTAATCTACTACATAATCTATTTTAGTAATTTTTTAGAAAGTCTTAACTTTATTCTATTGCATAATTAATTTAAGTAATTATCTGTATTACAATAATCTATTTCAGATCAGGGTAAAAACCTAACTGCATAACTATGAGAAGTGCTTGGGTGAAAGCCCTAAAACTCATTATGAGGATTACCATAGGAACCCAAAAGTAGTTGGCTCATTGAAAGGACCTACTAGAAAAATGGGCAATGGCCCCTTCTTAATTGAGTAGTTCTCATCCATGAGGAAAACTAAGAGTCATCACTAAGAGATAAATCCATGGCTAAAAAATTTTTGGAGAGCAGCACTCACTTAAATGGAATTGGTGGCCAAAGTGATCTCTTTAAACCCTTAGGTAGTGATTAAAACTTGGGGCCCATTTCTATCAGTTTCAAAATATTATTGTGGGTATCAAAAAATTTGCCATATCAGATCTTTAGACTTGCCATACTAGTTTCAACTTATTACCAGCAGAGTATCAGAAAACTACCATATCATATTTTTAATAGAGTATCAATAGACTTATTATACCAGTTTTAACATTACCATTAGAGTATCAAAAAACATCCATATCAGATCTGCAGACTTCTCATATTAGTTTCAACATATTCCCAATAAATGTTTCTTACAAAACATAATAACTAGATAAAAAAGTAATTTTTTTGCCATATCTCTCCATTTGTTGCCTTGTTGATCCTCAAATTTTATTTGGACACCTAAAATTCTATTCCCCATATTTTCTTCTTGGAGGTCCCATATCTCAATTCCACTCCTAATTCCTGAAAATCTCAATTTACCTATTTTTTGGGTTTTGCCATAACTATTTTTCTCCATTTGCCTCAAAAATTTTCCATAGTGTTCATCTCCCTATTCTACTCCTTTGACCCTCTTTGATAAATTTTCTAGTTTTTTTTCATTTTCACTCCTGAAATTATTCTTGCCTTCATCACTCATACTTCCACTATGCAAAAAAATTAGTAAAATTACCTTTACCCATTTCATTTTCACCCAAATTAAATAATTCCCTTACTAGACGTGTCTTAACTCTAGTTTTCCTACCCATTCCAAATAAATAAATAAAAATCTCTTATTTTGGTCATGGAAGTAACCTGAACAGGAGCAAAAAACATGGAGGATGAAATTGCCACCCTCAAGACCCACATCAAAGATCTTGATGAGAAAATTATTGGCCTCAATTTTCAACATACCACCATGAATAGCAGACAACATCTAGAGTCCTCTTCAGACACCAAGTTTTTTTCTTCCAATAATTTTTGTGGGCCAAAGTTTAATTTTCCCTAATTCAATGGTGTAGATCTGACTGAATAGATCTATCGGGTAAAACAATATTTTAGTTTACATAATACTTTTGATGCCAACAATGTCCCACTTGCATCCTTTCACTTGTAACATGAAGCCCTTCAATGGTATCATTGGCATACCAAGGCTCATGATGAGCCCATATGGACCAATTGTCGCACCCTCATTTTGTAATAGTTTGGCCCTAGTGTTTTTGATGACTTCACTAAGCACTCACTAAACTTCACCAAATAAGAACAATGAGAGAATATCAAACAAATTTTGAAAAACTATCTAATCACACAAAGGAATCATCTAATGAATTTTTCAAGAGTTGTTTGTCAATGGACTAAAAGATGTGATTTAATCAAAGGTCAAAATGTTCCATCCCAACACAATGATAGAATCCCTAGGGTTGGCTAAGTTGGTAGAGGACAAGATCACAGCTCAGCAGTGATTCAAATCCAACTTTGCTCTATTCAAAAATACAACTCCATAATGATCTCAAAAAATGTCAATCCCTATAATCACTCCTATCAAGCATTTGACTGAAGTAGAGATGTGAGCCCATAGAGAAAAATGATTGTGTTATAATTATGATGACAAATTCACTTAGGAACATCAATGTGTAGAGAAAAAATTCTACCTAATAGACATGGATTCTTCACCTGAAACTAAAGTTTTCAAAGATGCTTAGGATATAAGAGATAATCTGGAAGAAGCTCCATCGATTATGGATCCTACTTCTCAAGAAGACCAACCAAATATCTCTCTCCATGCCTTAGCAGGAGTCACCACCCCACAAACAATAAGGTTTGGGGTTACTTCAAGAAACTCCCTCTCACAATACTCATTGATTCAGGTAGCACCCATAACTTCATTGATACTCAGATCACCAAATAGGTTGATTGTTTTATCCATCTTTTCTCCAAATTTGAAGTCATGATTGGCAATGGGGGTACATTACCTTGCAAAGGGAGGTGTTATAATGTGTGTATCTCTATTGGAGATTATAACTTATGTTTTAACATGTTTGCCTTTTCCTTAGGTGGTTGTGATGTTCTTTTAGGATCCCAATGGTTACACACACTTAGACCCATCTTATGGGATTTTACTAAACTTTGGATGCAATTTTTAGACAATGGGAAAAAACACATAATGAAAGGCTTATAATCAAGGTCTCTCAGCATCATAAGTTCACATCACATGGAAAATCTTCTTAAGAATAATTCCATTACATCATTTCTAAGCTCCATTCCATTCAAATGCAACCATCAATGGTCTCCACTACTCCTTCTAATCTATAAACCATTCTATAGAGGTATGCAGGTGTCTTTACCAAACCAATGGGATTTCCACCTTCATGGCCAGAAGACCACCATATTCAACTCCTTCTTGGAAGCATTCCTCTCAACGTCAGGTCTTAATGCTACCCATTTCAGCAAAATATCGAGATTGAGATGCTCATTCAAGATTTACTGAAGCAAGGCATTATTCTCCCTAGTACCAAACCATATTCTTCTCTAGTTCTACTTGTCTAGAAAAAATATGTGTCATGGTGCATCTGCATTGACTTCCATGCACTTAATCACATCACAATCAAGAATAAGTTCCCGATTCCTATTATTGATGAGCTTCATGATGCTCATTTTTCTCCAAGTTGGATCTCCACTTTGGATATCACCAAATTCAGCTTCATGAGGATGATATCCCTAAGACAGCTTTTTGCATGCATGATGGCCACTATGTGTTTCTAATCATGCCCTTTAGCCTCACTAATATTCCTTCAACATTTAAGGCATTGATGAATAAAATATTTTGGCCCTACATATGAAAATTCATTTTGGTCTTCTTTGATGATATCCTCATCTATATTAATCCTCATCTATATTAAAGCATGGTCTGAGCATCTCCAACATTTGTAGCTCATACTAAAACTTCTCTCTGATCATCATCTATGTACAAAATAGTCCAAATGTGCTTTTGGCTAGGATAAAGTAGAGTATCTTAAGCATACTATTTCAACCCAAGGGGTTCGAGTGGATCCCAAAAAATAGCTACCATGATAAATTGGCCTCATCCTCAAACACTCAAGAGCCTCCATGGTTTTTCGGGGGCTAACTAAATACTATCATAAGTTTGTCAAGGATTATGGTAATATTGTGGCTCTGCTGACAACTATGTTTAAAAAGGATGATTTTACATGGACACAAGTTATTGAGTGTGTATTTTAAGAATTAAAACAAGCTATGTGTACTACCCTTATTCTAGTTATGCCAAATTTCGCTAAGACCTTCACTATCAAGAGTGATTCTTTTGGAAATCGACTTGGTGTTTTTCTCCTCCAAAAAAGATTCCCCATTGCATTCACCAATGAATCCCTTTCTATCAATAATTTAGTACTCTCTACTTATGAGAAGAAAATGATGGCCATTTTACATGTAGTACAGAAGTGGTGGCCATACCTACTAGGTAATCATTTTTGCATCAAAACTGATCACCAGAGTCAAATATTTTTTGGAACAATAGGTCTCTACCCCATCACAACAAAAATGTGTTAGCAAACTCATGGGTTATGACTATGAGATCACTTATAAGAAGGCTAAGGATAATATTATGGCTTGTGCTCTATCTCACACATTTCTAGACCAAGCTTCCCTTTCAGCTATTTATATGCCTGTTCTAAATTAGTTGGATGTTATACAAGGATATGTCAATGACTCCTCATTATTTCAAATCATTCAAAAATTGGCCAATAACCCCTCTATAGTATCACATTATTCTTGGGATGGTGCTTCTCTATGATACAAGGGTCATCTGGTGCTTCCCCAAAGCAAAGATCTTTAGCAAGTTATATTCTGTGAACTCCATACTTCTCTTAATATAGGGAACTCAGGGTTTCTCAAAACTTATGAGCAGGCACATCGCAACTTATTTTGGAAGGGAATGAAAAAGGTAACTCAATAGATGGTGGCTGAATGTGATACCTGCCAACACAAAAAGGGTGTAACCACACTCACTCCTACGTTGATTAAACCCTTGCAAATCCCTACCATGATTTGGATAGATATTTATATGGATTTCATTAAGGGGTTCCCTAAATATGGAGGGAAAATAGTGATCTTGGTTGTGGTTGATTGCCTCTCCAAATATAGTCATTTTTGTGCCCTCAACCATCCCTGTTCTACCTCCATAGTCACATAAATTTTCTTGGACTAGATTTTTTATCTTCATGGCATTCCTTCTTCCATTGTCTCAGATCATGATGCAACCTTCACTAGCCATTTTTGGATATAATTATTTCAATGCACCAGCACCCAACTAAATATGAGTTTTGAGTATCATCCACAAATGAATGGCTAGACTGAAATTGTCAACAAATGCTTGAAAACTTTCCTTTGTTACTTCACCTCATAATAACAACACCAGTGGTCAAAGTGGCTTCCTTTCACTAATTGGTGGTACAATACCTCCCACCACAATTCAACTAAAATTACTCCCTATGAAGCAATCTATGATCAAGCACCACTAGTGCTCCTTCTATACACCCATAGTAGTTAACCAGATCAAATAGTTGACATGCTTCTCCAAACTCAAGATCAGATCCTCAGCACCCTACAAGACAATATTCATATGGCACAAAATAGATTGAAACAATAGGTTGATCAACATCATTTTAAGTGTACCTTTCAAGTAGGTGATATGGTTTTTCTTCACTTGTAGCCATACAAACAATCCTCCCTAAAACTCAAAGGGCTTCATAAGATGGCTCCCAAGTTCTAAGGGCCATATAAGGTTCTCCAAAATATTGGGTTAGTTACTTATAAGTTGGAGCTCCCACATTCATCCTAAGCTCATTTAGTATTGCATGTCGCTTATCTGAAGAAAGTTCTTGGCACAAACATCAGAGTGCAGAATATTTTACTAGAACTTGATAATGAAGGATCCATGCTTATTGAATCAAAGGAAAACTTGGATAGGTGCACATGCCAACTTCACTCTCACTCCATCACACAGGTATTAATTCAGTGGCACAAAATGTAACCAAAAGATGCAACATGGGAACCGCTCTTTCAAATTCAACACTAATTCCCACATCTAAAGCTTTGAGGACAAAGATTTTTTGAAGAGGGAGGGACTGTTAAGAACATGTGTGACCCTTTCTCTTTAATTTTTTAGTACATTAGTTGTTATGGACTCATATGCTTTGTAAATCATCCCATGAGCATATTATTTTATCCCACATTCATGGGAAGTAGTAGTTTCTTAGATTAGACTTAGTATATAAGTAAGTGTTGAGCCCAATAGAGGCATCCACAAATTTATTGTATTGAGCTTTCTCAAAGGAGGTTGCCCCCTCAAAGTGGCCTATGATAAATATAATCATTTTGGTTCTTTTGTTAATTATATAAATCTATTATTTTAAGCATTGTCATTAATTTGTTGTAGGAGGATCCTCTCACTTCTCTCAGTCATTGTGTGTAATAGTTAAAGACTAAAAATAGTTTTCTTTAGAATGGATTCAATGAATAAATAAATTTCACACTTGTCTTTAGAATTTTTCCCACAGAGTGGCTCATATTTGTGCAATTGCAATACCAAGCACATAGTGGTATAATTATGGTCAGGCATGCTTTCAACTCCTTGGTATCATGATGCTTGTTTAGATCAAATGTGCACTCTCTTTTCTGCCTTACCCTACCCTCTTTTTTATCTTTTTTTGATGATATCTTTCCTTAGATTAAATTCAAATGAATTATAGTGAAAGAGCACTTAATTGTTTATCAATTGAATCAAGTAGACAATGAGAATTAGACATTATATTAGTAAGAGACTAGGTGAACTTATAGTGGTAGTAATTGTTGCTCTCAAATTAAATCTTAGAACCACTCGACCCTTGGAGTGACAAACATAATCTTAAAATCGATAGAGACATTTTGTGCTATGTACATGTTGCCTCCCCTTGGACCTCTCAGAATGCCCATTTCTTGAGAGGGTCAGTTAGAGCAATCAAAAAGACAGATAGTAATAATGGTGTAATCATATATAATAACAACATCTCTCATAAAGCACCATGAGCCTTTATCACCCCATTCTTGGTGTACCCTTTAATGCATGCACTCCATTGACAAGTCATTATAATAAAAAGTGTTAGTAAAAGATAAAGTGAAAATTATTATATGTATACAAATAACTTATTGATGTTTGTTTGATTAACTTATTTATATTTGACTAATTCTTATATGTATTCTTCAATTTTGACATACATGTGTACATATGTTTTTGTTTTGACCATTTTTATAGCCCTTGGATTTGCTTTGGTTTTGAAGTTTTCATTGGCCCTTGGATTTTGATTATTTTTTTTAGTCCATACATTCATGATAACTATCCTATAATGATGCATCCTTTACAATAGTCTTACATGATTTACAGTATTTCATTTTTAAATATAACATATGATGCACACAACTCTTTATTTTAAGATAAGTGATTCATAGACTTCATCCCTCACCTGAAAAGGGGGCATATAGTAGGTTTGTCTTAGAGATTTAGTCTTTGATTGATATATGGTTCATGTTTTGGGTTAAATTATGTGATTAAAATGGGATGGATTGAGAAGAATAATGCATAAGTTAGGAATTTTACATGATTGTGAGGAAAAATTGGCAAATTCTATGACATTATTAGACAAATTACAAGGATCAGATTGAGTAGATTTTATCATATTTAGTAGATTGATGGACAAATTATGGCATTCTATATCACTTTGAGGTACACATGGATAAAATTTGGGGAATGAATGTTATTCATGTAAATAATTTCTATTTATATATTGAGGATCAATGGTACTACATAAGCACTTTAGGTCTAAAATCCATCTAAAGTGGTTGATTCATATTTTTAATTTACATATGAACCTATTTCAAGGTTAAGATTTGACATACGAACTTATCTTGAGTTCAACCTTGACATAAAAACTTGTTTCAGGGTTCCACCAAAATATTTATGATGATATTTTGAGTAATACATTTGAGATTCTACATTGCTCAAATTCTAGTACTTATCTATCTCCAATGAGAATTGAGACTTTTATACTTCTCAAACCATGTTTTTAGCAGTTACATCTCTTTTGATCATAATCACCCTTTGGTATTCTCCAAATGAGTTCAAATGACATCTTGGTTCATATACTCTCAGGTGTATTCATTCCTTGACTTTTCAATTTAAAATAGTTCAATAATTTATATTATTTCATATTTTATGTCATGAGTGGGCATTGATCTCTACATGCTTCCTTACAGATTTTGCTTAGAGCAAGCTAGATGTTTGAGGCATACATGGCAACACCAAGTGAATTTAGACACAAGTACCATATTTATTTATTTTATCCTTTTAATCTAGCATTTTCAAAAAATAGACTAAAATAGGGGAATTTTTAGACACCTAAATTTAGTATTAGGTACTTGAAAACATCAAATTTGACATATATTTGACATGTACACATTTGACTCTTGTGCACACCTTTCCTTGTCCATTTACCTATCTATTTACTTGGCCAACCCAATTTTTTATTATTCATATTCAATATCTTTGTAATTTATGTTAGAACACTCCATAATCCTAAGTAGACTATCGTTATATTCTAGATCTTTGTTTTTCCCTCTCTAGATAGTGTCAGTAATAGTCAAATAGTGACAATTACTACAAGTGCCTACCTTTTCTAATAGTGTCCCATGATCCTTAATAACTATTTTTTAAATTCAAACATCTCCTTGGGTTGGCCTACCATGTTTCACATGTTGGTAATGGCATAAATATCAAAGAGTCATCTATAAATATAGATCAATCCTAAGGTCATATTCACTTATAAATTATATAGAGAATCACTTGGGAGCTTGAGAAATCCATTTCACTTCCTTGAAACATTATCACAAAAGCATACACATCTAAAAATTGACCAAATGATTATCCCTAAATATAATATAAACACTAACATAAGGTTAAAGTTGCATGTTGTCAAGTTTTAAAATCCAAAGCATTGCATTGCATTTTAGTGGATCACGATTGGAATGTAGATAACACTCAAGCACTCAGTAGGGAGTGGTTGGGGCTATCTAACTCATATTTATAACCCTTTTTTCCAAGTTAACCTTTTATTGAAATTGAATCTAGGTTTTTAAGGCAAAGATAAGTAAAATAAAAATTTATATACAAAACCCAGGACAAGGAAACATCCTAAAATCATCTACAAAGGCAGGCATAGCGATATGTGGTAAAATAGATTGGCACAATCAACCTAGAAAGTGATCATTGACAATGGACAATGTTAGTTTCCATATGTGTTTGTGCTTTTCCAATAGCATCTACACATTTTTTGGCATTTTGTTGTTTGAGTAGAGAAGTTATAGACCTATTACAAAGTCATTTTTAGGGCTATGACACAAGCAGTGAGTAGTACAAATAATAAAATTAGCTAAGTGCCTCTTCCCTCATTTGTCTTGTCAACTCTAAAAATAGTAAGTTTTATTTCAATATACATTTTAGCATTTAGATTTGTATGTTTAACATATTCCCTAACACAATTTAAATGTCAATAGTTTTATGTTATCTATATCACTTAAAATCTTAAATAAATAAAACAAAATCGTATGTGATTTCACTAATATTAATTAATTAAACTTTATTTCTATGTTTTACATATTATTTAGCATAGTTAATGGTGATTGAGTATTTACATCCCAAAATACTCAATTACAATTAACTACACTAACGAATATGTAAAATATAGAAATAAAGTCTAATTAATTAATTCTATATTTAAAAGTAGTGAAACACATAATGTTTTGTTTTTAAATTTTGAGAAATAAGTGATATAAATAACATAAAACTATTAAAATCTAGATTGTGTTATAAAGTACATTAATCATACAAATTTTAATTCAAAGATAGGTTGAAATCACACTACTTTTATACACTGCAATGCATGGCCAATGACAAAGCACCAGGGATTAATGGCTTCCTTGTGAACTTTATAAAAGTACTTGGCAATTTGTAGGGCCCAACTTGTTGCAATTTAATAAAGATTCCTTACAAAATAAGTCATTAGGAGTTATCATCAACAAAGGTAATATTAAATTCATCCCCAAGACTAATGAACTAGAGCTTATTACCAGTTGGCACCCAATCACCCTTTTGAATGTTTATTATAAAATCATTGCCAAAGTCATAGCGGATTGCTTCCACCATATTTTACATACAATCATTTGACCGTAGCAAACATGTTTCATAAAAATAAATATATATTGGATAATTTAATTGTTATTTGGGAAGGAATGGAATGGGCTTAGGTCTCTTACTAGAGGACCATCTTTCTTAAACATTATTTTGAAAAATATTATGATTGGATAGAATGACACTTTATTCTCATTATGCTTAAGGCTCTAAATTTTGGCCAATTCTTTCTCTCGGTAATGCAAAAAAAAATTCTGATGCATCTGCTCACCTTACCATCAATGGACATAAGGCTAATAGCTTTGGCCTTTTCCACTCCATTAGACATGGTTTCCCTTTATCATCTACTTTATATGTTATGATTGTTAGGGAATTTAGTTATATTCTTGCTCATAGAGAAATTTGAGGAGTTCTCAAGGTTATTATTCTTCATGGTCGCTTCTCTTAGTTCATCAATGGGAATTTTTCAAATGATACCTTCCTTACTCTTGATGAGCAAGAAGCTTCTGTAAAAGAGGCACTTCGATGCCTTGACTTTTTTTGCAAAGCCTCAAGGTCTAATTTGTAATGGGCCAAAACCTAGTGTTATAGACAAATCATGATACCTTTGCCTAAATGGATCCATCATTATCAATGGAAGTGGGTATATAAAGGAAAGATATTTGAATTCCTTAGTATTATTTTTAATTTTGATGGCTCTCGTTCAGATCTATGGAAATATTTTATTGATAAAATGGAAAAGAAGGTCTCATATTGGATTTCCAAACCTCTCTCCGTAGTCAGTAAATTTTAGATTTATACGAAAATCCTTACAACCATTCATATTTACTACTCCTCTAGACAGGCCCCCTCCAAAGCCTCATATGATAAATTAACAAAGGTTCGTAGAGACTTTCTTTGGTCTGATGCTAATAAAACTAGAGGCTATCACAGGGTTGATTTCCTCATGATAAAGGATGATTGAGCATCATTTATGGCTACAGATAAAGTATTTATATTTGTCTTAAGTGGGTGGTTAGAGCAATGGAAGGTGATAAGGCTTGAAAAATCCTTCTAAGGCATTAGATTTTTACAAAGACCCTTTATGGTAAAATCAGTTGGAAAATTATTGGCTTACATACTGTGTGGATTATCGATGCCCCTATCAGGATAAAAGGTTATTTTGTAGCCAAGAGCATACATAAGCCTTTAAAGTTGTTAAACATTTTATAAAATGGGTTGGAGATGGCCATATTAGAGTTATTTCCTTTAATGACCACAATATTTGGTGGTCCTGGGCCTATAATAACCAATACTAGTCTTCCTTTAGCAGAAATGCCAAGTATAAAAGATTTGTGACAATTTAAAAAGTGAATTCACACTATTAAGTATTTGATCTCTTCTCTATATTGGATAATATGGCTTCTACTAAATGACAAATATAAATTTCTTAATATAAACATACCTTCCATTTCGAGTAATCCAAGAGTTGATGCTTGATGTCATGCTACACAAGATGGGCATACAACATCCACATGTATGGTGGAAGGACTGGAGGTGGAACTATGACACTCCATTCAAAATATATTATCTTGTTATCATTCATCAAATCATGAGCTCATTATTTTTTGCTCTAGATAATTTAAATGGGCATTAAAATTTAAATTCTTTGCCTAAGGCTTCACTAACTAGACTTGATAAAATATGTGTTAGGATGTGAAGTCACTATTCATTGTCACTATTCACAAATCACTATTTATATGCACTATTCATGGTCATTATTCATGATGATGTGGCTTTTTGGTGATTTTGATGGTTAGTGATGTGGCATGTGAGTGATGTGGTTGATTATTGATGTGTCAGAGAGCCATGGAGGGTATCTCATGAGTGATCAGGTTGATGTGATGGGAGTGGGGTGTAACACTCCACCAAGGCACATAGGTTTATCCTTGGTAGTCACATGGGTGGTGTCACATGGTTTAAAAGATATAATGGTTGTTGTGGGTTTAATTTCTAAGGGACCTTATAAATCCTATGTGTGGAGATAGTCAAAAGATGATTATAAGCATCTTTTGGACTCATGTGGTCATATGGAGAATGGAGACAAGAAGTTTATTATTATTGTTTGTCCTCACCTTTGGAGTGGGAGACAATGTTTGGATCCACATGAAAGTGGCTTGGATCTTGTCTAAAGTGGATGAAACACTTTTTTTACACTTTCACATGAAGATAAACAAATTTTGATGATCATTGTTCACCCCACATGAAATGTGATGATTTTTTTGTTGCCACTATTAATTCTCTCTCCCCTCTCTCTCTCTCTCTCATGTTGTAAATGCTATTAATAAGCATGAAACTCTCTTTGTAATTAATCCAATTTGTGGATCCATGCAATTTCAATCTTGCATGCTTGGAGGTTGGATCCTATAGGCTAGTTTAGCTTGGTTCACAACCTGAATGCTTCAGGTGGAAGCATTGAATGCTTTAAATATTAACACTGATGGAGTTGATATGGAGGAATTGTTATAGAAGAGAGTTGATGCTGAATTAATGAAGTATGGAAGTTATCATTTTACCCATGGTTTTTCTTTGCACATTGCAAGGTTTCCACATAATCTCTATTTAATGTGTTCCCTCTTGTTCACTATTATTTATAGCTTTTTATTATGCATTAATTTAATTTCACTGTAGGATATAGTTCATTGATCTAGCATGTAGTATAAGGAATTTATTTCTAACATCTAGTATTAGAGCCATGTTGAAAAAATCCATGTGTGAGTGTTTTATGTTTTTGGTTGGTTGTGTGCAAGGTGAAGCTACTGTGACAGGATGAGAGACCAAGTGAAGATTAAAGAAGGAAAAAAGAGGTGTTTTATTTTGGAAGGTATATCTATATTATTAAAGGTGGAGGATCTCTTGGTGAATATCCTAATCACTTCATGTTGATGAAGAGAATCCCGTAGGAGAGTTGAAGAGAAAGCTAGAAAAAGTTTTTCAAACAAGTCAACAGTGTATACATTATTCTTGTTGAAGATGGAGCAACTCTACAGCTTGAGGAGAAAGTTGGACTCCTTTATAAGAGGTGGTAGAAAAGGCATGACCTTGTTATGGTTCTTGACAACAAATAGAAGGGGTTTTGATGTGGTATCCTACTGACTATTGTTAGCTGAGATGTTACATAAGAAGATAAATCCATGCAAAGGAAGGAGGTATAGAGAAACCTGAAGTTGTACCTATTTTGAAGTAGTTGAGGATAAGGAATATGGAGATGATGATGCAAATGAATAAGTGATATCTAGTGTTCTCGAAAGGATAAAGTCATGTGTTTGTACATGCGATAGAGCAGTGATGCATTTTTAGGCTCAAAAACTCGATAGGTGCAGTGATGCACCAAGTAGCACGATGACTTCCATAGAGTTGTGATTGGTCCACTTGTGTCATGTTGATAACTTAAAATCTATGTGAAGTCTAGTTTTGACTTCTATGACATCTTCTTTCCTCACTAATATCAAGAGTGCTACGTACACTAGTTGATGTTCAAGGAGTTGGCACAACATTATTCCTACATGGTGATCTCTTTTAAGGAGAGATAGATACAGATGAATGAGGTAGAAAGTTATTGGTTTACATTGAAATCACTATACATGTTGGTGTTGGTACCGCACATGTAGTATAAGAATTTTAGTACCTTCATGGAGAGCTTATGCATTTAGACATGTTGTATATAGGCCCCAATATGATCACTATTTTGATGGCTTAGTGATAAAGATATGATGAAGGTGATATGAGGAGAAAACCAAGGATGGGAGAGCAATGAAGTACCCCACTTCTTGCATTGTTGAGTTGTCTTCCCAAGAGCATCCTATAATTGAGGAGAAGGCATGTTGTGTCATATGTATTAGATTCATCAGAAGTAGGAACCCTCATGATGTCATGGTGAGCACTAAACTAGATATTCTTAAGTAGTGGAAGTTATGAGTGGTTCATGGAAAAATCTTGATTGGAAGATTGGTCTGTGTGTGGAGAAGTGATTTGTCACTTCAGTGCTACAATCTGCTATGGAGAAGTAGATGTTGATAAATCCAGTTAGGATAAAGAAGTTTTAGTAGTGCAACAAAACTTATACTAGGTTTATGTCAGGGTAATATAGGGCATGGTTGGTAGATAGATATAAAAATGCATAGGTGTGGCAAAGACTGTGTATATTGAATTCAAGTGGGAGAATGTTAGGATGTGAAGTCATTATTCATATTCACTATTCATGAATCACTATTCATGAATAACTATTCATGGTCATTATTCATGATGATACGGCATGTTGGTGATATGGATGGTTAGTGATATGACTTGTGAGTGATGTGGTTGATTGGTGATATGGTAGGGGCCCATGGACGGTTTCCCATGAGTGATCAGGTTAATGTGATGGGAGTGGGGCATAGCACTCCACCAAGTCACATGGGTTTGTCTTTGGTAGTCACATGGGTGGTGTCACATGGTGCAAAATATAAAAGGGTTGGTGTGGATCAAATTTTTAAGGGACCCCATGATTCCCATATGTGGAGATAATCAAAAGGTGATTGCAAGGATCTTTTAGACTTATGTGGTCACATGGAGAATGAAGATAATAAGTTTACTACTATTGTTTGTCCTCACTTGTGGAGTGGGAGACAATGTTTGGATCCACATGAAAGTGTATTGTATCTTATCTAAAGTGGATGGACCACTTTTTTGAACTTGCACATGAATATAGACAACTTTTGATGATCATTGTTCACCCCACATGGAATGTGGTGAATTTGTTGTTTTCACTATTCATTCTCTCTCCCCTCTCTCTCTCATATTGTAAATGTTATTAATAAGCATGAATATCTCTTTGTAATTAATCTAATTAGTGGATCCATACAAGCTAAAGATTTCATGCTTAGAGGTTGGATCTTGTAGGTTAGGTTAGCTTGGTTCACAACCTGAATGCTTTAGGTGGAAGCATTGAATGATTTGTTTGTAAGCACTAAAGGAGTTGTTATGGAAGATCTATTGTATAATATAGGTTTATGCTTTGTATTAATAAATTTTGGAAGCTATTATTTTTTATGTGGTTTTTCCTTTCACATTTCAAGGTTTCCATGTAATCTCTATGTAATGTGTCATCTTGCTTGTCTATGTTTTTTATAACTTGTTTCTGCATTTATTTACTTGCACTGTAGGGTATAGTTCATTGATTTAGCATGTATTATTAATAATTTATTCCTAACAATATGGAATGCCAAACTTGAACCCAAGCTTGTGCATTGTCTTTAGTACCTAGTTTATCAAGGCCTTCCTCTTTGGGAATGCCTCCTATATATTAAAATTGTTTAAACCAAATGTTTAACTTGCTCTAGATTTGAGTTCTTCAAATATCTCTTTTGGACATGTCTAAGAGTTCAATTTGATTGGCAAATAATTCACAACATTTACTAATTATTCCATCTGGAGCCCTTCTCTTGGCATGAGGTTTATTTTTGGAATAAAGCTTAGTGGTCGACTTATATTGCTTTTGTATGGAAATCCTTATGGCTATAATTTTATTTTAGCTATGGAAATCTAGAAGATCAACTATTTTTAATAATAAAGAAACATCTTCATAGTTGTATGTTAATAACAAGGTGATTATTATTTATTCGGCTCTTATGTAGATCCAAGCTCAAGCTAAGAATGTGGCATTCAAGTTTCAACACTTATAGGATCTACTCAACCACTAGGGGAGTGTTCCCTACACTATAAGTCACTTCCCCTTATACCAACCAGCTCATGGCTCCCCCCCTTCAACCCCTAGGCATCAATGAAGCTGCTCTCATAGTCAAAACTACTTCTTCACTCCTCTTTATTAGGGGTTGGAGTCCACCACCATGTGTGGGAAGTCTGTCACTAGCCTATCATGATGGAACACACATGTGCATGGGGTTGGTCTGATTGGTAGCTTTATTCAATTGCCTTATTTATGGGGCATCATTGTTGCATTCTTTCCCCTCTGCCCCCTCTCCCACCCAACAAAACTTCTTAGAATGGTTGGGTGGTGCCCAATCCCCATTTAGTTGAGCCTTGCATTTGAAATGTCCAGCCTCTCAAGGATGATCTACTTCCATCTCCTTCTAGGGTTATGGCCTCTCTTTAAAAATATGTGTTTTATATTTTCTATGCAATCTTGTGAACTCTAGGTTTTCATGTTTCATCGATAATTTTTTAATTTGAATCGTATCCTCTCTTTGATAAAGAGTTTAGGTCGTACATAACAATCGACTACTTTATTATTGTAACTATCCTTATATCATTATTTAATTAATAATAGATATAATGATACATTCCAATAATAAATTTAAAAATCGTCTTTTTTTAAAAAATAATTAAAGCGTTTGAAAATATCTCAGATCTCAACCTTTAACTTGACATCTTTTAGAAACAACTCTATAAAATAATTTGAATCCAATCATATTTCTTATTGCAAATTTTTTATACAAATTTTCTTATTAAGAATGTTAATCTTCTCATAAATATTAACACTCGCTATATTTTTATTAGTCCCTACCAAGGCATGGTACTATAACTTTCATTGAAAGTATTAATTTCTTCCTTCCAACCAATTAGATTGCACAAATTAACATATTAGTATCACAATTCTATAGTTTTATGTGCATTATTAGTAATGAAATTACTTAGATGTTTACACAAAATGATTATATATCACACTGAATAAGTAAATATGAGAGATCACATAGCAATAATTGATAGCAAATTAGAATACTGGATAATATAGAAAAGACACTTTGAGGGGGAAACCTCCACAAAAATGCATTAAGAGCATAA
Organism: Torreya grandis; assembly: GCA_037957365.1. Taxonomy (NCBI): domain Eukaryota; kingdom Viridiplantae; phylum Streptophyta; class Pinopsida; order Cupressales; family Taxaceae; genus Torreya; species Torreya grandis. The sequence continues at coordinate 504,564 of JARHVA010002680.1, forward strand.
TACTTAACATGATCCTCAAAGACTAACCACTACCTCTTATATATAGTCTACTTAGCCATAGTTATTAATAGGCTGACATAACTAAGAACATAAATAAATGTAAAAGAGGTATGTAAAACACAAGTTAGCCACACATATCCCTAAACACACCAAAGGTTAAGGGTGTAGCATGCCCCTCCCCTTCAAAATAAAGTTGAGTCAACTCTGGATGTTGTTGCACAAAGGATTCATCCTCCCAAGTGGCATCTTCACAAGGCAAATTCTTCCATTTTATTAGGTACTCCTTAATTGCTCTAGATCACAATTGTTGAGTATATATTTGAAGGATCACCTCAGGATCAAGAATAACTCTTCCTTCCTCATCCAATTCTAGTAGCTCAGTTTGAGTAGCAATTATATGTCCAATGATTTTCTTCAGGCATGATACATGAAATACTGGATGTATGCGAGTGGAGAAAGGAAACTCCAGCTTGTAGGCCACACTACCAATGTTTTGCAAGATCTGATAAGGCCCATAATACTTATGGGACATCTTGTTATCCTTTTTTTGTTGCTTCAAGGACATCTGCTTATATGGTTGCAAGCAAAGAAAAATACAATCACCAATGTCAAAATGCCTCTCACTACTATGTTGATTTGCCTACTGCTTCATGTGATTCTGGGCCATGTCTAAATTTTCATGCAAACTTGCAAGGACCTCCTATTGATGGTGAATATGTTATTCAATTGCACGAACCTTAAGATGGACCTTTAAGGTTGAAGTGATGGATGGAGGGTGGTATCCATATAATTATAGAAAAGGAGATATTTTGAAAGAACTATGAACAGAAGTATTATACCACCATTCATCAAGTGGCAACCAATGAACCCATTTATCATGTTTATCAAAAACAAAACAATGAAGATATCCTTCTAGATATTTTTTGACTACCTCAGTTTATCCATATAATTGAGGATGATAGGATGAACTATGAGCCAACTGGGTGCCTAAATATGCAAATAACTTAGTCCAAAAATTGCTAGTGAAAATGGGATCTCTATCACTGACAATGATCTTAGGGGTACCATGCAATTTCTAAACTAAATTGAGAAAAGCAGAAGTTACTATACTAGCAACAAATGGTAGTGATAGAGAACAAAAATGAGCATACTTACTAAGACGATCTACCATAACCATGATAACATATTGACCATCAGATCTTGGTAGCCCTATAATTAAATCCATAGACACCTCTTCCCAACATTGGCTAGGGATGGATAAAGGCTTCAAAATACTTGGAGTTTTGATGGTTTCTCCTTTATTTTGTTGATAGATCATACATTCAACCACATATTTCTAGACATCCCCTTTGAGTCCTTCCCAAAAAAAATCTTGTTTGATTATATGATCGGTTTTCAAAAATCTTGACTAACCCCCAATTGAATTCCTGAAGGATTTTTTGTTTAAGAAGAGAATTCTTACATAGGTATAATCTATATTTATACCATAATGCATTAGCCTTCCATGTGAATTTTTCAAATCCACCCAAAATTTACTGAAGATTTTGAATCAAATCATGAGTAGCACTATCATTATCCCATTCTGATCATGTTTCCTCTAACTAATCTGCCTACAGAATGGTCATAGTACATAGCAATGCCTCAATTGATTCATCCTTTTTGGATAGTGCATATGCCACTACATTGTCTTTGCCTTTTTTGTAAACTATTTCAAAATGATAGTCGAACATCTTAGTTACCTATATATGTTATTCTTCATATGACAGCCATTGTTCTAAAAAATATTTGAGACTATCATGATCAGTTTTTACCTGAAATTGATGACCCATCAAATAAGACCTCCATTATTTGACTGCATGCAAAATGGCCTTCATTTCCTTCTCATAAATGGGCTTGTGCTGATTTTTACCCTTCAGTTGATGACTTTCAAATGCAAGTGGTCTACTTTATTGCATGAATACAACACCCATACCGTACCCAGATGCATCACATTCAACCAAAAAAGTCTTGGAAAGATCAGGAGTGGCCAACATTAGAGTGGTGCACATAGCCAATTTCAATCATTCAAATGCTCTAGTAGCTGTATCAATCCACTAAAGGAGTATTTATTCAATAAAGAGGTGAGTGGGGTTGAAATACTACCATTAATTTTGACAAACCTATGATAGTAACAAGTTAACCACATAAATCCCCTTAGTTGCTTGAGCGTCTTAGGAATCGGCCAGTCCACCATTGCTTGAATTTTTTTAGGATCCACTTTCACTCTTGCATGTGAAAATAAATGACCCAAATACTCAACCTCACAAGCTCCAAAATTACATTTAGAAGGTTTGGCATACAATTGATGTTGTTTCAAAATTGAGAGCACCTATTTCACATGGTGCAAATGGTCTATCTAATTTTTACTATAAATGAGGCTATCATCAAAAAATACCAGAATAAATTTCCTCAAAAATGGTCTAAAAATAGTATTCATCAAACCCTAAAAGGTGGATGGTGAATTTTTTAGTCCAAAAGGCATAACCAAAAACTCATAATGGTCCTCATGAGTCCTAAAAGCATTTTTAGTTATGTCTTCATCATGGATCTAGATTTGATGATACCCAAAATATAGATCTAACTTGGTAAAATAGAGAGCACCATTTAATTCATCTAGCAAATCATCAATGATAGGAATAGGAAACTTATCTTGGATAGTGTACTTGTTGAGTTCTATATAGTTAGGACACATCCTCTAAGTGTCATGTTTGTTTCTCACCATGACAATTGGTGAATAATATTCACTTTGGCTATGGTGAATGATTCCTATGTCCAACATCTCCTGTACCATCTTTTTAATTTAATTTTTTTGGGCATAGGGATACTTGTATGGCCTGATGTTGGGTGGTGTAATACTAGGAATAAGTTTAATAACATGATCATGTGTGTGGTTGGGTGGAATTCCTTTCAGCATGTCACCAAAAATAATCGAATGGGCATCAATCACTTATTAAAAATTAGGAGGCGTAGATGGCTGAGTTGGCTAAACTTCCATGGAAAACAAGCAAATTACAAACCTTTAGCACCCTTTCAGAGAATCTTTGTCATTTGATGGGAGCTAACCAATTGTAGAGATTTAGCTCTTAATCCCCTTACCTCAAATAGCATTCCCTCATAATGAAAGCACATGAATAATTCCTATAAATTCATCTCAATGGTGCCCAAAGTGGTGAGCCACTGTACTCCCATAACAATGTAGTCTCCCATACATAAGAGAATCCAACAAGTAGTCTCCCATGGCCAGCTTCATACTATAGCATTTTCTTGAATAGCTGATAGTACCACCATATGTGATCATGATCTAAAATTTTAGAGCAGGATAAATGAAACAATTCAAGCGAGCAGCCAACTTACTGTTGATAAAGTTGTGTGTGCTCCCAGAATCAATCAATACAATGACCTTCTATTTATTTGGGAACCCCACCACCTTAAGAGTTTGAGGAGTAATAATACCTAAAAGAGCATGAAAAGAAGTCTTTAGATTCCTCCTCAAGACCTTCTTCATCCTCACCAATTGCCTCCTCATTATCATCATCTTCATTGGTACCTTCGATATAAAACAACTTATTTTTAGCACAATGATGGTCTTTGCTCCATTTATTGTCGCAACCATAACACAACCCTTTGGCTCGCTTCTCTTCAATTTGTTAAGGTGTCAATCTAGTGGTTTGAGGATATGATGGTGCTAGAAAGGTGTGATCGTGACCAATAGTGAAGGTTTTCTGTTTGACCATCTCTTTTTCCTCTGTCATGCGTGCTCATGGAATAGATTCTGATACAGATGTTGGGTTAAACATTTAAACCTCCAATTATATGTTATCTTTGAGGCCACCTAAAAACAAATCAATCAATTTTTTTCAATGATGTCTTCCACCCATAAAGATAGATTCTAAAATTGATGAATATAATCCTTCACAGTTCCTGTTTGTCATAGTTTGGCTAACTAGTTAAAGTAGTTCTCAGATACATTATTATGATAATGATCCAACAACTCATCAATGAAAATAGACCATGTAATAGAAGCACCATTCTTTTTATTTTGAGCACACAACCAGTGATACCAAATAAATTGCTCAGGTTCCAGATACAGAGATGCCACTATCACATTCTGAGAACTAAGAGTTTGATGCAAATTAAATAAATTCTCAATTTGGGTAATCCAAGTGAGAGGATCCTTACCATCAAACTTATGCATGTCCACTTTTGGAAACATTAGTTTCACATCAAAATTAGAGTTGTTAGTGTTGAGAGCAGAACCCGAATGATGAAGTGTAGGGTTGTTTGATTGTAACTTAGATGAAAGGGTATCCAATTTAGTAGTGATTTGATTTAGTTGAGTGTGAACCCCATTATTCTCTTCGTGCATCCCTGAAACATCACTTTGAACTACAACAAAGTCATCATGCCGCACTAAGCCCTTTATGTCAACCTGAAGTTAAGAAATCAATAGATCTAAAGTTCTAGATATTTTGTCATCGACAGGAGTTTGAGGAGTTTCTTGCCTCCCTTTTCTTCTCCATGTAGAAGGACTTGCCATATACAAACCCTAAGAAGATTTTTGCCCTAAAAAATGTGTACCAGGAGATTATACCATTGCGATCACCTTATCAAGATGAATCTAATGACTACCTTTATGCACTATGATAAAAAAAAATTGGCACCAAAAAAGTGTATCGATAAAATATATTGTTGTGATTGACTCACTGAGATGAATCCAACGACTATAATTGTGCAAAGGGAAAAAAAATTCCAAACTTTTTTTTATTGTTTTTTTTCAAAAAAACATTTTGGACAATACTACGCTGACATAAAAAATTAATTCTTCTCAGATTGCAAGTTATGTTTCTTCATTCCTTCCTCTCTTAGAAGTTGCGCCTCACTAGATCCAAAAAAACAATGCCACAAGAAACTTGCCCAAATCGAAGCTCTGATACCACTTTTAATGAAATTACTTAGATGTTCACATCAAATGATTATATATCACACTAAATAAGCAAATATGAGAGATCATACAACAATAATTGACAGCAGAGCAGAATACTAGATAATATAGCAAAGCCACTTCGAGGGGGCAATCTCCACAACAATGCACTAAGAGCATAATACGTAACATGGTCCTCAAAGACTAACCACTACCTCTTATATATAGTCTACTTAGCCATGGTTATTCCATAGGCCGACCTAACTAAGAACATAGAGAAATGTAAAAGAGGTATGTAAGCCACAAGTCGGCCACACATATCCCTAGACACATCAAAAGTTAAGGGCATAGCATTATTGTAGAATATTTCTTAAACTATTATTAGAGAATATTCTATTTTCTTACTAACTATTGGATAAAATTTTATTATATTAAAAAGAAAACAAATTCTTTCTAAATTAAACTACTCTCCATCTTTTAATAAATTACTAGTTTGTATTCAGTTTAGATTCTAATAATATACTTCTATGTGGACTTCTAAATTGGAAGTCAAATCTTTTTAAAAATATACAAATTTAAAATTGAAGTGTGTGTGTGTCTATATATATATATGAATGAATATGATTAAATTCTAACCTATTTGAAATGGTTATTATTAACAATTTTTATTTTAATAGATTATTTATTTTTAAGAATTTTTTTATCCATATATTTGTACATACTAAATGGTTATTATTATTAGTTTTATCTAGTTTTAATGTAGATTCCCATTCTTAGGTTTTTTCACTATAAAATAAGAGGTTTACTTCGTTGTGATGCATAGTGGATAGCATACATATCTTCCACAAAGATTTTTTATTATTATTATTATTTTATAATAAAAGTTCTTTTGTGTAATATTCTTGGAATCTATTTCAATTCAATAGATAATAGTTTATTTTATTATAACACGTGTCTTGTTTTCCAAATTACATCCTTAATTTAGATAAATTGTTGCCTTCCATGTATAGTTTTTTATGCTATGATGAGGAATCGCTAAACCAACTACACGCTTAGAGATCACCATGTCATAGATATACCCTTTTGATTTTGGTACATAACTTTCAATCTAGAGTCTAAATAGGCAAGATAACTTAATATAGGGGCCAGTCGACAAGTGAATAATCAAACCTTCATGATTACAAATAGGTTGTTATAAGGCTCATAATTAATCTAAGTTATTTATAACTAACTTAAAATAAAAGAATGAAATATTTTTTTGTGAATTCTTGGAACAATTCATGTTTGGAACAATTCATGTTTAACTTATGAAAAATGATGGTGTTAATAACCATGTCCCTTGAACATGCAAAATCTATTAGCTTGATACAAAATAAAGATGTTGCATCTACTAATTAAAAATAAATCGAGATCAATAAAGTAAATTCCCTAAAGATTCAGAATTGTAACCATTTAGTGCAATTGACAAAAATTATATACTATCTATATGATGTTTTAAACAAAAAAATCAATTTAATGACTATATTACTTAAGTTTTCTTTAATTATTTTCTTGTATGTTATTACACTCACAACTCTATGTTCCAACTACAAAATGGATTCAATTTACACGTCATTCCTTTTTACTCTGTTAAATTATTATGTGGTTTTGTTTAACTATAATACTCCCTCTCTGTATCTAACAACTCTATGTTCCAACTACTAAATGAATTTAATTTACATATCATTCCTGTTTACTCTGATAAATTATTATGTGGTTTTGTTTAGCTATAACACTCCCTCTCAATACCCAACAAGGATTGTGCCTTGCTAATATGCAACCTTTGTTCTACTATCTTATAACTTAACCTCCAAAAAAATTTATGTAAACTAACACAATTGACATTACAGTTTCTATTACAATTGACATAATAAAGGTAGGGACTAGTCCCTATGCGGCCGTTGTTATAATAGTCTCTGCCAAGGTAGGATACTAGAGTTTTCACTAAAAAACCAAATATTTTTTTTCCTCTAGCCAATCAAAATACTTGATTTAGCATATTATTATAACAATACTAAAGTTCTATATGCAAAATTATTAAGATATTCCCTAAAGTGGTATTAAGGAATATTTTACTTATTAATAATTAGATGATTTTTTTTTATATAATTAAAAAATGTGCTTTATAAATTGTACTCAAAGTTTATTTGTCATAATTTATTGTCATTACTACTAACAACTCAACTTGGTAACTTTCTATTCTAAATAACAAGTTTCACTAGTAGTCAAAATAACACAGCGTAAATTTATTTCTAATTTTTAATTAAAATTTCTATTATACAATATTTTTAAACTATAAAACTATAAAATATTTTTTTATTAAATTTTTAAAAAAAAAAAAAAAAAAAAACCTAAACTTAAACTTTTTATATTTTTTATTATAGAACTTTCTAAATATTAATCGTGAACTTCTATTTTTTCAAATTATAAAACTTTTTAAATATTAATTCTAAATTCAAAATATTAAAAAATAAATATACTTTTCAAATATAATTAAAAAACAAGGAATATTTATTTAATATATTACTATGTTATCATTAAATGAAAAAAAAAAAAAAAAATCTATTATAAAAATAAGAAATATTAATAAATGAAAATGTTTATCTCAATAAAATAGTCACTAAATATATTCTAAATACTAAACTATTTTAATATAAGTTGGTCATATACATATACATAATTTCAAATTTCATTCCATTTTTTTCGCCACGATTTTATTTCTCTCACATTATTTATATATTTAATATTAATTATTTTAAACAATTTAAATTATAAATAAACTATCAAAGTCAGTAATGCTTTACTTCTCTTAAATATTTTTATTGTTCTTTAATGTATTGTAAGTATTTATTTATTTTTATTTTTTAAAATAATTTATTTAAATTTTTTTTTAAGAACCAATTGTTAGGTTGTGGAGCTAAAAGCTTCACCCGGATGCAAACATGGAGGGTCGCTGAGTGTCACAGTCACCAGCGTCGGTCAAGCCAACCGATGACGGTCAGGGGTAGACAGGAAAGCAACTGACATCGGCAGGAGTCGACCGACGTCGGTAACCTCCAGGGAGACAGAGACCGACGTCGGTCGCCTGTGCAGTTCCGAACTGCTAGTTCACGAACATTTTGTTAACGAACGGTTGTTTGCATGTTAAAGGCTAATTTTAGTCTTAGAGCTGCGGATCTAATTATTGTAATTGGATGTCTAATTATTGTTTGCATGAGATCTATATAATAGACTCATTGGCTGTATTGTAAAGTGTGTTAGTTGAGTAAGAGCAAGGTGTGTTCCTCCTAATGCCACAGTGCCAAGTGTGTATGATCAGGGAGATATGCAGGTTGTTGTAAGGTCTGGTAGAGATCCACAGGGGTGTTGGTTTGGAGAATCAGAAGAATTTTTCATGTGTGTAGGATCTTGGTCGGTAGGTGTGCAAGGCCACGTTTGGAGATCGACATGTGTAAGTAAGATCATTGATTTGCAGGTGTTTGTGTGTGCAAGGTCTAAGGTGGATCTGCAGGATAGCAAGGTCAAAGGTGACGGGCAACACAACAGGTAGCAAGATCAGGGGAGATCTACTTGGAGTACGTTAAGTACTTAGAGTGCGTGGAGTACTCAGATTTGGAATGCGTGGAGCACTTGTGTACTGGCAGTAGTGATACTGACTGGTGGTACTGGCAGTAGTGATACTGACTGGTTGGAGGTGAACACCAACTTTGTGTTTGAGTTGTGTGTTGGAACCGTAAGAGAGAGAGTGAGCTCTTGAAGAGATTTAATTTTTATGCCCTAGAGGTGTGGGAGCCCTAGAGGTGTGTAAGGAAGAAGACTGTGGCATCTTTTTTGTTGTATTTCTTTCTGTAAGAGTATTAATACAATTGGGTATTGTCTCTCATATTCTGTGTTATTTTTGAATTCTAATTACTTGTTACTTCTGGTTTAATTATGTATTTAGTTGCTTGTTCATGGTAATCAATTGTGCTTCTGGGTCCTAACAGTAGAGTCAGAGCATGTTTGTTGTTCTAGATTCCTGACAAAGTGGTATCATAGCTAAGGTTGCAGGGAGTAGGTTTGTGTTTGATTACAGATCACTCTCAAGAGTTTCTGATTGAGTGGGAGTATAGTAATGGCAGAAGAAAGCACACTAAGAATGGAGGAATTGAAAAGCACGAATGGTCAATTACGGTGTTATAGAAAGAAAGAGCAGGTAAAGAAATATTGTTGGTTGGTAGAAGATCAGCATGAAGAAACTGAAGAAGCAGATGTTGTAGGTGTTGTTGCATAGAATGCTCTGGGATGTTCCTTGGATAAAGTAAAATCTTGGTTTATAGATTATGTTGCCTCTTTCCATGCAGCCCCATATAGAGGGGTTGGTGAGCCTTGTCAAAGTATTGGCAAAGGGAAAGTGTTGCTGAAATTGCAGGCGGCCAACACATGGGTGTTGAAGAAGGTCATGCAGGGCCCAGTCTTGAAGATGCAGCTAATTTTTTCAGAAAAGTTGGGTGATGAGAGATGCACAGGAACTCTCACAGCGGATGCACTTGAATTAGCATGTGGTAAGAAAGTAGGTACTCTTTATCTACCTACTTATATTACTGATTCCACTTCTGTTACACAGGTGTGGCTTTGTAGGCTTGGTCACATAAGTGAGAAGGAAATGGATGTTCTTAAGTCAAATGGTAAGAGTTCAGCTTCAGAGAGCATAGACCGAGATTTCTGTAAGCAGTGGGATGCTACAAGAAAGGATTAGATTTATTGCAGAAAAAAGAAGACTGATGTATTTGACAAATTTAAGAACTAGAAAGCCTTGGTGTTCTTGGAGGAGATGATGGACAGAGATTAGCAGAGGAGGCTGAATAACTTTGAATAGGGCAGTTTGAACAAGGTTTTGATCTAAAAAGAGCTCGCGAGTAAAAAGTCATCACTCAGAAAAAACACAGGTACCAACGTTGGTCAGAGGTAATCAACGTCGAACAGACAGGTATCGACGTCGGTCATGTGCAGACCAGAGGAGTTGGTGGTGTCGGGCAGGTGAAAATCGACATCGATAGGATAACCGGCGTCGGTGACCTGGACAGTCGCATGGAACCGACGTCGATCAGATGCACACTGTGTGGTGACCGAAGTCGATCACTGAAACGAATTTTGGGCAGATAGCAAGTTGTCAAGGAGTCTCAAACACCTATATGGAGGACTGAAAGGGTAAGTAAGCCTCAAATTCATTGTTCCTCTTCTTTATACTCGATGCTCACTGCAGAGCAGGAAGGATTCAGGAAACAATGGGAGTATGGCATGAATAGGATGCAGAACCAAACGAGAGATTTGGTAGGGTTGCTAGCCGAAAGAAAGCACTAAAAAACGAATAGATACCTTAGTTAAAGAATAGAGAGAATGGATACGTGAAACGGAAGGTTAGGTCATATGGTCTTGATAAAGCTACAGGACAGTGGTACAGGATTTGATGAGTGGATGACAAAGCAGGGCTTTAGTCAATGTTAGTGTAACCATTGTATTTGTCTTATCAGGTTGGATGATGGTCGCAACATTATCCTGTTATTGTATGTGGATGGTATGCTAGCTAAGGTTCAGACATACAGGTTTTTTGTTGAGCTAAAGGTAAGGTTAGTTCAGTGGTTTGCCATGAAGGATTTGGGAGCAACGAAATTCTTTGGCATGAGTAATCTTAGAGAAAGGAAAGATCACATGTTGATGTTGTCACAGGATGATTGTGTGAAGGTAGTGCAGGATGCAGAACACGAAAAGTGCACCTATGGATGGATAGTTCACAGAACAGGGTCCCCAATCACATGATGAGGTTGAGTACATGTGTACTCCCTGAGTTTGCCCAAGCAGTGGGTGTTGTCAAAAAGTTTATAGTCAATTCGAGAAGGAAGCACTAGAAAGCAGTTCAGTGGGTTCTCAGGTATCTGAGAGGGACTAGCAGCAGGGATTCATGTTATGCAGGGTCAAGTACTTTGGATATGACAAGTTACTTGGATGACAGGTGTTGCACCACAGGATGTGTGATGGTTGATCTTCAAAGTTGAGCTTGAAGAGGGATACAAACCAGGAAACAAATTAGATGTTGTATAGGTACAGGTGCAGTTGTTTATCTTCAAGTGGCAGATTGTTAGGTTTGTGGAGCTAAAAGCTTCACCCAAATGCAAACATGGAGGGTTGTTGAGTGTCATAGTCACCGGCGTCGGTCAGACCAACCGATAACAGTCAGGGGTAGATAGGAAGGCAACCGACATCGGCAGGAGTCGACCGACGTCGGTCACCTCTAGGTAGACAGGGACCGACGTCGATCACCTGTACGGTTTCGAACTGCTAGTTCACGAATAGTTTGTTAACGAACCGGTTGTTTGCATGTCAAAGGCTAATTTTAGTCTTAGAGTTGCAGATCTAATTATTGTAATTGGATGTCTAATTATTGTTTGCATGAGACCTATATAATAGACTCATGGGCTATATTGTAAAGTGTGCTAGTTGAGTAAGAGCAAGGTTAGCTCCTTCAAAGGGAAGAGAGCAAGGTGTGTTCCTCCTAGTGCCACAGTGCCAAGTGTGTATGATCAGGGAGATATGCAGGTTGTTGCAAGGTCTGGTTGAGATCCACAGGGGTGCTGATTTGGAGAATCAAAAGGATTTTTCATGTGTGTAGGATATTGGTCGGTAGGTGTGCAAGGCCACGTTTGGAGATTTACATGTATAAGTAAGATCATTGATTTGCAGGTGTTTGTGTGTGCAAGGTCTAAGGTGGATCTGCAGGATAGCAAGGTCAAAGGTGACGGGCAACACAACAAGTAGCAAGATCAGGAGAGATCTACTTGGAGTACGTTGAGTACTTAGAGTGCGTGGAGTACTCAGATTTGGAGTGCGTGGAGCACTTGTGTACTGGCAGTAGTGATACTGACTGGTGGTACTAGCAGTAGTGATACTGACTGGTTGAAGGTGAACACCAACTCTGTGTTTAAGTTGTGTTGGGACCGTAAGAGAGAGAGTGAGCTCTTGAAGAGATTTACTGTTTATGCCCTAGAGGTGTGGGAGCCCTAGAGGTGTGTAAGGAAGAAGACTGTGGCATCTTCTTTGTTCTATTTCCTTTTGGAAGAGTATTAATATAATTGGGTATTGTCTCTCATATTTTGTGTTATTTTTGAATTCTAGTTACTTGTTACTTCTGGTTTAATTCCGCATTTAGTTGCTTGTACATGGTAATCAATTGTGCTTCCGGGTCCTAACAGTGAAGTCAGAGCATGTTTGTTGTTCTAGATCCCTGACACCAATTATTAGGATTTATATATTTAAAAATGTGATGATTCAAAACTATATATTTATGAATATACATAAGTTATTTTATCTATGAATATACATATGTTGTTTTTAATGATTCATTATTCTATCATGAATTATACTAGTATTTGATAAACAATATGATAGGACCGAAACCCCCCAAAGCCCTGACACAACTTGTCAGATTTAAGAGCACACATGATTACCAATGTATAAGCAACTAAACATGCGAAATCTAGAAGAACAAATAATTATCAATGAGAAAACACACAGAACATGAGAGGCAATATACAATTATATTCAACTCTTTACAAAGGAATCTACAACAAAGAGGTGGCACTCTTTCTTCCACATCCTGTGGGCTTACAGTAAACTTCCCTCCAGAGTAATCTTCTCTCATAGGTCACAACACATAGCTAACACAAGCTGTTGTTCACCTCATTGCACATCTGTACAATCGAGTACACAACCCTACTCCAAGTAGATCTCTCCATGATCTTGCTGATGTATTGCTGTCACCTTGGATCTAACGTCCCCGCGCTGATCTCCTTTCTGAACCTCGCATCCATACACCCCTGCAAATCAAACCTGATCTTACTTAAACACACATGGGGAATCCTACTTGATTCCACCATGGGAAGAACTCTCCAAGCTTCACATAGCTCTTCTCCAAATTCTCCACTTAACAATACAGCCCATGAGTCTCTCATATAGATCTCATGCATACACTAAAATTAGACGGGCGGCTCAAAGACTCGAACTGGTCTTCACATGCAAACTCCGCGTTCACTTAACTGACTGTTCGTCAACAGCAGTTCTGACCGCTACAGGTGACCGACGTCGGTCCCTGCCCTCCTAGAGGTGACCGACGCCGGCCGATCCTCTGCCGATGTCGGTTTCCCTTCTGCGTCCCCTGACCGACGTCGGTGTGGCCTGCCGACGCCGGAGACTGCTTACTTTCAGAAACCTCCTCCTTCTTCTGTTTGCAACAAGGTGAAGCTTTTAGCTCCACACCCTAACAATCTCCCACTTGGAGATAAAGAGCTACACCTGTACCCATACCAGTACTCTGTCTAATCTGTATCCTGGCTTGTATTCCTCTTCAAGCTCCCACTTGAAGACAACCCACCACACTCTTTGTGGTGCTAACCCTGTGCTTGAATTTTCTCCATTCTTCTGCCTTGCTATACTCCCACTCAAACAGCAACCCCTGTGAGTAACCTGTAATCAACAACACTTAACAGATCTGGGCCATCTGTTAGTCAAGCTCACTCTGAAAACGTCCAACCTCGCTCTGATACCAATTGATAGGACCGAAACCCCCCAAAGCCCTGACACAACTTGTCAGATTTAAGAGCACACATGATTACCAATGTATAAGCAACTAAACATGCGAAATCCAAAAGAACAAATAATTATCAATGAGAAAACACACAGAACATGAGAGGCAATATACAATTATATTCAACTCTTTACAAAGGAATCTACAACAAAGAGGTGGCACTCTTTCTTCCACATCCTGTGGGCTTACAGTAAACTTCCCTCCAGAGTAATCTTCTCTCATAGGTCACAACACACAGCTAACACAAGCTGTTGTTCTCCTCATTGCACATCTGTACAATCGAGTACACAACCGTACTCCAAGTAGATCTCTCCATGATCTTGCTGATGTATTGCTGTCACCTTGGATCTAACGTCCCCGCGTTGATCTCCTTTCTGAACCTCGCATCCATACACCCCTGCAAATCAAACCTGATCTTACTTAAACACACATGGGGAATCCTACTTGATTCCACCATTGGAAGAACTCTCCAAGCTTCACATAGCTCTTCTCCAAATTCTCCACTTAACAATACAGCCCATGAGTCTCTCATATAGATCTCATGCATACACTAAAATTAGACGGGCGGCTCAAAGACTCGAACTGGTCTTCACATGCAAACTCCGCGTTCACTTAACTGACTGTTCGTCAACAGCAGTTCTGACCGCTACAAGTGACTGACATCGGTCCCTGCCCTCTTGGAGGTGACCGACGTCGGCCGATCCTCTGCCGATGTCGGTTTACCTTCTGCGTCCCCTGACCGACGTCGGTGTGGCCTGCCGACGCCGGAGACTGCTTACTTTCAGAAACCTCCTCCTTCTTCTGTTTGCAACAAGGTGAAGCTTTTAGCTCCACACCCTAACACAATATTCAATAAATAATTTTTTTTAAAATATTGTTGTATAAGATCGATTGTCAAATTTAGTACTTGTTTAAGCAATTATACACATATACTATTAATACCATTTTCTATTGAATTTTGATGATAAATATTTTCCTCAACTCTTCTTTCATTATTGTTTACTTAATAATTTTTAATATTATATTTTTTCAGATCATATTATTTTTTGCGTCTTTAATATTTGGAAAATATGCCTCACACAATCTTCCACATAAACACATTGCAATGTATTATTTGTTTTTATTTAAAAAACAATTATACACTTCATTAAATATTAGTCAACAACTAATAAATAAATATTATTTACTAAAAAAAATCAGTGTTCTAATAATCTTATACAATTATAATTTATATAAAAAATAGAGCACTAAAATACTAGATGGTATTAAATTAAACTCGTAAAATAATAAAATACACAAAGATTTGATTTTGAAACCACCTATTATTCGTATAATCATGAAACTTTGCCTACACTTTATCCTCCAAAACTACATTAAATTTTACATATTTCTTAGATGGTACGAATTCCCAACTTAATAACAAGAATAAGCATTTATGGGCATATTTTATCTGATTTAAAGCATGTCAAAGTTGTTTTTAAATAAAATTTTGTGATTTTGTGACATTGGCTTTGGTTGTCCTGCGTGAACCTTTATGGAGTGAGACTTTTAAATGTTTGCAGAATTGGATCGGAGGCATACAGAATAAAACAGAACTTCGATCGGTACATTTAATTTCTATCTAGCGAACTCGTTCATCGAATCTGGAACGTGTCGACAGCTGACGCAGCCACCTTCTATCTATAATGTATTAAAACAGGTTCTCGTCAGCTAAGAACAGATCAAATTTTCATGTTTGAACGGCATGCCTTATAAAAATCCAGAAGCCGGAAACACTTGTATATTCTCTGCAATTTTGCCATACTCGGTTGCCGACTATTCCAGGAAATACAAAGGAAAACGATGGGGAAAATATCAATGGCAAGCAAGGCCTCAACAATACTATGTATTTTCATGGCAGCGCTGGTTATGCCTTCCTCGTTGAAGCCTAGAGACGGCTGCTTCTTATCATCGTTTATCCCTCCTCTATTCAGAGAAGACACCTTTGTGTTTCCACAGGAGGCAATGCCTACTAAATCTGGATATCTAACTGTGAACGCATCCTCCAAAGCAAGAATGTTCTATGCATTTTATGATGCCATAGAACCCCCTACACCCATTGCACAGACGCCGATAATTTTATGGTTACAAGGAGGCCCCGGCTGCTCGAGCATGATTGGCAATTTCTATGAATTTGGGCCATGGAGGATTTCCTCGGACGAAAGACTCTGTAAAAATCAGTGGCCATGGAATCACAAGTATGGTGTTTTGTTCATTGATAATCCAGTGGGCTCGGGCTACAGTATAGCCGAGAAGCATGAAGACATTCCTGTTGATCAAAACAGGATAGCAGAACACCTCTACAACGCTTTGAAGGAGTTTTACAGAACTAATCCGGATTTCAAAAACCGGGTTTTATTCGTTGCTGGTGAGAGCTATGCAGGTAAGTATGTACCGTCTTTGGGTCATCATATTTTAATGAAATCTAAAATGGGTGCAATTGAGAATGAAGAATTGAATCCATTTGGTGGTGGTGGTGTTAATTGTCCATTCAAACTTGGAGGGCTTGCTATCGGTAATGGGCTGACAGACCCTGAGATTCAGGTGCAGTCGCATGCCAAAGTGGCATACAGTTTAGGACTGATTGATGGAAAACAGAGGAGCCATGTTGAAGAATTGGCAGAACAGGTTGCAGTATTTATTCACAAGCACCAGTGGTTTGATGCCTACAAGGCTAGAACTGCTTTGATGGACTGGATTCAAAAAACCAGTGGTATTGCAACCCCTTTGGATGTGAGGAGGAGTGTTCCATACCACTTTTCCCCTCATGGAAAGGATTTCCTTGCGCCCTTTTTGAATCAGAAATCTGTGAAGGCGGCTTTGAATGCCGAGGAGAGTGCAGAGTGGGTCCCCTGTAATCCAAGGGTCCGCAGAGCTATGGCAAATGATACAACGAAGAGTGTGAAATGGATGGTGGAGAAGGTATTGGAGGAGGTTCCTGTTTTGCTGTACCAGGGCCAGTATGATATCAAGGATGGAGTTGTGAGTAATGAGGAATGGATGAGGACACTAAGGTGGAGAGGAATCTACAAATTCTTTGACGCTGAGAGAAGCTTGTGGTTTGTGGATGATAAACTTGCTGGCTATTGGAGGTCTTATGAAAATCTAAGTCAAGTTGTAGTTCTAGGCGCTGGTCATCAGGTTCCGGCCGATCAAGGTCTTCATTCTCAAAAGATGGCTGAAAAATGGATTGCAGAGCAATTAGCTTCTTCATCACAAGCAAGCCGGGGTATTTTATGAGTAATACACTCTTACCACAGGTAGCAGAGCTCAGGTTTGAACTGTGTTGGTAAAGTCAGGATTCATAATCTGGATAACTTTTTCTCTGTTCCTGAATCCTGAGATGCACTAAAATTATTTGCACAAATAATACGCACTCTTGTTTTTGCTACGAAAGCTATCACATTTCATTGATGCTGACCTCATATATATTTTTTTTAACTTTTAATCATTAGGCTATTTTCTAGTTTATCCACATGATATGGTTGCATTATGCATATCTGGTGTTCACCTTATGTAGGTGCACAATAGGAAATAAACAAAACTGCTAACAAATCTTGAATAACGCCTGAGATCAAATTCCACTAAGGGCAAATGGCATATTTTATGCCAAGCTAAAAAACTTTCGTTTGAGAAAGGCTACATTAAGTCAATAAGTTGTGTCTTGCCAAGCCCCCAGGTTTCGTGTTTTGGTGAGGACTTACATTTACAAGTTCATTGACCTTAGATGTTGATGTCGTCATTTAACAACCAAACAACTAAGTAGGTTTGTAGGACCTGTCAAAGTGTATCCACAATGTAATTCGTTTTTACCCTGCTTCAAACCATATTCTTAAGAGTTGTCCTTATTGTTGCCAACCTTCACTGCTCTTCATGGATGTCCAATAATGAAGTGCTCTGAAAAAAAAAATTAACAAGTCATAAACATATTAATGTTAAGCAATAGCAATCCTGAAAGCTAAAATATGCATGGAAATTGTTTTCAAAAGGCTTTTAGATGATAGGAATGAGGGAGGCCCTAAAAGTGATTTAGGTGGGCAGTGCCCTTGTTACACCAATAGGCGTTTCTTTACTATGAAAAGGTTCAATCCAATCCTGTAGCTGCAGTACAAAATTAATGCTGGAGAATAACCAGTAGCTCATAGACGACATTGCAGCTACAGCGCCCATTAACTTCCATAATTAACTTCACACGTAATTAATTAAGTTCAGATTTGCTTGAAATTAGTTTACTTATACATCCTATATTGTGCTGATCTTATCCTGATTACAAGTTATTCAATATTATGCTGATGTGATGAGCATGTCTTTGTTCATTTAATGCGATTGATTAGATTCTTGTACTCATTCTGTTGTCTGATCTCTGTTTTTCTTTTTTTTTATCACTAAATAGTCTCTTCTGAACCCAAATGCACCCATTCCAGACTCTATAAGAGGGTAACTCTGGGTCTCAGGCTTGATATCTCCTTAAACATGTCATTCGTGTAGGAGTATTTCTGGATATTGTTGGGCCTACAACGAGCGTTCACAAATCGGAGTTGAAGGAAGTTAATAAAGCTTCTATACTCTTATATATATTCCTAAAAACCTGGATGGTGTTTTTGCTATAGAATGAATCCAAGACTTCTGGCAACTTTCGGAATTCATGGATTCTGGAAATATTGAGTCTATACAAACTTTTAGAATTCTGTAGCATATTTTTGTACAGCATGTCCTTAGAAGAGCTGTTTTCTATGTGCATTCCCATGTTTGTAAATGAGAAATATCATTAAATATGCATGGTACTTTCTATTTAGATCATATTCTTTAGCTTCAAGATTAAGTGAATTAATTATAAATAAAAAACCTTGAGGCCAACTACGCTAAGGTCTTAGCAGTTCACAAGAAATTGCTACAATTATGGGTAGTCTATTTTTTTTTTAAATAATTTGGCTTTTTAATTATTGTTACATTTGTTTTCTACATTCAAGTTTGGACCAATGTTAAAAATCCATTTACTCTAATAAAACCATTCAGAGAAAACTAAAAACTAAGGTTATTGTGATTACTCTGAATGATAATTGTAGGTTCCTGTTTTGTTGTACCAGGCCCAGTATATCAAGGATGGAGTTGTGAGTAATGAGGAATGAATGAGAACACTAAGGTGGAGAGGAATGTACATGTTTTTCGACGCTGCGAGAAGCTTATGGTTTGTGGATGATAAAGGTCTCCATTCTGAAAACATGTTTCAAAAATGGGTTGCAGAGCAATTAGCTTATTCATCACAAGTAATACACTCTTACCACAGGTAGCAGGCTCAGGTTTGAACTGTGTTGGTACAGTCAGGATTCATGATCCGGATAATTGTTTTTCTGTTCCCGAGATACACTAACACTATTTGCACAAATAATACACTCTTCTTTTTGCTATGAAAGCTATCATATTTCATTGATTCTGTCATATTATTTTCTTAACTTTTAATCATTAGCTATTCTCTATTTTATCCACATGATATGGTTGCATATCTGGTGTTCACCTTATGTAGGTGGGCAATAGGAAATAAACAAAATTGCTAACAAACCATGAATAATGGTGACAATATTGTTTAACAACCTTTTTAAACCAAATTGGTTTGTAGGACCTGTCAAAGTGTATAGACAATGTAATTCCAACATTAGCTCTGCTCCAAACTATATACTCTTGTTTTTTTGTCATGAAAGCTATCATATTTCATTGATTCTGTAATCAAGTATTTTTTTTTTTCACTTTAGTTATTTTATATTTTATCCACATGATATGGTTGCATATCTGGTGTTCATCTTGTAAAGGTGTGCAATAGGAAATAAACAAAACTGCTAACAAATCCCGAATAATGATGATGATGACATTGTTTAATAACCTTTAAACCAAATTGGTTTGTATGACTTTAACCCTGCTACAAACTATATTCTTAGAACTGTCCTGATTGTTACCAACCTTCACTGGTCTTCATGGATGTCTGATAATGAAGTGGTCTAAAAAAAGTAATAAATCAGAAACATATTAATGCTAAAGCAATAGCAATCCAGAAAGCTAAACTATGCAGGGAAATTATTTTCAAAAGGCTCTTAGATGATAGGAATGAGGGAGGGATTAAAAGTGACTTAGGTGGGCGTTGGCCTTGTTTACATATCTATGTTCTTCCGTTTCTCTTCCTGTTTTTGTCGGAATTCTCAGGCAGCTAGCAATCCCACCAGCATCAATTTTGTATATGCACTAGTTCTAATGTGTTTCGATGAAGACCTTTGGGACATAAAAGTTTTTACTGATCGGTTTCCTTGTCATGTCCAGATGTGTTATTTTTTTCCCAAAAAATAAAGACACTTGTTTGTCATTTCCTTGAAAAACTAAGACAGGTTAATGCAATCCCATTCTTATAACTTTCTGATTCTCTTTCTCATCAAAAGGGAGCGCAACGCAGTTGCTCCTGTATATTTTGTATTACATCACAAAGAACTTAAAGGCATTAAACCTAGTTAATCTGAGTAGACCATATTACTGCTAGAACATTGACAGGCTTGGGAGTCATTAACATCAGTCAGTCTAGATTAACTGAGTATCAGGTGCATCCAGTCAGGCTTTATGAATACTATATCAGTCTTTATTTGGGCGTAGGCCACAGTGCAACTATGATGTTGTAATTCTAAGCAGAGAATTGGGGATGCTCCAGTCTGACGAGTGTCAAGTCATTCTATTCATGGAATGATGGTGCTCAAGTTCAACTGTCCATGAGAATCTCTAAACAAACAATAGTGCTCCCAATTGGCCAACACAATAACTGAAGTATGGTATTGAATCTTCAACAATCTTCACATATCTAATTTCCTTGTTGCAGTCTGAAATACTGCTTCGGTAGACTACATTCCCATTGCCATTAGACATTGGACTTAATTATTTTCAAAGATGCATCGCTATCCATACAAAGGCCACACCCATAAAATCTTGTTTATCATATTAAAACCCATATGGATTTTAATGGAATAAAAAACTCATTTTTATTGTGATGCTTCTCTTAATTCTAAAAGAAGAAAAGAGAACAAAATAAACAAAAAAATGCAATTAAAACCCAACTGTATACTTTCTTTTCTTGTATTCCACAAAATTAAACCCATACAGTATTTTACAGTTGAACTGAGTGTAGAGTTGGAGCCATGGAATTCCTATTCCATATATACATATCCATTTGGAAAGCTTTCTTGACCCACCTCTGGTTTCTTGCCCTGTAATTAGTTAATTAGGACCCCAACAGCTAAGATACATGACATGTAGCAGTACCTCTTCAGACTGTTTTTTCCTTCTGCTCATCGCATGGCAATGATCATCGACTCTCTCTTCAGGATGAGATTTGGGCGAAGAGGAGGATCGAATGGCTAGAACAGCAGCTCCAAATGATAATGATAGCTTGCCCATAAAATTATACAACTTCATGCCTTTTTCCCTGAAATCCCGTACAGAATCCTTTGAACTCATTTTCCTTTCCTTCTCAGAATGAAAACTGTGAATACCAAGATGTGTGAACTGGAGGAATAAAAAGAGTGGCAAGCATAGAGTATAGAGCGACGAAACCACATGCCACCCTCGGTTTCATTTCATACCATTTCTATCGGCGTCCTGTACATCTGTTTTTTCCGTGGGGCTGCCCCATGTTTTTGTCATTTTTTCTATATTTTATGGATACCGTGTATTTGGCCCCAAATGTTGTGGGTCGCGTAACTGCTTCTGTAAATTTGTTGTTTTATTGCTTCAATAAATCTGTAGTTTCCACGAAAACCATAGACAACTGGTATCTAAATCCTTATCCGAAGGAAAGAAAAAACATATTAAAATAACTTTTATCTTAAAGCTCTGACTTGGTATAAGCATCAGAAATGAATTACTACTGATTAAGCATGCCTAATACATGTAAATTACACTATATTTATCTCTACAATTTGGTCTTGGAAATGTGTGCTTGGCATTGTGTCCCATGTCACCTTGAAATATGGGATTCTTTGGAGCAAAAATGACATGACAATATAAATGTTCCTAAGATATGCCCCGGGGAAATTACTTTTTGGCAAATGTCTCAACTTTGCATGAATCTGTGTAATAGTAATTGTGCGCACATCTAGTATTGTGTAAGGTGTTTTGCACAAGTACTTGGTTGTGGAGTCTTGTGTGGAGATTGCTTTTAATAGTTGCACAAGGTTGTCAGTGTGTGAGGATGATGGAAAAATGGTGCAGTGCACTTTGCTTAGTATCATTGCATTCTAGGAGATTGCTCAATGGTGGTCATTGATTAAGTTGCAATAAGGTATTGTGCAACACGCAGAGCAAGGGAAGGTTGTCTAGAAGGCATTCTAAACACTTGTCTAACCGCATATGTTAAACTAAATAGGTGTTAGCAACATCTTAGTAGTCCTCTGACACTACCCTGTTATAGAGTGTTACACATCGTTCACTTGGCACAGTAATTAGTGCATGTAGATTCCTCTGCAATGCGGATGTTGCAAATGAAGTTTCTATTATAAGACATTGTTCTTTAAAGGAAAAAGTAGACTGGAGATTAGAGTTGCATAGAGTGTGTGTAACAACGGGTTTTGAATGTTGAATACACAAGATCAAGTGTGGGCATTTTAATATACAATAAATCATTGTATGAAGGTCATAGAATTATCCAAAACTCAGAAGCTTTGGTTGAAAGATAATTCAAGAAACAAGAACAACACAATTGTAATAATGCTATCTCTGAGAAGAGATGTTTTATTGATCAAATTTACAAACCCAAACATATGTCTATCTCTGAGAAGAGATGTCTGATTTTCATTTCGGGTTACATCTTTATTTATACACATTTTGAATGTAGGAGGAGAATGTGGAAGGTCACCGATCTCGAAGAAGATTAAGTGGTTCGACTTCCATGATTTACAACAATACAGAATTCAAGGAATTACTATTTTTAGAAACTTATTATTTTTAGACTGCACTACTAAAATTGAAATTTGAGGCAAAAATTTAGTTTTCGGTGGTTAAAACCCACTGAGTAGAGCTTCGTACCATCTCACGGTGTTCCCCTCATTCTTAGCTTTTCAACAATTCAACTGGGGAGTCAAACGGAGCTATGGTGCAAAAGTTATGGCTCCCGAAAGTTTTGCCACCAATTGGGGTAGAAACGTCGCCCGAATTGTCACTTGAAATATTGCTCGGATCATTCCTCCCCCTTGAGAAGCAATGGTCCCCATTGCATCAAGATTTGTCATCAAGTGTGACAGTTGTATTTTGATTTGATTCCCGATGCATACTTGGAATGGACTGTGTTTTGTGGAGCTGTGTAGGGCCCGATTGTTCACCATTTCTGTTTGATCATCAGTCTGTGGATGGAAGGCCATGAACTTCTTCAACTTGATATCTATTTATTTCTGTTGTGTTGTTTGTGTAGTCAGGGTTGCAACACCAACCCTTTTGGATTCCTGTGGCTTGACCACCATGAGAACGAATTTTTTGGCACTAATCAGGGAGACAGATGTAGAAGGTGGTACCTCTAGTACCTTGTAGCACTATGTTCTAAGAGTGAGGGTGATCCTTCGAGTTCTTGATTCATAGATGCCATGTTGATCATACATGAATAGCTGACCAAAGAGTACATCACAAACATCCAGATTGACCACATCACATAAGACCTCATCTTGGAAAGGTTTTATTGTATATGATAGAAGACATTGGTGGGTGACACGGAGGTTTCTCTCTGGACTCAAGCATTAAATGTTGTATGGCTTTGGGTGAGGCTTTATGGATAAATTTAGGCTTTTCACAATATTAGCAGAGATTAAATTCTTTTGACTCCCACTATCAAAAATGAAATGCAGAGGCTTACCTTTCACCCATAACTTAGAGTGAAACAACATTTCTTTGTCGTTTGACCTCTCCTCGTGGGTCTGTGATGAAGCAACGATGGCATCGAGCTCAGCATCTACAATCTCTTTTTCATCCTCTTCGACTGTAGGGTGTGTATGAGGCAAAGCAGTAGATGTTAAGGATTGTGACTCAGAAAGCAGGGACTTGATAGCTCGACATTCTTCTTTGGAGTGCATTTCAGATTTATGGTAATCACACCATATTTCAATTTTTTCTTTCTTTTGCTTCCAATTTTGGCCTCGTGTTTAACCCTTTTTGTCACTTTTCCATTTTGTAGGCTAACTCTTTGTATTCATTCTTCCATGTTTCTACTCAATCTTCACCGTGAACTTGTATGCTTTATCGAGGGTTCTCAGATTGAAGAGTTCCATCTCCCCCGGTATATACCATTGTAGTCCACTACGATATTTGAGAACCTTGTGTTTCTCTATTTTCTGGATGCCCAATCTCACCGATAAAGAATGAAAAATGTCAGTGTAATCTTGAACAGAGTGTTCCTTACCTTGACGAAGTTGTTGCCACTCTATATACAGATCATCATATGCTCCAATGGGGTAGTATTCTTCCTTTACAGCTTCTATGAAATCGTCCTAGGTAGGTTTCGCCTCAAGGCTAATATCATCCGTACTAAATTTCTTGTACACTTTTCACCAATTTTTGACAGGCAATGATGCTTTCAAAAAAGCAAAAGTGATTTTCTCTTTATCGATGAATTTATTTACAAAAAAATAGGAAGACAATTGATCCAACTAATTTTTTATTGCATCAACATTGGTTTTGCCTTCAAATGTAGGGATATCAAAATTCACCTAAACCTTGAAGGGTGTTGGGGCACTAAAAGGATGTGGAGGTGCAAATGAGAAACCAGAGTTTTCCATCGATATTTGTTAGAGAATTTGGGTGAATTGTTGTAGCATCTACACTTGCTACTGTTGGAGGGCTTCATTCACCATTTTATTGAAAGGATCGGATGTCTCGATGTTGTCTGTCATTTGAAGTCGTTTGGAGCAAATAGGTGGATAGTTTGGAAGTTTTGTTATTTTCCATCCAAGCTTCTTGTACCTTGACCTCGTCCTCAGGATCATACACTCTCAAAACAAATTACTCTGATACCATTGATTTAAAACACAAAAGCTTTGGTTGAAAGATAATTCAAGAAACAAGAACAACACAATTGTAATATTGTTATCTCTGAGAAGAGATGTTTTATTGATCAAATTTGCAGACTCAAACATATGCCTATCTTTGAAAAGAGATGTCTGATTTTTATTTCGGGTTACATCTTCATTTATACACATTTTGAAGGTAGAAGGAGAATGTGGAAAGTCACCAATATCGAGGGAGATTTAGTGGTTCGACTTCCACGATTTACAACAATATAAAATTTGAAGAATTACTATTTTTAAAAACTTACTATTTTTAGACGGCACTACTAAAATTAAAATTTGTGTCACTTATATTTAGTTTTTAGGGATTAAAACCCACTAAGCAAAGCTCCATGCCATTTCATGATGTTTCTCTCATTCTTAGCTTTCCGACGGTTCAAACGGAGAGTCAAACGGAGCTATGGTGCAAAAGTTATGGCTCCCAAAAGTTCTGCCACTAATTGGAGTAGAATTGTCCCCTGAAATATTACTCGGATCATAGAACCTTGCAATTTGATCATAGCATTGTAATCATCCAGTTTATGTTATAATTCAATAAGGTTGTTATGCTAGGTTTTTTCTATGAAAGAGTTTTCCCAAGAAAAATTTTGCATTTGTGTGTTTGTCATTTTCTCTACCTATGTAAGATTCACATTAGCATAACTCTCCTCTATGTTCGTTTATATTAAAAGCTATTCCCAACATCTTGTATTAGACCCTGGTTGTAAGCTTGGTAGAAGTTCGAATAACTTGTGATAAACATTTTTCTTTTAGTGGGAGTTTTGTAGCAAAATCTTGTGTGAACAAGATGACTAGAAACATCAGAGTGGAAATTGAAATTCAATGGTAAAAACTTTGAATTGTGGAAGCTCAAGATGGAAGATCAGTAGGTAGATAGAGATCAATGGTAGTAGACACTACACCCAGTGGAATTAAACTAGAATAGTGGGAAAAAGTTGATAGGAAAACATGAATCTCTGTCAAACAGTTTGTTGGATTCAGTTTTTGTATCGGCTGAAAAAGACTTAGAAGCCTCTATGGGAAAAGTTGGGCACGTTGTATTAAGTCAAGTCAGTAGTAAACAAACTTTTCCTATGAAATAAGTTTTACTCACTGTGAATGAATGACGGTGACTCGATTGCGGAACACCTGAATGCTTTCAACACTACGGTAAGTTAGTTGACATCCATGGATGTCAATATGGATGATGAAGAAAGGTTATCATGTTATTGTGCTCTTTGCCAAAGTCATTGAATAATATGGTGATGGTTATCACAAGCACTACTTTGAAGTTAAAGTCAAAAGATTGCAAATTTGTTGTCAAATGAGATGAGGTGAAAGTTTATGCAAATATATCATCCTAATAATGCCTTGAATGTGCAAGGTTGATCGCAAGCAAAAGATTGGGGAGAAGCGTTCAAAGTCTAAGGGAATATCAAAGACTCTAAAGAGATCTTTGGAGAAATGCTAGAATTGTGGGAAGACATGGCATTTTAAGGAGGACTGCAGAACGAATAAGGTGGATAAGGGCAAACCACTAGATATTATGCAGTCTTTATGTGAGAAGGTATCTAACAATGGAAATGGAGATGCGTTTCTCATAACCTCAAGCTTGTGCTCATGCACTGATGCATGGTTGATCAACTTTGGAGCCTCATATCATGTGACTCTTGTGAAGCAGCAACTCTACAAGTATAAAGAATATGATGGTGACAATGTCTTTCTGGGAGACAACTCAACCTTCCAGATCATAAGGAGAGGATGAGTGAAGCTGAGATGCAAAGATGGGAGGATCAAAACTCTTCCAAGTGTTTTACACATCCTTAGCCTTGTGATGAATTTGATCTATGTGAGAAAGATGAATCGTGTTAGTGTCCAACTCTCCTTTAAATAGAGACATGTGTAAAATAGTACACGGAGCCATGGCATGGCAAGGGGCATGTGCACAAGTAATTTGTGCAAGTTTGATGTGACTATGATAAGAAATGCATGTAACAACTTTGTTGTTCCTAAGCTCAACGTTGAAGCAAGAATGTGTGCACTGCTTCCAATGGAGGAGATAATGCTCTGGCACCAAAGACTAATCCGTAGTGGTGAGAAAGGTCTGTGCATGCTGCAAACTAAAAATATGGTAAAAGGGATGGTAAATTGTCCTTTGGATTTCAAATTCTACAAGCATTGCATTTACAACAAGAAAAGTATATTAAAGCTCCCCAAAGGCACTACATAAGCAAGTGACCCATAATGAAGTGTTTGGGTGGGTTGAAGTTCAATCATTGAACAATTTTGTCTTATATGTATCACTCGTAGATGACTACTCTCACAAGACCTAGATGTACTTAATACTAAAGAAATATTAAATTCTTAGTAAATTCAAGGATTTTAAAGCTCTTGTGGAGAACTAGATGGAGAAGAGGTTCAAGATGTCGTGCACAAACAACAATTGTTAGAGTTGTTCCAAGGATTTCAACGAATTATGTAGGCAAACTAATATTCAAAAATAGAAGATGACTCCATACACTCCACAATAGAATAGAGTCACAAAGTATATGAACAATACGTTGATGGACAAGGCCTAGATTATGTTGAGTGGTGTTCATTTGAAACATAAATTTTGGGTTGAAGTAGAGGCTATTTCTTGTTAGTTAGTCAATCAATTCCCAACATTAGCATTGGTTGATGAGACTCCACAAGAAGCATGGACTAGTAAGAAGCCATGCTTGAAACATCTATGCATTTTTGGGTATGATGCCTACTCTCATATCCCAAAGGAACGGAGGTTGAATCTTGATTCTTAAGTTTATAAAGTACATCTTCATTGGATATGGGGGTGGCATAAAACAGTAGAAATTGTGGAATCCTGAGATGAAGAAGGAAGTCTACGTATGGAATGTTTTCTTTAGGGAGGTGTGCAAGGTTCCTCCACATGAAGAACCAAATAAGCATCCAAAGGAAGAAACATAAAAGAAGTGGCTTGATGTAAATGCTAAAGATCATGTATTTGAGTATGATGTGATAGACAATGAGTCACAAGAGTCATAAGAAGAGGAGGAGCCAATGATTCATACTCTGAGGATATCAGAACATTTGTTGAGAATAAATGAAAGGTATAGCCCACCATACTTTCATTTTGCATACTTGTTGTCAATGATCGATTGTGATGAACCCTATACAGTAAAGGAAGCTCTAGGTTGCATGGAGAGCAAGTCTTGTAATAATGCGACGAAGGAGGATATGGAGTCTTTGGACAAGAATGAGACTTGGGATCTAGTGAAGCTACCTCCTAGACAAAAACATGTAGGTTATAAGTGGGTTTTTAAAAGGAAGTAGAATATACAAATAAAGATGGATAGGTATAAAGCTTGCCTGGTGGCAAAAGGATTCTTTCACATTGAAGAATTGACTTTGGTGAGATATTTTAAGCTATTACAAAGTTGATTTCAATTAAGGGTTATTTTAGCTATTGTTGATGCATTCAATTTGGAGATAAAACATATGGATGCGAAGGCATCATTCCTTCATGGGGAGCTTGAAGAAGAAATATACATGCTGTAGCCTAATGGCTTCAAGGTGAAATGGAGAGAGGACTTAGTTTGTAGACTGAGGAAGTAATTGTATGTCTTGAAACAATCACCCATAATATGGAATCATAAGTTTGACAGTTATGTGGTTGAACTTCGGCATGTGTGTAACTATGTTGATCTGTGTGTCTACTACATAGAATAGGGTGATCATTTTATATGTTGATTATAAATGACATGGGCATGATCAATCACATAAAGTCTCAATTGTCTATGCAATTTGGCATGAAATATCTTGGTGATGTGATATCTTTCTTGGGCATGGAAATCAATTTAGAGCATGCAAACATGAAACTCTAGCTAGATTAGAGGAAGTATATTGAGATGGTATTAGAAAGATTCATGATGTAGGACAACAGAGCAATGTGCAACCCTTTCCGAGTTAGTCAAAATCTATCGACTATGCAATATCCATAGACTAAGGAGTTAGAGGACATGATTTAGGTTTCATATGTGTGTAATATGAAGCCTAATGAACACAAAAGTGTATACAAGACTTGATATTACACAAGCAATGGGAGTAGTCATCAGATTCATGTCTAATCCGGGAAAGGAACATTGGGCAATGGTGAAGAGGATATTTAGATATTTGCAAGGAATGTTTGATCATGCCATATGCTATCAAGATACCATGTGATAAAAGCAAGACTTTGAATCGACAAGGATTTGTGGATTTTGATTGGGTTGGAGATCTTGATATCTGTAGAACTACCCATGCTTATGTCTTAAACTTGTTTGGTTGTGTTTAACCCTAATTTGGATTGTGAAATCCTTACTTGGGTAGATAGGGTTAAGGATATAGAAATGATGGGGCACAAGGGTGAATATCATATCTATGATAGGCCAATTAAAGTGCTAAACTCAGATGTATTATATGTTAAATTTATTAAACTGAGATAAGCTATTAATAAGAATTAAAATTATGTTAGATATAAAAATGACATAAAATATAATACTTAGTTGGTTCTGATGTTAATACAGATCTGGATTTGGTATAGACAGAAAGCAAGTGGGAAGATAGTTTTAGAACAATTATCAGATTTTAGATCTGGGGTCTCTAGCTCTCTAGACACTTACATCAACTTGAGATGGTTATGTCGATGCTACTGTCTAGGTTTGATGCTAGTGTCTTATATGAAATATCAAATGAAACATGATGCAACCACCTAAATGCTTTTAGGTTTGGCTTCACCTTCATTATAGTGTATTTAGATCTGGGTCATGGATTGTCTCCCCTGGTAAAATGATAAAACTCTAGCTTTCCATCTTCATTGTGACCTTGGCCTAAAATAGGTTATTGAGCACACAGTGTTGCGCTGACTCATAATGACCCCACTATCAAAGGGCACTACCTACATAGCCAATACTCCAGAAGAGGGCCTCAGACTCATGTAGTTCTTCCCTACATGTTGGCTTGTGTGTGTATCATGCAATGTGTAAAGCAAGTACAACATTGACCTAGCTTATAACTTGAAAAATATGACCTTATAACTGCTCCTTTAGTAATTTATACTTGTATATTTTTTGTACCTATGACTGATGTGAAACTAGAAAAGTTTTTATCAATTGAGTGCTTGATAGAGTGTTTTTCGATAAGTGCCTTTGTCTCTTTAGTATTTTACAAGTGTTCCTTAAGTGATGCTAGGTGAGGAATGAATGAGGGTTGATATTATATTCATACCAATCTTATCGGGAGATAACTCACATTAAAGCACTTAGGTCAACCATTGTAATACATTTCATTTGTAAATGGGATGACTCTAAGGTACTGAACACTTGTGTTAGGGTAAGACAATAACATTAAGGCTATTGTTTGTCTCAAAAATTAGTGTCTAGGGATCATGATAATAGGTACAGGCTTAAAGATTGCAGAGGTGTAAGATAACTATATTTTCAACATTCTAGGTAAGATTGTATGTCTGTGTCATCAATATAATATTGGTCAGACTAAGAGATAGGCCAAGGGACACAAGATAGAGCAAATGTGAGGCTTGTAGAAGCAAGGCATGTGTAAGACTAAGAGAAATAATCAGGGTTTGAGTTTACCAAGTGTAAAAGACTGAGGTGTTACATAATCACAAAATATCATCTATATTTCTTCACCCCCTTTAATCTAGTAATGAAATTCATAGATTAAAGGAAATGAATAAATACTTGGGTGTGTGTGCACACCTTGTATTTGCTTAGTTAAATTTGAGTGTTTTTTTGGTGACTGGCCTACAACTAAGAACATATTACAATGTATAATAAATGCATATAATTTAGGTTAAAAGTACTTGAAATAGATTGAAATTGAAAGAGCAAGGATTAGGAGTACACGTGTGGATATAACTGTCTTACCTATTGGCAAGTTATTTTTGTAAAATATGTGTCATTGTAAGGCTTTAAAACTAAGATTAGGATAAATATAGATAAATCTTTAAAATGCATATATCCAAGGAGAGAGAGAGAGAGAGAGAGACATGCCCCCAACGTTGGAGCAAAAGTGAGTTGCCACCTAGCAGTTGAAATTAGCTCAACCATGCAACCGAATGATATTTATATCCTGGTGAGTTTAGATGATCAATTCCAAACTGAAAACTTGGCAAGATTGAGTGATTTAGTCACCTCAATCATACCAAAAGGTGAACCAACTAATGCAACAGATTGGCTCGCTAAAGTCCATAAAAGTCTATGGGGTATTAATATATGAAATAGTTTTGGAATCTTATATTATTTAAATTTTTCAATATTAGACACATGTTATAAAGTATATACACTTTAGATATGTCTCATGTTGACACTGTGTATAACAATGGTACCATGTATAAAATTATGAATCAAATGTGAATCTGAATCATATAATTGTGTGTTTTGGCCAAATCGAATAACTATGTAAGTGTGGAGAACATTATTCCAAAGTATGCCCTCACTATATATGAAGAAATATGAAATTGATATAGTACCAATGTGGACATGTTTCCAAAACATGCCCCCACTATAAATTGAAGATGTTGAATACTGAGTGGGTGTGGAGAACATGTTTCCAAAACATGCCCCCACTATAAACTGAAGATGTTGAATACTGAGTAGGTGTTGAGAACATGTTTCCAAAGTATGCCCCCATTGAATTTGTAAATTGATATAAGTACCATACTAAATGAATGTGTATAACATGCTTTCAAAGAATGCCCCCACTAATTTTGAAAACTATGATTGTGTGGAAGCTATGTCCATATGGCATACCCCCATTGAATCTACAAACTGATCAAAGTATTAAATACTAAATAAATATGTAGTACATGCTTCCAAAACATGCCCTCACTATAATCTGAAAATTGTGAATGTGTGGAAGCTATGTCTATATGACATGCCCCCATCGAATCTGTGAACTGTGCAAAGTGAGAACATGCTTCCCAATCATGCCCCTACTAATATGTCCCCCCTTTGAGGTGGGTGACAAATAATACATAAAAATTTCCTCCCCTCAAAATGGTAAGACAATATAAAATTTGTAACCATGTGGCATTTAGAAGGAAACATGTATAGGTAAATGTATCATTAAAGTACATAGAACCAATGTGGTCATACGTAGGCTTGAGATGCATGATAAATATCATGGAAATGTTCAGATAGTAACATTATAATCTCAACAAGAAAACAAACACACACATAAGAGCATTCAAAAGCAAGTTAACAAGTAATGATCCAAAGAGACCACAAACAAGGGGCATGTTCAAATGCCACAAAATTGAATGGACATGACTTAATGAAATGTCCACAAAACAAAGAATGACATATTCAAATGTCTAGACAACAAGCAATGACATATTTAAATCTTCAAGAAGGCAAACATAGGCACATGGACCGCATACAATAGAGCATAGTCAAATGTGTGAAAAAGCAAGACAATAGCAAGGTAAAACACTCAAGAAAGTGTATAAAAAAACATAAGAAACCAACATAAACATGTCATAATGGATCTTGGATCAAATGTTTTATAAAAAAATTCAAGGACAGCATATCAAGTACCATGCACAAGATATAAGAATGGATAAGGCATGTGTAAATGCATATATAATGTCAAACATGGTAGTGTAGAGTGATTATCGAATCTATAACATGTGTGTATCAAGATCATAGAATATGGATTCCCCCAACGTCCTGGTAATGTGAGTAGAGGGAAATCCCAACACCCATAAGTGTATCATGTATATGTGTATGTACGAGTAAATGATAGGTTATCCATCAACATAGAACTAACACATAGATACCAGGAGCCATAAAACGGAGAGGTGTCGAATATGTTTTTAGATTTTTTATTTTTCTTATGATTTTTTAGTATTTTTGGAGAGTTTTGGAAAATAGAAAAAATATCCATTTTCTCAATTTGAATGTAAATAGCTAACCATTTTACCAATCAGAATACAAAGGACTATCTAGTAATTCAATTTTGTTATTCATACGGTAATGTGTCTTATGACTTTTCATGGCACATGCTGCGATGCATTTTGGTAAATGTATTTCATATGTTGTTATCAAAAATTTATCATTGTACCCATCAAATGGCACATGTATTTTATTATCTTGAAATTTAAATGCAAGATACATGTTTTCATATCGAGCTTTGCTTCCATATCGGCCAACCAAGACCGACCTAGATGCAAAGTGAAATATTGTTTTGGTCCACATGCTATAGGTAGAAGTATGTGTCTAAGGGATTTTGGATTTAATGGATATTTATTTAGTTCATCCATATGATGTCCCATTTGTTCAAAAAATATCTTGCTACAAAGAGAGTCCCATTATATGGCAATTGGAATATAAGTACAACATAACCCATAGATATTTGCAGAAACTATTATATGTCCACTTGTAGGTGGATTTGAAGGTTGAAATTTTTCAAAAAGATGTCAAAGGTTGGACTTATTTGTTGTGGGGACAAATTTTTTGTCTCACTTTCTTGTATTCTTGAATTTTGGCCTTCAAATCCCCACATTGACTTGTATTGTGGCATGTGACCCTATGGTAGTTACAAATGGCAATCCTTCTTGACGAAGAAGGTGATTGTTTGATCTGTGTCGAGTAGAAGGTAAGGAGATCATGTTATATTCAAGTAACATGGACAAAATAATATCAATGATATCTTGTTGTGTTGTGAGCTATGTAATTTCTTGTGAAACCTTTTGAGAAGACTCCACATAATGGATATGACGTAATGAAACCTAGTTCTTATAGAAGTGATCCAATGTGTTCAATGAAGAGGAAGGTATGGAATGATGCTTATCTATTTTGGTTATCATATTTTTTCCTTGATCGGATCTTGTATCAAAATTTCTTATGTCATGAGGATGGATCACCATAGGGAGCTTGATATGCACATAATATTCTTGTTAAGTTTAATATGTTTGATTGTAAATATTCATCTACTCTTATTATTGTTGTGTAAAACTTGATCTAAAACTTACATGTGAAAAAGTTAACCCTACTTTTTATAGATAGCTTGTTGATAGTTTGATTTATCTAACCATTACTAGGGCAAATATTTAATATAATGTTAGTGTTGCTTCTAAATAATGCAATATCTATATTTGGATCATTGGAAATTAGCTAAACATACATTTCATTATATCAAAGAAACTATTAATTTTGATTTATTTTTTCTTTTATTGATAATGTTAATTTATATATTTATTGTGATGTTGACCATGTTAGTGATATTATAGATCACAAATCTACTTTTAGATATATGTTTACGTTTGGAGCAAATGATATCACTTGGAGCAATAAAAATCAATCTACTATCTTTATCTCTTCTATTGAAACAGAGTACACAAGTGATATGAAAGTAATTAAATAAGCCATGTGGATGTGAAGGTTCTTAGAAAAAATTTATTTGGATGTTTCTCATGGTACCATTCTTAATTATAATAGCCAAAGTTATATATCTCTGGAAAAAAATTCAGTACATCACCAACGAACTAAATATATTGAAATTTATTTGTATTTTATCTAAGAGAAAGTCTTCAATGGTGATATTGATCTACAGTTCTATTTTATTGATGAGCAAGTGGCATATATTTTCACAAAACCACTTGATTCTATCAAGTTATGTCTATTTCATATACTTTTGGGCCTTTCATAGTTTCCATTGATGGGAAGTGTGCATGACAATGCCACTTCCTCACGGCCATGTGTTACTTCTTCTTCTCTATACTTCTTATAATTGTAAAGCATTGTAAACTTTGTCTAGAAGTTATGTATTTTAAAGTAAACTTCATGTCAAAATTTTAATTTTGTACCCAGTACATAAAAACATACTTTGTAAAAGAGGTCTTTATGTTATAAAAGGCTCCAAATATACTTAGATGATTATTCATGAGAAACTGTGAGATGTAGTCTCACAATCATGCTAGTCTAAATTTACTTTTGAGTAGTTTATAGGTTATAATTTATTTTGTTTTAAAATATGATGTTTGACATGATAAGAGTTTTTAAATCCTTCAATTGTATACATAGTATGTTGGGTGTGAAGCCACTATTCACATGTCACTATTTACAAGTACTATTCATGAGCACTATTTATGGGTCATTGTTCATGGTGACATAACATGTGGGTGATGTGGCATGCAGGTGATGTGGTAGTGGGGCCTATGGTGGGTCCTATAATGTGATCAAGATGATGTGATAAGTGTGGGGCATAATACTCCACTAGAGAACATGGGTTTTGTCCTCAGTGAGTCACATGTGGGTTGTCACATGCTGCAAAAAAAGGGCCATGCATGGGTCAAATTTCTAAGGGGATCCAGGGTTCACATGTCTAGAGAAAGTCAAAAGGTGATTATAACATCTTTTGGGTTCTTGTGGTCACATGTGAATATGAAAATAAGAATGCACTATTACAGATTGGCCTCACATGTGTGAGTGAGGCACAATTTTTGGAGTCACATGGGGTGGCTTGAATCTTGTCTATAGTGGATCATCCACTTTATTGATCCTTGGAGATGAAGACAAGAACACTATTGAGTGTTTTTCTTCACTTGAGGAGTGGGGGACAATGTTTGGAGCCACTTGAAGGTGGCCTTGGATCTTGTCTAAGTGGAGGGTCATTTTTTATGATTTTTGGCACATGGGGACAACCACCACTATGAATCACATGACACCCACTCAAATGTGGCAAGTTTTGGATTACACATGAAGTTATCTCTCCCTCTCTCTTATTTCTCTCTCATTGTAAATAATTATTAAAGCATTATGTGCTCCTTTGTAAGGTTTATCCAATTAGTGGATTATGTGAGGATCCTTACAAGCTTGTGCTTTGTTGTAGAAAAGGGGTTCAATTCATCCAATCAAGCGATCATTGGATTATACGAGTCAATTCTAGACTCATTACAACTAGGTACAAGCATGTAATATTCTCATAGCACTCAACATTTATCACTTGACTATGTTGGCATCAATTCACATAAGGTGCAAGCCTTATGTGCTCACTCAAAGTGTAGTAGAGAAAGAACTAGGCCTACATTGGGCTAATTGCACCATGGCACAAGATTTCACTCATATGACTTGGTCATTATAACATAGACTTTTGGTAGATTCATTGGTGCAAGCCTTTTTTGGCTAACTTGATGGTCTATAGGTGCAAGCCTATCTTGGGTGACTCTTTTTGGTCATAGGGGTGCAAACTTATATCAAGGTGGTTCTATTTTCACTGATATTAACATCATTTGGGTGCTTTGGGTGAAGGGATTGTTCTTACTCCAGTTATTCATAATTAGGCTAGCGCTTCTTAGCAACGAAACACCTGGTGCATAACCCTTTCCACACTTAGGTTATTCCTACATAGTATGCTGACATTATCATAATTTATAGAGATGCCATTAATGTTGTAAGCCAGAAGCTTGAATACACATTAGTTAACATAACTGAGCTAGAATTACAACATTATGACTTACATTCATTGTGCATTCAACTAACCAACATCAAGGAAGTATAAACCACGAACAATGTATGATGTGCAACAACCTTCTTCATTAATGAGTATTCATATGCAGAATAGAGTCCATAACATTTAAAATAAAAATAGTATGTGCTTAACTTCAAAGTACTTAACAACCCAGAGGCTCACAAGCGAGCTTGGGCACTACAATTTGGAGCCTAAAAGGCATCCATGCTATTTCTAATACTAATGGTGGTCTTAATAGTCCAGTTCCATTTCTGTAGAGCTTTGTTGCATCAATGTCACATCATTGCTTCACTAGTTTGAGCTTTTTTTTATAGCATACAAGTGTTAGGGTGTGGAGCTAAAAGCTTCAACTGTTTGCAGACACGAAGAAGAGGTTGCTGAAGAACAAGAAGCACCGGCGTCGACAACATGACCGACGTCGGTCAGATCCAGTGCAGAAGGCAACTGGCGACGGCAGCTAGTCGGCAGCACCAGGCAAGCAGGGACCCACGTCGGTCGCCTGTGTATTTCAGAACTGTTGTTGACGAACAGTCGGTTAAGTGAAGCGAGTGTTTGCATGTTAAATGACTAATTATAGTCACGAGCTGCGTGTCTAATTATTGTAGTTAGAGTTCTATTTTTGTATGCATTGGATTCTATTTAAAGACCCATGAGGCATGTATTATAAACCAAGAAGGCAAGTAAAAGCATTGAAGCAAGCAAGGTCAAGGAGATCCACAGGTGTAAGGTCAAGGAGATTAGCTGAAGCATTCAAGGAGGTATAATAACTCAGGATATAGAGTTGTTTTGGTTGAGCAAGAGAGAGAGGGAAGAAGGTCTTGAGGTGTGGCAAGCCTTTGAGGTGGAGGAAGAAGTGGCATCTTTCTTATTGTATTTTCTTCTAGTAATATTTAATACAAGAGTATGTATTGTCTCTAAAATTCTTTGTTGTCTCAAGTTTCTAGTTACTTAATCATTCTGGTATAATTTTGTATTTAATTGCTTATAAGAAAGTAATCAATTGTGCTTCTGTTGGATAAGGGGTCCTTAACAGTTGGTATCAGAGTTAAGGTTTGTAGGGAGCAGGTTATTGTTTTTTGATTACAAGTCATTCATAGGGTTTTTTGATTGAGTGGGAGTTCAGCAATGGCAGAAGAAAGTAAGCTACGAATGGAGAAGTTTAACGGCAAGAATTATCAACATTAGAGGATGCAGATTGAGGATTATCTTTATCAGAAGGATCTGTACTTACCATTGGGTGGGGTTGCATGCAAGCCCACAGATATGAAGGATGAATAATGGAGTGTTCTTGATTGAAAGGCTCTTGGTTCCATAAGGTTAAGCCTTGCATCGTCTGTGATTTTCAGCTTATCACAGTGCAAGACAATGGAAGAGTTGATAAAATCTTTGGCAAATTTATACGAAAAGCCCTCAGCTTCTAATAAGGTATATCTTATGAAGCAGCTATTTACTTTGCAAATGAAGGAAGGTGGATCGATACATACTCATCTCAGTGATTTCTATGGTTTGGTAAACCAATTAGCTTCAGTCAATATTGTTTTTGATGATGAGATAAAGGCTCTCTTGATTTTATGTTTTTTGCCTGAAAGTTGGGACAGTGTGGTTATGGCAGTAAGTAATTCTGCATCTGCTTCAAAAATCTTAAAATTTGATGATGTTGTGAGTGTGATCTTGAATGAGAAAATACGCAGGAGAAGCACAGGTGAATCATCAGAGAATGCTCTAAGTGCAGAAAGCAAGGGAAGGCAAAGGGAGAAGATTGAGTAAAGAAAATCAAGGTCGGGAAGGAGATCCGAGTCCAAAGGTGTTATCTGCTGGTTTTGTGGAAAGAAAAGACATACAAAGGAGTGTTGGTTGAGAGATAAAGAGAATCAACATGCAAGTATTGAAGAAGCAAAGGATGCAAACATTATGGTATAGGATGCTCTCATACTTTCTTTGGATAGTCAGGTAGGATCATGGATTTTAGATTTTGGTTCATCTTTTCATGCATCCCCAAACAGAGATTTGTTCTATGAGTATGAACAGGGAGACTTTGGAGTGCTTTATTTAGGGGATGGTACGCCTTGTCAGATAGTTGGCAAAGGAAAAGTGCAGCTGAGATTGTAGAGTGACAACACATGGGTGTTGAAAGAGGTCATGCATGTTCCAATTCTGAAGCAGAGTTTGATTTCTGCTGGAAGGTTGGGTGATGAGGGATGCACAATAACCCTCACAGCGGATTCTTGGAAGGTTACCAAAGGCGCACTTATTCTAGCAAAAGGTAAGAAAGCAGATACTCTTTATCTGTCTACTTGTATTGCTGATTCTACTTCTGGTTTATCTATT
Organism: Torreya grandis; assembly: GCA_037957365.1. Taxonomy (NCBI): domain Eukaryota; kingdom Viridiplantae; phylum Streptophyta; class Pinopsida; order Cupressales; family Taxaceae; genus Torreya; species Torreya grandis. Next base: position 543,133 of record JARHVA010002680.1, read on the forward strand.
TCCGCTGTAAATTCGAAGATGTGGCTTAATAGGCTTGGTCACATGAATAAGAAGGGAATGGATGTTCTTAATTCAAAAGGTATGTGTTTAAATTCAGAAAGCATAGATAGAGTTCATTGCAGAAAAAAAAAATTTGATGCTTTTGACAGGAACAAGAAAGCCTTGGTGTTTATGGAGGAGATGAAAGACAGAGATCAGTCACAGGGGCTGAATAATTTTGAGCAGGGCAGTATGGACAGGGGTTTGATCCAATATGAGCTCGCGGATGAAGATTTCATCACTTACAGGAACATACAGACGCCGATGTCGATCACTTGGGACCGACGTCAGTTAGCCAGATACCGACATCGATCATGTGCAGACCAGCAGGGTCGGTAGAGTCGGGCAGGAGAAGTCTGAATTCGGTCATCAGGACCGACGTCGACAGGGTGGACACCGGCGTCGGCCAGGGAAATGATGTCGACAGTCAGGGTCAGTGCAGGGAACCGACATCGGTCAGGAGCAGACTGGGAGATGGCCGAGATCGGTCACTGAAACGGATGTTGGGTGGACAGCTAGCTGTCAAAGAGTCTCAAACACCCATATGGAGGTCAGAAAAGGTAAGTGAACCTCATATTCATTGTTCACCTTCTTTATATTGCTTACTGATAGTCTAGAACTAAGAAGCAATGCAGGTAGAATCCAGAAATAGTGGAAGTTTGGCATGGATGAGGAGTGTGAGTCTTTGGAGAAGAACCAAACAGGTATTTATTGATAGAGTTGTCAGCTGGAAGGAAGCACTGGATAGAGGGATGGATTCCCATATTAGAGAAGAGAGTGGATGGACACGTGAGACAGAAGGCTATGGTATATGGTCTTGATTAGGCTGCAGAACAATGAAGGTTTGACCATTGTATTTTATCTTTACCAGGTTGGATAATATTAGCTACAGTATCCTGTTATTGTATTGTGTTATTTGTTGCAGGGTTTCATATACAGAGAGTTTTCTGAGCTAAAAGTAGAGTTGGTTCAGAAGTATGTCATGAAGAATTTGGAAGCAGCAAAATTATTTTGGTATAAGTGACAGATATAGCATCACAGGTTTACGTGGTGGTTGGTCTTCAATAGTGACTTTGAAGAAGGATACAGAGCCAAAGGAATAAAATAGATGGTGTACAGGAACAGGTACAGTAGCAGCTATTTATCTCTAAGTGGGAGATTGTTAGGGTGTGGAGCTAAAAGCTTCAACTATTTGCAGACACGAAGAAGAGGTTGTTGAAGAACTAGAAGCACTGGCGTCGGCAACATGACCGACGTTGGTCAGATGCAGTGTAGAAGGCAACTGACGACGGCAGCTAGTCGACCGACGTCGGTAGCATCAGGCAAGCAGGGACCGGCGTCGATCCCCTGTGTGTTCCAGAACTGCTGTTGACGAACAGTCAGTTAAGTGAAGTGAGTGTTTGCATGTTAAATGACTAATTATAGTCACAAGCTGCGTGTCTAATTATTGTAGTTAGAGTTCTATTTTTATATGCATTGGATTCTATTTAAAGACCCATGAGGCATGTATTGTAAACCAAGAAGGTAAGTAAAAGCATTGAAGCAAGCAAGGTCAAGGAGATCCACAGGTGTAAGGTCAAGGAGATCAACTGAAGCATTCAAAGAGGGATAATAACTCAAGCTATAGAGTTGTTTTGGTTGAGCAAGAGAGAGAGGGAAGAAGGTCTTGAGGTGTGGCAAGCCTTTGAGGTGGAGGAAGAAGTGGCATCTTCCTTATTGTATTTTCTTCTAGTTAATACAAGAGTGTGTATTGTCTCTCAAATTTTTTGTTGTCTCAAGTTTCTAGTTACTTAATCATTATGGTATAATTCCGTGTTTAATTGCTTATAAGAAAGTAATCAATTGTGCTTCCGTTGGATAAGGGGTCCCTAACAACAAGAACATCTCTTTACTAGCGTGGAGAACACGTGTTAGGTGTTGAGCTAGAGCCTTTGTTGATCATTTTGTCAGGTCCATCACCCTGGACCCTTCGCGCTATGGTCTCCATGTGTTTTCACTCATAGAAGATGCCATAAAGATCTGGGTGCCAGATAACCACCTGTTAGCTGGCACAAGATGTGTGTTGATTACTCCATCTGGAACTAAGATACCAAAAATAACAATCCTCACCCAAGTGATTGCCTCATGATGAGGTGTTTGTCATTTTGGCACAGGTCCAAACTTAACAAAATAGGGGGCTAACATTACCCCATACAAAATTGTTAGTCCATCCTTGAACTAGGTTACCAAAGCCTTTGGCGTGTAGAAGTCGGGCACATTTTCTGTTATCTCGATGCTGAAGTCCTCAAAGCCCTTCATAGCGAGCTTGATTTCCTTAGCTACATTGTCTATTTTTTTGGAGGTGATGCTAAGTGTGAGCACATCAGTATGTCTAATTTCTTTTTGAATGACTCTAGCATTTCCTTAGCCTGTGTCACTCCTCCATCCAGGATTGTTCCTTGATCACAAGCCTTAGTCTACAAGGCTTGGAAGAGTTCTTCTCAATTCTTCTTTCGGTTCTTTATTTGGGTGCTCAATGCATAGATCATCCCCATGATCTGTGTGTGCTCTAACCTATTCGTAGAATACACCTTCCTTATTAACTCCTCCTTTTCCTCCTTTGCCTACTTGAGGCACACATCTATGACCAATGCTTGGTTGGAAAAGTTCATGAAGATGGCATCCACTACATCTGTGTCTTCTTAAAGTTTTATGAATAGGTCCTCTACCTCTTTGAACTGGAAGCTATCTCCTTATGTAGCACGATGCATGGGTATTCTTCTTCATCTTCCTATGCCGGTTCTGGTTTCATCCTCGGGAGCATATGCTCCACTAGCACACATACTTTATCAACCTCCAAGAGGTTCAATGTATCAATGCCGACTGTTTTACTGAATTTGAGAAAATAGGTTTGATTTATTAAATAGTAAAGGGGTCTGAATTAAGGGGAAAATTAGTAAATAAATGTGCCTTAATTAATCTACTTATTTTTCCCTTAATCCAAACCCCTTTACTATTTAGGAAATTAAACCTATAGTTTCCCAAATTAAAAAAAATATTTAATGAACCCGACATACTTTGAATTTTTATACAAAAACCTTAAGGTTAATTATTTCTAATTTTTTTGCAATATATATATATATATATATATATATATATAATTTAAAAATTAGAAAACTACAAATTAATTGAAATATTTTCAATAATTCACTAAAACCCTAGTTTGCACATACTAGGTCCTATTTACATACAAACACTTTCAAACCACTAAGAAAAATATATTGCTAATTTTAGAAATATTTTTAGATTTTTCCTAAATTTTTTCAGCTCAATTCTACAAATTTATAGCAAAATTTTCAAATTATTACATTAATTTAAAAAAAAATCATTTCAAAGCCCTAATTGCATCAACAAAATCCCAATAATTTTCAATTAATATTCCACTTATTTTTTGCAAATATTGATTGAATATTAAAATAAAAAATTCATAGTAAATTTCAAAAAAAAAAAATCATAGTAAAGCAAGTGATTTATCATAATTTTTTGAATTTTATCTTGCATACTTAATTCAGAAAATTAATTTCAAATTCAAAAGTTCATAGTATTTTGCAAATAATATTTCTGAATAATCCCTAGTTGCATATACTAGTTCCTATTTTGCTTTTTGTGATATTACCTTACATGTTTGGCAGCTTCGTATCTTTTTTTACGTAAATTCTAAACTACTATTTTAGAATTTTGCATTTCTTATATCCAATAATTTCTAGTTTTAACACATTACCTATTACAACTTATTGCAAAACATTCAAACACATTTCAAATTATTTTCCTACTTTAACAATGGCCCAACATATCAGATTTGATGAAACTGATAAAAGAGAGCTTCAAGAACTCTTAACCAAACACTCGAATATGCAAGATGACATCCTCCAAGAGGAATAACAAAAGGTAACCAATGGTCAATCTTCTCAAAATACAGAGCCACTAGTTGCACATGACACTACGAGGGCAACTATGTCACAACAACCCCCTATAGTAGCCCAACCTTTTATGCCACCAGGTGTAGCTAGTACATCCCTATCTCTTGATGTGGCAGCCTTGTGCAAGAGATTCAATCTCTTCAATCCAAGGTGCAACATCTTGAGCAAGGTACCTCTAGATCTACACAGGGATTGGACTCCTTCACTCTATTGCATACACTTTTGGCACGACATATAGCTGCTACACCCTTGCCACCTAGATTTGTACAACCTAAGCTCACTCTTTACGATGGCAAGGGTGATTTACAGACATATTTGAGAGCCTTTCATGTCACATGTTTGGTTTATGTACCAAATGACTGGCTATTAACTAAATTATTTCTGAGGAGCCTCAAGGATTATGTATTACAATAGTTTTACAGTGTACTGAATCAGTAGGTTAATACATTCAATCCTCTTGCTGACATGTTCCTAGCACATTTTAGTACCATATCGATGATAAGGTTTCATATGCCCAAATTGCATAATAAAAATAGAAATCAAATGAGCCTCTCACCGAATATGTTCTCAAATACAAGACCATATTGTCTAAGATGACTAGCCTTATGGTAAATCAGGTGTTACAAGACCTCTTAAAATAGAGTCTTCTACCAGTTTTGCACGAGATAATCATGTTCAAATGTTTCTCTTCTTTCAATGAATTGTGTCACACTTTAAAAGAAAGAAATCAAACTCATTTCAATGGTAAAACTTAAGTACACAAGTGCACCAAATACAACTAATAAGAGTAACAACAAAGCCCCATATAAAGTCAAATTCAATGATAGTAAAGGATCGACTCAGCAGACAGTTAATGTGGCTTCACATCCCTCATAGAGAGTCACTTTATCAATGCCTCCTCAATGACCTTTTACAAATCTACCAGTTCCTTTAGCTAGAGTTCTACAATAGTTATTAGAATGTAACATCATATCTCTTCCTCCTATTAGATAAATTGATCCAACAAAACCTCTTTCACAGGGATATGACCAGAATGCATTGTGTGACTATCACAGGGCATCAGGGTATACTACAAATAGATGCATTAGTCTCAGGCATAAGATATATGATCTAATTGATGGCAATCGAATTGATCTAGGCACTCCAACTGAGCCTCCTCCGACCAAACCAATGTAGGATAAGTCACTCAAAATATTTTCAGATCTATTTCCACAACATGGCAAGTCAGAGACACAAGACACATCAGGTGTACATCATGCATATCAAGCACATCCTCCACCAGTTACATATAGGGCACCGACATTTGATTCACACCCATTGAGCCACATGATTGGTACTTTTCATTTTATCTTTTCAGTTTGACCTTCCATCTCCTTTTTTGAGAAGGAGATTATTGAGGATGACACAGCTTATCACACACTCTTTATTAGAGATTTTATACATGGTCATCCCATTCAAAGTGTTCTAATTGATAATGAATCTAGTGTTAACATGTGTATTATGACACTACTACAGCACTTGGGTTATACAGAGCAGGATATTACTAAAACAATTACAGTTATTAGTGGTTTCAGTGGACATAGTCAGACTACATTCACTGAGATCCTCATTTATCTATATGTTGATCATGCACACAACCACCTCATTTACTATAGTTTCTACTACAAGAGTTTTTGACATGTTACTTGGTAGACCTTAGATACAAAAAATCCAAGTAGTTCAATCTACAATACACCGATGCATGAAATTCATTCACACTAATCAAGTTATCACAGTAACTAGAGTTCCATACGAGTTGCCACTTCTGGTTTCAAACCCAGTTTTAGTTCCATTCCCAGTCCTAGCTCTGCCACCAATTTTTTCTCCAATTCAGTATCAAACATTGATATGATAGCTATCACTAGTATAAAGGGTTCATACACCTCCATAGCTTCAAGATTCTAGATAGCTTCCAACTATAATATTCACACCCAAAGCAGTTTCATTGAGATCTCATGCATCTACACATAGAGCACATGTTCAACAAGTTTATCCTACTTCTATATGGGTCCCTAAGAGCCCTACAACTGCATCCACTTCTCATAAATATAAAGGGTGCCCATAATCAGTTTCTACTTCAAAGATTTTAGAGCATTTACAACTTACAGAGCCATAGTCTCAACATTTCCATCGTGCTTCATGATCACGCATGATTCCACTCTTCGATACAGGACACCATGACAGGGAGTCTCATCTGAAACTCATCAGTAAGTATCATTCCTTACAGTATTAATTGTACATAATTTCCTCTACTTGATTGTACATAGCTCAAACATTTCAAAATACAAAAACAATATAATATTTTACAAATATAAAAACATGTCAATTATATGCATCATTTATGTTTTACATTGCAAACCATTATGCTAGACTTATATTATGTTGTTTTATACTATTGTTTGTCAATTTATCTATATTACTAGGCTTCATTTGATCTTCTTTGAGTATGTGCAGTGCATTCATATCCTTGATTGCTTCACTCCACCCATCGAGGGGGAATCTTACTTCTACATTCCAACTACATATCGATGCATCTACCCACTAGGGGCATACTCTACATGGCTACACCATCTAGGTTATGTCATTCTTACACTATACACTCTATACATCTTGTTGTAGTACATTCCTTACTTTCTTAAAAAGATGTCACATCGACATCCATTAGCATATATCACACTTTTATATTTCATAGCATATACATTAGTCTTGTATCACATATTTTGTACACTCTTGCTTCTTGCTTTCCATAGTTAAATGCATGTTTATATTTCTAGTACTTTGCATACTTCCACTCTTCATTTTGATTAGATAGATGTGTTTGCATTTTCCAGTGTGTTCGCATTTTGCAGTTCTTGTTTTCTTCTTGCTTGCATTCTAGGACATTTGCCAATGTCTTTTGTTCATGTCTATATGTGTGTGCCTTTGGACACTTGCCAATGTCCTTTTTGTGTGTCTTTCATGTGCTTGTGGCCCTTGTGCCAATCTTTGCTTGTTCCCATTATGTGTGTATGTGGAATTTGAACATGCCTTGTGTGCTTATTTGGCCCCTTGGCCACCTTTGTGTGTTTCTTGCTTCTTACTGTGTATGCTTGGTGCTTGAATGCTTATCTTTGTGTATAATGCCATGATTTTAATCATGCATTTACCTTGCTTCTTGGATGCCATGATGGACATCACGCTCCATCCCTCCATGCCACGAGCAACTAACAACTAACATTTTGAATTCTAATTTACTCTTATGCACATGTTATTACATTGTTATATCTATCTAAGCATACCCATGTGGATCTAACAATCTCTCTCTACAACTTTTGTTATATCTTAACATAATGTATATCAATGTTATATCAAATGTTTTTGTAGCTTAACACACTTACAGGGATTCTTATTCTAAGGGCAATCATTACAATTTCTTCATTCCTACCTTTGGAAGAGGGGGTAACAAACATAAGTTTTGTAATAGAAATTAGAGCTCTTAATGGTCAAAAAAGTAATTTCAAAATAGTACAGTCTAGAATCCAAAACTCAACACAAGCAAACCAGACTAGGTAGACAATAAAGAATCTAAATCAGTCATGAATTTTAGCTCTGGACAATAGCACCAAAAATGGGACTATAGTGTTGGACCCCAAAGTGTCTACTTTTTAGTATTATGCAAATAGTAAAATATTCATTTTTTATAGAATCAGGTAGAGAGGTGAGTTCAGTCATAGTTTTACCAATACAATTCAATCCATAAATCATCAATTTTAAACACTTATTTCACTCAAAGAATCTAGATACAAGGGGCATCATGCTCGGCATGAGGGTCTCCATTTTTAGTTTAGACATGGTAGTTGATACAACTTTTAGTTCAAAATCTATGTTCTAGACACTAGTTACTGGGGGCAATGTGCATGGCACATGGGCCTTTTCTATTTCCAATTGCATTTTCTTACACATTCCCAATAGTTGTATGCCTTACTCCATATACAGGTGGTTGGCATCACATTCAAATAAACTTTCATACAAGTTTGTTTCTCATGTACCCAAGTTCCTGAGTGGCTTCCTAAGCTTTGACTCTAGTTTTAGGAGGGGATTCTATACATGTCCAATCTTTGTCTTTCAAAGTGGCCAACAGTGGCCTAGTTTCTATTTTACATTCAACTATCCATGCCAACATTGTCAGATCACAACACGTTCAGGGGCTCCATGAGCCATCTCATATGACATTCATCTATACTGGTATTTTTGCATTTAGCTTCACATCATGGGGCAATGATAGAGTCAAAGGTCTAGCTAACCTTTGTATTCTTGAGCCACCTATTCAAATGGATTGGACACATGGTCCATACATCGATTAGCACATGCATGATTCGTTAACTTCACATAGTTGACGATGATGGAGCCAAAAGGGCTACCTTTGCATTCTTGAGCCAACTTATAGGGGATTGAGAACTCATTTCATTCATCGATATAACTCTTGGTTCAACATAATTCCAGTATTACCCAACATAACCCAATAGCATAACAAGTTTTATATTAGTTCACGTACTTAGTGAGGTGTATTCATTCCTTTCTCTTCCTTCCTCTCTCTTTACCCAGCTTGTACATTCTTATTTTATATATAGTGTATCTAGTAATAAATGATCTACTTTCAATTTTTTTTGGCAGACTTACATAGTACAATATGCTCTCACTATGCACAACCTAGCATCACACAACTTCTTGTGCTTAGCCTCACAGAGAAGTTCAGGTATGCTTCTTTTTTTCTCCCTTATCTTAATATTTTACTTTGCTTCATACTCAAAATAAAGGAAGGACAAATGTAGCGATACTAAAATGCAATTTGTACAACTTGAGCATGACTTGTGACACCCAAACCATATGTCTCTTCTTCTCACTTACATAACCCACCTAGACATGTTTTCATTATTTCCCAGTCATCCAAATCCTTCTAGATTTAACCCTTTCTATCCCAAACTCCTCTCCCAGGGATACATCTATCTCCAGGGTCCCTTTCCCCTTGGACAATAGCGCCATAAATTGGACTATAGTGCTGGGACCTAAGATGTCTAATTTTTTGCACTATTGTCTAAGTCCACAATAGCCTAAAATGGTTAGATTTTCTCAAATCCTTATCTTTTTCCTTGTCAGCGTAATGCAAGTTCATCTAACCCATGATCACTAGTTTCTTTATAAAATCTCATTCAAAGGTCTTTTAGAAGGGTTGGCAATCATTCAAAAGGCACAAGCTAAAAATATACTAAAGCACACTCAAACAAATCTTCATATTCTCTGCATACAACTAATCACTATTATTTCCAACCTATCCAAGCTCCTGCATCAGTCATGAGTTATCTCAAGCTTGCCCAAATTTGCATACACTTACAATACATACACATGGTTGTATAATACACATTCAAATTAAGAGAATTACATTGGCCTTGATCCCTCTTCAGAGTATTGGTATGTAGGCACCATGCCCACACATAAGGTGTGATTGCACGTTTAGTGCATATTACACACTAACCTCTTTTTATATTTGGATTCAAGATCACCTATCAAGCACAAAGAAGAACTAAGATCTTTGCAGACAAAATCAATTACACATAAAGCTTCAAAAATAATCAGGAGTCGATATTTCAGGAACATGGTCTCTCGGAGCAGATGAATAAAACCTAAAAAACTCAAAAACTAAGGACTACAGTGCCAAAACTTAGACTACAATGCTAGACCTCTAAGTGTCATTTTTTATGTTCCTGTCCAGGTAGAAAATAGACTTCTGGATCTTGTTTCTGATAGTCTATCTAGCCATATCAGTAATTTACAACCTCTATCTCCTTCATCTCAGCCTAGAATCATCTAAGTTTTAATTTTTATTCCTTTGTTTGCTATTTTTAGAAATCAATTAAGCACTTCTAGATTCAATAAACTATTAGATTAATTAAGGTACATTTATTTATGTTAGGACTTGTTCCAAAGTCTTAACGTTAGGTTAGATTTTTGGTAGGTAATAAATAATTATTATAAATGGGGCATGCATCTTTTAGTAAAGACACCCCCATAAAATAAACGTAGTTTAATTATTAGGTAGTTTTAATGTTTTATATTTATTAATTAGAATTACTTTATGGGTTATTTTTTTTCGTATTTTGTTGGTTATAAGATTAGTTGTTTTTACTGGTCATTGGTAAAAACTATATAAATCCATGTTTGCATTGTAAAAGGGTTAATGGAGTAAATGCACCCTTATATACTTAATTTTTTGAAATTAATAAAATACTTGTGCACTCGCACTAAGCAGGGACAAGGTTCAACCTATTTTGGTTCTGGAGTTATCAGTGGTATCAAAGCATGGTTATTTTGGGAGCACGGTGAATTCGAAGAAGCAAGGTGAAAAATTAATTCATGTGATATCATTTGGCATAAAATAAGGTATGCCATATAGTCTTGGTTTAAATATTTTGAAAAATTATTAAATTATTTTAATTTTTCAAATATTATTTATATTTAAACCTGTATATTTTTATATTCCACAGTTTGATCTTTTTTTATCATTCATACTCCATTTCCTGTGTTCAACCTCCTCATTTGGCATAAAAAATAAATTTTTAGCATTTAATGTTATTAAATTCATTGTTTTTTTGGCCAAAATTAGATTTGTACAGCCTATTTTTTATTGAAAACCTCTAAAAATTTATATTCATGGCTGCCTTTGTTATTTCCACTCATTCTCAGGCCTCTTAATATCTAAAACATCTGCAAATGGTATTAAACCTCTGTTTGTGCATTCAAATTGAAAAATCTGGAATTTTTTTGAACTTGTATGGCCTTCCAATGCCCAAGCTTCATTTTCAACTCATTTCCTATAAAAAATACTTTAAAAATATGTCAAAATTCAGTGAAAAACAATTTTACCCATCCTGTACGGAGTTGTACGGCCTGTAGGAAAGAGAGCAAGTGCAAGAAAATCTCCAGCAGCAGCGATGGCGTCCGAGGCAAGCATGGCATAGGTATAATACAGGAAATTAATTTTTGGCTGCTTCTAAAGTTTTTTTATCAAATATTTGATGTGACTGGGTCCCACGGGAGAAGATTGAAAGAGAAGCTGTAAAAAGGAAAAAAGAATTTGAATTTATTTACTCACATTTCACATGTAATTTTTTTTTATTTTCCCTCATACACAAAAATCTAGTATAAGTAAAATTTTTTGAGTGTAATGTTCTGCAAATGCTCTTAGAGCAATTGTTTAAGCTTATTTTGTTAGAAGCTTGCAAAGGAGGAGGTCAAGGGTTCAAATCCTTTTTTTTTTAAGAAAGTTATTTTTGCCATGGAATATGTTTTTTTTGAAAAAGGAATATTCCTTTTTTTAAATCAAAATATTGTTAAACACATACTTATTGTATTGTATTATTTAAATTTTTGAAAAAGGGGTGGAATTCAATCATATTTCTTTTACATTGTTGTAGTGATATAAAGGTGTAATTGGTAAAATAAGGCTGTAATTTGGCAAAATAAGGGTGTAATCGTTGATTTCTGGTGTGGTTAAGTGCAAAACCCATCAAAAATACTTGTTTTTTTTCTTTTACACTCTACGCGGAGGTTACGTGCAAAACCCCGTAGAAGCAGTGTCTTGTGCAGTGAGTGTGATATTTGTTTCATTTCTTTTTCATTTTGTCGCACGTTTCTCTACTACACTTACTTTCATTTCAAAATGTCAAAAATTCAAAATTTACTTTCAGATGGTGATAGATTAACAATTTCTAATTATTCAAATTGGAAACGATTGATGGAGGCTTCACTAGTGTTTAATGAGTTATGGGATATTGTTAAGAATGAAAATCCCACATTGCCAATAGAGCAGGCTAAATTAGATATTTTTAATTTGCATGATTCTAAGGCCTTAGCTCTCATTAAATGTTGTACTTGTGATATGTATGTTCATATTGAAAATTCTCCTCATAGTTACACTACATGAAAAACATTGTCAGATTTGTATGATAAGAAACCTAAGCATAAGATATATATTCATATGCAGTTGTTTACTTTGTCATTAGATGAAGATGGGGATATGGGAGAATATATGTCTAAGTTGAAACATATCACTACTGAGTACACTAAGGCTGATTTTGGAAAACTAGATGATGACCTCATAGTTACCGCTGCTTTGAAAGGACTACTAGGGTCCTATAAAAATTTTGTTGAAATGTTGCATGTCTCTGACAAGATCACAGGCATCACCTTTGATAAGTTGGTTGAGTTGCTCATCCAACATGACCTCTCTCTACCCAAAAAATCTAAGAAAACCAAAGAAGCCCATGTTTTAGAGTCAAAGCCTAGTTCATCTTCATCTGGGCATCAAAACAATAGAGGAAATAGTTCAAGAGGGAGTCGAGGTTACAAAGGAGGCAGATATCAAAACAGAGGTAGGTGTCATTCAAATAATCAACAATCTAATCAATCACATTCACATGAAACAAGTGATCGAGGACATAGTCACAACTCATATAGGGGCAGAGGTCGAGGTAAATCAGACATTCAGTGTCATAGATGTGGAAAATTTGGTCACATTGCCTCACAATGTAAGATTTTTTTTGATAAAATTTAGAGGCCACAAAAAGCAACTAAGACTAACTCTGCTCAGTATGTCGATCATGACTATGATGAATCTAGTAATGTTGCCCATGAATCTACATTCACTACTTTGGGGCACCTTGATTATATTGACTATGAGGCTAGAGATGAGCTCACAGATGTATGGGTTTTAGACACAAGAGCAACCAAACACATGACATTTAGGATAGATTTCTTTTGGTCTTATAAAGAAGCTTCTCTCTGTCCAGTTGCCTTAGCAGATAAGTCTATGCATACACCACTAGGACTTGGTTCTATTCGAATTCTTCTTCCTAATGGGTCTATAAAATACTTGGAGGATGTTTGGTATGTTCCCACATTGAAGAAACACTTACTTTCTTTGGTAACTATTCGAAAGAAAGGTTATCAAATTGTGCTTAAAAATGGGCTCATTTACATCAATTCAGTGAAGGATGATTATAAAACAATGTATACAGGATATGAAGATGGAAACTTGGTTAGATTGCATTTTAAGGTGCTTCCTTCCAATATAAAACTTTCAACAGTTGTTGACACAGGTACAGGTACTATGTCTACATAGTGATTATGGCATCTCTGCTATGGACATTTGAATATCCACTCTTTAGTGGATTTGTAGAGATATGGTATGGTGAATGGGTTGCCCACTTTTCGCAAAGATAGTATTCTTTGTGAGTCATGTGTTTTGGGTAAACAAAATCAGAAAAAAATTTCTAAACAGTCATCTTGGAGAGCTAACAGATGTTTACAATTAGTTCATAGTGATGTATGTGACATGAAAAAGTCATCTATTGGTGGGTGTAGATACTTTGGCTTGTTTATTGATGACTTTTGTCGGATGACTTGGGTATTCTTTATGAAAAATAAATCTAAAGTTTTCGCTAAGTTTGTTGATTGGTTACACTTAGTCGAAAAAGAAATAGGTTCTCATTTGGCCACTCTTCGTTCAGATAATGGAGGTGAGTATACCTCTAATGAATTTTAAGACTATTGTTGAGAACATGGAATTCATCGACAATATAGTAATGCTTATACTTCACAACAAAATGGAGTATGTGAACGAATGAATAGAACTTTAGAGGGCACAACACGTGCCATGTTGCACTATAAACAGCTTGATGATAAATTTTGGGCCGAAGCTATTGGTAATGCAGTGTATTTGAGAAACAGGTCCCCCACAATTGCACTTTTGGGACAAACTCCATATGAGGCATGGTATGGGTTTAAACCCAAATTTAAACACTTGAAAGTGTTTGGATGTCTTTGTTTTGCTTTGGTTCCTATTAAACACAGAACTAAATTGGAACCACGAAGTCGAAAATGCATCTTTCTTCCTTATTTTGAAGATAAAAAGGGGTTTCGTTTGCTTGCACAGGATTCAGGGAAATTCATAGTAAGTCGAGATATAATATTTGATGAGTTTGGGACTATGAACACTGCAGAGATTGATTCTCAACTTGATAGATTAGAGAGGAAAAACACAAAAAGAGATAAGGCTTTGAATAATGGGGATAACTCTTCAAAGTTATGGTATGAGACTCAAATTCCTTCACTTTTCTCTCCATCTACAAGTTCACAGGTTGATGACTTAGAAATTGTTGAAAATTCTCTAAGTTTCCCATCGAATAATGCACCTAATGAGAATTCTGGCGTCCCTGATTTGAATAATTTCTCTAAGTATGCAAAATGGGCTCAAAGTACATTTTCTGACTTGACATCAGATGAAGTTGTTTTAACAGGGCCCAAAAAATTTAGAAAATAGGTGAATTATGCTATGGTTGTTACTACTTCCACTAAGCCATCCACTTTTGAGGAGGCATCTATTGAACATGTTTGGCAGCAGGCAATGAAATGTGAGTATGATTCCATACTTAACAATAATACATGGGTTTTAGTTGATCCCCCTCCACATGTTAAACCCATCGGATGTAAATGGGTTTATAGGATTAAGTATAAATCAGATGGTTCCATTGATAAATATAAGGCACGACTTGTTGCAAAAGGATATGCGCAACAAGAAGGTATTGACTATGAGGAAACATTTGCACCAACTGCCAAATGGCACACTATTCGTATGGTACTTGCCTTAGCAGCACAAAATGGTTGGAAAGTACATCAATTGGATGTTAAAAGTGCTTTTTTAAATGGTGATTTATAGGAAGAAGTCTATATGAAACAACCTCAGGGTTTTGAACAGGTGGGTGCTAAACACAAAGTGTGTAAATTGACAAAAGCTTTGTATGGGCTCAAATAGACACCCAAGGCTTGGTATGAGAAAATGGATTCATACTTGAAATCCATTGGTTTTCATCACAGTGAATCAGATGATACTCTCTATTTTCGAGTGCAGGGTAAGAAAATCGTGATACTAGTTCTCTATGTTGATGACTTGTTTATTACAGGTAATGATGAAAATCATAACAAGTCTGTGAAGAAGGAATTAAAAGATGGGTTTGAGATGACAGATCTTGGACTTCTTCACTACTATCTAGGCATAGAGGTAACTCAGAAAGAGCATAATATTTTCATTTCACAAACTAAGTATATTTTTGAGTTATTAGAGAGGTTTGGCATGAGTGATTGCAAACCTGCCCTCACTCCCATGGAAAGTAACTTGAAATTATCTAAGGATGATAGTAGTGCCTTTTTTTTATGGCACCACATATAGACAATTGGTGGGAGGTTTGATATACTTGATGACTACTAGGCTCGATATTTCATTTTAAGTTGAAATTTTATCTAGGTTTATGCATGAGCCTAGAGAAATTCATTGGCATGTAGCTAAATGAGTACTTCGTTACCTTTAGGAAATGAAAACATATGGCCTTGAATACTGACACAACAAGGACTTCAAACTTGTTGGATATTGTGATGCAGATTTTGGCAGATGTGTAGATGACAAAGTGTCAACCACAGGATACACTATGCATATGGGTTCAGCTATGATTGCTTGGTGTTGTAAGAAGTATGATACAATGGCAAATTCATCAGCAGAATCAGAATATATTGCAGCATGGGATGCTTCTAGAGAATTGTTTACCTTCATCGTATTCTTGAAGATCTTTAAGTTTCTCAGTTTGCTCCTACACAGCTATACATTGATAATCAGAGTGCAATCAAGATGTCCAAGAATCCAGTGTTTCATGCCAAAACAAAACATATGGATGTCAAATACCATTATCTGGAAATGCTGGTGGCAAAGAAAAATCTTGATCAAATATATCGCCCAACTACTGATCAGACAGCTGATATCTTGACAAAACCCCTTGACATAATCAAATTTGAAAAATTTAGAAAAATGCTTGGTATGTGTCCAAAGACCTGACTTTGGATCATAGAGGGGTTTGTTAGGACTTGTTCCAAAGTCTTAAGGTTATGTTATATTTTTGGTAGGTAATAAATAATTATTGTAAATGGGGCATGCATCTTTTAGTAAAGACACCCCCATAAAATAAACTTAGTTTAATTATTAGGTAGTTTTAATGTTTTATTTTTATTAATTAGAATTACTTTACGGGTTGTTTTTTTCCGTATTTATTTGGTTATAGAATTAGTTTTTTTTACCGGTCATTAATAAAAACTATATAAATCCATGTTTGCATTGTAAAAAGGTTAACGGACTAATGGCACCCTTATGTACTTGATTTTTTGAAATTAATAAAATACTTGTGCACTCGCACTAAGCGGGGACAAGGTTCAATATATTTTGGTTCTGGAGTTATCAATTTACTAATTTTCTCCTTAATCTAGACCCCTTTACTATTTAGAAAATTAAACCTATAGTTTCTCAAATTTAGTAAAACACCAACCAAAAAGGATGGTTTGGCCATCTCTATGTGCTCACATAGCTATTGTAGTTTCAACTTCAAAGCATGCGCTTCATCTTCAACATCCTTACAAAGTTTCTTCCATTTCTTTGCTCTGCCATCATTGATATTCTTTCGTACAACTTCAATGGCCATCTAGATGAGTGCATTCCTAGATCGGACTGGGTTCATGGTGCATTGGTTTATGATGAGGGACTCATGACCCTCCTTAAATTCATCAGTGCCAAATATGGCCTTCTGAGGCACCTCAAAGTGAGGCTCATCTATGTAGTTTTCAAATGCAAATGCAAGTTGTTTATATCTATAACAAATTCAAGGGGCATGAATTCAAACATATAAGAATCCTCCTCTGTCCACCCCTTCTACATTTTTTCTTTGATACTCAACTCTGTGATTTTTCCTCAGTGATGGCCAACTCCATTTTCTCTTCTTCCTCCTCACTGGTTCCACTAATTTTTTTGATGCATCCTCAGAGGACTCATCTTCTTGTTCTATCAGGGGTTCTTCCTTAGACTTTTCCCATTTGTCTGCTTCTTATTCTTGGGGTTTGTCAGCACTTGCCTCCAAATTCATTTCTTATTGAGTGTGGATCCCTTTGGGGCTATCACATGAGCATAAGAATAAATTTTGGGGGCCTAAAGAGCTCCAAGGATGTGGGGGCATAATTTTCATGTTCTCCACATGTGAGTGAAATATTCTTTGTATTCTTAATTTCTATATATTCCACATTTTGTGGAATTAGTTGTTAGATATTTATTTCCATGTGACTTCCTCTTTTATTAGAAGTGGGTATATCTTCCTTATTTTTAGGGAGATTGGTTATTTCTTGGAATATGTTATACCTTCTTTGCTATGTGGAATTGGTTGAGATCACATGTTTTTGAGAAAATGTGCTCTTAGAAGGTGGAGAGATGAATATGATGTGTTCATCATTGGAAGAGCTTTTGGATAAGATTGATGAGGTGGAGGAGGGTTGTCACATGTTGGATAATGCTTATTTTGGATAAGCATTGCACATTTCTCCTCTTTTTGTATATTTTTTTCATTTTACTATATATACAAGGTGTGGTGTGGCCTTTAGAGGTTGATGAAGTGTAGGTGTTTTGTACAGTGCAGGTATTTTATATTTTGCAAGTGTTTATTACAGAGTGTGGTTCAACGACTTGTGAGATACAACAATGTGCAGGTGCAAGTGAAAATGCAACTATTTATGCAGCGTTTTCTATAGAAGATTTTTTTATCTCTGTGAGAGTTCATTATAATCTTGTTTTAGATTATTGATTTATTTAAAAACTTTCATTGGTGGATGTATCCCAGATTGGGTGAACCATGTTAGATCTGTGTTATCTATATTTTTTATCTTGCTCTCATTTATGCTTTCATAATAATGATGAATTAAAAAATGTTTTCATGATGCATGTTATTGCATAGATTTAGATCTGGTTTATGATAATAATAAATCTAGTTTAAGTGTTTTTTATTCCTAACAACTGGTATCAGAGCCATTGGTGTTGTGTTTAGCTGAAGCGGTAAATCACACAAAGGTTATTAGCTTGAGTGGGAGATATGGGAGAAGAGATCAAATTCAAAGTGGAGAAGTTTGATGGTAAGCATTTTAGTTTTTTGAAAATGTAGATGGAGGATTACATGTATCAAAAGGAGTTACATCTTCCCTTGGAGAGAAAAGTATAACAACCTATAAGTATGAGTGATTTGGATTGGTCATTACTTAATAGAAAGGCATTGGGAGCTATTTTTTTATGCCTTGCATCCTTTATTCCATTTAATATTTATGATGAGAAAATCACAAAAGATCTCATGGATAAACTAGCAAATTTATATGAGAAACCTTCAGCTTCTAATAAAATATTTTTGATGAAAAGATTTTGTAACATGAAAATATCTAAGAATGGTTCAATAGCTAATCATCTAAATTATTTTCATACGATTGTAAGTATGCTCACTTCAGTTGGAATAAAGTTTGATGATGAAGTTAAACCTTTGCTAATTTTATGTTTTTTCACTGATAGTTGGGATAGTTTGGTTATGGCTGTGAGTAATGCACTCCCTACCAAGGGAAGCTTGAATTTTGAGGATGTCATAGGTGTGATACTTAGTGAAGAGATGAGAAGTGGTAATGCTTTGTCCATTGGTACTAGAGGGAGGCAAAAGGATAAGAGTAAAACCAACCAAATAAATTCAAAAGGTAGATCTAAGTTCATATCTAGATTCAAAATGATATGCTGGCATTGTGGGAAGAGTGGACACTCAAACAAAGATTGTTGGTCACTTCAAGATAAGAATGCCAATAAGGAAGAAATGAATGAGGTAAATGTGACATCAGATAAATCATGTCAAGACACCTTAATTAATTTTATGGATAGTTTTTTTGAGTCTTGGGTATTAGATTCAGGGGCTTCTTTTTATGCCACCCCACATAGCAATTATTTTACTGATTATGTTCAAGAGAATTTAGGACATGTATATCTTGGTGATGATGAACCATGTGAAATAGTAGGAAAAGGTTGTGTTCAGGTTAAGATGCAAAATGGGAACATGTGGATCCTTAAGGATGTTAGACACATGTCTATGTTGAGACAAACTTTGGTTTTAGTGGGGTAATTGGGTAGTGAGGGATGATCAATATTGTTTACTGTAGATTCTTGGAAAGTTACCAAAAGTACTCTTATGATTTTGAGACTTAAGAAAGTTGGTACTTTGTATTTTACTAGTAGTGTTGATTCTCTTGATTTAATTACTCCAGATGGAGATGCAACTATGTGGAACTATAGGCTCGGACATATGAGCCATAAGGGCATGTCGATCTTAAAAGATAAGTTGCCCAATTTAAAAGGCATAGATCTAAACTTCTGTGAGAATTGTGTGTAAAAAAATAGGAGCGGGTTAAGTTTTTGAAGGTTAGATCCACAAATAAAGATCATAAGTTAGATCTGGTACACTCAAATGTATGGGGACTAGCTCAGGTATCTTCTATTGGTGGATCTAATTATTATGTTACTTTTATTGATGATGCAACTAAGAAAATTTGGGTTTAGTGCATTAAAATTAAATCTGATGTATTTGACACCTTTAATAAGTGGAAAGCCTTGGTTGAGAGTGAAATAGGTCTCAAATTGAAATGTCTTAGATCAGATAATAGAGGTGAGTATTGTATTAATGCTTTCTTTGATTATTGTTCTAACAATAGAATCCATAGGAAAATGATGGTTTCAAGAACTCCACAGCAGAATGGGGTGTATGAAAGGATGAATAGAACAATAATAAAATGTGTTAGGAGCATGAGGTTACATGTAGGGTTGCCTTTAAAATTTTGAGCAAAAATGGTTAGCATAACAGTATATCTGATTAATAGAGGACCTTTTATGCCTTTGGATGGAGGCATTCCTGAACAAGCTTGGTCTGGTAAGAATGTTGATTATTCTTTTCTTAGAGTCTTTGGATGTGAATATTTTACTCTCATAAAAAAAAAGGATAGGACTAAGTTAGAGGCTAAATTAGTGAAATGCACATTTGTTGGTTATGGTGAGGATGACTTTGGTTTCTATTTATGGAGCATTAAAGATAGGAAAATATTTTGGTCTAGAGATGTAGTCTTTAATGAAAAAGTCATTCATAAGGATCAGTTGCAGGAACAAGATTAGGAACAGAAAAAGTACACAATATTGGATGACATTATAGATGGAAAAGTATCCAAGGATACAGTTTAGAAACTTTCTACACAAGGACCCCAAACTCTTATGGTAATAAGGTCTTCTAGGGTAAGAAGAGCACCTGAACATTTTTCTTTTTCTTTAAATTATTTGTTACTCACTAACAATGGAGAGCCATAGTGTTATGAGAAAGCAATGTAGGTAGATGCCAAGTTGAGATGGGAAGATGCCATGGATGAAGAGCATAGATCTCTCATGGAGAACCAAATTTGGGATTTGGTTAGGCTACCCAAGGGAAAGAGTGCATTTTTGAATAAGTGGATCTTCAGGATCAAAGAAGAGAATGAAGGAAGAAAATGGTATAAGGCCAAGATGGTGGTCAAGGGGTTTGCAAAAAAATTAGGTATTGATTTTGATGATATTTTCTCTTCTGTTGTAAAAATGACTTCTATTAGGACTGTTCTTGGTTTAGTTACAATTGAGGATTTACACTTAGAACAGTTAGATGTGAAAACTACTTTTCTTCATGACGATTTGGATGAAGAGTTGTGTATGAAGTAGCCATAGGGTTATGAGGTCAAAGGGAAGGAGAACTATGTGT
This sequence comes from Torreya grandis, assembly GCA_037957365.1. Taxonomy (NCBI): domain Eukaryota; kingdom Viridiplantae; phylum Streptophyta; class Pinopsida; order Cupressales; family Taxaceae; genus Torreya; species Torreya grandis. The sequence goes on from JARHVA010002680.1 coordinate 563,864, forward strand.
GCAAACTAAAGAAGAGCTTGTATGGCCTGAAACAAGCTCCATGGCAATGGTACAAAAAATTTGATTATTTTATGTTAGAACAAGAATATCAAAGGTGTCATTATGACCATTGCGTGTATATAAAATATTTTGATGATGGTTCCTTTATTATTTTATGCTTGTATGTCGATAACATGTTAGTTGCAAGAAAGAACGTACAATGAATTCATATACTCAAGAAACAACTTAGTGACTCTTTTTATATCAAGGATTTGGGTGTTCCAAAGCAAATCCTTGGTATGAGGATTTCTCGTGATAGGAAGAAGAGAAAGTTGTTCTTATACTAATAAGAGTATGTGAAGAAAGTCTTAGAAAGGTTTAGCATGTTGGATGCTAAATCTGTTTGTGCTCCTTTGGCAAGGTACTTTAGATTACCAAAGGAGCAATGTCCCAATATGGAAGTTGAAAAGCCTAAGATATCCAAGGTACCTTACTCATTGATAGTTGGTGGATTGATGTATGCCATGGTTTGTACTAGGCCAAATATTGCCCAAGTAGTGGGAATTGTGAGCAGGTATATGATTGATCCAAGTTATAAGCATTGACAAACAGTGAAATAGATTCTTTGATATTTAAGAGGAACCATTGATTTTGCATTATGTCTTGGTAGATCAAATACCACTTTACATGGTTATGTGGACTCAGATATGGCAAGGGATATTGATAGCAGGAGAAGTATGACAAGATATATATTTACTATTAGAGATACAATGTTTAGTTAGATTTACAGGATATAGAATGTTGTGGCTTTATCAACCATAGAGGTAGAATATGTTGTTGCCATAGAGGCTAGCAAGGAGATGATTTGGTTATAGGAATTGTTTTGAGAGTTGGGACATGAGTAAGAAGTTGGAAGACTACACAATGATAGTCAAAGTGTTATTCATTTGGCAAAGAACTCTGCTTTCCACTTGAGGATGAAACACATTCAGTTATGTTATCACTTCATTAAGATAGCTTTGGAGGATAACTGGGTGAAGCTGGTGAAGATTCATACTAGCAAGAATCATGTGGATATGATGACTAAGGTGGTCACATTGGACAAGTTGAGACTATGTTTAGATTTGGTTGGCCTTGGTGGTCATGGAGCAGTGATAGATTTTGTTTAGGGGAACCAGTCTCCAAGTGGAAGATTATTGAGTGTGGAGCCCTTTAGGGATATCACATGAACATAGGAATAAATTTTGGGGGACTTAAGGCTCCAACAATGTGAGGGCATAATTTTCATGTTCTCCATATGTGAGTGGAATATTTTTTGTATTCTTAATTTTTATGTATTCTATATTTTGTGGATTTAGTTGTTAGATATTTATTTCCATGTGAATTCCTCTTTTATTGGAAGTGGGTCTATCTTCCTTATTTTTAGGGAGATTAGTTATTTCTTGGAATATGTTATACCTTCCTTGCTAGGTGGAATTGGTTGAGATCACATGTTTTTGGTAAAATGTTCCCTTAAAAGGTGGAGAGATGAATATGGCATGTTCCTCCTTGCGAGAGCTTTTGGATAAGCTTGATGAGGTGGAGGGGGGTTTTCACATGTTGGATAATGCTTATCTTGGATAAGCATTGCACATTTCTCCTCATTTTATGAATTTTCTTCATTTTACTATATATACAGGGTGTGGTGTGAGCTTTAGAGGTTGATAGTTTATTTTTAGGGTGTGGCTTTGAGGATCATAGTCAAAGTGTAGGTGTTCATTACAGGGTGTGGTTTAGCAACTTGTGAGATACAACATTATGCAGGTACAGGTGAAAGTGCAACTATTTGTGCAACATTTTTTATAAATTTTTTTTTATCTCTGTGAGAATTAATTGTAATCTTGTTTTAGATTATTGATTTATTTGATAAATTTCATTGGTGGATATGGCCCACATTGGGTGAACCATGTTAGATTTGTGTTATCTATGTTTTTTTATCTTACTCTCATTTATGTTTTCATAATTGTTGTTCCCAAAATTTGTCAATCATTTTTGGGACAACGTATGAACTATTTTGGTCCTATAGGCCAAAATTATCCCTTCCCTTCTCAAAAATTTATTTTGAGCATTCAAATTCTTAATTATTTAAGATTTTTCAGTTAAGGGATTAGTAGGTTCAACTGGCTCAATGGCTTCAACAGGCAATTTCTTTCAAAGGAACAAGTTCTCAACACTTAGGCGATTTCAAAACAGGTTCAATGTCGAGGCTCAACCAAAGGGTTCATCGGCAAGCTTCAAACAAAATATTGAACCATTGAACCATTGAACTTTGAACCAAAATGGTTCAATGGGTTCAAAGGTTCAACGGGTTCAAAGGTTCAATGGCATCGGTAAGCTTAGTGAGTTAAGCGCTTCGCCAAAAGTTCAAATTTCAACTAATTCAAGGTTCAATGGCTTCAAAACACTTAGCAAAAGGAAGAAGGATTGAACTGTTGAACCATTGAACCTTTGAACCAAAATGGTTCAAAGGTTCAATGAGTGATTGGTTCAATGTGATTGGTTCAAGCGGTCAATTGAACGAGCGGAACAAAAGAATGAACCATTGAACCGTTGAACCAAAGTTGGTTCAATCAGTCAATTCAATCGATAGGTTCAAGGGAGTGCCCCAATGCCAGAAAGGTGAGTGCCCTTGCAGAGGATAATGAACCAAGCCAAGTGCCCTTGCAGAGGGTAGTGAACAAAGTTGAGTGCCCTTGCAGAGGGCAGTGAGCAAAAGCGGACTAAGAGATTTTCTTCTAGAAAAATGAACAAGGCAGGAAAAGTTGGAATTCCTTCAGATTTGTTCAAGGCGAAAGATGAGGTGAATTATTTCAAACAAATTGTCTGAAATAATTCCTTTAAACTTTTGTTTGAAGGAATTCACCTGAAAGAAAAAGCCTGATGAAAAGCGGACAAAGCCAAGGAAATATTTCCTTCAGACAAATTGTCTGAAGGAATTGAAGCCAAAGGCCACCCAAAGAACCCCAAAGGGCAGGTACCCTTGTGGGGGGCTCTTACCAACCAAAAAATGGACCTTATCAAGGCCCGAAGGGACACCTTCCCTTCAAGAAGTTCCAAAGGCATTAAGGCCCGTGACTGATTTCTACGGACTCTATAGGCCCAATTTCTACAGACTCCACAGGATGATTTCTATGGACTCATTTCTACGGACTCCACAGGCTGATTTCTATAGACTTATTTCTATAGACTCCATAGGATGATTTCTACATACTCTATAGGCTCATTTCTACAGACTCTATAGGATGATTTCTAAGGGCTTATTTCTATGAACTCTGTAGACATATTTCTATGGACTCTTTCAAAGCTCAAAAAACTTAGAGAAAATAAAGGCTTCTGAGGAAGAAGATGAATTGTTGAACCTTGAACCAAAATGGTTCACGGATTCAATGGGTTCAATGGTCCAAGGAAAGCTCTAAGCAAAGATAAGAAGCAAAAGTTTCTAGAGAACAGTTCAAGGAGAAGGTTCAAGCAAATGAACCAAAGAAGTGACAGAACTAAGGGATCACAGAGACCGCCCGAATTGTTGAAACAGTGAACCTTTGACGTCCCCATGAACATCAAATTCAAGCTAATGAAATATTTGTTGATTTTCAAAAGAGGCACAGAACCTAAAAACAAACTTAGCAACTAGCTAGAAAAGGAGCCGAAAGACCCAGCCAGAAGGGGAAAAGATAGCCTGAGAGCCCAAATTGCAACAGGAAAGAGAGGGAAAGACCAAAAATATCTGCAGGAGTTATTCCAGTAGGTGGAATAGTCCACCAAGTAAATATTTGAGCTTACAAGCATTAAAAGTGTGGCCTATTTTTCTTCTTTGGATTAAAGGTGAAGTGGACAACTATGCAGACATTAGAAAAAGGACCAAACAACTCATGCCCAGGAGAAAACATTTGAGATGAATCAACACACCATAGTTAAGACAGTCACCCTGTTCCAACATGGCCCTCTTTGACCAAATTGGAAAATGCATTCAAGGCATTGAATGCAACATGGGCCATTCCATGGAACAGAGTGCCAAGCCTTTCCTAGTGACTATATATTATAATCTCTGGTCTTATGCCAAAGATACTTTTGATTATAGAAGTGAAACTTTGCCAAAATTAAGAGGTGATTACTGAGACTTTGAGCTCAGATTGTTCTTCATATTTCTTTGTTTGAATCAGAAAGCAAGTTACTTTCAAAATTTGTGTTGTTATAGCTTGTGTCATTCTAAGAGATTGTTCTTATGAATTTTTCCTGAATGTATTCTTGTTTATTCAATTTAACAAGTAGAACTAGTTGAAGTAATGAGGAAGGTGCCCTGAAGTCAAATGTGGAGAGACTTTGTGTTGTCTACAACTATCTTTAGTGTGTTTGTCTATTTTCTATTTCTGTGTAAAGGACCTTGGGATGACTTTGTGCCCTCATTGTCTTTTATATTTCACTCTTGGGCAGTCAAGGTGGAGACTTTGTGCTACATATTAGTATGTTGGTTACTACGTCCTTTGTTACTAGTTACTTGTTACCCACCAAAAAGAACTCCAGCTGTTTGTTGTAAGATCACTTTTGAAAGAAGTGCCTTCAGTGTTTCCACCTGGATTTCTCCTTTGTTTGTGAACATCATCTCTGAAAAAAGAGAGATGGATGGTGTTGTCCTACCCCTGAGTGTTATTTTTTGCATATATATATAGTATATAGCTCCTCATATTTATAGGGAACCTCCCCTTGATGAGAGGAGACATTTATCCCCTTTTGATGTGGTAAACCTGCACATCTGGCTGACCAATCTCCCTTGTTGTGGTTGATAAGACCTATTTTGTTCATCAGTTAGTTGATTGATAAAATATTCACCCAAAAATAATAATGGTGAATTAAATAATATTTCCATGATGCATGTTATTGCATAGCTTTAGATCTAGTTTATGGTAATAGTAAATCTAGTTTAAATGTTTTTATTCCTAACACCTCCTCACTGAAGCCACTGCTTTCTTCAGTGCTTTCCTCTGAGGACTCACCTTCTTGTTCTATTAGGGGTTCTTCCTCAAACTTTTCCCATTTGTTTGCTTCTTCTTCCTGGGGTTTGTCAGCACTTACCTCTAGGTTCATTTCTTCGGTGCCATCATCAACTTATTTTTGTTTCTACTGGGGTTCCTTGGCACTATCCATTTGTTATTTTTCCAATGTGCCAACATCGTATTCCTTTTCTTCAAGCACCCTTTCACTTCTTGGGCGAGCCTATTGTGTAGATTCATTTGTTTTCCTAGAGGGGGTGTTAGATGGCTTCTTTGCTTTTTCAAGGGTTGGTTCTACACTTGTGGGAACCTTCTTCATCTTCTTCTTTCTCTTGGCCTTCTCTTCCTTGGCCTTGGCCTTCTCAATATCTACCTGACTCATGTTGGCTTCCTTCTAAGGCTACCTCCTCTTCTCCAATGCTAGTTCCATCTCAATCTCTTCCTTGTTGTGGCCCATTTTCTTCCACAACCTTCTCTTCTCCTCATCAATTTGCAGAGGCTATGTGGAGGGATCTTTGTATGAGGCATTTGTCACATTCCCTGCTTCTTCAATAATGATGGCAGTACCTCCTTGGAGGGCCTTTTGAACATCCTCAGTGTTGGGCTCCTCTCTCACTTCTTCTTCTTGCATAAATTAAGTTTTTGTGCCTTCTTCTACCTCTTTCTCCATCTCTTCCTCTCTTTTATACACGTGGGTCTCTTCTACCTCCATTTTTTCTAGAGTTATTATAGGGAGCACAATGGATCCCTTAGAATTTTTATTTTTTTGCTTCTTTCTAGAGGAAGCAATCTCTAGTGCAAAGGTTGTGTGCTTCTTCTTTGGAGTTGGAGGTGTTAATTATTCACCAGAGGTGACCCTTAACTTGATGTGCTCCTGAATCTCCTCAAGTTTCTCCCCCTTTTTCTTTTGAGGAGACATTTGTTGTGTTATTGGCATTGGGTTCTGTTCATTATTGATTTGGAGGGGGTGATCATCATCTTTTCCTAATTTTGCACCCTTCTTCCATTGATCCATCTCATAATACAACATGAAGATGCACCCATTTATCACTTCCCTTTGGAGGGGATGGAGGTTCATGCAGTCGAAGTCATCTTCCTCATCCTTCATGGCTTTCTCTCCTGAGTGCACATACTAGTGCCTTAACCTACTCCTTCCTAGATCCATAGCCTTCATCGAGATGTCCAATTGTTATGCATTGGGAATCCTCCTTAGTGCCTCCATGAAATAGTTTACAAAAAATGCATAAGGGAGCTTGATCCAATAGAATACATTGTTATCTATGAGCACCAGGTGCACTACACAAAAATGTTGCATGATGGTAAAGGTCATTATGCCAAACATGTGACGGGGGAGCTCCTATGGGATGCAACATTTTATCTTGAATGCCTCAATATACTGAGTGCACCACCATAGCAATTGTGTCTTATATTTTTTTGAGGAGGGTGGGTAGGTGAACTCCTAGTACTTTAACATTAGGGAGTACTTGTGCATTGGAAAGACCCAAATATTGTAGTCATCACCATCAGGCATTTCGATCTCCATTACTTTCAATATCAACATTGACCCCCACCTGAAGGTCTCTCATACCTTGTGACAATCAATTACATTCTTCACCATCTCTTCAATAATGAATTTATCAATGATGAACTTGACTACTTATGTCATGTGGTGAGTGACGCACAAGTAGGTCTTGTTGATATCCATCCATCTTTTACTAGGGCAAAGTTTGGAACTCATGAGGCATGTCATGGACCTCATGATAGGTTCATTTATGTCTTTGATAGGGAACACAAATCCTACCTTGTAATAACCAAGCAATTTTGCAATCATCTCCACTTTTACATCATCTTCCATCATCAAGCAGATGTCTATGCCTAAGCTTGAGAACCTGATGATTCTAATGATGAGGCATGTTGATATCTACATGTACCTCCTTGTGAAGTAGAAGTGATCTATATGGATGTACGAGAGGAGGAATTGCATGAGTTCCTCTAGCTTCCCAAAACATGGCAACTCATATAGCTAGGTTGCACCGATGGCTACAAACCTGTCACAGATGGAGATGTCAAACATCATTGCACCCATGTCCATCTTTGTTCCCATGTCAACCACCCAATATTATTTAATCTCCTGCATGTTTCTCAATGTGTGGTGGTTGTATTCCTTTAGCCTAAAGGTGTGTGTGAAAGATACCCAAGTTTCCACCACTAATACCTCAAGGGGAAACTACATTTCTCCATATGACATCTTGGTGATTACCTTAAGGTCAATCTCTATGATGCTAAATCCTTCAATTGGTTGTGCTTTCTTATTCATAGCGGATGTCTCTTTGATCATCTGCATCTTCTTGGCATATTTTTTCACTTGGGGAGACTAGAACTTAACCATTTCTTTTCCATTCTAAACTAGCTAGTGTTAAAGCATGGTCTGTTGATCTTACCAAAGCTTGTAATGTTTCTTTGCATTTCCTCATAGTCATAGGGTCTACAACTCTGACTTAAGCTCTTGAGATTCATTCACTATTAATGGCAGCCTTGATGTCACTCTTAATATCTTATGTCTTGTACTATCCCAATTTGTGCTCCACATGCCTTTATTCCAATCTCAATCGGAATGCAATTTATCTCTCTATCCAATCATTCTTGTTTGGTGGTCATGGATGCTTATGTTTCTCTATGGTAGTGATTTTTTTCTTGGGCTCTAGTTTTTCTTTGCATTTATGTTCAAATTCTCTTAAGGTTTCTAAACTAAACCGGTGCACCATCGGCCTCTTTATACCGTTACTTCAACTACCCTCTTTATTGCAGGTGAGTAATGGCATGGTGGTGCATGGATTTCATGGAATCTACTTAAAGCCATGAAATCACTAAAAACATGCCACTATATTTGCATTTATTATGGATCTTTGTGCCTCTCTTGTCACTAAATTAATTTCTCTTAACAACATTTTGGGTGAAGTGATCGGTGATTCAAATGGTCACTTCCTGCCTCCCATTGGGTAAATGTTAGCTTGTCTTGACAATCTTCCTCCTATGCTTTGTTCACCTTGGCATGACTTTCACCCTTCTTATGGTAGATTGGGCACAACACTTCACATGCATGTGATTCATCCTCCCTTATTCCATCTCTTCTTCCAATTGCATTTCTTCTCAAGTACACTTTCATTCCTTGGTTGATTTCTTGCACTTTCATTTCTTGTCTTGGCCTACCCAACCCATACAAATTCCTGTGTTGGTCCTCTAATGCTTCTTTCTCTAGGTTTATCTTGATCTCTTGTGCATGAGCATCTTGTGCACCTCCTTTTTATATCTTATGCACTAGCATCTTGTGCACCTCCCTTTTGTCACTTGGTAGTCACAATTTTCAAAGTCTAGAAAACTCCATGTGCCCAGAACTTAGGTGTTTGGCCTTAGGCAATCAGAAAGCAATCATGTTTGACTCACCTGACTGAATTTATGCATGAAAGTGATATAATAGTTAACCTTTAGGCTTGAAAGTGCCTTGCTTATCCACTTAACACAAACAACAATACAAAACATAAGGAAATGTTTGGCTTGTGACAAACTTTATTTTGGTCAGCACAACAAAACTAACTTGCTGACCAAGAATTTGATGTCTGATAGTGTAAGTGCCATCCTATTGCCTATAAGGCTTCAATCAATTGTTTTTGAAATGCTCATGGATCATTTCACCCATCAATGTGTGCAACTTACATGCACCAATATCTAATATGTTATGTATGACATAAGGTCCCATCCACCTGATCTGCAACTTTCCAAGGTGCTTAAGGTACTTGGAGTCATAGAGCAGACCAATGTTCCTTCAGTAAGTAATTTGCACTTAATATGCTTGTCATGACATAACTTCTAGTGCACCTTCTCTACTTGTGGACTCCATCTTGTTTGGGCATGTGTCTCGTCCAAGTGATCTAAGTCTTCTAGTCATGCACTCAAGGAATTTTGGTCATCAAATTGACCAATACATGCAATACATAATGAGGGCACTAGAACTTCCATCGATAAAATGGCCTCTGAGCCAAACACCATTTGAAATGGTGTAGCCTTGTTTAGGTGTTTATATGTCATGTGATAGGCCCATAATACTGATGATTCCTGATCATCCCAATCTTTGTGACCAACATCACATATATTTGTTAGGAACATTCTAAATATCTTATTGAATGCCTCAACAATGATATTTTCTTGTAAATGATACGGCATTGTCTTATGGTGTGTCACCATGTATTTGGTTAGTAAGATTTGCATAGTTTCATTGAGGAAGTCCATGCCTCTATCACTAGTTAGACTAAGTGGGCACCCATAACATCTAATGGTGTTCTACCATATAAACCTTGCAGCTGTGGTGGTTTTGCATTATTTGGTTGGTACTACCTCAGCCCACTTGGTGAAATAATTAGTGGTCACCAAAATATATCACACTCCTATGTGCCTCGCAATGGGAGTGATTGACCCAACAAAATCAATGGCCCATTTTTTGAATGGCACCTAGGAAAGAATGGGAGTGAGAGGCATCTCATCCTGACAGTTAGGATTTATGCACTTGTACATATCACATGCCTTAGTGCAATCTTTTTCATCTTGGAATAGACTTAGCCATCACAAGCTTAATTGAAAAACCTTGTGTGTCATAGCATCTCCAACACAATGGCCTCCTAATATCCCCTCATGCACCTATTATAAGATAGAGTCCCTTTTGTGTTCTAAGACACATCGATATAGGACTTGATAGTTTATTTTTTATAGTTCCTGTTAATGATCTAAAAAGGGGCAGTAAGGGTAGCATGAACTATGAGTTGCTTCTTCTCTTTGGTTGTCATAGTCTAAGGTGTAAACCTAGATGTTAGAAATGTGATGATCTTTGCCAAGTCCTCAGGGATGTGTTGGACCTTATAGAGTTTTGCATCTAGCATATCATCCTCAATAAGTGATATCATATCACTAGAGTTGATGCGAGACAAATGGTTTGGGCTCGAGTTCCATTTTCCAAGCTTCACTACAACCAAGAATTAGAAATCTTGAAACAAAACTATCCATTTACAAATGCATCCATGGATAATGAGCTTGTTCAAAAGGTTCTTAAGTGCCTTGTGATCAGTGAATAAGATGAATGGGGTGGCTAACAAGTATTGCCTAAAATTATACATGGCGTCGACCATGGCAAGTGCCTCGCGCTCAATTATTTTATAGTTCTAATTTACCTAGGTCAATTTTTGACTTGCAAAGGAGATGGGATGATCCACCTTACCTTTACCAAGTTGAGCTAAAATGACACCAATTGCAGAGCTAGATGCGTCAACATGGATGTGGAATGGATTCATCCAGTCAGGAAATTATAGTATTGGTACGCTAGCTAATTTGAGCTCCAGAGTTGTAAAGGCATCTTCTTATGTTTCACCCCAATAGATTGAACCATCCTTGCACAAGATATCCTCTAGTGGTGCCACAATATTTGCATAGCTACTTATGAACTTTATATGGTATTCATAATGGCCAAGGAAGTTGCAAATGTCTTTAAGCGTTGAAGGGGTCTGGAGCTGTAGGATAATTGTAATCTTCACAGGGTTGACGAGAAAACCATCTTTGTAAATGATGTCCCTGATTAAGGTGCCAAATGGTGTTGTGAAGATGTAATTTTTGAGGTTTAAGGATATTTTTAACTATCTACACCATTCAAACATGAGGCACAAGTTGTCATAGTGGTCCTTCACTATCCCATACACAATCTAATCATCTAAATACACTTGGAGGAACTTGTAAATGAAGTCCTTAAATGCAGTGATTACCACTCTAGAGAACATGGCTGACACATTTTTGAGTCCAAAGAGAATCACATTATATGCAAAACAACCCCATTATATCATCAAGTTTGTTTTAGGTTTGTCCTCCTCTTTAATCTAGACTTGATGGTATCTTGAGAACCCATCAATGAAAGTATATATCTCGTAGCCTGTGATGCCATTCAAGACTTTATCGATGAACAGAGTCGAGAAGGGGTCAATGATGTAGGCAACATTAAAAAATCTATAATCAACACAAATATGGATGCGCCCATCCTTCTTGATGCTAATAACAATGGGGATCACCCTTTTATATTCTTTCATAGGGTAGATGACACCTATAACAAGCATACCATCAATCTTTGTTTTAACTTTAGCATTAAGATTGGAGTTCATTCTATAAGGGAGCTTCTTAATAGGTTTTACACTATCAAAAAATCTTGATGCTCATATTACTAAGGGATGGATGGTTTCCTTTCATATCTTGATAATTTTAAGGGAACAAGTCTTATAACTCCTTTAGGAGATCCACAATTTTCACCAGCTCCATGTTAGACCAATGTGCACCTAGAGTAGCCATCTTTGGTTCCCCTTCTGAGATGATGTCTACCTTGGTAGTTTTGAGTGGCACTCAATAGGGCTCATTCTTCACCTGATGTGAATCCTCAATTTTCCTACTGCTTTAGTTGTTTCTATGTGAAGGTGGGTAGGGTCCTCTTCATCTAAAACGTTATCCTTCACTTGGTATACTAGCTTCTTTTTGCATGTCAGCTTTGTCCAATTGCACACCTTTCATACTTCATAATCTTCTTCATTAAATTCACTATTGGACACTTTCTCTTCAAATAATGTTAGGAGTGCCAACCCCTTTTCCCCAAACATGTCTTTTAGGTGCTCCTTTAGGATTGTAGTGTCCTCAAACATTGCCCTACGAACTATCTGCAGTGGCTCAATCAATTCTAGGTTCTATGAAGAAAAGGAGAAGGTGTGCATTGACCTCTCCTTTAGGGGATCCTAATTGACTATCTCATGGTGCATCTACTTCAAAATATACCATGCTTGCACCCAAGTCTTCAAGGTTCTATAAAAGGCATGCACCCATAGGTTCTTTGGGGCATTCATGCCACAATCAATCCATGTTTTTTCACATAAGCACACATGCGCTATAGGGTCAGAGTTTCCATATTATGATAAAATATCCAAGTCCTCATTACTTTTCCCAAATCTAATGTAAATGGTTGATTTCACATCTTTCCAAGTTGGCAAGCTAGGCTTTTACACTGCCCACCAATAAGCAGTAATGCTCCATAATGTATATACTAGTGTGCCCATTATATCTACTTCTTTGGGGATACATGATTTGAGGTCACAAACATACTCTTCCACTAGATTTTTCCCCTCATATCTTGGAAGTGGCTCAATTTTACATTTACTTAGGTGAAACACTCTCTTTCCCTTATTTTTGGTGCACATGACCCACCTCTTAGAATCATGATCAATCTGGACCCAGTCTGTCTTTACTAGTTTTGGCACCTTTGCATGTACCAAGTGGCGCCTTTAACCAATGGTCTCATAAGCTTCTTTGATCCATCGATTACAAGTAACATTGGTGGTGTCCAAGGTTGATTATCCACCCTCCCAAGAAAGCATTTCTAAATCATTGGGATTGAGAGGCTCAGTGATTTGTGTCAGGATATTGTATATATGGTTGATCTCATCCTCGATATCCACACTCTCAACATATGGGGGTCCTTGGTCACTTGAGAGGGGGAAAACTACCCTCTCCTTGTTATTTTTAAAATTCATATAGCACCTCTTAAAGTGCATGTATGTGTTGTTTGCATAATACCAAGGTCTTTTGAGAAGCACCGAGTAGTTGTCTTGTTCTACCAATTCGATTATTTCAAAGTCAACACAAAATTCGGCACCCATGATGTCTACAACTACACTCTTAAAAATTCTAATGGGCTATGTCTTGGTCTTGTTGGTCATGAAAAGTACATGAGGGGAAGGTCTCAAGGCTGGCCTACCCATCTTCTCCCATGCATTCTTTGTAAAGATATTGACCTTGGTGCCTGTGTCGATGAAGACCTCACATACAGACCATCCATAAATGGTGGCATTCACAAGGACATCTTGATCATACTATATATTTTGTGTATGTTTGATTTCTCATTCCCTTTCCATGCATGGCATAACTATCTCAATTGGTGTCTGCCCTACATGCTCCAAAAGCAAGTTCTTCAATAGGGGTAACATCCCTTCTATCTATAGGAGGTGCAGTATCTTCATTATCTCTTGTATCTCAGCCTCTTAGCTACCTTGCTTATTATGAGAGGTGGTATCCTAAGCCTCTAGGTCTCACACTAGTTGGATCTCCCCTTGGAGGTTTTGAATGACACTCATGGCCTGTTGCAAAACATCTTTCTAGTGCATAGGGTCTAGGTAAGACAAAACTTTGGATTTAGACTGCATTATGTGTTCTTTGTGACTTTTCTCTCCATATTCTAAGTGTAACTTTGGTATGGGTGAAATTTTTGGTTGAGTGGTTAATCCACTATGAGTAGTCATCTACACCTTGACTGTCTTCGTGCAGGTTGGTTGCACTTTTGGAGTCCACTTCTTTGCTTTCATTTCATGCCTAATTATTATAATGCCCTTGTTGCACCAGGCCTATCTTGGTTTAACTTCTTGTACAAGTCAGGACATTCCTTAACCTTATGAGATCCTCAATAATACCCACACATTGGATGTGTAGGGTAGTTACGTTGATAGTGCTCTATCAAGCCAGACTTGTAACATGAGTATGGTGGGAACCATCCACCATTGTATCCTCCATCTCACCCTCTAGTACCTCACTGCATCCCAAAACCTGTATTTGGTTATCCATAGCCTTCATTTCCTTGGTTAGCTTTCCTTATGACTATTGTAGTGGCTTGTCTTACACCTCTTTCAATATTTTTACACATTTCTTCAATCACTTGAAAATCAGTTGTTGTACGGGTATAGGCATCTCACAATCGATAATAAATGGTTGTGTTAACCTAGTTGGCACATTACAACAATGGGAAGTTTCGAACATCATGTGTGTCTCTATAGACTTCACAGCTTAGAAGTAATGTGCACACATTTTTTTGACGGAAGTTATTTCTATTATGGCCTTCCACTTCACAATTGGTGCACCATAACCCACTTTGAGCATCTTGTGATAAACTAGCAGTAAGATTTCAGAGTTGGAAGGCCATGGATGCAATTTGCACTCCATGACTGGGTTGATATCGGTATCAGTGCTTTCAACTACCTTAGCTCTGAGGATAGCTTCAAGTGCTTTACAAGGGTCTATGAATGTCTTCATGGAAAGTGCTCTCCTGAATGGCACTATTAACCCTCCAATGAGCCATTATGCATGTTGGTAGGGGTGGATATCATAAGGGATCTTGGAAAAGATAGTTTTGAACCTAGCATCATATAGGCACATGCTCTTTAAAAGTCCATGGGTAATCTCTTTGAGTATGGCGATGCTTTGTTGTTCAAACTCTGGTATGTTGAATTCCTTTAAGAATGCCTCCTTTAGGGTGTCATAATCTACCATAGCCTAGTTAGGGTCAAACTTCCTATATTAGGTATGGGCACGATCCAATAAAGTGGTCATGAACTCGGTTGCCTTGTGCTTCGATTGAGTTATGCCCTAAGCGCGCCATTGTAATTCACACTTTAGCACATGCTCTATGACATTATCCATGTTGTATTATTTTGGCAAGTGTTTGGCCATTTCATAGTAAATTTATTGTGGGCGAATAGCTAGCATCTGAGGTAGTTGTCCCCCTGGCATCTATCTTAGTGGTGGTCATCCAATGCCTCCAACCATTGAGATAGGCATCAGCCCCATCATTACTACTGACACTGATGATGTCGATGGTGTTATACTATTGAATTATGGCACCAAACCACTTCTTATGGGTTTTTGCCCAGTCTACATAGCTAACATTGGTTAAGATAGTATGCTTGCGCTCATGTTCTATTTTGGTGAGCTAGTATTCCATGGTCTAGAGCTAGTCTCGCTCAACACCTTATAGGGAATAACTTGTCCAATCACAAAATTACACTCTAAGTCTACAAAACTTCAAAAATATATATTGATAATAGGGACATTTATCACTCTTATTCTTTATTTAAGTGGGGGATCCAATGCATGAGATTGCACTGTAGGTTCAAAGGGGGTGGGCACATTTGGCACATCTTTAGTCACCAAATTTTGTAGGGACCTAGCACATTCTACACCCATCAACTATTGAGCTCAATCCATTGCTTCATTATTTTTCTCCTTATATTGTTGTACTTCAAGATATCATTCCCCATGTCCTTCCCACTTGCTATAGGTTCTCTCAACACTTCTAGGTCCTAGATCTTTTATCAGTCTGTGTAATATCTTGTTATAAGTTTATCTCTTGAGCTCTCAAGTGTCAATCTACTCATCCCCTTCCATTGTGTTTCCCCTACACATCCCCTTCTCCCCTTGCATTGCTCACACACAAAAGGACTTTAGCCTTCAATTCCTAAAGTTTCAAACTTGAAATCCACCATTAGTTTCTTGAGCTCTACACCAAACTCTTTCACAAATGTGCCTCTGGGTTCATGCAAATTTTGGTACTCTGTTTCCTCAAGGCACGAGTATGAGGAAACAACAAACTCAAGCATATAACTGTTTAGCGCTCCTTACCACCATTTATCTATTGCTCTAGTCCAAGTGGTATCTAGGGTCTTAAGTCTCTCTAAGCACCCCTTCATCCACTCATAATGTTGCCCATAACTTCATCTTCTATGGGTTACATATGTAGCCAACCATCGGTACACATGCTCTGGTAGTTCACAAAAAAATCTTCATATAGAGCATCATACAGGTTGTTTTGAACCTAATTTTTTGGCTTTTGTTCCTTACAGGTTGGATGCTTCAGCGCAAATTTGTCTTCCACCTATTGCATCCAGTGTTTGATGTTCTTGAGGGAGATTTAGAGCATTGTTATGTTGCACCATTACAACAAAAAAATTCAACACGAGTCCTGGCAATGAAACCAAAATATTGTATAAAAGGGGTCAAATCATCAATTCATCTTGTCAAACACTCATTTGGTTATCCGAATTAGTTCTAGACTCATTATAACTAGGTGCAATCAAATAATATTACCATAGCACTCAATATTTATCACTCAACTATGATAACATCAATTCACATAAGGTGCAAGCCTTATATTCTCACCTGAAGCATATAAAATAAAGAATTAGGGCCCACATTGGGCTAATTGTACCATGGCATAAGATTTCACTCATAGAACTTGGTCATTCCAACATAGGCTTTTGGTAGATTCATTGGTGCAAGCCTTTTCTGGCTAAGTCTGATGGTCTATAGGTGCAAGCCTATCTTGGTGACTCTTTATGGTCATAAGGTTACAAGCCTATATCAGAGTGGTTTTATAGTCTTAAGGGCACAAGACTTTATTTCACTAATATTAGCATCATTTGGGTGCTTTAAAGGGCTAAGGGACTGTTCTTACTCTAGTTATTCATACTTAGGCTAGCTCTTATTAACAAGGGAAGACCTATTGCATGACCCTCTCCACACTTAGGCTATTCCTACATAGTATGCTGACATCATCATAATTTATAGAGATGTCATTAACATCATAACCCAGAAGCTTGAATACACATTACTTAACATAACTAAGTTGGAACTACAACATTGTGACTATTACATTCATTGTGCATTCAATTAACCAACATCAAGGAAGTATAAACCCCAGACACTGTATAATGTGTAACAACCTTCTTCATTAATGAAAGTTTAAATATAGAATAGAGTCCATAACACTTAAAATTAATAGAGTATATGATTAACTTCAAAGTACTTAATAGCCCAGAGGTTCACAAGTGAGCTTGGGCACTATAATTTAGAGCCTAAAAGGCATCCATGTTATTCTTAATACTAATATCAGTCTTAATAGTCTAGTTCCATTTCTCTAGAGCTTCACTACATCAATGTTGCATCGTCACTTTACTAGTTCGATCCTACTTTTATAGCACAAAGGAACATCTCTTTGTTAGGGTGGAGAGCACATGTCAGGTGCTGAGTTGGAGCCTTTGTTGATATTTCGTCGGCTCCATCACCTTGCACCCTTTACATTGTGGTCGCTACATGTTTCCACTCATAAAGGATGCCCTAAAGATCTGGGTGTCAGATAACCACCTATTAATTGGTGCAAGAAGTGCATTGATTACTTCAGCTGACACCAAGATACAAAAAATAGCAATCATCACCCAAGTCATTGTCTCATGTTGAGGTGTCTATCATGATGGTGTAGGTCCAAACTTAATGAAATAAGGACCCAACATGATTGCATGATAGAAGGTTAGAGTTGAAAGACTTGCATGCCTAACTCACCTAGATGTTTGGGTTGTAAGCATCACATGCAAGTTGAAGGTTAGAGCCTAAAAGGCTATTATGCTTGGCTCACCTCGATGCATGGATTGGATTATTGGAGATGATCTTTGAGTCTTGTTAGCTTAGCTCATGCTATGATGATATAGATGTTAGGATCATGTAATAAATACATGTTGCATCTTAGAGGCTAGAGCATGGAAAGTTTGGTTGTAACCTTTGCTCACCTGAGTGCTTGGTGTTAGCACTAGAAAGGAGTTGCTATGAGGAGCTATGTAGTGAAAGTTTGTTGCTGAGAAAATATGAAGTTAGGATACTGCTTTTACCCCATGGTTTTTTCCTTACTAATGTGCAAGGATTTTCTATGTATATCTTGAGTTGTGGTTTCTTCTTTCCTGTTTATTATTTTATTTTAGCTTTTTTAATTCCAATTTGATATTACTTACACTATAGGATGTTTATTTCCTAACAAGTGGTATCAGAGTTGTAGCTATTGGTACTTGAGCCTTGTTGATCCTAACAAGTGGTATCATAGCCATAGTTGTTGGCTAGTTTTTTTTGTGCAGGTGGGAGTTACAAGTAGAGAGACCAAGATATGGAAAAAAAATATTTGCATGGTAGGTATTTCTCTTTATGAGAGATACAGATGAGAATGGAGGAAAGAAGCTTAAAAGCTTTACCAGATGGATCAACACCAACATAGTGTTCTTGTTGAAGAAGCAACTACATAGCTTGTGGTGGAGCAAGCTAATCTCCATTAGTGAAGATGGAGGGTGATGACAAGGCATGTTTCTTTTTATAGTTCTTGACTGGAGATGGGGGTACAAGTTGTGGGATCCTACTACCACAATGTGTTGGCTGAGATGTTCAAAAATTCTATGTAGAGGAGGTAATAGAAACTTGAATCTATACCTATTGGAATATTTTATGGATGGAGGAGAAGAATCTATGACCTGAGGTTCTATGGAAGAAAAAAAGTGTTGAATCTTTTAAAGACTCAGAGATGTAATGAGTGAAGTGATCTGTGGTTATGGTGTAGCAGAAGCAAGTAGCCAAGAGAGTTGTGGTGTAACTGATATGAGTAACCAAGTGAATCGATGTATGGAATAACTCTACACATGAGTTTAGTTTGACATATGGTAGAGCAAGATGTAGCTTGACTATATCATTTGGGCTTGAAAACTCAATAGGTGTTTTCATGTAGTAAGTAGTGTGATGACTTCCCAAGAAATATTGATGGGTACCATGTTGATCATGGTGGGTAGTGATTTTTTACATGTAGAAGTCAGGTGTTGACTTTTATGGGTTCATGTTTCCAATTGTAGACTACTATCATGAGTGTGGTGAGCACTTGTTCATGGTTGGAACAGTGAGATGCAAAAGCATCATTTCTACATGGTGATCTCATGATGAGATGGAATAACTAGGAGGCTATGAGGTTGAGACAAAGAGTTGTTAGTTTGTATAATTTAAGACTATACATGCTAAAGTGGATGTGTGGATGGAGTACAGTGGTACCTTCATGGAGAGCCAAGGTTTAGCAAAGGTTGTTGTTATGTTTGATGACATGTTGGTTGTAGGTCCCAACATGATCACTATGTGATGCTCGGGTGATTAGGACATAATGATGGTGGTTGGAGGAGAAAACCAAAGATGGAGATGTACAGTGGACATTAAATCAAGAAAATCATGTATCCCACTTCTTGTTGTTTTGAGTTGTCTTTCAAAGTGTCCTACAGAGGAAGAGGAGACAGTTGTCATGTGTATCATATTCATCAGGAGTAGGAAAGCCTCATGAAGCCATGGTGTGTACTATACCAGATACTTCCATGTAGTGGGAGTAGTGAGTGGTTCATGAAAGAATCTCGGATAGAGGATTAGGTCTGTGGTGAAGTTGGAGTCACTTTAGTTGTTGTAAATCTACTATGGGCATGCAGATGTTGACAAAGCTAGTCAGGGTAGAAAAATTTTATAGGGCATAAAACTTCTATTGGGCTTGTGTGTAGCAGTGGTGGGCATTGGTATGGATAATAGTTGGGTGGCAGCTAGTTGGAAAAAGATGTAGGTATTTGAAAGTCATGTGTATATGACTTCAAGTGGGAGATTTATAGGTGTGAAGCCACTATTCATAGGTCACTATTCATGGAGTACTATTCATGAGCACTTTTCATAGTGACATGGCATGTGGGTGTGTAATGATGTGGCATGTAAGTGACATGGCATGCAGGTGATGTGGCAAGAAGGTGATGTGGTAGTGGGGCCCACAATGGGTCCCAAGATGTGATAGGTGTGAGGCATATTACTACACTAAAGGACATGGGTTTTGTTCTTAGTGAGTCACATGTGGGTTGTCACATGGTGTAAAAAACAAAGGTTCATACATGGGTCAAATTTGTAAGGTGACCCATGATTCACATGTGTAGAGAAGGTCAAAAGGTGATTACAACACCTTTTGGACTCTTGTGATCACATGTGAAGATGAAGACAAGAATGCACTATTATAGATTGGCCTCACATATGTGAGTGGGGCACAATTATTGGAGTCACATGGGATGGCTTGGATCTTGTCTAAAGTAGAGTATCCACTTTGTCAACCCTTAGAGATGAAGACAAGAAGAACACTATTGAGTGTTTGTCCTCACTTGTGGAATGGGGGATAATGTTTGGATCCATATGAAGGTGGACTTGGATCTTGTCTAAGTGGAGGGTCAATTTTGATGACTTTTGGCACATGGGGACAACCACCACTATGGATCACATTACACCCACTCAAATGTGATGAGTTTTGGAGTAGCCATGAAATTATATCTCCCTCTCTCTTCTTTCTCTCTCCTTGTAAAATGCTATTAAAGCATTATGTGCTCCTTTGTATGGTTTATCCAATTAGTGGATCATGTTAGGATCCTTGCAAGATTGTGCTTGCATGATATGAGGTTAGAGTTGAAATGATTAC
This sequence comes from Torreya grandis, assembly GCA_037957365.1. Lineage (NCBI taxonomy): Eukaryota > Viridiplantae > Streptophyta > Pinopsida > Cupressales > Taxaceae > Torreya > Torreya grandis. The sequence continues at coordinate 584,054 of JARHVA010002680.1, forward strand.
ATGCCTAACTCACCTATATGCTTGGGTTGTAAGCATCACATGCAGGTTGAAGGTTAGAGCCAGAAAGGCTATTGTGTTTGGCTCACCTAAATGCATGGATTGGATCCTTGGAGATGAGCTTGGAGGCTTGTTAGCTTAGCTCATGGTTTGATGTTATGTATGTTAGTATCATGTAAGAGATGCATGTTGCATCTTAGATGTTAAAGCATGGAAATATTAGTTACAAGTTTTTTCTCACTTGAGTGCTTGGTGTTACCACTGGAAAGGAGTTGATGTAAGGAGCTGTGTAGAGAGAGTTTGTTGCTGAGGAAATATGAAGTCTAGATACTGATTTTCCCCATGGTTTTTTCCCTTGCTATTTGTGCAAGGGTTCTCCACATATATCTTGAGTTTTTATTTATTTTATCTCACTTATTGTTTTATTGTAGCTTATTTTAATTCCAATTTGATATTGCTTGCATTGTAGGATGTTTATTTCCTAACAAGTGGTATCAGAGCTTTAGCTATTGGTAGTTGAACCTTGGTGTTCCTAACATAGTATAATTCCTTTTTAAGGTGACTATGACATTTATGCCCTCTTATCATTAAGGATAAGTGTTAGAGCATTTAATGTCTAAGTGGTTATTATTTAACCATTAGCTTATATTAATAGTTAAATAATATATATATATATATATATATATATATATATATATATATATATATATATATATATATATATATATATACGAAGTGAAATCCTTGTGTAAATAAATAACAATGTTAAATTTATTTAATAATCACCAATGTTTTATTAAATGTTTATTCAGAATGGTTGGACCCGTTATTTACAACTGTCACCTCCCTTCACTTTTCACTATAAATAGGGTTTTACCTCTACTGTGAAATAGCACAGGTGTGTGGAAATATTAAATTGTGAATCATGAATTATTCATAGACAAGGAGTTTTTTTAATGCTATTGAATAAGTGAGAAGGAAAATTTTATGTATTAGGTAAATTTGGTTTCTCAGATATATAAATAATCATCACTTAGACATTAAATACTCTAACAACTTTGTGTATACAAATATTGATTTATGGATTGATCTGGACTACTAGTAAAAGATTTGAGATGTGTGTGCATTTTTATAATGTTCTAAGATATTACTAAGTGATTTCTCAATGTTTATAATACTTTCAAACTAAACATAAGCTTAGGGTGATTTGTATTTATAGATGACAATTCGTTAATTTCTTCTATGACGACCCATGAAATGTTTCTAAATTCACCTAATGGAGACTTCCCAATTTAAAAACCCATAGAGGGATTCTAGACACTATCAGTAGATGGAGACACTTGTGTTAATCAAAACTATCCAAGATCACTAGTATTATCCTAGAAGTGATAAACAAGGATATGAAATATGGAGAATGTTTGTTTAGGATTATAAAGTGTTTATGTATAGAATAAATTGATCTTCAATAAATAAGTATGGTGAATAGTGGTGGCTAAAATAGTATATGTGTATATTCATTGAGGTAAAGTGTGTTCAAGATTAAAATATATGTGCCTTACCTAAGTGTGTCAAAGTATGTCAAATATGATGTTTCCAAAGTGTCAAAAAAAAAATTAGGCATATATAGGGCTCTATCTTATTGTGGTGTCAACAACACACTAATTAATATGACTTTAGGATGTTATTTGGTACCATAGTTGAATTAATTTGTTCCTTTATTAAGTAACGTGGATCATTCCTCAATGTATGTAGTAGTAGATAAATAATTAGGACCATCTATTGAAATGTCATCTTCAATAGGAGAAGGCTCACATTTGCCTAAGTATGCATGGTGACTAAGTCAGTGTTGGAATCTTGATTTATGATGTAAATTTAGTAAATTAGCATAAGATCCCACATATTATTGGAGGGCTTCATCATTAGTAAATTTATCAAGTGTAAGTATCTCAAGTGAAGTGTCTTCATAAATTAAATCAAGTGAGACAAGCTCTAAAGAAGTAACATTGTAAACTTCATATTGATGAGATGTACTAAACTTGAAAAAGTATGTAAAGGTTTATACATTGAAAAAAAATATTGAATATCAACACTAAGAGACTTTTCATCCTATTAGAAGGGTTTCACTTTAGTGGTAGTGTCCACATTAAATCTAAGACCTAGTTTAAACTGATGAGAAGTGAATATTATCGGTTTTGTAATACCTTGTTCATTTCACACTATTATGATACATTTGTATCCAAATTTATTTGCACATGTGTAACCTTATGTATATTTTTATAAAATATTTTTGGATGGACCAAAAGATTCCTTTGCTTGATTAGTATTGAAACAAGTGTTCTTCATAGGTTACTTACCGTTATCCTTAGAAGGTGGCATGTCACTAAACATGGAGGATTTGAAAAGATCACCCAATGTTTTGGTGAGTACAATATAATTATCCAAAACCAATGTATGCATGTCATCTCTATATTTTTCAGGACCAAATTGGTGTAAAATTAAGTTTTTATATATGTTCATTTATTCCATCATGTTTTTGATTATCGTCATCACTATCATCCTGAACATGATTATCTTTATTCGTATTATTATTTTAATCCACATCATATGTATGCATCCATTCCATAGAATATACTGTTGAGTTGTTATGATCTTTGGATGAGGTATGTTAACATGTGGGAGAACAAAATCCATGGGTTCTACAACTTTCCAAATCATGAAGGGAAAATCGTCTACAAGAAAAGTATAGAGATGACCCTCATTATAAATTTTTAAGAATTTATGTAATGTAGAGGGAACTAAATTCATAACATGGATCTAGGGTGTACCAAGAAAAATATTGTAGCTAAATTCATTAGATATTACTTGACAATGTGTAGTTAGATTTTAAGGCCCAACAAATTATGTTCAAAATAATTATTCATAAGTGGCTTTGTGTTTGATTGTCAAATCCTTTTATGAACATATGAGAAGGCATAAGTGACTTACGATCAATTCCAAGTGCATTGAGGAAGGCCTCACTAGAAATATTCAATCTTGAACCATAATGTATGAGGACCCTTTTGATTCACATATGGTTAATAATAACTTGAATGTACAAGGGAAGGATTTGGCCAATGATCTTTTTAGAAGTAAATTCCTATGATTCAAAGGAGACAAATTTTTCACTATCTTGCAAGGTTTTTAAAGTAGAATAAAAATTATTTGATTTAATATCATTTGATAAAAGAGCATCAATCAAGGCATCACATAATATGTCTTTGAAAACAATTATCTTTTGAGTAATTCTATGATGGAAACCTTAGCTTGGGTATTTTGAAGTTACCCCACAAGATCATAAGGCTTAGGTACATGAATTTGAATCCTAGAAGAAGAGGGCAAGGGGGGAGGATATTAGAGGCTTGAATAGGGGTATTTTGGTTATCCCACCTTAAATTTGAGAGGAAGGATGAGAGATAGTGGCATTACATACTCTACCCGTTTAGGGTTTTATGACATATATCTCATAGTTAATCATCATATAATTAATAATACAAGGGCCATAACTAAGAGGATGGAAAGCTAAGATATCAAGTGAAAAGGTATCATTACATAAAGCATCCCTATCATGTCTCAATCAATAACTACTATTATATGATAAATGTAAGGAAAAAAACATAGAAACGTTGATACGCATTTGTAGAACAACTTGTTTACCCTTATTTTGGTTTTACACAAAATAAGGAATAAACTATTGCAATAAATAAATCTAATAATATAGCTATGAAAGTATAGAATTTAGATCCACCTAATTAGCTAAAAAATATTAACAAGACAAAGTGATAAACAACTAGGCTATGCAAAGTAACTATAAATAATTAAAAAAAAATGTTTGCACCTTGTTGTTGTTATGATATTATAGAATTCTAGACATTGAAAGGTGGTTGTGAAAACTGATTATGTATATTTTGAAATCTTATTTTGACTTTAGATCCTTCTTAATACTTTTGTGCCCTGTGTGGTTTATACCTAGGCAAATATAAATTAGCAGACATGCCTCTATTTTTCCAAATTAGACCTACGCATGGTTGTAAAAACCTAATTGCCCTCACTTTTTTGCCTCATGTTTTATGATAATCGTACACATGTGTTTCCTAATTTGTCAGGAAAAATGTGTTGAATTTTTAATTCCTTATATTTGACCTAAATTATCATTCAAAATAAACAAATGGGTTATCGAGTTAGGAAAATACCAAAGGCAATGTTGATTCTACATATCCAACACATTAGAATCAGATCTCCAAGTAGTTTTGATTGAGTATCAATAGAATAGTTTGAACAAGGTTTTTAAACCTCCCCTCCATAGAATTGATGATATAGCTATATACAAATGAAAGCCTTCATTTGAATCAAGGGGATAATGATAGACCAAGATATACAACTTGGCTAGAAGTTTGTAAGATATGACTCAATGAAGCTCAACTTGAAGTAGGAGGAATAAAGTAAATTGATGTTTGGCTCTACTCTAGGTCTAGACTTTGATATTATATTTTATTTAATGATTCCTTGATTCTCCTAAATGATTTAGGATGACTTAAATTTATAGGGCACTCTAGGATATTATTGGGTGCATTAACCAACTTTATAAATGATAAGAAACAAGATTAAAGGTGTAAAATTAGTGGCAATAAGAAAAAGGGCCAACAAATATAGAAGAAACAAACCCATGCTAGGGTGGAATTGCATAAGGTGCAGGTCTAGCCTAGAATAAACAAAGGCTTAGATCATAATTAGGAGCATGAAAACATAAGAGATTTAGTCCAACAATGGAAATGGATAGATTTTGATAAGTGTTTAGATGTTTTTTTAAGGGTCAAGGGCTAAATGGAGACTAATGTAGTGTTGAATAAGTATTTTAAATACATAAATATATACAAGTATGTCAAATATTTAAATTATGTAAATAAGACACTATGAAAAAGGGTCTTGTAAAAAAATTATGTCTAAATAATGCCCCTACTTTGGCATGGGTATGTGAGCCTGAGTGAATGCACATGTGTCAAAGTATAAATTTGAATAATTTGAAATGCATACCTTCACTTACCTATGGAATAGGGAATGGTTTGTAATATTTTTTCCCAGTGTGAACTTATATTCACATGGATTTTTTATATCCCTTAAACATTTGCCAATTTCAACAAATATTCAATGTGTATGATAAATATTTGAAGTATATTTTAAATTTAAAATTTTGAATTTGAAAAGAGAGCATGGGAACAAATACACCTAGTTAGTATTTGCTCCAAATGTTGTAGCAACTAGTTTTGAAACTAGACTTTTGATAGGTTCTGAAACATAAACCAACACTTATTTGAGAGTCTCTAGGACCCGATCCACTTCTTGATCAAGGAAAGAAATAAATTTTCTTAAGTTTTAATAGATTCACTTAAGCTTGTTCAATTTATTTTTTTTGAAAATATGCCTCACTATAAGCTCCCATTTTAAGATGAGGGATGAAGACCTACATTGTCATCACTCATCATAAAAGATAGTGTAAAATTCCTCATATATTAGTAAAATTATATAGTTGAAGCATCATTGGGATTTTCTCTAAGATATCTATCAGATCAAAAAAGACATGGAGAGTGGTAACAACAAGCAGGAGAGTGGAAAATAAACTATAGTATGTTAAATGGAAAGTGGAGTAGGTGATCTTTATTATTAAATATTACATTAGAAACTTCACCTTAAGCATTAAGACCATTTATGATAATTTCAAGAAGAAGAAATAAAAGACATCCAGGAAGGCCCTAGTAAAAGAACAAGGGGTAATAAAAGGAAGCAGGAAGAGGAAACAAAGATAATCGATAAAAATTCCTTTGAAAACTAGATTCAATTGCTTAAGGAATACTGGGAGGAAATGGAGAACATTTATGACCTAGTTTGACACTAGTTCTCTATGTTTTGGTACTTTTTTTGATGATTCGCTAATTAAACACTTTTTTTTGTTGATGTAATTTTGTTAGTTTGGCCTCTTTGGTTGTGGTCTATCTTGTATCTAGTTTGTCATGCTCTCTCTATGTGTGTGTGTGTGTGTGTGTGTGTGTGTGTGTGTGTGTGTGTATACATACATACATACATACATACATACATATATATATATATATATATATATATATTGAAACATATGAAATGAAATTAGAAAATGGTCACTACCAATGATTTTTTTTTTTGAATAAATGTATTGGAATCTATCCATGCCCCTAACATATCATGTAAAAGTGTCATCTATCATAGTATAGATAGTATCATATCAAGCACAATATATAATGGTATACAATGCCCCTAAAGGAAAATCAAGATGGGAACAACTGGTATATCCAAAATGTGATATAATAAGACCTCAATTGGGCCATATACAGAAATGAGAACACACACAAGTATCATGCCTCCATAGAAGCATGTTAGAAATCCTATAAATGTAGGCACCAATAAAGTATAGTAATATGCATGATGGACATCATGGATACAATCATAGTATAAAATATGAATGATGAAGATTATGGCTATAAGCAATGTATAAAAAATGGACCACATAATTTAGTGACCACACCCAAGTTAGTGACTAGATAAGTAAGTGAGAAAACACACAAAAATAAGACTAGAAAATTATGCCAATAAGAGAATCCTCTATGAATAATTATGCACAAACAATCAAACATGTGCACATGCAATTAAGCATTAATACACAACATTAAATGTAACAATGTAACAATAAAAATGAATATATTCATGTTATATATAACATGTAGGTACTAACATAATATGTGGTAACCAATTTAATCTAGCTCAATATGATAAAGGAATAGTAAGGAAGTATATCACCATGCAAAGTTTTCTATATGAAAATGCCCTAAATATGGGTTATGTTGTCTATGAAAATGCTCCTCCAAGATGTGGGCAAATAGTGCGTAGTTTAGTATAATGTAACCTATAAATAAGCATAGTACCCACTGAATAAATAACATGTAAATCACATGTTTAATTCATGAATATGAGAACCTATAACATAGGATAATATGTAACCATGTATAGATCAATGTTTTTTTTTTTATATATTTTTTGAAATTTATGTATTGTAACATTTTTTATTAGATCTTATCCATTGATATGAATATTGTACAAATAATTTATTTATCAAGTATGATGAGCATAATGTAATAAGGTGTAAAATGTTATGCATAGAAAAAGAGCCCATTAATATAATGATGCAAGGCACATATGTATAATAACACCCAATTATAAGTTAATAACAATGTGTCATGATCATGTGATATAGATGAATATGTAGCAAGGCCCATCAAAAAATATGTACAAGGGGAAACAACATGCCTTCCCAATGTATGAGAACTCAATAGTATAAATATATGTTAATACATTTACCAAGAGTGATAACCTATCATGTGTCATGGTATGTGCACGATCTATAATTTGAATAAACAATGTAGACTCATAAGTACAAGGGGTATAATAGAATCCATGAATAGGGTATGTAAATAAAAAACATATGTGGGTACAATTCCCCCATAAGAAAATATGTGATCAATGAAACTCATATGATAGAAACAATTGGTGCCATGCTCCATTGGGTAAGTATGTGATTAGTTAAAATCATAGGATATAAATAATGAGTAGCATGCCCCCATTGAGAAAGTATGTGTATAGATGTGATCAATAAGGAAAAAATTTGGGCATGATACCCATATAGGTAAAGATATGATCATGTATGAACTGATTTTTTTTTTTTTTTTTTAGTAATATGTGTAGAAGAAGAATAGAAAAGTAGCATTAGACAACATTAGGTAGCATGTGAAAAAGAGAGGGACAAGACTTGAAAACTAGAGGAATAAGATAAGGATGATTCTAATAAACTTATAGGATCCTCAGAAATCAATGCATGTTGTGACTAAAGGTCCCAATCAATGTGTTATCATCACCAGGAATTGTTAAGACCCCTTCGTCCTAACTCATCTATTTTATATTAACTATTTTTATTAAAATATTCAGATGCATATACTTTATAAGTCATCTCTTTAGATATTTTTTAATTATCCCATATGTATGGGGAGTAGTGGCTGTTTTGAGGGTATTAGTTTAAACAAAGAGCTCATGTAAGAGGAAAGGGTGTCTATTGAATATTTGTATTGAGTTGTGCTCAAATTTGCCACCTTGAAGAGATTCATGATAATTTATGGTTTGATTCTATTATTTTGATAAAATATTTCCATCTTTTTTTAATTTTAAAATATAATTGGTATATTTCCATTGCTAAAATAATCTATGTGTAAGGACCCTCATGAGAAAACAATGTGACTATGTTAAACCAATGGTTATACTTCCTTGGTGGTGTTAACTACGAAGGTAAGAGGCAATTGCAATGGTAAAAGTTGGTTTAGCAATACTTAAATTATTGCCTTAGGTTGAAATTGAAATTACATATGCATTAGGTGTTATAATAATATCACTTCATGACCTTGTGAATTGTTTGGTAAGATAATTACGTTGGTTTAAGTAAATGATCTAGCATCTTATGATTTCAAGCTTCAGCTATTACGATAGCAAATTTCATAGGTACAATAAGTGCACAATAACATGTCATTGTCAACGAAGGACCAATGACTACATCATACATAGTTGCATCATGTGTGATGCTACCCCTAACCCATATCTTTTATTAACCTCATCTGATCTTAGTTGGATTCCTTGTATACCTTTCTACTCTTCCTTTAAAACTTGGCATGTCATAGTGGTTGTAATCTCTATTGGGTTGGTCGAACCAGCTTTTTTCTTATCATATTTAATGCATGAGATGAAGTAAACCAACATCTACATTATCTAGTGGTAGCTTGCAGGCCCATCCATTAATTAGTCATTGCCTTGAACCAATGAGAATCATTGGGTTGATCTTATAATAAATCATATGACTCTATATGATTTGCCATGTACTATTATGGATTGAAAAAATATCTCCATTTTTGAAGGCATGGGCTAGCCAATAGAAGTGGTTAGTCGATCCAAGGAAAGAACAGACACTTGTCATGTTTTGATTGGGTTGTAAGAAGGAGAGAATGCCTACTTCAATAGGGTAGATCTCTGAGAAAAGGGTTTGGGACTTTTGGAATTTTTGGCCATCTTGGGAACAAAGGAAGAAGGGAAGGAAAACAAGAAGAGATCCTAGAGAGGGAAATACTCGGTTGGTAAAAACCTTCAGAAAAGATCCATAAAAGGGCTTGGATCATTTGGTAGGTATCCTATTGACTTAAACATCATACTATTTGACTAAATGAAGTTTGTGTGATTCTTGATTGAGTTATTGTGTTTGAGAGGTGTAATTCAGTTGGCTTACTTCTTCTCTTCATTATTTTTCTATGGTTATGCTTGGATCACCCATAGTATTATTACCCCTTGTGTGGGAGTTCATAATTGAGATATTCCTTCATGATAATTCTAATTATTGTATTTTTGCTTATCTAGATATTATGGTTTTATCATGTAAGACTATTGATGCATTGAAAGGTTACATTCTTCATGATGTAAGAAGGGTTAGGTATCTCATGTTGGACATGATGATAGGTTGCTTAAGCCCTCGTATGACTAGTTTTAGAATATATCTTAGTGGTTATATGCCTGATGGTTTCTATCCATGTGTTCTCTCTTTTATGCTTTATGCTTACTAAAATAGATTAAATATTGGTAATCTCTTGACTATGATATGTTTGGATTATTATTATGAGTAGTTGTCTCCTTGACCCCTTGACATTTTACTACATCAACCTACATTTAACTTGCACCATAATGTGAACATGTTCGGAGCTTGGAGTCCTGCTCGAGGGTGCCTAGAGAAGTTGTTTGATGATGGAAAAAGGTTAGGAGGTGATCCCTCCTTCTGTTGGCTAAAATTTACTTTGAGCAAAGAGGATCTCAACTTCAATGATTGATTATTCTCATATTACTGCTTTCTACAATTGGGTATAAGTCAAGGATTACTTTTTCTCAGCTGAACCTATTGTATTTATATGTTAATGATCTACTGTGAGCTAAGTGGAGAGCCACTATCTTATGTATTCTACCACCTAAATGTTTTGGTTATTACTTCACTAAACTATTATATAAGTTGATTGTTATATTATATTAATAGGCCTCCTTTTGATATATATTTGTCAAAAACAAAATCTTGGTGAATGCTTATATATTCATGAGTGAGCTTGGCCAAGTTAATGGCCTTAATACATATGTTATACCTTCAATTGAATATTTTGTGGTTGTCTTGTGCATTGTATATTGATCTATTGTAATACCTCATGTATAGATGATTCAATGTGAAAGACACATTTAAGTATGAAGGCAAGTAAGTAGTATGCCTATGCCTTTCATAATGAAGAGGACTTGTGTTCTACTTATATAAATTTTGGTATATAAACCCATTAATGATATGGCTTAAACTCAACTATTCTAGATCTAGTTGGCCAACATTTTCTAAGGTATAATCTAATAAAGATAAAACATTTAACAACTTTTAAAAGGAGTGCCATGGAGAACCTCAATGGGATTTGGTTATAGATCTTCCTGACGTAATCTATCGACTTTAGGAAAAACACTCCCTAGCATGTAAGACCATCTTTAATATAATGAAATGTGTGTTTTATTGGGTTAAAGCTTTGTAATAATCAACCTTATTTGTTAAATTAAGGAATGTTATTGGAATAAGCAATATAGTATGACTACATATCTGAGTATGAATGATACCCTAGTAAAAATATGTCTTGTGGAAGAGTTTTTATTAAATCTTGAGTGAGCTTTATATCATAGACTTTCCCTGTAATAAGATCAACTTTTATAAAAAGGAATATGGTAATAGAGTCAGGGTCTTTGTCTAAAGTAATTATAATAATACAAGGCAACGGGATGGATCTCACTATAGAGACCTTTAAAAGGATTAGCTATTGATTAAAAAGGATTTAGAAGGACAATCCTAGACTCTATGTCCTTATAATTTAGAAAACCTTAATCAAACCTATTGTATTTGGTTTATCAAAAATGGTCTTTGAGTTACTATTAAGAAGATTGATCTTCTAAGGAATAAAATAATTAGCTCATAGTTGGAGTAGTATTTTAAAGGGATTTTTTGGCTAGACTAAGTTGCCTATAGATACATTGTAATCAATTAAACCAATGAAAATATTGTTTTAGTGTCAAGAAACTATTGAGCATCAAATCCTTTAGTTTTATCAATTGTAGACTCAAACTCACTTGTGATATTTAATCAACTTCATATTTTAGTCTTAAGACCTTTCTGTGCTTCACTTTGACATTCAAATTTAGGACTTGTCAAACCATTATAAGTAGATTAATGGTTTAATCAACTCCATTTTCCTTAGTCAAATTTGAAAGGGTTGTAAGATTTAACTTAGTCTAGTTTTACTCTTTTCCTTAGATGACTTTTAGATGGGTCCTTTTGTGGCCATTTGCTTTAGTCATTTATCACCCTAAGCCTTTGTTTTATTTTTTACCTTAGTCGATTTTGCAACATTTTTCTAAGTGGTTCAGAAGAAGCCAAATGTCACTCTCCCTAAAACCTGAGAGTGAAATCAACTTGGTTTATTATACATTCAGTGTTGAACTAGAGGGATTTTGCCATGTGGCATCATCCCAACAACTTGAAAATCTAAAGAGAACCACATAAAGAGTGATACCTCTAGGCTAGTGGGATAGCGGGATGTTACCACATGGCATCATCTTGGTGACCTATAATTTTGGAGAGGACCATTTAGTAAGTGATGTCTCTAGGCTAGCAGGCTAATGGACTAATAGGATGTTACCATGTGGCATCATCTCAGTGACCTATGAACCTAGAGATGTTCATACAAATAGTGATGCCTTTAGACAAACAAACCTACAAAATGTTTTCAAATAGCAAAGAAGACACCCCACAGTCCTAAGGCTAATCACGTAAGCCTTTTGGTGAGTCAGATTAGTTAGCAAGTGAGAGATCATGATATTTGGCAAGGAATGTTCCCAAGAACCTGAAGAGAAGCTATCATAGCCTTAGAGCATGCAAAACTAGCCACATAGAGTCAATTGCATTTGTTATGACCTAGATCAAATTTGGCAGTCAACTCAAAATCTTTTCACAATCATTATTTCGATCAGGCTCATGAAAGAATTTGAAATGTTGGCCAAATGAATCAGGACTTTAGGCTTCTAAATTATTGGCTCACATCTATTAATTCTTAAGGGTAGTTATAGGATTATTGATCATGATTGGAATAAAATCTGGTATCTATCCATGTTTGTTAGTGGTTTGTTGTTGAATAAGTGTGTCATGTCTATTGTTAAAGAAAATAATGGGCATGAGATTTTGGTATCAAAGCCTAGGTTAAAATTTAGGATCTCTGGGAATGATTAGCATGATTTCATCACCTTTATAACTCTGGTTGATCTTAATTTGTGTAAATTGAATGTGATGCATGTTACTTGTTGACCCTGTTCAAACTTAAATTGTGTAGACAATATTTCACCAAAGGAAGGCATACAATACATTGCAATGCGGTGTCATCGAGATCCCTGAAGTATGCATCCAATTGAAATCCATGTTTAAATTCTTGAGTCCATGTAGTGTGTGATGATTATGTTAGATGAAATGGTCCTCAAGTTTCTATGTTGAAAAAATGAGCATCTTCACCCCAACAAGGGCATGGGCAGACTAGGCAATCTTCAACATCTCATCATCAAGAAAAGAGTAAGATCCACCCTTAAGATTATCAAAAGAATCATCCTACTAAGACACAAGCTCGACTTATGAAATCTCTAAATGCAGGATTAGATAAGACCTTGAAGGAACGATTAAGAAATTGGTCTTCTTGAGGTGTATGTTTTAGTTCTAGAGATTTTGATCATTATGCATGAGACTATCCTAAAAACAATTAATCAAGGGATACTAAAGTCCTAATATGGATTGGTTATGAAGACCAAATTTCATTAAAATCCAAATTTCATTAAAATCCCTAGAACACTTATTTTGATTATTCTATTTTGTCAAAGCATGAATCCCTATGACAAACTATTATCTTTGAAAGGACAATAGACCTTCTTGTTAAGAATCACTTGGTGATAGATATATGTGATAGATATAAATATATTTACATATGTGAATGCACATGATGCTTCACTATTATAGTGCTTAACTTGATAGATGCAATTATATTATGGTGTTACCATGCTAATGATGGACTCTAAATCTAAAGAAAGTTGGCTTTGTAATGCTTAAACTAATACTCAAATGTTGTCAATTTAACTTATAATTATGAAAAGGATTTGATGACCTCTCTTTTGAAATTATGAATTCCATGGATATGTTGATTACGTATGTTATGATTATGGTAATGTATGAAAGGATTTATTTCAATTTAGAGCATTAGAACCATTCGATGAACCATGATATGGTAAAACCCTAGGACTGAGATTATGGATTATGCTATGAATAAATTTAATATTGATTTATGCAAACCAGTTGAGTGGAAATATTGTATTTTGAATTAAAATAAAGATGAATCTCCTTAGAATGAACTAGAGCAAGTATGTCTCCACTTAATTACTCTTTCATGAGTGTCAGGATCTTGCTCCACCAATAAGAGCACATATGATTACCTCTTGTATTAGCAACTAAACACGAAATTTAACCAGAATGATAAGTAACTAGAAATATGAAACAACACAGGAATATGAGAGACAATACACAATTGTATTAATAATCACTCAAAAGAAAATACAATAAAGAAGATGCCACTTCTTCCACCTCAAAGGCTCGCCACACCTCAAGACCTTCTTCCCTCTCTCTCTCGGTCCCAACAATCAACTCCAATACAGAATTGATGTTCACCTCCACCAGTCAGTAACAATGCTGCCAGTACACCAAGTACACAACCGTACTCCAAGTAGATCTCCTGCTCTCTGCTGCTACCTGCAAATCACTAGACCTTACTCACCATTGTAGATCTCCAAAAGAAGCCATGCACACCTGCTGACCAAGATCATACAAATACAAATAACCCTTCTGATTCTCCAAACCAGCACCCACACTTGGTATTGTGGCACTAGGAGGAACACACCATTGCTCTCCTCTCTCTGAAGGAGCTTATTTGCTCTCTTACTCTCTATCACTAGTTTACAATACAGCCCATGAGTCTATATATAGATCTCATGCTTACAATAATTATACTATCATAATTACAATAATTAGATGCGCAACTCAAGACTACAACTAGCCTTTAACATGCAAACTAACAGTCCAAAAATAAACTCTCTGAAATCAACATGCAAACTACAATTTCACACACAGGTTGCCGATGTCAGCACCTTCCTAACCGATGTCGGCCGACTGGTAACCGACGTTGGTTGCTTCTTCACTACTATCTGACTGATGTCGATTGATCAGACCGACGTTGGTTTCCTTGCAACTCTTCGCAACCACCACAACCTCCATAACTCCTCCTGTTTGCATCCTGGTGAAGCTTTTAGCTCCACAACCTAACAATCTCCCACTTGGAGATAAACAACTGCACCTATACCTATACCTGTACACCATCTAAATTATTCCCTGGCTTGTATCCCTCTTCAAGCTCAAACCTGAAGACCAACCACCACACACCCTATGATGCTACACCTGTCATCCAAGTAACATGCCACATCCAAACTTACAACTTCATGTAGTGAAGACCTTGACCCTGCATAACAAGAATCCCTACTGCTAGTACCTCTCAGATACCTGAGAATCCATTGAATTACCCTCCAGTACTCCTTCCTCGAATTGGCTCCATACTTTCTAACAACTCCCATTGCTTGGGAAAACTCAGGTCTACACTAGACCTCATGTGATTTCAAACCCTGTTCTAAGCTAAGCTTGAACTATCCAGCCCTTGGTGTGCTTATCAATTCTGCATCCTACTTCTTGAACCCTGCCAACACCGTCTTCACATCAGCTCCCACTAGAGATCAACCTGTGATCTTCCATGTCTCTTATGCCAAAGAATTTCATTGCTCCCAAATTCTTCATGACATGCCACTAAACTAACCTTACCCTTAGCTCAACAAAACCTTGTATGTACGAACCTGATCCAAGCTCATCCTCCACATACAGTAACAAGATAAGTAGATCTCATGCTCTCTGCTGCTACCTGAAAATCACCAGACCTTACTCACCATTGTAGATCTCTAAAAGAAGCCATGCACACCTACTGACCAAGATCATACAAATATGAAGAACCCTTCTGATTCTCCAAACCAGCACCCACACTTGGTATTGTGGCACTAGGAGGAACACACCATTGCTCACCTCTCTCTGAAGGAGCTTATTTGCTCTCTTACTCTCTATCACTAGTTTACAATACAACCCATGAGTCTATATATAGATCTCATGCTTACAATAATTAGACTATCTTAATTACAATAATAAGACGTGCAACTCAAGACTACAACTAGCCTTTAACATGCAAACTAACAGTCCAAAAATAGACTCTCCGAAATCAACATGCAAACTGCATGTTCACGCACAGGCTGCAGACGTCGGCACCTTCCTGACCGATGTCGGCCGACTGGTAACCGATGTCGATTGCTTCTTCACTGTTGTCTGATCGATGTCAGTTGCTTCTTCACTACTGTCTGATCGATGTCGGTTGATCAGATCGATGCCGGTTGCCCTGCAACTCATTCTGCTACTCTCCGCAACCACCGCAACCTCCGTAACTCCCCATGTTTGCATTCTGGTGAAGCTTTTAGCTCCACAACCTAACAATGAGAAGAACATGTTACAATTGAATAGTTTTGGGCTATTAATTGCCTTGTTGTGTATATATGAACATGACCTAACTTATAATATTATTTATGAGTACATATTAAATGGGTATGAATGTGTCTTCATAGTTGTGAAGCATCTAGAATGGATTGAGGTAACCTTGCACATTATTGATATTATGATGATAAATCAATCAATGATAAGTTTACATCTATAATAATGTTGAATGGTTGAATGAAAGCCTAGAAGAGATGATAATCATGATTTATTGTGAAGCTATGTGGTAGTAACCTTGAATGAATACATTTGGTATTGTTAAATTCTCTCATGATGAGAACTTATGGATTTTGATAGCTAGAACTGCTAACTATCTTGGGTACTTGTATAGCATTGTATGTCAACATGAATCAGAAGTGGTGACCTTAGAGGTGTCCTTCTCTTGAAATGATATCCCTACATCTCTTTTGCCATAAGAATTATGTCTACACATATAGGTGGGACCTAATTACAGGTAGAATTATATCTAAATTCTCATGTTAAAGTAGGTAAGGCGTAATTTCAATGCCAAATCACACCTTGGTAGGTGGTGAATACAGACTAATTATAAGTATGTCCTCTAATGAGGCATAAGGTACCAAGTATTCGACCATATAATTTTATGTAGTGAAAGTGGTATATTGCCCTCTAACATATTATTATTTAATTTGATAGTATCATGTTTTGTAGTGGTAATGGTGCAGGACCCTCATACATGTTATTACTCATAATCTAACAATAATGAATTCAGTACAATAAAGTGGTAATTGGCTCCATAAGAAATTTTGTTAGTAATCATCGATGGAACATCTCCCCTATGTCATGACATAGTTTTATTCTATGAATGGCTAGTGGATCACCGACACCTTGTCACTTTATTCTTCCCCCCCTGAGTGGTTCATAGAGCCACATAGTGATCATATTATGATTTGATTTTTGCTAAATGTGTTTGCCAAACTTTTTTTAAGTTTTTAGAGCTTTTGTTTATATTGGTTAGAAACTAATATTATTTTATTCTTGAATTCAAATGTTTCAAGCTAAAGGTTGATCATGGAATTTGTTGATAAATTTTATTTGATTTGATTTAATTATTTTATTGATTGTTCACTTACATGATCAGGCTATGTTTCTTCAAGTGATTATGATGTTTGTTTGTGTTGGTTTCATGTGTTAGTATGTGCATAACAATCACTTCAGGTCAGTATAAGGGAGAATAAGTGGCTTTAAAATAATAGATAAGTGGGTTATGATTCGAACTTGTCACATAGGTTCAAGATCTCATCCTTCCTCACCCACTAGATGCAATGGTTTTAGACATCGAGGTGTCTCAAGAGTACTGAGGTGTCTCTTGCACTTTACACATTGGAATGGATAGTGGATTTATGTCCTAAGGTACCCTAAAATATCAAATATCTCTTTCACTCTGTGCATTAGAATATGGATAAGAGATCAAGTCTCATAAGCTTTTATGCATATCAACTAATCTCTTTCACTTTGTGCATTAGAATATAGTTGAGGGCCCAAGTCTTGTAATCTTTTCTATGTATCAATTATCTCTTTCACTATGCACCTTGACATGCCTGGGGCCATATATATATTATCTATATCTTTCACTTTGAGCAATGAAAATGCTAGGGGCAGTTTGTACATTAACTATCTCTTTCACTTTATGCGCTGATGATGTTAGGGGCCCTCTATATATTGATGAAATTAGTTGATGGACTAATGTCTTAAGGACCACACATATATTAATCTGCACATTATTATATTAACTGGTGGATCGATGTCTTGAGGGCCATAAATACATTGATTTACACAATTCTTTTGGCCAATGGATTGATGTCTTGAGAGCCTCCTGCATATTTAGTTCCATAGGATAGAGATACAAAGAACCCCATACATAAGGATTTGCATATTATTCTCTCCACTAATGAACCAATGTTTTGGGAGACTATGTATATGAAAATCACGGGAGAAATTTTCTTAAAACCTTCCATGAAAATCAAGATATATTGAAAAGGGAGACGATCCCATGTTTGTATTCTTTTGCAACATAATTAGTGTAATGGGAGACATTTCCCCATATTTTGAATATTTTGCTTAATCATAAGATTATTTATATTTAATATGGAATTATCAATGGTAACTTAGTTTTACCCTATATGATTCTAATGATATGAATGTGAACTTAGTATGGTTGAACTTCACTCAAAACAATATGCCCATGGAAGGATACCTAATTTGGCAGGATGTTTTTTGTTGTGTTTGGCATCCATTATTCTTATCACTGAATGAATGGTACCTCCAAGGAACATTTGGACCCTCATGATCATAGATTAGAAACTATGTATCTTAATGTTTGGGATAGTTATGTTCCTAGTATGGTCTATAATAGAGTAAATTACCTCTTTTAAAATTGCTTGCAATTTGACCAACATCTTATTAAATGAAAAACTCAGAATAGATTAATCATATCAATAGACCTCTTTGTGAGATATCCTTGTTGAAAATAGAATCCTAGTGGATGCTTGTATAATCATGACTGAGCTTGGCCAAGTTAATGGCCTTAATACATATGTTATATCTTCAGTTGAATGTTTTGTGGTTGTCTTGTGCATTGTATCTTGAGGAGTTGTAATAACTCATGTATAGATGATTTAATTTGAAATACACATTTAAGTATGAAGGAAAGTAATTATTCTACCTATGCCTTTGATAGTGAATATAACTTGTGTTCTGCTTGTATGAATTTGGGTATATAAACCCATTCATGATATGGCTTAAACTCGACTAGTCTAGATCCGGTTGACCAAACTTTGCTAAGGTATAACTTGTTATTTTAGTGTTTAAGTCTTAGGGGATCTTATCAATTGTAGAGGTCATCATTGAGTCATTCCTAGGTCCTATACTTGTTTATAATTTAAATTTGAGCCTAATTGATGTTTTCCTGCTGAAAACTACCATTTAAATATTTGAATAAAGCAACTTTGCTTTTGAGTGAAATTGTGGGTTATTTAAGTAATGTCAGAGCTGAATAATTTTAGTTAGGTGATATTTGGTCATATAGGCATCTTAGAGGTGTTTGTAACATACAATGCATGGTCATCAATAGTGAAACAAGAATTTTGAATTATAACTACCACATGCATGGCATTGGCAAGAATGGAAAGTTAGTTGTATGCTTTATAAAGAAAAATACATGTTGTGAAAGGTAGAGTGGTATTATTAATAAGGTAGAATAGGATAATTTTGAGGAAGATAGCTGTAAAAACTAGGAAAGGATCAAATCTTTTAGAACTCTACCTTCTTCATCATATTATGTGTATGTTTATATATATATATATATATATATATATATATATATATATATATGAGATCAATGAATAGAGGAACACATTAAATAAGTGCATGATGATATTTCATGAGATTATGAGTATGATTTCATCTTACATAGTTTTTTTCAATTTAATAGTGGAGGTTCTTGATCCTTAGTCACAGGTAGTAAGTTGCATTGTGTTAGTTCTGAAAAAATTATGTTGATACAGTCCAAAGGTTGAGGTAAAGAAGGTTTCTTTGAGTTCATATAATGATTTCTTGGTATATAAAATATAGATGTCTTGAAAATAATTCATAACCATCAGGGAGTTATATAAATTCATTAAAAATGAATATTTGATACAAGTTGTCATTCATCTTCTCATGCAGTCATATTAAAGAACTCTATTTTTCTATAACACATTCAAGATTGGAGTTGAAAAGTTACTTAAGATTAGAATTGGTGTTTTGTCGAATATAATGAATCCTAGATAGCAATAATAATCTCTAAATATATAAATAATCCATTTTAATCCATTGGATAGTACTTTTGAATTCAAATCTTAAGCTATTTACACACAGTTCTATAACCTATGTTCTTGTATTGTCAAGATGAGTTTTTGTGGATTTTTAGTATTACATGGTATATGAACAACCTTAAATTGTGTGGAATAATGTTCAAAATTATTTTATTGGTGAATTTTATTAATTTTAATGCTTAAATCAGACCCAAGGTGTAAGGATTGACACAAATGTCTATCTAAGTTGACACAAGCTAAAAGTGCTTATAGAACCCTACAATTTTGTTTAAAGGGGTAAAGTTTGTGTGTGTCTAAGAAAAAATATCATTGGATAAGGTAAAGAGGATTGGGTCAGAACCTAAAAAATAATGTGTTTCATCTTAAGTGTCCCAAAACTCATTCTATCAAGTTTTATATACCCTCAGCCTATCACATAGTCCCATCAAGAATGTCAGGATTCTACATTTTGGCTTCTTGAAGGTGTTGGGAGATTTTCAAATAGAAATATTAGCTAGACGAATTGAGGTGAGTTTTTATAGACCTACTTTAGGTCTTAGAATTGTTTTAATAGGTACAAAACCCATTTTATCTCATTTTATTCATTCTCGACCTGTCACAGGCCTTTTATAACCTAACCTAGGGTTTGGATTAAAAAACTTGTATAACTAATTATTCCATTATCATAATTTGATGAAAATTGTTGATCTTAAGTTGTTTTTGAGGCCATAGATGATTATGGTAATTTTAAGTTGGTTTGATACTGTACAGTATAGTTTCTCAATCTATAGTATTACAATTGGCCTAAATGAGACCTAATTGGTCATAAAGAGTGAGATTTAAGTAATTTGCTTTGAGATTTGGGAAATGGAATTATGTGTCAAGTTAAATTAGGGTAATGTATACTTGAAAATGGTTTAATTTGGTCATGAAACCTTTTAGTGTGTTCTAGACAAAAAGGCTTAGGCAAAAATAGGGCTATAAGAGATTAGTCTTCAAGAAAGAAAGTGAGATTGTTTTGAGAGTTATAACCATAAATTTATAGAAGTTATTTGCATATGTATATTAATTAAAATAGGCAAGTTTATCATCATTGGAAACCCTTGATAAAATCTTGGAACCTTGTTTTCGGTTGTTAGGCATATGAGTCCAAAAAAGAGAGAGAATTTCAACCATGATGGAAGAGTGTAGTGTTGAGAATGGACTATGAAATGATAATGATGGTGTCATAAGTTGAGAGGGAAGAGTTAGATGAAGGTATGGTATGTTTTCAAGTACATTAATAGTAATATGCATGATCAGAAAGGATTAAAATCTTATTAACAACTCATTAGTAATCAAGAAGATCAAATACAACTCAAAAAGAGTCGATCAAAATTAGAGAGAGCAGAGGGGAGAAAAGAGATAAGAGCTGTACAAGGAAAAAGGTAATATTTTATTTGCATCTACATCAGTTGTTCTAATTTCCTCTGCATCATTTGGTATTAGATCAGGTTAGCTCTAGGAAGGTTTGTTTTTTTGAAGTATTATAGGTTGTTATTGGAAATTGCAGAAGATTGTTAATTGAAGTTGTAGGAAAAAGTAAGAGAGGCATAATATTGAGTGGTAAAATTCCCAAAGCCAAATAGGCTTAGAGAAAGAAGGAGAGCTAGAAGTAGCTCAAGAAGAGCTTAAAGAATAAGAGATCAGTCCTAGGAAAAGTATTAAAATAAATAGAGACCCAAGTGAGATCCTAAGAGGCAAGTAGGTTAAGCTTGATAAGAAGAGATAGGTCCAAGTGAGACCTAAGGCAAGAAAATATAGAGTGAAAATAAAATTGAAAAAGAGAGAGATGAAGGGCTTAGATAATTAAATTTACCACATAAAAGTAGATGAAAAAGTTATGAAGAAAGAGATGGGTGTAGAGAAGGAAATAGTTGAGTTGAGAACAATCTTGGCAGTTATAGATAAAGTCTTGGAAGATTCAAGACCAAGATTATTTGTAAAATTCAATAAGAAAGAGAAATGACCTCTCAAGAAGATTGTGAGAAAGAAGAGAAAATAGATAAAGATAATAGCAAAGTAGCCTAAAGGAAAAAAGAGAGAGGCAAGCAAGCCTCAAAATTTTAAATTTGACAATTTCTTTGTATATGTGTATGCAATTGAAAAGATGGATGGAGATGAATCCCATTTTGAGGGCTTAAGAACATAAAATATCAAGGAAGACAAGGCATTAATGGCAAAAGAAGAACATGAACAACATGATTGTGTAGAAGACCAAGTGAATATACAATAAGAAGTGGAGTTATCTTATCTATAAGGAGTAAGTGAGAGTTAAGGAGCACAATGCCTCATTGTAGGCATAGAAGAAGTAGATTTTAACCAAGGAGGATTTAGAGAGATCATGGGATCTCAAGGTATTGATTTCAATATCATTTTTGATGAGTATGTTGATATGATAGTTAAAGATGATTTGTACAAGAACGCAATAGAGTTGTTGGATAGGTTCATGGAAGGAAAAAGTGAGATTGAATCACCCTATAAAGTGATTGCTATGCAGGAAAGGATATATGAATAGGTAGAATAAAAACATGAAGATGATTAACTTATTAAAGTGCTTATAGAATAGGAATTTTAGCAGGAGGAGGTGTCTCAATTGACACCAATTGAAGACAATCTAGTTGTTGATCAAGATATAATGATTGTATTATGGAATTGGAACTAATATGGCAGCAGATCAGGAAAGAATTAGAATATTTTAACCTTATTGGTGATGAGAAATTCATCATAGCTATTTAATTGGAACTAATGAAGATTTTGAGTCAAGAAGATGATGATAAACTTGAAGAACAAACATCAAGATAGGTAGCAGTAAGAGAAGGGGCATTGATGCATCAAGGTTTTGAATTTGACTTTTTTTCAATTTTGTGTGTACAGGTGTGAAAGATTATGAAGATGAATAGATGGAGTCTTACATAGTGGACTTCAATAAAGAGCAAGAAGGAGAGATTAAGCCATATTGGCTTGTCAATCATGAAGAGTTGAGCAAGGAGGAAGAAGAATGACAAAGCTAGATCAAAATAAAAAAGAAATAGAGGAATTGGAAGCGAAGAAAGAATAAATACAAATTTTTAATTTGATCAAGATCTTAAAGTATTTTCCTTTCTAAGGGAATTTGATGCAGAAGCATCACCATTTTACTCCATTTTTGGTTTATTCTTTTAGTGTTTAAGTTTTAGGGAATCTTAACACTCTTAGAGGTCATCATTGAGTCATTCCTAGGTCCTAAACTTAGTTAGAATTTAAATTTGGGAATATTTGATGTTTTCTTGTGAAAAAGTGTCATTAAATATTTGAATAAGGCATCTTTCCTTTAGAGTGAAATTATGGGTTGTTTGAGTAATGTAAGAGTTTATTAATGTTAGTTAGGTCATATTTGGTCCTAAAGGTGTCTTAGAGGTGTTTGGAATGTACAAGGCATGGCCATGAACAATAA
Organism: Torreya grandis; assembly: GCA_037957365.1. NCBI lineage: Eukaryota > Viridiplantae > Streptophyta > Pinopsida > Cupressales > Taxaceae > Torreya > Torreya grandis. The sequence goes on from JARHVA010002680.1 coordinate 607,221, forward strand.
AACAAGAATTTTGAATTATAACTACCACTTTCATGGCATTGGCAAGAATGGAAAGTTAGTTGTATGCTTTATAAAGAAAAATGCATGTTTTAAGAGGTAGAGTGGTAGTAGTAAGAAGGGAGAATAGGATAATTCTGAGGAATAGAGGTGGATAAATTGAGAAGGGAGGATAAAAGATAAAATATTGTATAAATATTCCTTTTTCATCATTTTTAGTGTATGTTTATATATATCCTTAGTCACAGGTAGTAAGTTGCATTGTGTTAGTTCTAAAAATTTTGTGTTGATACAATCCGAAAGACCAAGGTAAAGAATGTTTATTTAAGTTGATATAATGAGTTCTTTGCATATACAATATAGGGGTCTTGAAAAGAATCCATAACCATTAGTGGGATATATAAATTCATTAAAAAGGAAGATTTGATATAATTTATCATTCATCTTCTCATACAGTCCTATTAAAGAACTCTATTTTTCTATAGCACAGTCAAGATTGGGATTGAAAAGTTACTTGAGATTGAATCAAGAGTTTTAGGGAATGTAATGAATCCTATAAAAAATAAGAATATATAAATATATAAATAAACCATTTTAATCCATTGGATATTAATTTAAAATTCAAATTTTAAGTTATTTACACACAGTTCTGTAACATGTGTTCTTGTACCGTCAAGATGAGTATTTGTGGATTTTTAGTATTATTTGGTATATGAGAAACCTTCTATTGTGTGGATAAATTTTGAAGAGTATTTTATTGGTGAATTTCATTCATTTTAATTCTTAAAACAAAACCAAGGTGTAAGGATTGACACAAATGTATATCTAAGTTGACACAGGCTGTAATTGGTTATAAAACCCTGTAACTTTGCATAAAGGGGTAAAAGTTGTGAGTGCCTAAGAAAAATATATATTGGATAAGGTAAATAGGATTGGTTTAGACCTTAAAAAATATTTTTTTTCATTTTTATTGTCCACAAACTCATTCTATCATGTTTTATATGCCCTTGGCATGTCACACAGTCCCATCAAGACCACCAGGGTTTTACATTTTGGCTTGTTGAAGGTGTTGGGAGATTGGTTAAGAGGAAATATCAGTTGGAGGAGTTGAGGTGAGTTTGTATAGACCTAATTTAGGAATATTAATCATTTTAAGAGGTACATAACCCATTTTCTCTCATCTTGTTCATTCTCGACCTGTCACAAGCCTGTTATAACCTAACCAAGACTAATGATATTTTTTGAGTAGGATATTGATTCAGAATGATTAAGTAACTAGAAACTTGAGACAGCAAAGAATTTGAGAGACAATACACACTCTTGTATTAAATATTACTAGAAGAAAATACAATAAGGAAGATGCCACTTCTTCCTCCACCTCAAAGGCTTGCCACACCTCAAGACCTTCTTCCCTCTCTCTCTTGCTCAACACAACAACTCTAAATCCTGAGTTGCAATCCCTCCTTGAATACTTCAGCTGATCTCCTTGACCTTACACCTGTAGATCTCCTTGACCTTGCTTGCTTCAATGCTTTTTCTTGCCTTCTTAGTTATTACAATACATGCCTTATGGGTCTTTAAATAGGATCCCATGCTTACAAAAATAGAACTCTAGTTACAATAATTAGACACGCAGCTCGTGACTATAATTAGTCGTTTGACATGCAAACACTCGCTTCACTTAACTGACTGTTCGTCAACAGTAGTTTTGGAAATACACAGGCGACCGATGCCAGTCCCTGCTTGTCTGGTGCTGCCGACGTCGGCCGACTCTCTGCCGTCGCCGGTCTCCTTCTCCACTGCATCTGACCGACGTCGGTCATACTATCAATGCTGGTGGCTCTGGTTCTTTAGCATCCTTTCTTGTGTCTGTAAATAGTTAAAGCTTTTAGCTCCACACCTTAACAATCTCCCACTTGGAGATAAATAGCTGTAACTTGTACCTGTACCTGTACACCATCTATTTTGTTCCTTAGGCTCTGTATCCCTCTTCAATGTCACTCTTGAAGACCAACCACCACGCAAACCTGTGATGCTATACCTGTCACTCATGCCACAAGAATTTTGCTGCTCCCAAATTCTTCATGGCATACTTCTGAACCAACTCTACCCTTAGCTCAGAAAACTCCCTGTATATGAGACCCTGCAACAAGTAACACAATACAGTAACAGGATAATGTAGCTAATATTATCCAACCTGGTAAAGATAAAATACACTGGTTAAACCTCCATTGTTCTGCAGCCTAATCAAGACCATATACCATAGCCTTCTGTCTCATGTGTCCATCCACTCTCTTCTCTAAAATGGGAATCCATCTCTCTATCCAGTGCTTTCTTCCAGCTGACAACACTACCAACAAATACCTGTTTGGTTCTTCTCCAAGGACTCACACTCCTCATCCATGCCAAGCTCCCACTGTTTCTAGATTCTACCTGCATTGCTTCTTCCATCTTCCTAGTTCATGACTATCAGTAAGCAATGTAAAGAAGGTGAACAACGAATATGAGGTTCACATACCTTTCCTGACCTCCACATGGGTGTTTGAGACTTATTGATTCACCCAACATCCATTCCAGTGACCAATATCGGCCATCTCCTAATCTGCTCCCGACCGATGTCGGTTCCCTGCACTAACCCTGACTATCAACGTCGTTTCCCTGGCTGACGCCGGTGTCCCCCCTACCGACGTCAGTCCTTATGATTGACGTCGGACTTCTCCTGCCCGACCTACCGACCCTGTTGGTCTGCACATGACCGATGTCGATATCTGGATGACTGACGTCGGTGCCAAGCGACCGACATCAGTGTCTGTGTGTTCCTGTAAGTGATGAAATTTTCATCCGTGAGCTCTTCTTGGATCAAACCTCTGTCCATGCTGCCCTACTTAGATTTATTCAGCCCCTGTGACTGATCTCTGTCCTTCATCTCCTTCGTAAACACCAAGGCTTCTTTGTTCCTATCATAAGCATCAAATTTCCTCTTTCTGTAATGAACTATATCTATGCTTTCCAAATTTGAACACATACCTTTTGAATCAAGAACTTCCATTCCCTTCTTATTCATGTGACCAAGCCTATTAGGCCACATCTTCGAATCTACACCAGAAGTAGAATCAGTAATACAAGTAGGTAGATAAAGAGTACCTACTTTATTACCTCTTGCTAGAACAAGTGCTCCCTTGGTAACCTTCCAAGAGTCCGCTGTGAGGGTTATTTTGCATCCCTCATCTCCCAACCTTCCTACAGAAATCAGACTCTGCTTCAGAATTGGAACATGCATGACCTCTTTCAACACCCATGTGTTGTCAATCTGCAATCTCAGCTGCACTTTCCCTTTGCCAACTATCTGACAAGGCGTACCATCCCCTAAATAGAGCACTCCAAAGTCTCCCTGTTCATACTCATAAAACAAATCTTTGTTTGGGGATGCATGAAAAGATGAACCAGAATCTAAAATCCATGATCCTACCTGACTATCCAAAGAAAGTATGAGAGCGTCCTGCATCACAATATTTTCATCCTTTGCTTCTTCCATACCTACATGTTGGTTCTCTTTATCTCTCAACCAACACTCCTTCTTCGTATGTCCTTTCTTTCCACAAAACCAGCAGGTAATACCTTTGGACTCGGATTTCCTTCCTAACCTTGATTTCCCTTGCTCACCCTTCTCCTTTTGCCTTCCCCTGCTTTTTGCACTTAGAGCATTCCCTGATGATTCACCTGTGTTTCTCCTGCATATTTTTTCATTCAAGATCACACTCACAACATCATCAACTTTTAAGATTTTAGAAGCAAATGCAGAATTACTTACTGCCATAACCAAACCGTCCCAACTTTCAGGCAAAGAACATAAAATCAAGAGAGCCTTTACCTCATCATAAAAAACAATATTGACTTAAGCTAGTTGGTTTACCAAACCATGGAAATCACTGAGATGAGTATGTACCGATCCACCTTCCTGCATTTGCAAAGTAAATAGCTGCTTCATAAGATATACCTTATTAGAAGCCGAGGGCTTTTCGTATAAATTCGCCAAGGACTTTATCAACTCTTCTGTTGTCTTACACTGTGATAAGCTGGAAATCACAGACGATGCAAGGCTCAACCTTATGGAACCGAGAGCCTTCCGATCAAGAACACTCCATTCATCATCCTTCATATCTGTGGGCTTGCATGCAACCCCACCCAATGGTAAGTACAAATCCTTCTGATACAAATAGTCCTCAATCTGCATCCTCCAATGTTGATAATTCTTGCCGTTAAACTTCTCTATTCGTAGCTTACTTTATTCTGCCATTGCTGAACTCCCACTCAATCAGAAAACCCTGTGAATGACCTGTAATCAAAAACAATACCCTGCTTCCTGCAAACCGTAGCTCTGATACCACTTGTTAGGGGATTTAGCTCTACCAATTAGAGCACATATGATTACTTCTCGTATTAGTAGTTAAACACGAAATTATACCAGAATGATAAAGTAGCTAGAAACTTGAGACAGCAAAGAATTTGAGAGACAATACACACTCTTGTATTAAATATTACTAGAAGAAAATACAATAAGGAAGATGCCACTTCTTCCTCCACCTCAAAGGCTTGACACACCTCAAGACCTTCTTCCTTCTCTCTCTTGCTCAACACAACAACTCTAAATCCTGAGTTGCTATCCCTCCTTGAATGCTTCAGCTGATCTCCTTGACCTTACACCTGTAGATCTCCTTGACCTTGCTTGCTTCAATGCTTTTTCTTGCCTTCTTAGTTATTACAATGCATGCCTTATGGGACTTTAAATAAGATCCCATGCTTACAAAAATAGAACTCTAGTTACAATAATTAGACACGCAGCTCGTGACTATAATTAGTCGTTTGACATGCAAACACTCGCTTCACTTAACTGACTATTCGTCAACAGTAGTTCTGGAAATACACAGGCGACCGACGCCGGTCCCTGCTTATCTGGTGCTGCCGACGTCGGCCGACTCTCTGCCATCGTCGATCTCCTTCTCCACTGCATCTGACCGACGTCGGTCATACTGCCGACGCCGGTGGCTCTGGTTCTTCAGCATCCTTCCTTGTGTCTGCAAACAGTTGAAGCTTTTAGCTCCACACCTTAACAGATATGTATATTATATGTAAATAAAAATGTAAGATGTATGATTTACATAAAGAGGCTCAATATAATAACTAGAGAAAAATGAGAAATATATCCATATATAACTTGAATATCCAACATTGTTCTTACTCAAAGCATACCATGAGAAACATGTGTGGGAATAGGAATGTAGAAAACCTATAAGTATGGTATAATATGTGATCTGCATATTATGACTAAGATAAAGGAAAATAAAATTTTGATTTTTTGTATTTTATGAATGTTTTTGTATTTTCATATTTTGTAATGTTTTTGTTATTTTATAATAAAGTCACTTAAGTAGCCTCGTGGTACGAGGGTATCTGATACCCTAAATATGTATCGAAGAAGCTATAACTCTTAGTATGATTAGTGTATATTTATATATGTATGTGTGATCTAAGTATAAAATTGTAATCATAAATGCATTTATATGAAAAACTAAGTGTCAAAAGTGTCATGCAATAAGTGAATGAATCATAGATCGTGAATGAAATAATCACTATCGAGGATGAGGCATTGAGATGATGTTTACTTCATAAAAACATGATTTAAAAGACTAAATATGTCATATATAGTGTAACTCTACATATATCGTAAAACTCTCGAGTAAATAACAAGGCGTATTAAAACCATATTAAAGGAAAATAAAGCAAGCAAAAATATAGTACAAGAAAAAATGCAGTAAGATGTATGTGCTAAGTCCATGTTATGCCTTATGGGGAATTAATCCATGTATTGGGGGTGTTTATTATCCCCCTAATATATATTATCGTAAAATAGATGATCACCATCAAATTTTAGGTGAATTTATATTGATCATTAGTTTTGAAGTTTGTTGATTTTCAAGGATCTTTAAGAGGTTTACTTTTTTTGTAAATAGTGCCCTTTCCTAGGAAAGTTTGATGAGGAAGCATGATTTTTTCTTGGTCAATTAGTTATTGAATCTTCTTTCTTAAAGTAATGTATCTATCTATTGAATGTCTCATTTTTACATGATATGAACAAAATTATTTGTCTTTGTAAGATGTTGACCTATGGTATGAAAATATATCATGCATAGAAGGAAATTTGATCAAGTTTTTGTCTATTAAGCCCTGTAGTATAGTGTATTTATTCTAATAAAATATGTGGATTTGATTGTAATAATTTCAATGTTTTGCATTATTATTTATTTTACCTTAGTAGTATATTAAGTCTTGGTTGACTTACGAGCATTAAATTTGATCTATTCCTATTTACTGATGTTTGGAATTTGGGTTTGACTAATTCTTCTTTTTCCATATCAATGGCTCTATGTGTAAGACAAGTAAATTATTTGTAAGTTGTGTTAAATAACTTGTCCTTAATATGTGCAATGAGACTTTGATAAATATATGTTGTCTTTGAATATCACATGATTGATAATTCAACAATCTTGTATGACAATGAAATCTAGAGATGTAATCTTACAATTTCTAATTGGGGCCTTATTTAAGATGTTGAATACTTTTGATTATTGAATTTAGCTATAGATCCATTCTTATTAGTGTATTTACATAGGAATACTTTTTTCAAATGTCCCATTAAATCTAAGGAATAATTAGGAAAATAATAAAACCAATTTAAGGCATCACAAACCAAATTTTTAAGAAATATTTGAAATATCATTAAAAAACTATTCTTACATCATCTATAGAAGTTTAATTTGAATAAAGACACACTTGAAGATCACCATAGACATCACATAATTCAATTTTTTTAATTAACAAGTCATGAACAACACATGGTCAATATGTCTTTATGGATAGGGTTATAAGGTGTCCATGCTAGTTTTAAATCTTTCTTGTTTCAATGATAAAACACACACATGTATTTAAAAATTATTAATAGTATGCACATCATAGTCACTATCTCATGTGTAGGAATAATTGTACTTTTCATATATTATTTCAAAGTTTGAGCCTTAGCATTGATATGGACCATAGGTACATTATTTTTCATAGGGTTAGGATTAAAACACTTGTCACAAAACAAATAAGAGGTATGAACATAAGTATAAACCCTATAGGTGTCTACATGAGGAACATTTACATTCACAAATTCTTTAGATTTATATATCATTTTATAAATGAAATTAGGGTTTGATTTATTAGCATGTTCATTGATGTTTTTATCCTCTAAAATTTTAATATTTTATACTTTAACATCTAAGAAAGACATAATACTCTTATCAATTTCACTAATGTAAATCATGATGACAATCAAACAATAAGCAAACAAAGGTGTATGAACCCTGTGGATATAAAGGGTAAATATACCCTAAAATCATAATATAAAAATTAGTAAAATTAATAAACCATGAGGGGAAATGAGGGTTTGAAAAATCATAGGTTTAATGTTTAAATGAATCGGGGTTCGCTAGTTATGTTTACCCTAATTTTGGTTTTACATAAAATAAAGAATAAACTATTTCAATGAATAGATTTAATAATATAACTATGAAAGTACAAAATTTAGATCTACCTAATTGGCTAAATAAAAATAATGAGACAGAGCAATAAACAAATAAGATATACAAATTAAGTAAAAATAGATAAGAAATGATCTCAAAAGATGACCGTGCATTATTTTGAACTTTAATTTGAATCCTAGATCCTCCTAAACAATATTGCATCCTATCCAGGTTTGACCTAGGCGAATTCATACTAGTCATATCCATGATGTTGATTATGTCTTTGTTTTATCGAATCTAACCTTTTGTAAGAAATTGTTCTAAAATCAATATTAAAAAAATGAATCACAAGTAAAGAGTATGCAACAAAATTAATCAAAGTATAAAACATGCCATAAAGAGTTGAGATAGAATATTTTTTAAGAGGGAAAATTTATATACCAAAATAAAAACCCATTAGTTATTGAAAGATGGCCAAAGGTTATTATGAGATATTATAATGTGCATAAATACTTCTTCCAAAATAGAATAAGGGAGAAAGAATAAAATCCACATAAAATAGAAGAAGCAGAAGGAAAGCACAAAGAGAATTGTATGAAAATCTCTAAAACAAGTGTGTTGAAGAAGAGACATACATATTCTATAAATAGAGTAAAGAGTATAAAAGGGGTTTCAAAATAACTCTAATTTTCCATGTGTGTGTCTATTATTCTTATTTTTCATGTAGAGAGAGGAAAGTGAATTTAAATTGGCAATGGTATTATATTTGAAATGTGACTCCAATATTTCTCATAATAAAGAATATCTCTAATGAAAAAAAAAGGCGAAGGCTAAATGACACTTTATATTATTTAAATTATGTGAATCAAATTCGCATGAAAATAATAATACACAAATTTGGAATATTTAATATAACCAATTAAATATTAATCTCCAACACTCTCCTTTAAATTCTATTTAGGGTTCTCAAAAAATGAGAACAACTTAAAACATATAAGAAATGTGATATTACATGATACTCCCCTTTTATGACTACTTCCATCGAGAAGAATAATTATATAAATCATCATGGTTTGAGAAAGAAGAAAACATAGATATCTTCAATAATGTTGCAAAGTTATAGGTGAAATCATCAAAAGTCTCTCATGAATTCTCTTAAAAAAAGAAGGTTAATTCTATTTTTAGAACAATGATAACAAAATTTAAAATGACAAAAAGATCTGCTCTAACTTGTGAAGCACAAATCTTACACCAAACTTGGGTCAAGAAAAAAAATCATAAAATATGACCTACATGCATTGTATTGAAATAAAAATAGATCTAATATAATACATAAGGAACAAAGAGATAACTTTCATAACAAAGTGTTAATTCCATTTTGGATAGAGCACACTCAAAAATTAGTTAGTCAAAATAAAGAGATATTACATACATTCCCACCTACCTTGAAAGTATTTAAAAATTACCACTATAAGTAGAATATAATATAATATTATGTAGTAAGTTTTTTGTAATAAAGTAACTCTACAAAAAAAAAAATCTTTGACAACTTACAATCAAATAAGCAAGCATAGAAGTAAGGAAAACATAAAAGGTCATAGTTCTAACCATATTAAAAACTCTAAATAATTAACAATCGAGAAGTAAAAAATGTAAAAATGCTACATACACATAAACTCTAAAAATGATTATATTTCTAAAATGATAAATAACTCCAAGTTAAAGCATTAATCACATGCACAATAATATTAGTTATAAAGCATCAAATATATATTAAAAACATATTAATGTTAGCTTGGAAAAAAAAGTATTAAAGAAAAGTGAATATTAACCATGAAAATGAAACAAAAATGATGTTTAGATTTTCACAAATGATATCTTATGTGTCTCAATTGAAAATTTATCTAAAGAAGGCACACTATCATCCTTTGAAGTACCGAAACTTTTAAGATTTAAATTTGTTTGACCTTATGTTGAGTGGATTTAGTTATTTGCTAACAATAAGAAAAGTCATAATTTATTTCACCACAAAATTTATAAGGATGCTATTTCTAACTTTCAAGAAAATCATTTCCATCTCGACCACAATGCTCACAATGTTTAGTATTGTTAATCAAAGTTTTAGCAAAAGTAATTATATATTGACTCTTAGATCCAAAATTAATATGGTGCAAAGTCTTTCAATAAGGTGGTAATATGAATTTATATTAACTTTAGAGTTATAAAACCAAGCCCTTCAAAATTTGTATTAATTTCAAAATAAATTGGTGAAACAATACAATTTTCACTTTTACCAAATATGTCTCCATTATAACCCATGGACTTCATAAGTTTTAAATCAATATTAAAAAAATAATTTTATAACGAAATATATTTTTTACTAAAATGAAAAGCTAAATCACATAGAATATTAATATTAGAGACATGAAATGATCAAAATATACAATCTTTTATTTAAGAGTGTCTACTAAATTATGCATATTATCCAATTTCTCATTATGTAAGTTTTGAAATGCATTAATAATCATTTTCTAAAATTTAATTTGACATTTAAGTGCACAAATTTCATTTTCTTCAGAAACAATCACGACTTAAAATTATTAAAAGCCAAAAATAATGTTAACTTAAATGTCATAAAAGATAAGAGCTAATTAATAATATCTATGTATATATAATTATCTATATTTTTTGAAAAATGGCTTATCCAAAAAACACTTACAAGATTCATTTGAAAAAATAATATTTTTTTTAAATTTGTGTGCAAAAATAAATTATATTTGAATTGCCAATTTAAAGATTGTATTTAAAATAATGGTAATAAAAATTTAAAAAAAAACTAGTTTTAAAAAAATTGAAAAGCAAAAAAATCTTCACGTCAAAATATTAAAACAAAAACCCTCCTATTAATTTTTTTAGCAATTTTAAGTTTTGAAGGGACCCTCACCCATACATTGATAAAATAACGAGATTAACAAAAACTAGGAAGAAGAAAGTAGACTCCACACTTCTCCACCATCAAACGAAAAAATTCACAACTTATCAAAGCCTAAATGGGGGACAAACCCTAATATAAACAACCTACCAAAAAATATGACATAAAACCATAACAAAAATTGGGCCAAGACCAAAATATCTATCTTAGAACAGCTTGTCATGAAGATAAAGGTCAGAAGTAGAGATGATGTCAATTGCTTGCTAAAGAGCTCAAAAAGCCATACCCAATTTCCATATATTCTCCACAAAAGCTTTCATCAGCAGAAACAACTCAATCCAAAAAAAGCCTTTAAGAGATCTCCAATCATCAAGACAAGTCGTGTTTGTCTTGACTAGGGTACACCATGTTTGCGACCCCTAGAAGTTGTTAACCAACTAGCCAGATGAAGAGGAAAAGCTTCCACTTAACCCTATAGACCCCTCAAAATATAAAAATGATACACCTCATGCTCATCAAGATGTACACCACAAGCATACAAACCTAGCAAGAAATAAAAATGCCACCTCTCCACCAAGGAACCCACAAAATTTTTGCCCTGCTAAGCTGAAAAGGATTAGGGGCTTAGAAACTTCAATCAAAATGGATAAGATAGAAGAAATGGATAGGAGGACATAAACCCTCTTGAAGGTCTCCAAACCGACACATCTACCCATCCACCCAAAATCAAAAGACTGCAGAGAGCAGAATGAGCAAGGTGGAATAGAAGAGCCAAAAAACACTAAAGACCTACGTACGAATCCTTCTAAAAACTTGCTTGCATAGATCTCCAAAGAGCTAAGGGAACAAACACTACCACTTTCCATTACTAAGCCATGAACAAAACAAGAAAAATTAACACTTGAAATGATAGTTAGAGAATCCAAAAAGGGTGCAAACAAAGGGGAAGAAGCACAAGGGGCCAATGCAGACTTAACTAGAGGACCATAGACTACACCATGTGGCCCTTATAAGCCAAAACTACCAGAGTTTCTCACAGGTAATTGTCAAAATTCAAAAAATTGTATTTGGTAATGTCCACCTAGGTAGGTTTGGAACAAATCATCAAGATCAATGTTGCCTCCTCAGAGACCATGCACTGTCAAGAGCCATGCTCCCCTGAAATCTTTTCCATTTCAAATTAAAATTATTATCATTTCTATTTATGTTTTCCATTTTTGTTAGGGTAGGCTATCGATAATCCATCTAGTTTCATTGCTTCACTTCGTATTCATGTTTGTGCTTCAATCACTACCATAAAATCTTCAATCACCACACTAGATTATCCAAGTGTTAACCTGCCTACTCCTCATCCATCTTCTCAATACCACCTAACTATCATCCCTATTTTTTTTCAAATAATAATTATCAATTTTAAATAAATATATATATATATATAATAAAAAGATTCTATTCACCATTAATTTGAAAATTTAAACATTTAAAAAAAAACAAATTTTTAAATAAAAAAATTGTTTTTAAATATTAAAACTCGATAAAATAAAAATATTAAAAAAATAAAATGCATGTTAGTGAAAGACAAACAACTTATGGTCTTACTTTAACTTAATTTGTTTCTCAAAAAGCAAAAGTAAAGGTAAACCAAGCAAAAATTGACTAATTTTATTTTTTATTTTTTAAATCACATTATAATGTTAAGAAAACAAGTTTAAACATTCGTTAAAATCATTAATTATGAAAGAAGATTATACAAAAGAGCTTCTTTTGTTTTTGTTTCAAACGTTAGATTCTAAGAAAAAGAAATTGAATCAACAACAAAAGAGTACTAGAAAAGAAAATAATAGCAATACTTTGAAGAAAGAAATTAGAAGCAAAGTGAAAATTAGTAAAAGTAAGAAGAAAAAACATGAATAATCAATAATAGAGAAGTAACATCAATAAAATTAATAATAACATCAATAAAATTAATAATAACACCATAAAGAATCAAAATATTATTTTTTAATGGGATGAAGTCAGAACGAATTGTATGGAAAAATTATGTAGTGGACAATTTTAAAGTTGGATTATGATGAGAAGAAACTTGCTCTGTTTGAGATTTTAGTGGTTTTATGTTATTTTTTATTTTTATTTTTTCCTACTTTCTATATCATGAATATAATATTATTTAAGATAGTTGTATTTATAATGTACTCAGTGTATTGCTTTTATGTGAGTTCTTGTTATAAAATAGTCTATACCTTCTTTCTTACAATTGTTGTTATAAGCAATGGGAAGGGTGGTGCTCAAGCAAGCCAATAAATTTGTGTTGAAAGATTACGATGAGGTAACACTATTGATTCTCCATCTCATCCTAAAGTATGCATAAATCAAGTTGTCATTGATAGTGTGTGCGAATAGTATAAAAATAAAATTCTTATTGCTTACTTTGTTGGTTGAATCCCCTTGGAGGAATCCTTCAATGCTTGGTTTAGACACCAATGGGAGCCATTGGGTGTCCATGCCATTGGCATATGAAACATTACTAAGGGTTTTTTATTTTTTCTCTTTTTAGGATCCATCCAAGGTCCAAGCTCTACTTGTAAAATTGAGTTGTTGGTTCCTCAAAAATATACTCTTGATTCTTTCTAATTGAACTCATCACTTTAAGGTCACTGATTAGGCTTCCCTTCAGTGTCGATCTGGATTGAACACATTAGCCTCCCAATACCTCTATGGTCCTTTCCCAAAGAGATTGTCTAGACTCTAAGGTGTGTCTTATGTCATGAGGCTCCTAAGTTTTATTTTGCATGCCCTAATAGGTGGCCCTACATTGAGGTCTTCTTGACCAATGATTTAAAGGAATCCATTGATATTCAAGTTGGTACTAAACATTGCACACAAATATTTATCTATTTCAATCTACCCAACACTTGTTATCCTTGTTAGTTCCACAACCATCAGATCAAATATTACCCCCTCATGGGTCGGTTGAAACCCTCATTTTAACTTTCATAATCTGAGAAGCCCAAGGTGGAAGAAAAAAATATTAGTTAGACAATAGCTACCAACAAAAATTCTTTAGTCAATAATAAATTGACCCCCTCAACCGCTACTCCCCCTATGACCCAACCCTCTTTGGAGGTGCCTAATACCACTCCCCCAATCGAATCTCTTCTCATGCCAACAACCTATCAAAACCATGTTTAAACTTTTTTACATCCTCAAGTGAAATTTTTTCCCACTCATATCTCCTCTATAATTGGTTCCTTCTTTAGGCAATCGTACATCCCACCTTGTGGTAGTGAAGACTCTCCTGAGAAGACAATGGGGATAAACACCACTTTATTTCATTGGGGACTTTATTTTTCCAAACCAATGCATAGTTTTGAAACTCTTGAAGGTTTTTAAGATGGGTATGGATATCTCCTTATGGATGATGTCTCCCAATGAATATCCTATCTTGGAATGTTTTCAATCTCATAGAGTCCTCTTAAAAGCTATCTTATGATTATTTGTTAATACTTTGGATCTTTATAATTTGTTTATCTATAAAAATTTAAATTTTTAGGATTTCTTCTACAAACTACTATAAAATGCATATGATCTAACGCTACTTAATTTTCCATCCTACACAATGATAGATATGGTAGTGTGAGTATCTTGGTTTCCCCCATAGTTTTCTTCCTTAATTATTGCCACGAGGGTTATCCATCACTCCAAGCTCTTATCTTCTCCTCTATATTAATGGACATTCATTAGGGGCTTAACATTTATGCCCCCAATGATGGCCTTTACTAAACAACTTTATGGCATTATTTGGCTGACAACCTACCCCTTACCACATGGCTTGTGTGTGGGGATTTTAATATGATGGAGAGTCCCAAGGACAATTTTGGTGCATTACTAATGATATGGTGCATGGGATAACATGGAACTTTATATTATTTTAAAAATCGATGGGGTGTAGTCAACCCTCTCTTTTAGTGGTGCACAATAACTTCCATATCTCGATTTACATGTTGTAATTGTTATGTTGGTGTTAATAGGGTCATTAGGAGATTAGACCATTATGTGTTTGCAAAGCAAATATATTTTCTCTTTTGTAATTACCAATGGACAACTTATTATTGTGTATCATAAACACATTCTCTTAGACCACTCTCTCGTCACTTGAAAAGTGGAGTGGAGTAGCAACAATTCCAAAGTGCCATGTAATCAATTCCTATTAAACACCTCCCTCCTCTACCATAAGGGAACCATTCATATCATTTTTATATTTGGAATATCACACCTTAGCCACCTTTTGCTACCAATTGGATAAAATGGTGGAATGAGGTTATCCTTTGCACCACCACCTTTCTCTGCCATTATTACAAACATATTTCTCATGTTCAAAATCAAGGGGAGGAGGTTATTCTCAAGGAATACCAAAATATCTTCTCCCTTATTAAATGCAACCCTTTTGATTTATAGATGAAACCCATGTCATTTCTCTCAAACACCACCTCAAAGTGGTAGATAGTCATACAACGAGAAGAGCAAAACTTTGTGCTCACCTTCATTGGATCAAAATTAGAGATAAGGCTTATAATGAGTTTTTTAAGTCTCTCAGATCCAAACAATCTTGATACCATATCAAGGCCATAAAATTATCCCAATTTATACTCAATACTCTTCTAGACATATCCTCTACTTTTCTAGACCACTATAAATTATTGTTGCAAGCTTAGTAGGAAATAGTAAAGAGGACTCAGGCCTTGTAAGAATACCTTGATATGGTTCATTGCAAGCTCAAGTCTATAGACCAAAAGTTATTTAATGTGCCTTTAACTATTCATGAGCTCTCTTAACTCCTTCATATCATGAGTAATGAGGAATTCATAGGCATTGATGGATTCCCTTGTGAATTTTATAAATCCACCTGGGAATTTGTCATGCCCAACCTGCTCCAAGTTTAAAAAGAGGCTCTTAAAAAAGTCATTGGGTTCCATTATTCAAGGTAATAACAAATTCATACCCAAATGTTGTGACCCATAATTATCACTTGTTGGAGCCCAACCACTCTATTGAATGTGTTTTATAATATCCTCACTAAAGCTCTTGCTAATCACCTCCAAATCATTTATCTATCATTGTCAAACTAAAGTAAATTGCTTTTATCAAAAGCAAATATATTATTGAAAACATTATTTCTATTTTGGAAAGTACGGAATGGGTGAGATCCTCTTGTTATAGAATAATCTTTCTCAAACTTGATTTTAAGAACGCTTATAAAATGATTGAATGGCATTTCATTATAGCCATGTTGCAGGCTCTTAGCTTTAGCCAATTCTTTATTTTGGTTGTCTGAATTTATTTGTAGATGCCTCAACCTATCTCACTATCAATGGTCTCAAATATAATTGTATTGGCCTCTATCACTCCATACTTCAAGGTTAGCCCTTGTCCCATCATTATATGTTGTATTTATTAAATCACTAGGTTATTTTTTTGTCATAGAGCTAAGTGAGGTCTCACCTGGTGTATTTTTCTTCCTGACTAATTCTTTCAATTCATTAATTGACATTTTGTAAATGATGCCGTATTAATTATAGAAGAGTAATAAAATTTAATCAAGGATATTATGTAGTGTCTCGACACTTTTTGCCTAGCTTTTGGATCCAACTTAGGGTGTGTAAAACCTAATGTTTTATATAGATTGTGATGCACATGCCATATCGGTTACACCAATACATTTGGAAATGGATTCAAAGAGGGGGGAATCAAGTTTATGAGCATACCTTTTACCTTTGATAGTTATCTTGTGAAGCTGTGGCAATTTGTCATAAACATAGTGGAAAAAAAGGTGTAATATTGGTTCACCAAACACCTCTCTTTGGCAGGGAACTTCCAGGTGTGCACTATAATTTTGGCCACTACTCAAGTATATATTCCTCATTTTGGGGCCCCTTCTAACTATTCCTATGATAATCTAGCTAAAATTATCGGATACTTTTTTTGGACCAATGCCAAATAAATGTGGGGGTTCCAAAAAGGGGATATATGTTGTCTTCCTCATGATAAAGGAGGTATGGGAGTTATTGACATATATGGACACACCATTTTCTTATGTGCTAAGTAGGTGGTGAGATTTATTGAAGGTAATGAATCTTGAAAATCCTTATACATCATTGTATATCATTTGGATCTCATTATAGTAAATCCAGTTGGAAAAACATTGGTTTCTATACTCTTCTAATCATGTATGCTTGGGTCAAAATTGAAGGATATTTTGTGGATAAATGCATCTAAAAATCCTATGAGGTTGTTAAGCCTCACTTTAAATGGGTTAGTGATGGCTTTCTCAGTGATCTCTTCTTCAATGACCACAATCTTTGGTGGTCTCCTATCATGACCCATACTAGCCTTTTATTGGCATAATTACCTAGTATAAAATCTTTGAGGCTCTTTACAAAAGGGATACAAACTATAAAGGATTTGGTTTCCACTCATGATTAGGCTACTTGGCCCATGCTAAAAGTGAAATTCAATTTAAGTAACTATGAATTATTAGTTATTTCTATATTCAAGAGCTAATACCAAATTTCATGCTTCACAAATTAGGTTTATAACCTCCATGTTCATGGTGGAAATATTGGAGGTGAAATTATGATACTCTTCATCCTAATGTGGCATTAACACAGTCTGTGAATCGGTCAAAACTTTAAAATCCACATTATATTATCTTAGCATTTGCACTTTTCTTACCCACAATAAACATTGTACCTTGATAAAACATGTGCAATTAGAAAATTAACACATGGTAATCATCGCATAGTAATGGGAGCATAGAGATCACAGGGTTATCATAGCAAAACTTAGACTTTTGGTATAATGAGAGATCACATTACAGTAGAAATAAATCCACGGGGTCATGGAGTCATGGAGGCTTCAAAACATAACTTATCATTTCAAAGGAAATAAACCTCCATGAACTCGTTAGTATATGGATTTCACTTTAGATTGGTTGAGTTTGTTGTGTATATGACATAGAAGTAAGTGTGCACTAGGACTTAAGGATGTGGCTAAAAATTAATTTAAAACTACATACAAATTATTTCATGGATAACTAATTAAATCAAATCCCAAATTGATTTAAACATATAATAACCTTCTAAAGCACTCTGAAAATGAAATTAACTAGAAGGGAGAGGTTTTAATTTATTTTCTTCCGATCCAGTTAACAAAAAAATGAGATAAATTATGGTTTCACAAATAAAATTTGTATCTAAATTTGATAAAAAGAGGCTCCCTATTTATCGTTAATAAATGGGACATGTTGATCACAACACCAATGATGAAAAAATTAGGTTTCACAACCTTGTGCAAGTGTTGGAGATTAATCTTCATATGGGTATATCAAATATCCCAAAGCCATGTATTATTATTGTGTGAATTTGCAATTCACATTATCTAGATAATATGAGGTTGTATGTAGCCTTCACCTATTTATTCTCATTAGAATCATTCCTTATTATGAAAAAAATTTGGATATTTATGTCAAATATAACTCATTTTTAACTTTGTACCAAATTTTATCTCACTACATGCGAAATAAGGACTCTAAGCACACTCCTAAAAGGTTGTAAATGGTAATTATTGGAGTTACTTTGTAACTCCTTTTCTATTATTTTTTCTATTTATAGCGTATGCGGGTCTCTTATTCAACACACTTGTTTTAGATATTTCATACATTTGTTTTCCTTATGTTTTTCCTATTTTATATATATTTTATTCTCTCTCTCTTTTGGAAGAAGTATTTATGTACATTGTGTTATCTTGTAATAGCTTTGACCATCTTTAAATATCATGTGGATTTTTATTCTAGTGCATCAGTTTTCCCACTTGAAAAATCTTGTGTCTTACCTCTTTATGATATGTTTTATGCTTCCATTAATTTTGTTGCATACTCTTAATTATGATTTATTATTTTAGTAGTTGATCTTGGAACAAATTTTTACATGGTATTATAGTTATACTACTAAATATTGTTTCTAAGTTTGCAGGGGCTTTAGTGGGAGAGCAAGATAATTTCTTGACATTTTTGTTGCAAGGCTTGACACTCTTACATAATTTTTTTGTCTACAAGAAATTTTACTAATCTTAGTGTTAGTATATGTTTTTATAAGTTTTCTATTTGTTGGTAATTTTTGCAAATACATAAATTAATTTACAGGATTTGACATATTATGTAAAACATATTTTTCTTTTAAACTATTTAAACTAGTTTTGATACACAACCATTAAAAAATTTGAGTTTTTGAGATATTTCTCATTCTATATGAGTTTTTAGTTTTTTAACATCTATTTTACTATCATATTGATTTGTTATAGTTAGAAAATAAAAGATAAATACAATTCACCTTCACTAGTTTTGTTCACAAAAATAAAAATTTACTTGTAAATGTCTTTTCTTATTTGTTTGCACATAAATTTTTACTATTGGAATGATTTAGTAAGATTATTATTAATAAAATAATAATAAATAAAAGGTTACACAATAAAACATCTGGTTGGCATGCATGAATCAAACTCCCCACCAGAGAAAAACACCAGTTCAAAAAATGACAACATAGAAAATAGGATCAAGTATCAATGCCATACAACTCATGGAAATAACACAACATAAAAAATAACTCATGCACACATAATAAACTTAAGCACAGGCCACTGCACCAGAAGGAGGAGGTAGAGGATCATCCTTTGGATGTAGATCAATCCAAAAAGAAGGCTTTATTGAGGGAGGATCTAAAACCACCTAACCATCCATGGGGCCAATTGGTGAACCCCAAAAAAAAGTAACAACATCATATTTTCCACATGACAACAAAAATATTCACCCCCCTCATTAATGGGGAGGTGAGAAATGATTATGACTGTGAGATTGGCTCCAACGGTTCTTAGGTGTTGGAGGTGGTGGGCCTTATGGTGGATTATCCAAGGGAACACAAGTCATAATGAAGGAAGCACTCCCCTAATGATCTAGAAGCTCTTATAAATGTCTAACCTCTATGGAAAATTTCTCTGCTTGGACTTGAATCTACATGTAGATTGAAGAAAACACAGATACCTTTTCATTAATAAAGAAATGACAAGAAGATTCCTCAATCTTAAATTATTTTTTTATAGTTTTCTAAAATTAAAAAATAATTACAACTCTAAAAAAAATTGATACAAAAATATAGAAGTTGGCCAATTAGTAGAATCTCAAAGGAGGGCCAAGGGCCATGATAAAGATTTTGGATGGTAGAGCTAAAAGAGACTGTGTATTCACTACCAAACATATTGGGCTTTAGGACATGTCTAAAATTTATGCTTAAAATACTTAGGTCTACTACAAGTTATACACTTAGGTTGAGTAATTCCAAGGTGAGAAAGATGTTCCCCAAGTGGAAGGCCTTGATAGACTAGACACAAAATGAAATGATCTAGCTTGGGTTCAATATTGGCCTTCCAAGTTTAGTTGAGTCGAACAAGCCACATCTTAGGTGAATAATTAAGGTTTCAATGCCTGTTGAACTTGCCAAGTATTGATGAAAAGGGGCTCAGCACTTGATAAAAGAATCCCAGAGAATAATTTTTGAAGTAAAAGAGACATTATGTGATCTTGTGACTCCATGGCCCTTCAATGATTTCCACATGAATTCTTCTCATGTCACAACTTTATCAAAAGTGATGTGAAATATTTTATGAAGAGAAAAAGTATACCTGATAAACTAAAATGAGAGAAGAAATACTAACAAAATCCTTGAGACAACAAAAGAAGAAAAATGGCATGCACACAAAATTACATAGTACACATGATTTAAACTGGGAAAACCATTTTGGGTGAAAAACACAACATAATAACTCATTTATTATATTAAATTGACTATTTATAATACAATAATGTACTTTCAAGTTTTTATTTTCCCCTATTGTGTGTGTGAATATATATAAGCACATCAATAGTTAACTATAAAATCTATATTATAATATCTTGGGTACTAAAACTATGGGCTATATAAAATATATGATAAAAACACTCAGATACATGTCAACATGGGCCCGTGGGAAGGCCCCCTTTTGGATATGTAGTCTAGTAGAGTGTAAATCATGGAAAATGCACATCATAGTACCAATGTTTTAATGTTTGAATATTAATTTAGCCTTGTTTATTTATGTTCAAGGAAAGACATAGACACAACAAGAAATATAAAACAAGAATGAATAGCTTAAATCATCCATGGGAATCATTGTGGCTAACTTGAGAACAAAATGACACTTTGAGACTACTTGACCCTAGGACCCAATTTGTTTCCAAAAGGAAAGAAAAATTAGATGAATGAAATCCCAAAGTAGATTTGAAAGACCAATGGATCTACAGACTTCACCTAAATTTTTTTGAAATCTTGAACGTTCCCCATGACTCCATGACTAAGAAGTAATGAGGAGTAGCCATGTGTTTCTATCTAAGTGGATGTAGTAAAGTGAAATAGTGAATAAGACTTATAACTTAGGTGAGGACACATTACACAAGATTATTCTACATGTCCTTGATAGTTGTAAAGTATAAATTTACAGACACCAAAATAAAATACAGTAAAAGAGATGATCTAATAGAACTGTGCAAAATGTTTAAAGTCACTAACAAACTTGAAGGCTCCTCATGACTCTATGACTATGAAGTAATGAATACCTACCACATGTGTCTCTCTGAGAGGTCACAATAACGGTCAAAAGAAAAGACATACTTAATTCCAGGAAATAATATAGTTCATAGGATCTCAATACATGGCCATGAAAAATACGTGAACATGAACAAATGTATAGTAATTTAGAGATCTAATATGTTTACAGAAACAATTGAAGGAAAAAATTAAATTGGTCACTCTATGGACTTCATGACCTCGAGGTTATGTGATTGTGACACATGAGGGTTGAGATGTTCAGATGTAGATAGACTCTAAATTTCAAAAATAGTTGTTATTGTTATGATATCAACTATAGGAATATTTAATTCATAATGAATGCTACCCACATTACTTTCAATGGGCAAAATTATTAAATTAGGTACGTGAATATAAAGCATGAGTGGAAAAATATTAGATTTGAATATGTTAGTGGAAAATTATTGAAGTTTAAAGTTGGTTTGATGTGTTAAGGACTTTGATCTATGTATTTTCATTATAAATACCATGTATTAAGTCTATTACATCCATAAAGACTAAAAAATAAAGATCATGGCAAATTAGTTGAATTTTCAAGCATGAAAAAATCATTGTGTGAATATGTTGACAATTTGTGTTCTTCCCTTTCTCAACTAGATAACCATTTATATTTTATTGGTTCATAGTTTCATCAATTAAATCTATATGTCTCTTAAAAATGAGTTGGGTAGATTAAGCTTTTGCTAGTCTAGTTGTTCTACTTGCAAGTTGTGGCTAATATTAAATATTTATTATGGCATGAATTTTGTTATCTTTTACATAAAACATCTTGTCAAGTAATGCATGTGAAATTAACTTGTGGTTACTAAATCTTAGAATCTCACACTTATTTTACCTAAATTTGAATAAAAACTAGATTTAATAGATATTAGTTTAATTTTGTAATAGATATCATGTGATGTTTGCTTTATCAAAAGAAAAATAGGTGAAAATCTAATTCCCTTTTTTGTCCTAATTTTGCCTCCTGTTTATATTTATTTATGAGACTTAGATCAATGTATAATAGGATAACATTATTATGAATATCCATGTTTATATTTGTTATAACATTATCATGAATATCCATGTTCTTTTTTATTTTGACATGATTGAGAATATCCACATTTTGTATAGTTTTAGTTATTATTTTGAGGTCATTTGGGTGAACTTTCCTCGATAGGTTTTAGGTTACACTTTGTTATTACACTATCAAATCCATTAGAGAATCATAACATGTAACTTATACATTGGATTATATCCTATGATCCTTAATTGGGAGGGTGTGCAACTAAAGCTTGTGTAGCAAACTTGCATCAATAGGTAACTAGTGATAGAAAGAGGCCCAGATAACCAAAATCATTTCCTTGTCTTATAAAAAACAACATTTGACCCTATGACATAAATAATACCCTCTACTTCTTACCTCACCATTTTTTATTGTGTGCTTAAAAACACTCAATAGAAAGTGGTGCTAGGAGGGCCCTTTAAAGGAACCAAAAATCCACTTTTCCATTAAAATAGAGATAGAATATGAATTTCCTGCCTCATCTTACAAGATCCACATTAGAGTCTAGTTTTTTATTTATCCATCCTTTAAAAGTACACAGAAAACCTATATTTGACAAATTTAGACAAATAATCTTTAAGACTCAACCAAGTTTACCAACTAATCCTAATTTCCATCGATTTACACCCATGGCTGCTTAGTTAGGAGGAACTACAATCAATGTCTTAGGAGATGTTCATGAGTTACCTAAAAATATTGAGAGATACCTTCCTTTTTACATACTTGATGGTGGGGGGTAGTGATGAATACATCTTATTTTTCAAAATTTCCCTGAGATTATTAAACTTAAAACATGAGGATGTTACTTATAGGTTGCCCTCCTTCACACTTCAAGATGCCACATATGATTGGTTCCTCAATTAAGTTAAAATATCCCTTAATAGTTAGGGTGCATTTCATACCAATTTTTTAGCCTAGTTTGGCCAATTCATGGATCACAGTGTCTTATATCAACAATTTGATTGTGTAAAAAAGGATCCAAGTGATCTGATTAGAATATTCAATGCTATATTTTAAATGACATATACAATTAACTCTTGAGGTGTAAAACCACACACTTGAACTATTTTAATGTTGTATTCATTAGAAGAGCATCCAAAATGCCATTGACATACCAATGGCCTATACTAAAGCCATCAATGTAGATAGACAACCCTATCCACCAAGACAAATTCTCAATACCATTCCCAATGTTAATCAAAACATTCCAATGTTGAATCCCATACCAGTCACAAATCAATTGCCCTTGAGATATGCTAATCCAAACCAACATCTAGGTTTCCACAATAATCAACTAATTGAAACACACAAGATCATATCATATCCCTAGTCGTAGATGTTAATAATGCAAAGACATTGCCCAAAAATTTAACTAAAAATGAGTTATACACTATCATGTGCACAGTGAAGAAGTTGAGTAATGATTTTCTCAGTATTCAAAAATACCCATAAAATATATCTAATAATGCATAATCGTAACCTAGTAAGTTGATTGAGATCAACATATGCGAATTAACCTTGCCCAATAGGTGTAGATCTCATTGTACTGGCCAACATGGAGAATTAGACTGTTAAATTTTAAAATAATTATGAGGTATTTAATAAAGAGAATGAAGGATATGAGGGAGTCCCAGATGATAAAAACATATCTAACATATCTAACACTAACACTACCATGATGTTAGAGACCCTGAACTTTCCAAACTAACATGACAGTGAGCCACAAGAGAATATAGAGGAAGTTCATGCTTTTTAGCAACACCAACAAATAATTACTCATTGATAATCAAATCACAATGTCCATAACAACTTCCATGCATCCCAACAATAAAGATACCTCTCAAGATCATAGGGTTAACAATAATCCCCCTCGGCCAAAGGGTAATGATCAACATTCCCCTAGTAATTCACATGTGACCACAAGAAAAAGAGGTTATTACATTGTGGATTACATACAAAATATTAAATAAAACATCACATTACATAAGCTAGCACAAATCACTAAGCATAGAGAATTTATTTTGAAATCTTTAATAGATAAAACTACTCAAAAGAAGTAGAATGCAATGTATTCAAGTGTGGCTATTCATGAAAATAGAATTGAAGTTCCTCAGTTCCTCCTTATAATAAGAAATATGTACACAATTTCTTGGTGGACTCGAGCTTATGCTAATGTTATTCCCATTAGAATTTATGTAAAAATAAGATTGACACTCATTAAATATGATTGGATAGTTGTCCAATTTTATAAATTGGAGGTAAAAACAATTGGAGAATTGTTAAATGTACACATGTATCTAGCCTTTGAACCAAGAGTGTAAAAACTATTGATATCCAAGATGTGGACATCCTTGATGCTTATGATATGTTACTTAGTAGAGATTGGTCTAAAACTTTACATAATTACATGGCCACCAATTTTTCTCACATGTACTTTCCTTTGAGAGGTTTTATTAATAAGATCAAAGTGGATAAAAAACCCAAAATGACATTGATAAACATTGAGTACAATGTAAAAAGAGAGAAATTGAATGTAGTTTCCATTGACATAATAATTTATGCACTTACCACTGAGCATGCTACTGAAATTAGACAAAATGCAAACATTAAATAGTGTAGATTGTGGAAATTGTATTTTGATGGAACCCATTCTAAACAAGGGTTAAGCGAATAAATTTTTTTTATCGATCTTGAGGAAAATAAATACCTTGCATATTATTTATCATAATTCCCATACAAAATTAACCTCATTAAATATGAAGCCATGATTTTGGTCTTACAATTTTCTCTAAACCACAAAGTAAAAATCTTACAAATGTTTGGAGACTCAGGATTTGTGATCAATCAAGTTAAGAGTAAATTTCAATGAAAATTGTCATATATGAAGACTTACAAGCACAAAGCTTGACATCTTATTATTTTTTTTAATGCCTTCAACATAAATTTGATTCCTAATAACAATGACCAAACTATAAATTATCTTACAACATTAGTAGCAAACTTATTTACGTCGAATTATCCTAAATTGTAAAAGTTTTTAGTTGAATTAATTCCTTACCATATTGTTCCAAATAGTGTTGAAAATTTTCAAGTACTCACTGATGATCAATAAATTATGAAACTCATGAATGACACTGACAAATTTAAATCCCATGTCATTGAATAAGAGGAGAAATATTATTCTTCTAAGAGAGAAAATGATGATGATGAAATTCTAAGATTGAGAGAAAATAAAAATCCTAAATGAATAGAGATTATTTGACTTGAATATGTATGCTAAAAAAATGTAGGGAACAATATTCCAGTGGATATAAATTTGTATTAATTAATTTTGGATCACCAGAAAATCCACTAAACATGAACATTGGCTACTATTGCTCATAATAAAAAAAATAAAAGTTGAAGTATTTTTTGTCACGATGTAAGGATGTAATAACATGGCCATAGCATGATCTCAAAATATTTGATCCTTAGGTCATTGATCACATTATCCCAATTAAGGAGGGTTACAAACCTTTCAAATAGAGACACATAATGGTGAATCCCATCCTTAAGCATTTAGACACTAAAATATGGTATTAGACAAATGAAAATGTCAATCTTGACCTATCTTGACCATACATGACTTGTGTGTAAATTTAAGGATCTTGCACACCCTTCTCTCTTATCCACTTTCCTTATATGAGCCTAACCTTCCCAATTTGTTATTAGTCACCTACATGAATTCCCTAGTATGTGTCAAACCTACTTATTTTCTTACCCAAATTATATTTTGATCATTGGATCATTGTTTATAATTTTTAGACACTTTTGTTAATACTAAGATGGTTCCATATTTTTATGCCCATCCACCTTTGATATATTTGTCTACATGCCTAACAACAGTCATTGTGTAATTTCAAAACATTTTTATGGGTCGACCCATACATTTATCATGTTGGTGGCATGAGAAGTTACCCAAAGAGTTAGTTATTAATGCACAATATGTCTAAGCATATTACCTATCTATAAATAATATAGAAACCACCTATCAAACATATATACACATATGCACATTGAGAAGAACAATCCTAAAGCTCTAAATCATAAATCAACCATAAGAAGCAAGCCCTGTCTAAGTTTGAAGCATCTTAAAACCAAGTCAACTTCCATTTTCAAGTGTCAAAATCTAGATTATAGGTTACATCCATACTAGTGGATCATGATTTCACACATATGTTTAAGGGGAAAACTACATTCAGTTTGATTCCCTCCTCAGAGTATTGGATACATAGGCAATGCTAAGAATTTCAGTGAGGAGTGTTTGGAGTCAACTAAACCCATCCTCTTCCCTATTTTTATGTACTTAGTGTCAAAAATGTAAATAGGGTTTCAAATTCAAGGAAACAATATTCTTGATATTGTGCACATAATGAGCTCTTGATATCACATAGAACAATGGTTTACAAACAAGCATAGTGACATGTGCCAAAACAGTGAGGCATGGTTTACATGGATGAATTTGGCATAAGGTAGACACCTATGTTTGATGGAGGCATCTAGATCCTAATAGAATATTCTAAGTAGATTCACATTTCTATTTATATTCTCCAGATAACACCTGATACATGTACAACCCTTCTTGTCACTTGCACACAATCCTAGACTGGCATAGATTTGAAACAAGCTAAGTATCTTAATCCCTTAACTTATGTATATTTATAGTAAATTGTAATAATTCAAGTATACTCTGCTCTAGCATTACAATTTTTTAAAATTTATAAATATCTTAAACAATCTACATATTCCTAAGTTTTATCTTGTTTAGGTTACACTAATCAAAATCAGATAAAACATATTAGTGAACCTAACCCTTATATTGAGAATGTCAACCCATAGGTTTCCCTTAGGATTTATTACTTCTTTCCTTAGGGTTTCATATTTTTATCTTAGGGTTTCAAATCTTATTTTTGAGCTCCTCATACATTGAAGCAACAATATATTCTCTTGGACATAGCCTTTTTCAAGTTTTCATGGTTTTATTCTATGTCATCTAAGAAGGCTAGTTCCTTTGTCATTGTAAGGCAAAGTGCAAGGTTAAGTAGTGTTTATATTGAGCATAATCAAATTCATTTATTTCCATATAAAATTAATAAAATAAATGAGGTGAACAATTATTATTCCTCCTCTTTTGATGCAAATGTTAATAATGAATATACACAAGTAGAGGATATTATTGTTAATGATGAAATGTATGATACGAAGAACACTAAACAAGATAATAATGATTACGAAGAAATAATCCAACCCAATTATCTCAATGGGTTAGATCCTATATGAGTTTGAACATTGCATAAATTTTGAAATCAAAATTTTAGCAACCTAATGTATAAGGTCTCAAATTTAATCCTATAGGCTAAAAATGCACATAATGTTAAGGTCATCACATCTAATAAACAAAACATGAGCCCTTAAATAGTATTAATCAACATTTTATGGGTACTAATTCTACAATAGGTGTTGAGACTAGTCTTATTATTACCATTTCTATGTTTACAAATATAGTTACACATGTGATGTCCACCCATAATGTGGGGGTAACACAAGGATTTATTCAAATTAATATGACTATCCATACACAACATACTATCATACCTTTTGGGGTTGATATTGATGTAATAACATCTATATATACATAGTTTCTTATGCCTACTACACAATCCCTCATGCACATAATTATAGATCTACAAGCTAAGGTATTATAGTTAGAGTAAGGTTCTTCTGGAGCAATCCATTTAAATGATTCTCAAGCATTACTTCATAATCCATTGGGTCAAAAAAATTATCTTATCTCTTATCTATGGGTTTTTAATCCTAAATTTACATTATACAATGGTAAATGTGATTCAAAGAAACACCTAAGAGCATTTCACATAACATGCTTAGACTATGCCTCCAATGATAAAGTATTGACTGAGTCATTTCCATGAAGTCTTAAGGACTGTGTTTTATGATGGTTCTATGATCTCCCATTCCAATCATTCCATGAATTTAATCCTTTGGCCTATCATTTTTAGCACACTTTTCAATAAATATTAGTGAGAAGTTTACCTATGCTCAAATTTCAAAACATAAGCAAAGACCCAATGAACGACTAAGTGATTATGTGCTTCGGTTCAAGATGATGCTTTTTAAGATAATAAATCATATGGATTACAATGAATTACATGATATATTAAGATAATTTTTTTGGCCATTCTCTATGATTCCATTATGTTCAAGCGGTTCTAATCATTTGATAACTTATGCCATATAGTTAAGGATCGAGAAGTTAAATTCATTGCCATGAATAAGCTCAAATATGTGGAAAACTCTCCAACTACTTCAACTAAAATGTTTTCAAATCAAATCCAATTACAAGACCAAAATGAATGATACTAAGAATGATTTAAAGGCAATAGTTCATGTAGTCTCAAAGCCTACTAATTGGCTTGTCTTATCCACCCCCAAAAGGAGGCATTTTTCATGATTACTTAAACCTTCTCATAAGTTATTAAAAAAGTTACATGAATGCAGCCTTATATCTCTTCCTCCCCAAAAATAGGTTGACATGAGTAGGCCTACACCTAAGGGATATGATAGTAATGCATATTATGATTATCATATATGCATGGGACACTCTACAAATAGATTTTTTTTGTTATGGCATAATATTTAGGATTTTATTGATGATAACACTATTTAGATTAATGATGATAGTACACCTATGAAGCTTTTAACAATACAACCTAAAGGGAATGTATTTTCTTTTACCCCTTTCCAAATCATGAGGTAACAATAATTAAGATTAATCCTAAGATGTATATAGCTTACAATGCACGTCTTCTTCTTTTGACATATGAACATCCATTGGATTGTATTATTGGTACACTTACAAGCACATTAATACAAGTTCATCAACCTAAAATTAAATTTGATGATAGTTATATTGTGGATGATGATTCTCATTATACATCATTGTTTGTGCATTCCTACATTGATTCACAACCTATACATCGTGTCTTGTTAGATAATGGTTCAAGTGAAAATGTTTGCACTATGACACTCATTATTGTCCTTGGCTATACACATGAAGATTTAATGGGTAATGTTTTCCCATAGTTTAGAATTTTAGGTGTATTAACTCTAATTAAGATAAATTAATTTGAAGGAAAGCAAATGTTGTAAAATAACTTGTGACAAGCAAAATGAAAGTGAAATACTAAACTAAAAAAAACATTATCAAATTAAATAAGACTAACTATGAATAAAAAGAAAATAATTAACTATTTATTATCTATCATTTGACTGTGTATTACTAATAGATGGCTAAAAATGATCAACAAATACTATTTCTTTAAATTTCACAAGAATTGTGACTGAAATTGATAAGTGATAGGAATGTTTTGCTCAATGCAAGTCAAGTAATATTATAGCCATGAGTTGGCCATTTTTGTCATTTGCTAAAAATTAAGAATAATAGGGCACGATCATCTACAATAGCTTTAGTCATACCTATGTCTGGAAGTTTTACCTTTATATGCACGTGGATGACTTGCAAATAACTTATTCAAATTTGAAACCCTAATAAGGCTTGTAATAATTAAAAACATGTAAATAGAAAAAAAGAGGGTGTGTAGTGGTTAAGATGACCTCAATCACCCTCATGATGATTGATCTTTACCTACATATGTAATACTCCAAAGAGGGAAATCAAGCTCATATAGTTCTCCCACTTATAGTGTTTTATATAATTATGCTCTTTTGGCTACATGTATGCATCTATAGATGGCTTGAATACTTGACGATGTTTTACTCTGACTTGGATAAACATGCTATAAACTTGGCTAAAGATTGCTTCAAATGATTAAAATTAGATTTAGAAATAATAGTTAATCTTTGCTCAATGTGCAATACCATAAGTGTGCCTCAATATTGAAATTTCTAATTGATAGAATAAAGGACTTAAATGTGCCTTCACAGCAATCCAAAAGGGGGAAACCTCATATTAATTATCCTATAAATATGGAGCAACCTATAAGGGAGGGTCTAAAATTGAAAATCAAAGTTTAAGGACAGGATCAACCCACAGGGAAAAAAAGTAACTTTTACTATTGTCTCATTTTGGTTGATCTTGTCTTGAAGGGAAACATGTGAATTTTGGATCTTGGGATGTCCATATAGATGCTAAGATGGGTTTTTAGCAATTTAAAATTTTTATGTAGGTGTAAGGTAGTAATTTAGAAAGGGAAGGGTCTGTATAGGTGCTTAGAATTGAGTGAGGTGGTAAAATAGGTCCAAATTAAGTGATCAAGTTAACTAAAGTGAAACATGGCCAAAATTGGCATCATCAAGTATTCATGACAAAATTTGAGTGACTACATTTTCCCCCCTTTGGTCTAGAAATGAAATTAATACAATAAAAGGAAATATATACCTGAGTATGTACATTAGACTTTGCCTTTGGGAGAAAGCTCCAAATCATGCAAGGTGTTCCATTGAAAATCCTACAATTGTGTAAAAGCAAATAATGCTCATGTGTGATACTAAAAATTGAAATGTAACTTGAATTTGAAAAGATTTAAAATAATAAGGAAGGAGTACATGTGTATGTGCAAAACTAATGTTACTCTTATAACTTTTCTTGGGGATGATGCTTTCTTAAAGCATTGGATAATTGGTGCTTCTAATGAAGCATTTAGATAGGTTGATTCCTTAGCTATACCCCAATGGTGATTTTGAAGATGATCAAGCCCTAAATTGAATTAAAATTGTATATAAAATAAAACCCATTAAGGGATGCAACAATCTCAATTTTCATTGTTGGTATTTATAACCCCAAAATGTGAAAGGGATTGAAATCCATAATGGATTCGTAAGTAATAATGCTAGAGTGCATTAAACCTCTAAGTTATATATTATGCACTTTAGCTGATTCAAACACTCTAGATGGCTTGTAGATTCAATTATCACTTTATTCCTTAGTTCTTGAATGAATGATTAAAAGATAATGGAGAGATTCCATGCTCCTACCATGTCCATAGATAACAAGTATTATTGAAATCATGACACGAATCTGTATCATGCCCCCTGAATTTGAAAAATGGTATAGTATGCATGAATCTATATCATGCCCCCATTGTGATAATTATAAAATATGTAACTAAATGTCTATTCAAATTGGTAAATTCTATTTGAAGCCTATTGAATTTATATTGTGCATCCAAAATTATATGAATATGTACTTTGTTCATATAATGTGAGTTCATATTCATGCCATATGCCCCCATAATATGTACCAATGATTAAATTTGAACCATTATAGAACCTTTGAAATTGTATTATATACTCAAAAGTATTTTTTTCTCTTGAAGAGGATTGTTTGATGTATGAAAAGCTCATTGAAATTCCCCCTTTTAAGGCTAGAGAGTTGTAAACCTTGAAAGTCATTCATCTCAAGATAAAAGTTAGTTATATCATGTTTAGCAAGATGTAATTATTGAATAATGTAGCATTTATGAAATGTATGTAAACATAGTAAGATATGTATGATTTAAATCATGTATGTAACATATGAGGCAAGGCTTGTAGAAATGTATCAATGAAGTTCATAGTAGTAGATTGTAAAACTAAAGTGCATGACATGGATGGATCATGGCACTCATAAAACTTAACAAGTTCAATAAGAACACAAAAATAATAGGCAAAATGTTATATAATAAGGCCAAGAGCTATATACAAGGGACATGTTCAGATTTTAGATAAGTAAAAATTTTACACACAAGGCCGAGAGCCACATACAAAGGACATGAGTAATGTCACAAACAATAGATATGTTCAAATATTGCACAAAACAAAATACCAAGATCCATATGCAATGCACATATTCAAATGTCATGCATACCAATAAAATATCTCATATAGGTGCTCAATAAATTACACACAAGGGTTAAGGACCATACACAATATAAAAACATTATTTAATCTACTATGTACAAGCAATAGCGTGAATGGAACATAAAATTAGAAATGCATTACATATCATGAATATGTAACCTAATCATATCCTATAGAATTGCATATCCATGTACATATTTTAATATGGATATGTTAGAAAGACATTTGTAAAGGTGTGTATAGCTCAATAGTACAAGAGTCGTAGAATGGCAACACTTGTAAATATTGTAACTTGTGGGAAAGATGCCCCCAATTTAACAAGGTTACTAGGTAGACGAAAGTCCAACATCTTAATCTATGTAAAATGTGTATGTCTTGCATAACATTGATGAATAATAGTGAAATGCATGTTTGATAGAAAAAGTATATGATATCTACCAATCATGCGATAAATAACATTGATCAATTATATAAATTATATATCTAATCATACTCATGTCTTGATGTTGGATTTTTTTAGAATATTTTGAATCTTTTTGTATTTATGAAGTGTTTGAATCATTTTTTACTTTTTTTTAAATATGCAATAAGATCAAAAGAGAATATTATATGAAGCCATGGGTTCAAAAGTAGAAGAAAGGAGAGGTATATGCAATATTTGTTACATATGTCAATGTGAAGCATGCACTAGAAATGATGGCATGGCCATGTATAATTAAAATGGCCCCACTGTATATATAAATTGTAAATTTGAGAATCAATTAGGAGATTGAATAAGTTTGTAGAGGAATGATTGTGCATCCTTATCTCATAAAGTGTACACTTGTCAATATATATGACACACATTTATAAGCCATATAGCACCCAAAAAAAAGAAATATTTTGCATGAATAAACAATGTTGTGTGGGCTATAACTAAGTAAAATATAAAAAAAAAACTATAGTATTAAGGCTTTATGTGCTCATTTTGATTTTGTTGTGAAAAAAAGGTACAGGACAGGAGCGACCAACTTGGGAAAATAAAGGTAGTCATTTTTGTCCCTTACTAGTTAATATTGTCCTTGATAACAAATACAATTTACTTAGTTCAAAGTGTGAATAAAACAAGATAAATAGAAAAATATGGTAGTGTGGGTCATTGTGTCAGATTGTTTAGATTTGGAAAGTGAAAAAGAAGAGCAAAGAGGCCAAAATGTCAGTATGATCCAAGGGATTAGAATAATTCATCAAATCAATCATATGTGCAAAAAATAGGAGAATAACATGATGAAACAATCAAAATGATACATATGATCAATTTTTAGGCCAAAATGTTAGTATGATCCAAGGGATTAGAATAATTGATCAAATCAATCATATGTGCAAGAAATACGAGAATAACATGATGAAACAATCAAAAAACTACATATGAACAATTTTTTGATTTTTTTCATTTTTTGAATTAAAAATGTAACATACTAACCAATGGTCCCATAAGATGAGATTCATAAGAAGTTATAATAAGTGATAGAAGGATGTTACATGTGATGGTGTTTATTGGGAACTTGACCCCTTTTTTTGATAAGCTTATTTTTGCACTACTTACTTTTGAGACCTATACACTTTTTTTCTAAAATGGTTGATTAGAAATATTTTGCACAAGAGTAACAATTATAAATGTTATTTGTTTTTGCATAAATATAGTAATAAATTACAGTGATGGATGGGGAGGATGAGCTACCATAGATTGTATAGGCTACACATATTTGATACTTGGAATTTTAACAACTTGATTGTAATGAATGTACTTTAGGCATCTATGTATTGTAAAAGTTACAACATGAATTTTTGGTAACCAATGGTGTCCTAAAATCATGTCAAAGATCCCATTATATGGTATAACTAGAAAATGAATACATAATAAAGTAGGTCCCACTTGAATAGGCAACATAATGTGTCCCAAATTATTTTGTTGTTTTCCATTAAATGTCTTAACACTTTTACATGTTGTTTATGTGTCATGTTACATGTAACCCAATGATTAGAGTAATGTTATTGTACATGAAAAATCACTTGATCCATTATCAACTAGCACACTATGAAATGATTGTTGATCAATATATGATCATATACATAAATCATGAAAATTAAAATCACCATCCACTATCTTACTATCATTAAAAGTAATCATAGGACATGGTTCACTAGTTTGAATAATTATGCCAATAATTATATCTAACAGATGATCATATGACTTAGGAGGTGGATATGCATTGTAAGTATGATGCACTACTAAATTATACTTGTTTGTATCATGGTTTGGAAATGGCTCACTGAAAATCCCCAACTTATCATTTCCATTATGTCGAGGCTTAGTTTCCTTTGTAGGAGTGTCTAGCTCAATGACATTATTATTAATAAGATCCTGAATAAGGTGTTTGAGATTGAAACATATGCTATCTGAATGACCATTGCATCTATAGCATTCAGAATATGCATTGTTTACAAAATATTTACCTAGAGGTTTACTCATATCAACCTCTAATGATGGAGATAGAGTAATTAGATTACATGTAAATAACTTTTGTAGCAATTTATGAGGTAGAAGTGGTAATAAATAGATTGCCTTTGTATGTAATAAAAATTAAATTGGGGTGTTAGAAACCATGAAATATTATACTCTAATTCAAATCACAATACCTCGTACTGGGCTAAGGAAAATGATCAATCAAAATCCACGAAAAACAAAATGAATCATACCTTATTTTGCCTTCGGATACCTCTTCCTTGTTGGAGAAGATGTGCCCAATTGGATGAGTAGATGCTTGATATTGATGTATATTTGCTCTTATTGGTCCACTATTTGGATAAAACTTGGATATCGATGATTTGCTTGATGGATTGTCAAGATGATAGAACTATTGAACTCTAAAATTAAAAGTTAGTTTGCATGGGATTGTAGCTCAATTTATAGATCCACATGGAAGAGACCAATGGATAGGATTGAGTAATGGAAGATTTAGATCAATGGAACTTAATTGATGAGAGGATTTGCCAGGTAGATTTAGGAATTAAAAGTTCCTAGAAGATTATAGAGAGGAGGAAGTGAGTGGCTCAAGCTAGATTAGTAGATTCTAGACGTGGTTGGGATAATTGATGAAGATTCGATAGGGATTAGTGTTAGTGTGGGTAGGTGGCAAGAAATAAAAAATAATTATTATTGTGAGGATATTATTAGTCATTAAATAGGATGATAATAAGGATGATTAATTGATATAAGGGATAATGTGATTAAAGTGTAGGGTTAGTATGATGAAGGAGGATGTAAAGTGTATGTTAGTGTGACGTTAATATGGTATTAGAGATTATGGTGGTTAGTGATGAATGATGGTAAAATTAGTAATGACAAAGGAGTGGATAATTTTAGAATTATATAGCCTCCTTGGTTATCTAATAAAAAGAGCTTGTTAGAAGGTTGATAAATAACATTAACTACAATATTTGCATCCTTTTAAACATATATTAGCTTAGCTTTGTAAAATGGTTTGCTTTTAAAATTCATTATGGAAGTAGATGTAGTCCATATTTAAGCTTGTTCAAAGCAAGAAGCTTGACTTCTCTTTCTCTTATTATATGACAAAGTTCCTTAAGTGATCTGGTTTTTTTTAAGATAATTGACTCATACAAAGGTGCAAGTAAAATTTATTTGAAAATATATTATAATTCATTATATGTCAATGTGTTAGTCATTTTGGCAAGCATGGTCTTATAACAAAGCACATAATCATTGATAGGTTCATTATGTAATATTCTAAATAATAATATTATGTAAGAATTTGGATTACTGGGAAATCCCTTTTAAAATAAATATTGATTTTAAACTTGAAATAAAAGTTTATATAATAAAATGAATTTTAATTCATAATTTTGAATAATAAAGTATTTAATCCTTGGGTTATTTGATACAATGGTTTTTGTTCTTGAGATCAAGTTACGCAATTAAGGGGTTATGTCCTTAAGAGCCTTTGTGGATGCTTGTACAAAGTTGCATGTTTGAATGTATTTTATTGGATGGTTTCCTTCTCACCAACTCACTTAATATAAATACTTTCATAGCTTTCCATTTAAACGACATGTTTTCTCCAAGGATTGTGACCTTTCATCAAATGAATGTTAATGACTAATTAATTAATAATAAATGCCTAATAATTGTTGTTTTAATGACTGCTATGTTAATGATTGTGGTTTAGGTGCTCCATCTATGAGTGATTTGAGTATTAAATGGCAATGCTCCCTCCATGGGAGATTTGCCAATTTAATGGCAACACTTCTCCTCAACTACTATTTGGTGGAGGGGATATTATAGACTTCCTGTCCCAAAATTACTTGTCCATGAGAAATTGTAAGTTGGGATGCTCTAAAATGGTCTCTCCTTTCCATGTGGTATCTTCTGTTGGCAAATTCTTCCAATAAAATAGATGTTCTTTGATACTTATATTTATTAAATTCTTTTCACAAGTATCAAGAATAGTCTCTGGTACGAGAATCAATTTACCTTCTTCATCAATCAGAGGTCATTCCATGGAAGGAATAATATGTTGTCCAAGTGCTCATTTCAAGAAAGACACATGGAAGACATTATGTATGCAACTATGCCCTGGTAAATCTAATTCATATGCTACCTCTCCCACTCTTCTTATAATCTAGTATGATATATAAAATTGAGGCTTGAGTTTTTCAGCACCACTTTGTTCAAGGGAATATTGTCTATAAGTTTGTAACCTTAAATATACCATATCTCCAACTTCAAAAGTTGTCTCTATTCTATGTTGATCTGCATACAACTTTTGTTGATTTTGGGCATGCTAAAGATTGTCCTTGAGAGTTGTTAGAATATCTAGAAGTTAATGTATTAAATCCTTGGATCTAGGAACCATTCTATCTAAAATGACCAAAAATACAAAAAAAATAGCATCATACCCATACAATTCCTTGAAAGGTGACATTCCAATAGACATGTGATGAGAAGTATTGTAGCAGAATTTACCAAGTATAACCATTTGATCCAAGCATTTTGTTGCCCAATGACATAATTTCTTAAGTACCCCTCAATCCATTTATTTATGAGTTCTATTTGACCATCCTTTTGAGGATGATAACTCATATTTGGGGTTAACTCAGTACTTACCAATTGAAAAAGTTCTTGCCAAAAAACACTACCTAGTATCCCTATCACTAACTATATTCTTTGGTAGTCCATGAAGCATAAAAACCTATTTAAAAAATATTCCATATATCATAAGACCATCATACTTCTTGGGCAGTGGAAATACATGACTACATAAAGGTTGTTTTGTCCTTGAACCATGGGCAGTCTTGAATAGAAATACATAGATATGCTCTCCCAATTTTGAGTAGGGATAGGCAAAGGTTGGAATAATTTAGTGGTAAAGTTATGTTCTATTTTATTTTTTTGGAAAGTGGTGCATTCCTAAATGTATTTAAGGACTTCATTTTTAAGTCCTTTCCAAAAAATGATTCCTTAATTATTTGTATGTATTTACAAAACTAATATGTCTGACTAATGGGTCATTATGTATGGCCTTTAGGATTTTATGCTTGATTTTGAACCGACCACTAAGAAAATTATATCTTTGTAGAGAATGAGGTCTATACTAATTTATATTGTTCATTTCCATTTTTCCCTTCTAAGATTGCATTGGCCCACTCATCCTTAATGTATTCCACTATTACAAATGCCTTCCAATCAACTGTAATTTCTAACATGGATCATAAATGTGGTCTTCTTGATAAAGCATCAACTACTACATTATTTTGTCCCTTAACATACTCAATGTCGAAATTAAAGGCTTGGATCTTACTAACCCATTTTTTCTATCTTTCATTTAATTTAGTTTGCTCCATAAAATATTTCAAGCTATTATGATCAGCCTTGACCACAAATATTCCACATACAAAATATTGTTAGAATTTAGCAAGGGAATGCATGATGGCCAACATTACTTTATCATATATTGAGTATCTCCACTCATGCTCTTTGAATTTTTTACTTTCAAAATCAATGGGATGTTTTATTTCCATTATATTATATTTGCCATTATAGTGCAGAGAGGCCAGCTGTGTGACAGGCCTGACACCTGTGTGATGGGTAAAATACCGTCAAAAACGTCATTTTTGACTGTGTGATGGGTTAGACGTCTGAGAGATGGGAAAAAAATCATCAAAAATGTCATTTCCGTCGCATAGCCGTTTCCGCGTGTTATAATGCAAAACATCGAAGGAGCATTGCATTTCTTGCAACATGGTAATTATATCAATAAAACTTTCGAGCAACTACAATGATTAACAATTTTAATCTTATCCACGGTCGATATTAGCAATAGTTATATTTTGAGTATATTTTATGCACCATAATAAAAAGAGTTCCAATAAAAATAACCAACCATATTAAGACAAGCAAAAACGAAGAGCAATGACTAACCACATGTAATAGCAGAGAGAATTGCTTCTTCCGAAGATCCAGTGTCCTTGAAGCAGTAGTGTTCTCTGACTCTAGCATGGCAATTTCCTTCTCAAGTTCAGATAGTGTTTTCTGGGTTTCATATCGAAGGGGGTTGAACAACAATTAAAGCTTATCATTGCTTCACACTCTTCTTTATGTTGTATTTCAATTTTAATTTCTTCAAGAAGTTGTTTTAGATCCTCTAGGGCATGCACCATATACGTCCTAAGAAGGTGATAGGAAAAATACAATTCCCTTGGATTATGGCACCATGAGTGTTGAAGATTTTTGCTACAATAAAGTGATTATTGATCATTTGGGTATGTTTATCCTCATTTCCATTCCTGCACAAAAATCAAACATCTTAATTAAAATGAAGGCTCTACACCTCCTTTATTCCCTCCTTTTTCCATGCCATATAGGAATGTAACCCCTTTCTTTCTTACTCTCTATACCCTTATCAAAATATTTTTTTCATGCCCTAATCCTGATTACTATTGCACCTTTGTCCTTTCATCCTCCTAATCAACATTGGGATGGTTGTACCTTCCATTAGGGTGACCACAAGAGGATCTAAAACAACTTCTTGAAGAAAGTAAAATCAGACCAACACCTTCTCCTAATGCATCACATTCCAACATGAAGGGTAATGAGAAGTCTGACATTGCCAAAACTAGGCATGAACTCATCACTTATTTAAGGCATTCAAATGCTAATTGAGTAAGCTTCGTCCAACTAAAATATCCCTTCTTTGTTAAATTGGTTACAGGTGTTTCTAGTTACAAAAACCCTTTAACGTATCTTCTATAATAGGTACAAAGACCTATGAACCCTCTCAATAGTGTCATGTTGGTAGGAGGAGGCCAACTTAAAATGGCTTGGATCATCTCTTGATTAACATGGATGCATCCTTATTTATTATATTCCCTAGATATAGGATTTTTGTCAAACCAAATTCACATTTTGACATCTTGGCAAAGAGGGACTATTGTATTAATATGACAAGTACTATGTCTAAATGTTGCATATGTTCTTCCCAATTCTTGTTATATATTAGAAAATCATAGAAAAGGACCAAGCTAAATTTCCTTATATGCTTATTGAAAATGTGGTTCATGTAAGATTGAAATGTGGCTGGAGGGTTTGTAAGTCCAAATGGCATTACTATAAATTCAAAATGCATGTAGTGGCATCGAAATACCACTTGTTGAACATCTTCTTCCCTTTGATGGTGCCTTGATCTCAAATCAATTTATGAGAAGAAGGTGGCTCCATGTAGTTCATTGATCCTGGGTATCAAATATTTATTCTTGATGGTCTTTTTCAATAATCAATACACGTTTTTAACATCCCATCCTTCTTTTTGACTAACACGACTGAAGAAGCAAATGAACTAGCACTTGGCCTAATATGCCCCATCTCTAAGATTTATTTAATGGCCTTTTTTATCTCATCCTTATAAATCTTTGGATGTCAGTACAGTGTAGTTATTATTGATTTCTTTTCAGGTTCCAACTCAATGATATGTTGGAATCCTCTTGTTGGGGTAGTCTGGGTGGTAGGTTCTCAAAGACCTTGGCATGCCTTTCAATGATAGGCTAAATATCATTATTATGTGTTTCATGTTATTCTCATGTGAAGCTGATCAAACATTGTACTACCCATGCTACATGATCCTTATTAAATTTTCTTTCCATTATTTTTTCCATTATTATTTGAGGGCTACCATTGGCCATGCCTTTCAAAACAATTTCCCTTCCATTTGATTGGAACTTAATTTCCATTGTCTGATAGTTTTGGGTAAACTCACCCAACAAATGAAACCTTTCAACTCCTAAGACCAAATCTATTTTTCTAATATTAATGACATAGAAGTCATCATTTATTTCATATCCTCTCAAAGTCAGATTTAATTATGGGATTCTCTTTATACATAAAAGGGTAAATCCATCAACAACCGTTATTGAAAATCCCTTGACTTCTTCCATTTTCAAACCGATTTTCTTAGCCAATTTTCCATCAATAAAATTATGAGTAGCCCCACTATCAACTAAGACTGTAATTCTTTGTCCTTTCAATGTTCTTCTTACTTGGAATGGATGATATCAAGGTGCTCCTGAGAGAGTGGCAATTGTTCCTTCTGTGGTTTCTTCTGCCATTATTTGTGATTGGTTTTCATTGTTTAATTTTATTTCTTCTTCTTTTGTATCACTTTCCAGGCCAACCTCAATGTATTTAACTTGCACTTTACCCAAGCAATGGTGCCCTGGAGTCCATGGGTCTTCACAAGTAAAAGATAATTGTTTTCTCCTTGATTCATTACATGTTTCCAATTCATTATTTAACTTTGGTGTCTCACCAGGCTGAGGTCCGGTTATTTGTATTGGTCTCCTTTACTCATAAGATTGATTTTTCAAAGGACCACTTCCAATTCCCCTAGGTTGGATGGGTGGAATATTTATGCTTTTTAATGTTGAAGCTTCCAAATCTAAGGCCTTCTTAATTACTTCTTTGGGGTTGGATGGGTGGAGTATTTAAGCCTTTTAGTGTTGAAGCTTCCAAATCTAAGGCCTTCTTAATTACTTCTTTGGGGTTGGATGGGTGGAATATTTATGCCTTTTAATGTTGAAGCTTCCAAATCTAAGGCCTTCTTAATTAATTCTTTAAGTGTTGATGGATTAAAATCTTTGAGCAAGCCTTTTAGAGGTTCTATTAATACTTTCATGAATAACACTACGAGTCTTTTGTAGACATCTTAGAACCATTATTTCTAGTCTTTGAAATTCTACCACGTATTCATCCACACTATTATTTTATTTTAATAGTGCTAATTCCCTAAAATGGACCTTGAGATTTATCCTATCAAACTTTTCGATCAATTATTTAGAAAATTTGTCATATGCATTGATATGGCTATGTCCTTGGGTGACCCATCCATGGAACCAACATTCATGGGCTATACCTTCTAGATGAAGAGTCATAGATTTTAAGGATTCTTCTTCCATCATTGGACGTAACAAAAGATACGTGTCTAGCTTTTGTATCCATGCCCTAGCCATACATTTATTTACACCATTAAAAGGTGATAGTGACATTTTGCCTAATGTATGCTGCATATCCCTTTGTCTATTTTAGATTTTATATTCTGGTCGAGATTCACCTCCATTTTTTCTCATTGCCATATAAGTTTGTAAGGTAATTCCCCTTTGGATTCTCTTTGAAAGTGATTGATATGCTTCAAAGCAAGTTATAAGATCATCATTAAATGATTTTAGAATTTCTTCATTGGGTTCTTCTCTCAGAATGAATGTTGGTTGGTAATGCTAATATGATGATGTGGTGTCTGCTTTACATTTGGGCTCAGAGATGGATGAACTAGTTTCTACCTTTTGTGTATTGCAATTCATCATCATTTTCATGGTATGGGCCATTTGTGCCACCGTATTTGCCAATTGTTCTTGGCCTTGGATAAGTTTAACTACCATCTCAATATTTCTATCATCTTCCATGTCTCCTTTTGGTTGACTTGCCTCCTTATTTTTATTTTTCCTTTCGTAATATAGAATATTATTGTTATCTTGCATATGATTTTTATAACATAGGTTGGGAGGATGGAAAGCTTTGATATCATTGTAATATTCTAAATCAGAATATTATGCAATAATTTGGATTCCTTGGAAATTCCTTTTTTTTAAAATATTGTATTTAAACTTGAAAAAAAAATAATATAATAAAATGAATTTTAATTCCGGATTTTAAATAACAGAGTATTTAATCCTCAAGGGGTGTCATCCTTGGGTTATTTGATAACAAGGGCTTTTGTCCTTGAGATCAAGTTACGTAATTTAGGGGTTACATCTTTAAGAGCCTTTTTTTTATTCTTGTATAAATTTGCAAGTTTGAATGTATTTTATTGGATGGTTTCCTTCTCATCAACTCGCTCAATATAAATACCTTCATAGCTTTCCTTTCAAATGACATGTATTCTCCAAGGATTGTGACCTTTCATCAAATGAATGTTAATGACTAATTATTTAATTAATAAATAATAAATGCATAATGATTATTGTTTTAATGACTATGGTTTAGGCACTCCATCCATGAGCAATTTATGTATTAAATGGCAACACTCCCCCATGGGCGATTTACCAATTTAAATGGAAGCACTTCTCCTCAAAAGTGATTTGGTGGAGGGGATATTACACATTAGTTCCTTACTATGGCTTATAAACTTGTGCAAAAGATAAATTTTATTGAATTTTGATAGAAAAATGCTTAAGAAACCAATCTACTAATGGATTGAATGCTTCGACTGACTGAACGGGTAAATCATAAAACCAACATAAAGTGTAATATTTTAAGCTTCTTAGAAATAACTTAGTTAGAAACTTGACATTAAAAGCATAATCAAAACATGTCGCATGAAAATATCTAAGATGTTGTTTTGTATCTCCTTTACCTTCATATAATGGAAGTTTAAAAACTACAAATCCTACAAGTAAAGGATATGTTGTAATGTTAGATGCTAATGAGTTATGAAGTAAAGTTTGGGAATCTAATGATTGGATATCTTTTGGTATACCTTGCACTAATTGTAACACCTTATAACACAAAAGTTAAATAGTTTGTAAGGTGTGTAATGTAGTATGCATACTTATCAAAAGTCCTGCATGAGTCATTTGGTTAGACATGGGCATAGATATATGTTGGAAGCCTTGTTTTCCCCCAAAATCTAAACGTGTAAATTTATAACAATATCTATAGTAGAAGTAGCAACACTTGTGATAAGGTTGATAAAAGGTTTCTCAA
Source organism: Torreya grandis (assembly GCA_037957365.1). NCBI lineage: Eukaryota > Viridiplantae > Streptophyta > Pinopsida > Cupressales > Taxaceae > Torreya > Torreya grandis. The sequence goes on from JARHVA010002680.1 coordinate 650,713, forward strand.
CATAATCATTTTTTCTTCAAATATGTTAACATGATCATGTTTCTTTTATTTTTTTAGGTTACAAATAGCAAAGATATAATTTCATCAAGATGGGTATGAAGGTATTCACCAAATTCTTTCACGTCAACTAATTCAATTTTTTTTTCTTAGCTAAATTGGACTCATGGGTCTTGTCACTTTATATGGTCATAATAATTCCATCAAGAGGGTGTAAAGTAAACGTTATAGCATCTTAAATGTATAACCACTCTTGTTCATATGTCATTCTTGACTTTACAAAATTTTACTTTAATAATGTTTATGTTTTAGCTTGTGATTTGATTCATTTTATTACATGAGTGTTAATGATGTTCCTTATTAATGGAATACAACATGTAATGAAAACTAAGGAAGCTCAAAACAAAAAGTATTAATCTGATATTACCATAGATTTGTTTCAAATGAAAGTAATAGAAAAATTAAAATTTGGATCTTGTAAATAGGAAAAAAATTAGGTATGGAGATTAGTAAAATCCCATGAAATTCAAGCTCAAAATAAAGTGTTTTTAGTGTTAGATATCATATCTAAGGTCAAATAAAGTGCTTTCAGTGTCAGTGATTAAATTTGACGTCGAAAGAAGGTTTTTTAGTGTCATATATTAGATCTAAAGTTAAAATAAATTTCATTTAATATTAGATGCTCAAAAAAATATCTAAACCATAAGACAAAAAATTTGAAGCAATGTTATAATAAAAAACATGTTCACCAATATGTTTTATCAGAAATTGTAATTAATAAATGTATTAACCCTAATTAATATAAATTGATTTGAAGGAATGTAAATGTTTTAAAACAACTTGTGAAAATCATAATGAAAGTGAAATACTGAAATTGAAAAACCATTATTAAATAAAATAAGACTAACTATGAAAAAAAAGACTTAATTATTTATTATTTGTGATCTAACAATGCACTAGTAATAATCAATTTCAATTGATTAACAAATATTGATTATGTAAGTGCCACAAGAATTGTGACTGAAATTGATGAGGGATAATAATGTCCAAAGTGGGATAGGATCATCTGTCACTATAGTCCTAAGTTCGTTGATTATGTCCTTTGTTAATAATCAAGGAAATAGAGCACGATCATATATGATAACTTAAATCATGGCTATGTATGTAAATTTAACCCCCTCAGATACGTGTGAATGACTTGTAAAAAAAATCAAAGTCAAAACCCTGATAAGGCTTGCAATAGCTAAAAACTTATAATTATAAAGAGGGGAGTGTAATGCGTAAAGTTGACCCCAATCACCATCATGATAATTAATCAATGCCTATATATCCAACATTCTAAAAAGGAAAATCAAGCCTATGTAATTATTCCACTTAGAGTGTTTTATGCAATTGTGCTTCTTTGACTGCATGTATGCATCTATATATAAGTTAAATAATTGATAATGTTTTGCTTTGGCTTTGATTAAACAAGCTCTTGACCTAGCTAAGGACTACTTCAAATGATTATAATCATATTTGGAAAAAAAATGGAAGCTTTGCTTAGTGTGCAATAGTATAAGTGTGCCTCAACATTAAAATTCTCCATGTGATAGAATAGGTGACTTAGATGTGCCTTTATAGTAATATAAAAGGGGAAAACCTCACGCTACCTATCCTAAAAATATGAACCAACTTGTAAGGGAGAGTATAAATTTGAAAAGTGGCCTTTAGAAGGGTAAAGGATAGTATCAACCCATAGGGGACAAAATCGACTGCCTTTTCCCTTACTAGTCAATCTTATCCTGAAGGGAAACATGTGAATTTTGGGCCATGGGATGTCCATATAGATGCTTAGAGGGGTTTTTAGTGATTTAGAACATTTTTTAGGTGTAAGATAGCAATTTAGAAAGGGACAGGTCATTATATATGCTTAGGATAAAATGAGGTGGCAAAATAGGTCTAAATTAAGTGCTCAAGTCAATTAAAGAGAAATTGAGCCAAAACTGACATTATCAATTATTTGTGACCAGATTTGAGTAACTATATATACAAAAAAGATAGTAAAAGGATTCGATGGATAGAAAAAACACCCTTTTGGGAGTATTATGTTACCACTTAAGGTAGGTCATGTTGTAGTTGCTTATTTATTCTTAGTTCTACCAAATACATAAGCATTTGACATGTTGTTAGAATGTCATTGGATACATAAGCTATGTTGAGTACCATCTTTAGTACATAGACATATGAATCATATAGATGGAAATAAGGTGGTTAAAATTCCATGCCATCCATATGAGCATCCCATTTAGTTAGAGACACTTCCTCCTTCGCCCTCATCACCACCACAGTCACTTATATAACTATTAAGTTTCATATTATGTGGATTTTTCAAAGGAAGGTAATTAAATTCCCTAGATGACCAATGTTTTGATGCCCATTACATCAAAGGTTTATTCAAGACACATAATAACCATTATCCAATCCATCGCATTATAATCTAGTGTTACAGATAGTTCCACATGTTCCAAAACAAACACAAACACATGTTTATACTATATAATGGACTACACGAATACAGAACATATGCAAAATCTTATGATTCATGATGATAACAATGGATATATTATAATACAAAATCACCTCTTGGATTCAGATCCTCATGAAAAGTGACCTTGCCACATTTGCTACAAGAACTTCATGTAAGCATCTCATTGATGGGATATTTGGTTATAATTAACATGATGAAACTCTTAATATTTTTGAAAAAATAAAAATAGATAAATAAAAATTTAATATTTATGTATGACATGGATTGATAGTGTACACTTTTCATTGATATTATTTATCGCAATATTGGTAGATTACATATCTTTTTCATACACACATGCATTTCAAAGTATATATGAGTTAGGTTTAGGAAATAAAAGTATGCACGATACATGTATGTATATATGCATGACATTCCTACACCCAGGGGCCATGCCAATGTTGTGGACATCTCATTTTATAGGTATAATGCTTACATGTTATGTCATTCTAGGACATTTTACATTTATGATGTTGAACTACGTTAATTCCTTACATATGATTTGTTCTTGATTCTTTATGGTGATACATTTAATAGACATGTTACTTTTTTATGATGTGACATTAACATGGATAGACAGTGTAGACTAGTTTTTCTTATTCTAGACCTGCTTGTTTATATTGTTCATTCATTATGTAACCATTTTTTATTACACTGCATATTTTAATCCATCATTACTTTTTTATTTTTTATAATGTGATCATCAATGATGTTTTACATTGTGTATAGCTCTTGCCTTGTGTGACATTTGATTTTCCATTGTGTATGGCTCTTGATTTGTGTGATATTTGATTGCCAATTGTTGGTGGTTATTACCTTGTGTGACATTTAATTGCCCATTGTGTGTGGATATTGCCTTGAGTGTTCTTGTTTGCTCATTGTGTGACATTATTTTCTCATTGGTTCCAACTATTAACTTATGTGATATTGTTTGGTCATTGTGTTTTAATTATGTGCTCTTTTGTGTGTTTTTATTATGTGTACAATGGCCATGACATTGTGTACATATGTGTGTATAAATATAGGATTGTTTGTTGATATTGTGGTGTCATGATCCATATCACACACTTTTTACTTTTGTGTGATGCCATTATCCATATCACATATCTTTTTGTGTGGCTTATTGTTCAGTGCTCATATTTGTGTTAGCTATTATTGCATGCCTAATCCCAATATGTAGCTTAATATGACACTTGTATGCCTAAAGTGAGATGGACACTTGGATACTTCTCCCAAATACAAAGTTTATTTTACACAATCCGGTATACAATTTATTTATCCTTTAACTCTAACATTGCACTTTTAAATACTAGAATATAAGGAGGGCATTTGTGGACACTAAAATGTGGTATTAAACACTTGACAATGTCAATCTTGACCTATGTTGACCATATATGACTTGTGCATACATTTATGGCTCTTACACACTCTTCTTTCCTATCCACTTGCCTTTTATGGACCCAAACTTCCTAGTTTATTGTAAGTCACCGACAATAATTCTCTAGTTTGTGCTTAACCTACTTATTATCTTAATCAGACTATCTCTTGATCATCAAATCATTGTTCCTATTTTCTAGATATCACTATTAATACCCAGCTTGCTCTGAGTTTTCATAGCCATCAACCTTTGACAAATCTATTTATATGCCTAACAATGGTCATTTTCCAAAATGAAATCATCTTTATGGATTGGCCCATACATTTTGCATGTTGATGGTGTGATAAGTTACCAAAAGAGTTATTAATACACAATATTCCTAAGCCTATTCTTTATCTAACATTCATCTATCACTCATCTATCACACACTTATCAATCATCTATACACATCTACATATTAAAAAAAAAAAACTAAATCTTCCAAATCATAAATTAACCACAAGGAATAGGTCCCAACCACATTTTAAAGACCTTCAAACCATTTCAAGTGCCCCTTATCAAGTGTTGAAAGCTAGATTATAGGTTACATCCATACTAGTGGATCATAATTACATACATAGACTTAAGGGGAATAACTATGTGCAGTTTGATTTCCCTCCTCGAAGTTTTAGTTTTGTAGTCATTACTCAACCATTCATTGAGGATTGGGTAGGGTTATCTCAACCCATATCTCTTCCTTATTTTTATAGGTTAACCTAATGTCAAAAGTGGAATTAGGGTTTCAAAATGAAGAAAACAAGAATCTAGACATTGCACACATCAGGGGCTCTTGATATTACATAAAAAAGTGGTTTACAAGCAAGCACAATAATATGTGCTAAAATAGTGAGGCATAGGTTGTAGGGATGAATATGGCACAAGGACAACACATACATTTGAGGTAAGTGTCTAAAGCCTAACATTATCATCCAAATAGATTCAGATCTCTAGTTTCCTAATATAAATGGCTCTTGATCCATTTATATCCCTTTTTGCCACCCATACACACTCTCAAAATTGCATAGATCTGAAACAAGCTAAATATTTTAATCCCTTAGGTCATTTTTATTTATAGTAAATTTTAATAATTCAAGTATACTCTATTATTGCATTTAGATATGTTTTGAGTTAGAGATGTCTTAAATAATCTAAACTATCCTAAGTTCTATCTTGTTTAAATTACATCAAATATGTTTCAATGCGCTATGTATTTTTCTTTCAAAGGTTTGGTAGGAAAACACATTATTTTTTATATGGATGATCTAATTATTTTTTAACAAGTACAAGTCACAATATATGCACCATTTGAGAAAAATGTTCAAAAGATGTAAGAGATATGGTGTATCACTTAATTAAAAAAAGTGTATTTTTTGATGTCATCGAACATAAGTTGTTGGGACATATTATCACCAAGGAAAGTATATTTATTAATCCCAATGGATCAAATTGCATTTCAAAACTCCCACTTCCAAATAGTAAGGTGTTGAAACCATTATGTGGTAAAACTAATTTTGTTATATATTTTTTTTAGTTTTTCGAAAATTGTGAGACCTCTTAATGTCATGTTGAAACATTATGTGTAAATAGAGTGGACAACTCAAACAAAGACTACTTTTCAAGACATCAAAATTTCCAATCATGCAAGCTCTAGTATTAATTAACATATATTTCAAAAGATACTTTCATCTTTAGTTTTTTGCTTCAGATTGCATAATAACAACCATGTTGACACAATGTATTGAATTGGAAGAACATCCCATTGCTTTAATGAGTAGTAATTTGAAGGATGTAAAATTAAAATATTTTGCATCGGACAAATAAATATGTAATTTAGTAAAGGTTGTCAAAAAAATTAGACGTTATATATTTTGAATCAAAGTGTGTGTCATTGTACTTAATCTCGCAGTGAAGCTTATCCCTAGACATAATGAGTTGGGAGAGCAAAGAGGAAAGTGGATGGCTAAACTAAAAGAAGATGACATTCAAATTCAACAAGATAAAAAGGTGAAAGGTTAAGGTCTCATTAAACTCACTACTAAGCTATATCCACCAAACACTATTATGCAGGTGGACCAGACCTGAATTACTTAACAAGATGGTATGCCCACATTATTGACTTCCCACTATATGGAAGTTGTCCTCGAGAGTTAAACAAAGTTAAAAGGAGAGTTTTAAAGCTCAATAAAAACCACTACATGCTCCAAAAAGGAGTGTTATATTATAGGAATTGTGGGGTAATTTATCTTATATGTGTGACTAAAGAATAATCCCAAGAGATTATGAGCATGTTTCATGAAAATATAAGTGGACATCCTTTTATAAATACTATAAAACATAAAATTCTCTGGGCAGATTATTATTGGCCCATAATTTTTAAATATGTTCAGAACCATTAGTGAACTTGATTTGAATGTCAAACACTTTCCAAAAGATAAAAACATGCAACAATGCCTTTATAATTGGTGATTGAAAATAGACCTTTCACCCAATGGGGACTTGATTTTGTTGGAGTTGTCAATCTAGTTTCTATAAAAGGACACAAATTCATGTTAATAGCCATAGATTACTACAAACAATAGACTTAATTAATCACCAAAAATAATAATACAACTCAAGCAGTGATCCAATTCATTGAATAATACATTTTCACCAATTTTTACATCCTTTTTCTTTAGTTTATGACAATGTACATGCATTCCAATCTACATAGTTTGCATAATGGGCATATGATCATGAAATCACTTTAAAATTCTCATCAAAGTACTATCCTCAAGGAAATGGAGTGGTTGAATCCACAAATAAAAATCTCATCGATGTCATTAATAAAACCACAAGAAAGAAATAAAGAGGGTGGCATTCACTACTGAAATATACATTTTGGTTAGACATAACAAGGTATAGCACCAACATTGAAATAATCTTTGTCCATGTTAGTTTATGGATAATATCCAATATTCCACATTACATTTAAGATTCCCACATATCAATTCATGTAATAATATTGGATATAAGATGATAAAGAGCAATAGAGGTTACTTAACATCCTTTAGATGGAAGATGATCAAGATGAAGCTCTGTAGAATTTTAGTAAACACCAAGACATAGTCAAATAATGGTTCGATAAAAGAACAAAGATTAAAAATTTATTAATTTTAGATTTAGTTTTGTTATGGGATAAAGATCATGAGAAGAAAGGATATTACATGCAATTGGATTCATTATGGATTGGTCCCTATCAATTATTTGATATATTAAGGAACAACACTTTCAAATTGAATGATATGCAAGGAAATGACATGTTACTCCTGGTGATGGGAAATAATTAAAGTGTTACTTCTCAGATTTATCATCACCTCCATCTTTGTTCTAACTATGAGTTATTATTTTGGAGTATCTTAGGATTAGAGTAATTATATTAGTTTGCTTTCAGTTTTTACTTTTATTATCATCATTTTTGTTTTCATTATTTTCTTAAATTAATTTGCTTTGATTAGGTGTTAGTTTAGTAAGATATGCCAAAAAAAAGTGAAATTAAGAACATCTTCCCTTCATCCACACCCAAGTAAAATCTGACCACTTGTAAGCTTTCATTGTGTTCAAATTGTCCTACCAAATCCATAAATGTTATATTCACTAAGATCACTTTGAAATGTTGAAACTTTCATGAAAAAGGTAATATCATGTCTAGCTTGATTATATTTTCATATAGAGTTGAAAGTTCATATTAGAATTACCATATAAATTAAAGAAAAATATTTACATTGAAAACAATCATGACTATATTATATCACAATAAATATTGCCTTGATAGACAAGATGAAGCAAAATAAAGATCACTTGAGACTGAACTGTTCTGATTAGCCTTATTCTTGACTATATTAGTTACTAACCCTTGTGAAATGAGTGCATAAAATTAAAATCAAATGTGAATATGAAATCCTCAATAAATAATTCATAGTTTTTTCCTAAAAGGGTGATTTGGGCAACTCAATTGGGTGTATGGACACCTGACTAATAGTAGAATAAGGCCTAGAGTGAAGCCAAAGGTAAATTTGTCAGGACTATAAATGCTTGGGTGGAAACATAGTGATACCCAACCTTCCTCCCCCAAGCCATTCCTTATATATATATATATATATATATAAGGAATCAAATGATTTCTCTTGTGCCATATCAATAGTCCTCAAAATAAGGTAAATTAATCACTCCACACTCTTTAACTCTTTGAAATGTAGAAAACCTCGTATGTTTAGTGACATATATGAATCTAATATTTCAAATATTTATTAAAAATATGAATTTGTTTTGCATGATCAAATGGTTTCAAGCAAAATAAAACCATAAAATTATGAGTTCTAAAAAAAAACAATGCTTTCCCCGCATAGTTACAATTTGTTGTGAACAATATGCCCCATTTCTTCAAGAAAAATAGGGACCACAATTTATCAATTTCAGATACAAATTTTAGTTGTGAAACCATTCTTATCTCAATTTTTTGTGAACCGAGTCAAAAGAGGAGAAATTAAAACTTCTCCCTTCTTAGTTAATTTAATTTCCATTGTGTTTTAAAAGGTCAATTAACATTTTAACTCATTTTGGGTTTTGATTTTATTAGGTGACCATGAAATAACCCTTATAAAACTTTAAATTAATTTGTGGCCACATCCCTATGTCTTAGTTCACACTTATTTTGATGACATATACTCAATGAACCTGACCACAACCTAAAGTGAAATCCATATACTAACGAGTTCATGGAGGTTTATTTTCTTTTGAATGTTAAAATATGTTTTGAAATTGTAATGACTTTGTAACCTCATAGGTGTGTTTTGCTTGCCACATGTTTTATGCCTATAAATAAAGTTTGAGTTGTGATATGAGAACCTTGTGATGTTTATGATCTCATGGTCAAGTGATGATTGCCACATGTTCACTTTATGATATCACGTGTTTTATTAAAGTACAGTAATCACATGGATTAATTATTTTTCATTTTATATGATTACAAGCACATTTATTATGTTAGGAAAAGTGCAGACACAAAATAAAGATAAAGTGAATTTTAAATTTTTGACAAATCCATAAATTATGATGAGGACACCATATGAAAAAGGAGACATTGCTTGACCTCACGACTTTATGGCCCTTCAATGATTGCCATGTGTCTTCTTCTTGCATCACAACTTTATTAAAAGTAATATGTGCACTCTTTTAAAGTTTGAATATAGTTGAGGCCTTTTTATTTATGTACAGGGAAAGACACAAACATAATAAGAAATATAAATTAGGATTGAAAAGTTCACCTAATTTTTTAGAATTGTTGTGGCCACCTTAAGAACAAAAGGACACTCTGAGACTATGCGACCCTATGACCTATTTTGCTTTCCACATGGAAAGAAAAATTTAAATGTGTCAAATCACATAATGGATTTGAAAGATCAATGGATATGTGGAATTTGCCTAAAGACATTCAAAATCTTGAGGATCCCTATGAGTTCATGATTGTGAAGCTATGAGGAGTAGCCATGCATTTTTTATCCAAGTGGACATGATAAAGTACAACAATGATGAAGACTTGGAACTCTTGCAACAAAAATTTATATAAGATTTTTCCACATGTACATGAAAAATGTAAATTTAAAAGTTGTAGATGTCAAAATAACATACAATGAAAGAGATTATCCGATGGATCCATGCACAACACTAAAGTTACTAACAAGCTTGAAGGTTCCTTGTGACTATGTGACTACGAAGTAATGATAACCTATGATGTATGTCTCTCTAAGTGGTCATAATAAATGTCAAAAGAAAATATAGACTTAAATTTGGTTGGGAATACAATTCATAGGATCTCGACATAGCCATAACAGACTCATGAACATGATCAAATATAAAACAAGTTAGATATCTAATGCATCTACATAGGATAGTTGAATAAAGGAGATAGATTGGTCACTCTGTGAACTCCATGATTTCAAGGTTGTGTGATCATGACACATGGAGGGATAAGATTCTAGAATGTGGATGAGGTCAAGAGTTCACACATAGTTATTGTTTTTACGATATCAACTTTGAGAATTTTTAATTCATAGTGAATGCCACCCACCATTAATTTACAAAAACAAAATATTGATTGTGATATGAAAATTGAAAATTATTAGAGTTAAAAATTTGTGTGATGTGTTAAAGACTTTGGTCTACACATTTTTCATTATAAATACCTTGTGTTAAGCCTGTTATAAGTAGAAAGGCTAAATAACAAATAATTTGGCAAATCAGTTGAATTTACAAGCTTGAAGAATAAATTGCATAGATATGTTGATAGTTTGCATTTTTCCCTTTATCAAATAGATGAGTATTTGTATTTTTTTGGTTTATAAATTCATCAATTGGATCTACAAGTTGCTTTAAAATGAGTTAGGGAGACTGAACTTTCACTATTTTAATGGTTCCACAGATAAATTGTGGTTGTTATTAAATATTTGTGGACGCACAAACTTTATTATATATATATATATATATATATATATATATAGCAAAAATCAAATGAAATATATTGAGAAATTAAATTAATATCTATCAAATCCATTTTATACTTGAATTCAGATAGATATAGTGCAAAAGTCCAAGGATTCAATAACCATGAGTGAATTTCAAAGGCATTACTTGGCAAGATGATATATAAAGCAAACATCAGATTGAGAAATAAATCAATATCTATCAAATCCATTTTATACTTGAATTCAGATAAATGCAATGCAAAAGTCTAAGGATTTAGTAACCATGAGTGAATTTTAAAGGCATTACTTGACAAGATGATATTCACTCATGGTTACTAAATCCTTAGACTTTTGCATTGTGTTTATCTGAATTCAAGTATAAAATGGATTTGATAGATATTGATTTATTTTATCAATATAATCATTTGATGTTTGCTTTATAAAAAGATAAATAAGTGAAAATATAATCCCCCTTTTTAACCTACCTTTTCCTTAATTTTTAATGTTTATTTGTGAGACTCATATCATTGTAAAGTAGGATAACATCATTGTGAATATCCATGTTAATCTTTGATTTAAAAATATTTTACATGGTTTTATCCATAAATATTCATCTTTCACTTTATGTATTGTGGAAACACCATCTCTCTTGCATGTTCATGATTGTTATAACATCATTTTGAATATTTATGTTCCTTTTTTTTTGGCATCATTGTGAATATTCATGTTTTGGTTAGTTTTAGGAATTGTTTTGAACTCATTTATGTGAAATTCCCTTGATAGGTCTTAGGCCACATGTTATTCCACCATTGGATCCATTACAACCTTTGGCCATATCTTGTTATCTTAATATGAGAGGGTGTATACCCATCACCTATTGGAGCATGTGTAGCAAACTCACCTTAACAACTATTTCACCTCTTATTTTCTGATCTTCTTGCACTTGTGCTTTCTTGATTTGCTAGGTAGAGTGTATTGAAATGTTTATTACTTATCTTTGACCTAAATTTACGTTCAAAATGAATAAATGGGCTATGGAGATGAGCAACCACTAAAGCAATGTTGTAAACTACATTTTTTACGTGCTAAAATTAGACCTCTAGATAGTTTCGAGTGAGTGTAAATGGAATAAATCAAGCAAGGGATTTTAATATCATTTCTAATAAAAGTGATGATGCTACTGATTTCAAGTTAAAACCTTCATTTCATATGAGGGGATAATAAGAAACCAAGAGAGAAAACTTTGTCATAAGTTTGTAATATATGGCTCAATGAAGCTCAACTTGAAGTAGGAGGAATAAAGTAACTCGATGTTTTGCTCTAATTTAGGTCTAGACCTTGAATTTTTATTTTATTTGATAATTTATTTATTATCCTAAATGGTTTAGGATGAATTTTATGTATAGGACACTCTATGCCAATATGGGATAGGTTAGGTGACTTTAGAAATCACAAAAGGCAAGATTAAGGCATAAGATCAAAGATAATGGGAAAAAGGGCCCACAAATGTAAAAGGATCATACCTTAATGAGAAGCATAATAATATAAGAGATTTAATCCAAGGATTCTAAAAGATAGATTGTAACAAGTGTCTATATGTTCTTTTAAGGCGCAAGGGCTAAATGGAGACCAATGTAGGTCATAGAAGTCTTAAAAATATGAAATTATACAAGAGTACTTCAAATATGGAAAATTGGGGATAAGATATTATGTAAAAGACTATTTTATCAAATTTAGGTATTCATACAACCATAGGAACAAACTTAAGAACATTTAAAATCTAGGCACCCCACACGCCATTTCGTAAATCAATGCGATATGAAAATTTAAATTATTGACAAGAAAAGAGAAGGACCATAAGCTACCAAGGGAAATCAAACTAGAGATAAGCAAAGTCATCATAATTTGAGCCAAGGGAAGCCTAATGATAAGTCACAAACAAAAAAAGGTTTTATTAAAATCTTAAAATAAATAAGAAATCATAAAATCAGGAAAAATTAGACCCTATAAGGGATGAGTTATGAAACCTTACATTGTAACAATTGAAGAGAAGAGGGAGTCAACAAAATATTTTAACCATTTATGGTTTAAGGCTAAATAACTCATCTAAAAACACCTAAAACTATGATATAATGTAGATCTAAGATACAATAATATACTATAATAATCAGATCCATAATATGCCTAAAAATAATAACAAAAAGTATGACAAATGATTGAACATGTAATGAAATTGAAAGAGAGTAAAGAGTGATGAAAACAGACACAACTAGACATTGTTTTAAAAATTTAGGGCTAGAAATTATATTTATAAATTATCTGGACTAAAACCCTGAAATTTGGACCTATAATAAGAAAGGGGACATATTTGATAGGTTAGTGATTCTATATAGTATACAATTGTCAATCGCCAAATGTGTGCTTGTGCTACTATCAAAATTGTACCTTACCATAAAATGTGTACTCTAATAATTTTCAAGGTTCTTTAAATTTTTGGGTAGGTGTGCAGGTAGATACTAAGTAGGATTATGACTTGGCTTTAGTAAATTTATGGCCGAAATCATAGATTTATCTTCTCTTTTGTCCTTGACCTAATTCACTACAAATAATTGGAAGAAGAATAAAAGAAATATAAGGTCAACTAGCTCGATAAATGTTCAAGGACTTGTAGCTGCATATCCCATGTGTGTGAAATTATATTCAATTTAGTTTTCATATATGTGAGTGTAATCCCAACCAAAGTAAGTGATAGAGATTCACCTTTCCTCCCTAAAAATCAAGTTTAGTTATGTGAACATTTGTCTGGTTCTTCTTTTGAAATAAGATAAAACCAAAACCTTTTGAACTTATTTGAATAGTATTTAAGAGTAAATATATAAAAATTTGGTGTGTCTAGACTTGAATCCTCTTGATACTTCTTGTTTAAATGCCTTTAGGAGGCTTTGAAAACATAATTATCAAGTTCAAACCAGGAACCCATTGGCATACATGTTAAAAAAGAGAAAGAACTAAAAATTATGGGTCTAATATTGAAAAGAGCCGGAGGAGGGTATAATGGCCCATAAAATATCAAGTAACATAATCCACAAGATGTCGATTGTTTATGGGATACAATCAACATACCATGGATTCCAACCCAGCAAAATAAAAGGTAGAGAATGAAGATAAGAACATGAGAGCCTATAAACACATCCAAAGTAGAGAAGAGAGAGAGAAAAGAGAAATAATATCAACATGAGACCACACTAAAAAAAAAAGAGGGGTGAAGAACACAAAAAAAACACTAATAATAACCTAAATTGAACCAGTGGTCCATATATGCACAAAAGAACACTAAAAAATATTTCAATAATAAGCTTTATAATAAAATGAGATGTTTATAGGAGCATGAATTTCATTAAAAATTACCATTTTCTATTCAAACATGCACAAGTACCAAGCAAAAGAATTTGAATCAAATCAATATTTGCACCACTCAATCTAACACTTCACTTAGTAGGTACTATATATATAGCTTTTTAATTATTATAAGATGCAAACATATAGAACATGAAAGAAGCTAGGGCTTATGAAAGAAAATATGATCTTGCACACCATAATTAGAAGGCTCAACAATAATAGATCTATGGAAACCCTATTAAGATAATCATGATCATCAATAATATGAAACCCTAGGTTGGGTGCATGAAAGCACATGTTCACAAAAAAATTTTGATGAAAAGTGGTTAATGGTCAATAAACACTACATTAATCATCAAAAGGGGAATGTATTTCAAATATATACTAAATATGGTAACATATGTACAAAAAAATATGAAATACAAGTAATTAAAATGAATTAAAGTTTGAAACTAATGAGAAAGGTTCTCACAGAACTATTTGGATTATGACTTATGCATTGTCAGAGGGTGAAAGTGACTAAAAACTGGTTTAGAAGTAGTTATAGAGTAAATCCATAAATTTGGTGTAGTTTAAAGAAGTGCAAAAAAATAAACAAAATATAAGGGCTTAATTTTGATAGTGACCAAAACCAAAATCGTATGGTTCTATTACTAGGGTTAAATTTTGTTAATAGGGTTTGATTTTAATTAGATGATGTCTGAATCTATCAAAACTTTACAATAACCTTTGTTTGTGTCTTCTGATCATAAACCTATCTCATATGATCAAAATGATGCACAAATCTTATAGAATCACTTATCCTTTCTCTACACCCTAATTCACACTAAGAGACCTTTTAAAAGGGGGAAAATGGTGTAGTTATGAGGGGCAGTCTCAGTTGGACCCTTAGATAATTTAGCAATCAACACTAATGCAGTCTAGTAAACAACCCAATGTAATATGAAGATCCTGGCCCTTATCCTTATGTATGGGATTCAATCAACTAGTAGATCCTATATGTTATTTAACTATTTCAATTCAACTTTTGGTAGAAGGGGTCTATACACTTTACTAGATAGAAGCAATAATAAAATAAAATGGTAACTTAAGATACAAGTTATAATCTTCTTTGTTTATTTTAAATGCATCAACGTATATATGTACTTATAGACTTGTTGAATTCAAAATTAGGGCCTAATGGTGTGTTAAGTTAACATATAACAGTCATTTATGCTAACAAAAGAGTAGCAAACATCGACAAAGGTGAAAAGGGAAAAATGGGCCACAAAAATAAAAATAACCAAGATATAATAGTTTGATTTCGGATAGAACATAAAGATAAAAATTGAGACAAAGACAAAGGAGAACAGAGCTAGAGACCCATAAACAAACATGATAGTGAGAGAAATAACAAAACAAAGGAAAGACCAGGCAAATAGAAAAGTGGAAGAAGGTAAAGAATAAAGAGAAAAAAAAGTGCCAATAAGAGCCTAATCTTACAAATGATTCAAAAAAATATAAATACACTTATCCCATGGAAAATAAGGGCACCATGTGCCAAATCCCTATAGTAGGTGAAAAAGATAAGATTTTAAAGATAATAAAATAAGTATTGTGAGAATAAAAGCACACATTTAAGATAAACTTCATGCCTATACATACCTTGGCTAAAGATAGAAAACAATAGAAAATATAGTTTTTAGAACTATAATGATCATTAAAGATAATATATTTTTATTGTAATTAATTGCAAATTTTAATGGTCTACTCAAAATATCAGCTTGTATCTGATATAGTTTACAAAACAATGATTATATTAAAATAAACTATATTTAAATATTAATGGTATAAATTCATTATAATGGTATTTTCTAAACTATCGAGTATGCATAACTGTTATAAGGTTAACATGTCCCTTGTATTTTACATAGCGATCTTCTGAGATGCTATTTACCAAAGGCTTCATCAACTAAATGGGAAAAGGACTAGACTTTTGAGGAGTCACATAATATTTTCCAAGTATAGGTTTAGTTGCTTCAGTTTGCACCCCAAACATGTTAAATAGAATGAGATATTAACCACATCAAAATAAAATTCGTGGTAAAGCTACAAGCATATTTAATTATCAGTGCAGTTAGGACACCTAAAGAGGCTCAAAATCTACTTAAAATAAACTTTGAAGATAGTACTCATAAAAATAAAATTTCTCTTGGAAATAAAATGCAGAGATACATTTGATATCATTTAATTTCCATACCGCTTCTACTAGGTGGGAGAGAGTAATTTATGGAAACAAGTGGTGTATGATACGAGTTCCAATGTCATGATGATTTTTTTTAGCAAGCCATAGTTATGATCAATCACATAATACTTTTGTACACAAATTAAATTAAAAAGGTGATTCTTGCATAAGTTGTACTTCCCCTTGTATCATGAAAGTATTTGATCATGACCATTATGATGTAAGTATGTTACTATGTTTAAGCACATCACAAAAATTTGTTAGTCCAATCTAAATTCAACAAGAAAATGTTACCTTGTTTGCAATAATTATGAAGATGCTTCTACTTTTATAAAAAAGAAGTCCATATTTATTATGGTTCATAAAGAGTATGCTAGAATAAGTGTAATACAATTTTGAAAGAACATATAAATAATGAATGTACCTAGTATGGACCGACATAGAGGTTATAACCCATGTTAGATCCATGTTGATAACAAAGACAAAAAGCAAATATGTTGACATTGAAATCCAACATAAGGTTTTGATATAAGAACATCATTTCTCTCATCTATAACAAAGATATTAGAGTTTGGACCATAATGAGAGCCTCTCTTTTAAGGATTAATGTTAGACAAATTGGCTACCATAGGTCATTATATTTCAAAACTTGTTAACTAGGCCTTGTTTAACTTTGTTGATAGCCTTTTGGGGGTCTTATCTGTCTTGGTGGTGTCTTGTCAAGTTATCTTAGGTTGTTGCAAGGTCCATTACAAGGCATAGTCAAAATAGTAGTCATGTCACCTCAACTTGATAACTAGTCTTCATGGTCTTGACCTTCTCTAAAGCATTTAACAAAGATTAAGGTAATTTTGTATAAATTAAGGTAATGAGAGTTTATGGTCCTATGTTTGTTTCTAGTCATTCCTTGTGCAAACCTTCATTGACATGAGCAATAATGTCTAGGTCAGTCCAAATATAGTTTATTAGGGTGGAATGGTCATACATCAAGGCATTAAATGTAGTATTGAGCCTTATTGGTTTGAGAATATTTTGTACTAACCCACTCAAAGGGATTTCACACCTTTCCAATGTACCATAAGGCTTGTCAAATGGATTCAAAGTCAAATATGGTGAATTAGACCTAGCAGAAGATACTTATGAAGCTAATATATATATATATTCAACATGGAAGTTGGTGGAAAATGGTCAACTAATGTTAGCCTTGGTAGTTATAAAGCAATTTGTAGGTTCTCTTCTTTTTCAAGGGCAATTTCAAGAAGGTTTATGAGTTTAAAAGGCAAATGAGATCTCCTTTTAATAGGTTTCAAGAATGGTAAGTGTTATCCTACCTTCCCTGAGTCAAATCCATGTTCAAGAGGGTATTACAGGTCCAAACAGGTATAAAACCTATTCAAAACCTCCATCGGGTTCTTGACAAGCTTGAGAAGGTCAAATGGTTTGAATATGGTTCATGAAAGAGAGAGAGTTGGAATTAGAACTCTTAGGAAAATACGGGGACCCTAATGGCCTTCCAAATTATGGCATTAGTTCATAGTTTGAGAGCCTCTTCTTTATGAATAATCATTAAGAGTGTTTGCAACTACTTAAACCCTTCTAAAACCCCACAGACATAGTTTTCCCTTATTTGAATGCATTTTAAAGTTTAGGGATGAAAATGACAAGTTTTGTGAGATCTTAAAGGGATTGAAAAGTCCTCCCATATAGCTCTCCACCATCATTTGGCATGCATGAGTAGTCAAAAGGCAAGTAAAGTCCATACTAGGCAGGTTACATACTTGAACATAGAGGTTTTTGTGTCCATGGAAGAGTCAAGTGTATTTGGGGAATCATTGGTAGGGATTCAAGACATATTCACACCTTCCTAATATTATTTAGAGTCATTTAAAAACACCCCAATGTCTATAAAGTACCAAACTGCACACTAACATGAAGATAGTTTTAATGAAGCCTAAGAATGAAGGATGTCTTACTATATGATGAGGTTTTAGAATATATAAGAGAATGAAAAAGTGTATAAAACATTTTTTTAGGTGATAAATAAGGTTTATTATTTATCTCTACTTATTCCTTATATCCTAATAGAGATCCCATGATAGAAATATCATTTATAGCTCTCTTTGACTAGTTTGCTAGTGGATCATGTAGACCTAATTGGCAGAATGATGGAGGTCTCAAACTAGTTTGTTCAAATCAAGGAATGGGAGAGAGAATTATATCACCATAAAATACCTTACCTCTAAATCCACTTGTGCATATCTACATGCAAGAGAGTTACTCCAAGGACATGTTTTAATGAAGTCTAAGTGTGGAATGTAGAGCTAAAGGCCTGAGTTTTTGTTTTGAGTTGTTTGAAGGTCTTGTGATCATTTGGGGAGTTTCTCACACCTGAGCAGAGTTATAAAACACTTCATCCAACTTTTTTAGGTTCCTCTCAATCAATTTAAAGGTTAAAACATGAAGGAACCAATCGGAATATTCATGTTAAGTATGGTTGTGTACACCTACTGACCCATAAATAGGTATGTGAAGAAAGATGTAGGTTTTGGGTCAAGTTGGAGTTTGAAAACTAATTCCAAGGTAAATTAACCATGAATAAGGATTAAATAAATATTATAGGGTAATTAGACTCCTTGTAATGATAAGGGACAACCAAATGGAGCGAGGACCTATTGGAGAAGGTATTATGCCTATAAGAGATCTAAAGAAAGATTTTGCATTTTAAATTAAATCTTAGAGAAACCAATGATGGGGATTGGTTTATTATCCCTAAAAATTATTCAAATTTCTCTTCCACACTTTTAATAGGTTCATACATTTCATTGACATGTTTTTTTGAAGAGGAATATACATATAGTTGTATGTAGTCCAAAAGGGCACCTACAACTATGGACAATTTTGCACAAATATGATGAAAATGTATAATTTTTGGTTTGGGCATGAATTCTGAGGTTATTTAAAGGTGTTAGGAACCATTATGGAATCTTATACATTGTTTAGACTCCCAGCCAAAAAGAGAAAGCATCCAAAAGAGACAACTAGGGCTAAAACCCCTAAACTACCTACAAACCTCCATCATGACCAAAACGTGGTTTTAAACCTATTGAAGGGGTTAATAACATTAAAATACCACCTAAATATATAATAGGATATATTTTAGACCTCTTGGAGGTAGTTTGAGGCAAGAAGAGGGCAATTTTGTTAACTTTTGTGCTAATAGGCCTATCTCGGGTGTGCTAGTTGACTTGGCAATTCGAGAAGAGTAGTTTGGAATGCTCATAAGTATGTTTGATTTTTGCATGGGAAAATTTTCATTTTATATATTTTAATAGGTTTTATCCTAATCCAAATTTTTGGCATTGGTTCATAAGTTTAGGCCTTCAACTTTATGAACAAATGTTAACAAGGCAAGCATCTAAAACTGCCAGTTTTACCCTTCAAGGAGCTCGATGGAGGAGAAAGATGGTTTGAGTATATATAATGCAAATTAATGACCTTAAAATCATATTTATGTCATATGAGGATCTCATAGGCACTTTTTTGAGTCATTAATCGACATGTGTGGGTAGAAAATGTACAGAAAATGGCCTAAGAGACTATTTTTCAAGTCTATTTGTAGAGGGTTGAGTGGGTTTGAGTTTCAAAATTGGTTGATAAGACTTTTTTGAGCCTAATAAAAGGTTTTAAGGTCCCATAAAATATATTTTAGGGGTCTTAATTATGTTATAAGAGGTTTCAAGCAGAAGAATCAATCCTAAATAAAGATTGCTCTCTTGTTTACATAAGAGAAGGCAGGTTACAGACCTTATAATGTCATCTAATGGCATGAAGACCTTTAATAACCTTGTAGACACCTAAAAAAATTATTTAATGACCCTCCAAAGATCTTTAAAATTCAATATTTAATTCATAGAGCATGAACAAGGCTAAAAAATAACCCTCAAGCCTATTTGGGTTTCTATTGCATGAGTTGTTGGCAACATTCTTCAAAGATCCTTACTAATAGGCTATGTAGAATAACTCATTGAAAGTGGTTTACGATATTGAATAATAATCCCATGAACTTATACTAGACCTATATGGAGTAAACAAGGCACATAGATAATCTTCAAACAAATATCAGACCTAGAATGTGAAATAGACTTATTCTCTTTGCTTTCTTTTAGTCCAAGCCAACTTTGGTATAAACTTGCATGTTCTAATGATAGGGATTATTTGGATAAGATGTCCAATCTCAAATTTCATCTTCACCAAGATAATAATAAAATTTAAGGGACAAAAATGGCATAGATATTACCAAGGAGACCAAGATGACATGTGTCAAGACTCCAAGTTGTAACTGTCCCTTCAAGAGATGAATTGTAACTCCTCAACTAAGGACTCCTATGCCACCTTGAAGATCATAATCTCATAAAAGACACACATTTAAGAGGATAATAGGATTGATCTCTCATCCTCCACTTGGCAGTGTAACTGATTTAAGATGAATGACACTTGTCATGGGCTCTCTTAACATTCTTTCTCTCTCTTCTCTCTCATTTTTTCTATAAATTTTGCCTTGAATGGCATTGTATGCATCCTCCACTTGAGTATGGAAAAGCCACAATCCTTTTGTAAGACATTAAAATAATAGATAATTGATTTTCACCTTCTCTTATTGTTGTATTTTAGTGTGTATCTAATGGTAGTTGGTCTTATCAAGTGTTGATTCAATTCTCCTTGGTATGTTGTCCTATCTCTTCACCTTCATGCAGTTTAAAGTCTCTCTTGTGGGTCATATGGTGTGTTTAAAGTAATTTTTTAGAGGTTAAGGAGTGGCATACATTCATTAGTGTCTTATTATAGACCTCTTGATAATCCCTCTTACCATAAGCATCACCTACAACCTCCATATTGAAATACTGATGCAAGAGGATCATATTAGGAGTAGTATGGTTTTAAATCAGTCCTATAGTTTAGTGTGCACTTGTAAATGAGTGTTAGTGGTCATGAAATTTGGTGCATCACCTCCCATTTACTTGTTTTCAATTATATCTTCCCCTTTTCCTTGTAAATAATAGGTTTAATAGTATTTTCAGGTGATATATCAACTGAGCTATCCCTAATCTAGAAATTCACCTCAACAATTAGGCCACCCACAGTTTAGAGGTGTCTCCACGTGTCATCTAAATGAGGAAGGCCTGAAAAACCTCCTCATGGGTGTAAACTAGATTTATAACAACTGCTAACTAACTACATAAATGAAAACATACAACCCCATGAAAGAAAGAATGTTAATACTTCAAAACGTTCAAAATTAATAGTTGCTTGTAAACATTTGTAAGATTTTATATCTAACATTGTAGAGAGGGAAAAAGTCAACAATTTTGTATTTGGGAGAAGAGGGGCATGTTAACTATGAAAAAGGATATAAAATAGTGCCAATGGAAGATAAAATCACATATTCTTACACATCTTCTCTGAAACGTGTATTATGAAAATTTAAATTTCTTAGATAAAGGCCTAATACACTTCCTCAATTTATTGAAATTTTAGGTGAAATTTGCATTTGCTGCATAAGTTTCATAAAATACAAAGTTATGAAATTGAAATAGAAAATAAAAGCCCCGTGAAACTGAAATGGCAGTTTAAAAAAACTATATAGACAAATTGGACTAATTTCTTTTAAGGTTTCAAAAAAATTCTTCTTCTCTAGTGATAATGACCTTTATATATCTCAAAATTAACTATGTTATTTTATCTTTAATATTTTTGAAAGCTCTGTTAGTGTCTAACACCACACACATATTTCATAATTTCTTATATAAATATTTGTTTTTAATGGTTTGTTATAGAGCAAAAATTTATGTTGATGGAGATTGTGTATTCTATTCAGATAATTTACTATTGACAATAGACCAAATAAAGAGTAAAATTGGTAGATTTTGGATTGAATTGGTAATAAACATTAAAATAAATGATGGTATAGTTTCAAATTATATTCCATAATTGTAAGAGATCGAAAACATAAAAGAGTGTAAGCTTTCACACTCCATCATAATATTATATCAGAGCTTCTATAAAAACATGTGTCACAAAGAAACTTGAGCAACTCAATGTTTGTATTAAGGACACCATTTTATGCATATATCATAATGATTGTAGACCAAGAATTGAATTTGGTTAAGGAAAATATTTTAAAAGCCTTAAATCTTCATCAAAAAGTCCAATTTTTGCATACCCTATGATCATTGTGGTCCATGAGAACATTTTGTCAAACATTTCATATGGTTTCTGTATGATACCACATTTGAGATACAAAATTCAAACTACATACTTATACTCTTCAGAGGATTTTGATATTGTCTTATTTAGATTACCATTAACTATTACACTCTATAAAAGAGCTATTTCTAAACTCAAAATTAAACCCTGTTTTAGAACTGGAACAAAATGACTAACTTCAGCTAAGCCTTTCTGCAAAGCTTTTTTACAAATTATAAATTGATAATGTCAAAAGGACTAGAATTTTAAAGAGTCTGACAATACTTTCCAAGCACATGTTTAGTTATTTCTGTATACACCATAAACATTTTAAATAGAATGATATATTGTCCACATTAGAATAAAATATTTGACAAAGTTACAAGAATATCTAATTCTCAATGCAAGCATGACACCTAAGAAGGCTCAAAATATACTTAAAAAAACTTTAAAGGTAGTACTCATAAAAATGAATTTTCTCTTGGAAAGACAATGTGGAGACAACTTTGATATCATTCAATTTGCATACCACTTCTATTAGGTGGTAATGAGGAATTTGAGGAAACAAGTAGTGTATGTCAAGATGAATTTTGTTGAAGAAGCCATAGTCATGGCCATGGTAGATAGAGCTACCCTAAAATATCTCTATTCCTAAAATTTAGCCAAATGAATTAGTTACTGGTAAGCAAATTGAAAAATATGCATTCTAAAGTTCAATTGTCACATAATACTTTTGTACACAAATGAAATATAGAGGGTGATCCTTGCATAAGTTGTACCTCCCCCTATATCATGGAACTCTTTGATCATGATCATGGTGATGTAAGTGTGTTACTATGTCTAAACACATCAAAAAAATCTTTTAGGCCAATCTGAATTCAACAAGATAATGTTAGTCTGCTTACAATAATTATGAAGATGTTTCCACTTTTAGAGAAAACAAGTCCCTATTTATTATGGTTCACATTGGGTATGATAGAATAAGTATCATTCCATTTTGGAAGAACATACAAGCAATGAATGTACCTGATATGAATGATATAGAGGTTGATAACCCGTGTTGGATCCATGATGATAGTAAGGGCAATAAGCAAATATTTCACTGAAATCCAACATAAGGCTGATAAAAGAACAACATTTCTCACATCCATTAAAAAGATATATGAGTTTGGATCATAATGGGAGCCTCTCTTTTTAGGAGTCGTAACCCACTACATAAACCAAAATGCACAGGGCCATGAAAGAAAGAATGTCAATACTTAGAAACGTTAAAAAAATATAGTTGTTTTTAAACTTTTGTAAGCTTTTCTATCTAACATTAAAGAGAGGAAAAAGTGAATATTTATAGTTTTTGTAGAATAGGGGCATACTGACTAGGTAAAAAGGGTATACAAATAGTGTTAATGGAAGATAAAACTACATAATTCAAGTTTTTGGGTTCAAGTTCGTATACATCTTCTTTGAAACCTATATTATGAAAATTCAGATTCCTTATGTAATGGCCTAGTACACTTCCTTAATCTCTCATAGTTTTAGGTGATAGTTGCATCTGTCACATAAGTTTCCATTTGCTTGATAGTGAATTCTAAAAAATCCCCTAAATGTGCCTTATGATAGCCTTCATAACATGAACAAAAGAAAATTCTATAAGCTAGGATCAATTGGTTATGTTTTGAAATAACTCATCTTCATTGATATAATGCAATAAACAACATGTTGCATGTCTATTATCCTATAAGTTGATTGAGCGATACATAAAGTAAGAAGGAGTTTAGAATTTGTTGAAAATTTGCCACTAATAGGGCAATTGTTTACAAGGGATTGACTTGATAAGAGAATCTCATGAACATATCAATGCTACTATAAAGTTACGCAACAAAAGATAACCATTCCAAATTTATCAAATTATAAATGGAAATATGGGATTGTGTAAAGAAATAATTATTGTGAGATTTTTCATCACATAAGATTGTGAACATTTTTTCACAAAAAAAAAACAAAAAACAAATGAAAGATTCATAGTAAACAAAAAACTAATGTAGTAATATTGTAATATCAAATAAAGCACTACTTATTGTCAGTTATAGAATTTTTGTAGTCCCATGAACCTCACACATAATTCACAAAGACTAACTAAATTACTAACACACTATAATTTTGCCATTTTTGCGATTTAAGCCATACACATTATAAAGATGCTAATGGGGAATGACTTTTTTTAGCATACAAGTCAACATTGAGGGCCTTATAAAAGCTATACTTCAGTGGAACATTAAAAATAAATATAAAAAGATGACGGGGGATGGCTCATATTAAAGAAGAGTATCCACTCTTAGTTGAGTCTTTTAAGAAATAAACTAGTCCATTATACAATAAATATAGCAAAAAAAAAGGTCTTACAATACACATAAATCGACAAATAGGGGAACAAGAACTATACAATAAATCTACAATAATTATAAATGGCATGATAGAAAGGGATAACACCAGTTAGAGGTTTATTGCCCTTCTCAAAGAAACATCAGGTCCATAGTGTTGAGACTTTTTGTGTATTCACAAACATTTGACACTAAGCAATAAATGAGCCACAACTAATCAAAATGGATCAATTTTCTAAGAATCCTTGAATTACAGAAAATCTCCAAAAGTTTTGCCTAGAGCCTTTGAGTTTTGTAGAGATTCTTGGGTGGAATGGATCAAATAGAGAACCAAAGAATAAATATAATACTAAAAGAAACCCAATAAGTGTGGGCTATGGCAATCCCGAGGAAACAAATGGAATTTGTCGCTGTAAAAGAGCCATAGTTGAGAAGTTAAACTCTAAATTATTTGAAATATTAAAAACCCATATATTTTTGAAATAAGACATGCAATCATTAGGAGATCAAGGAAAAGAAAAAAAAAAAAAAAACAAAAACTTGCTTTGAAGAAGAGTTGGGGTGCCATGGAGTGGGCTACTACTCCGAAACTTATGCCTAATGAAATGTGATTGCTTTAGTAACTGCATAAATCAATATATTTTCTAAAAAATACAATGTAGCAATAACTATTCAAAACACACAATGTTATGGATTTTTTACATGAAAAAATCACAACAATAAATTTTAACCAATGAGTAAGTGCAACATTCTAAAAGATGAAAAATTTCATAGGCCTAACTCCCCACTCTTTTGCAAGAAAAGAACCAACCACACATAGCCCTTAATAGATCTTTTGAAAACACACACACGTGCATGATACTATGTGACATAAAACAAAATAAGATTGGGCCACGAAGTTCTACTCTTATGCATGAATAAAGAAAGGACCCTAAAACATTTAGTAAGTCAAAATTTGCAATGCCATAATGTAAAAGTTGTTAAACTAGCATAGGGTTAGGGGGTTTGGTAAATGAGGAAGAGGAGAAAATTTCAGGGCAAGAGCTTGTGCGAGGTTGACACGACTGAAAACTTGTAATTCCAATGAAGGGCAGGGTTTGGTTGAGGTGTCTGAGGGTCGAGGGTCCACTCATAGGTGGTGGTGGTGGTGCATATAAGGTTTGGGAAAGAGAAAAATATAGAGGCACATTCTAAAGTAGAAGAAGTGCAAAAGCTGTTGACGTCTGTGCATGGTTCCATTAAGCTTAAAAACAAAAACAAAAATAATTTGAAAAACATTGAAATTAATATACCAAAAAACCCAAATCAGATAACTACTTCAGGGAAAACAAAGTGACAGTCTATGCACCAGAAACCCCATCAGTGTTCAACCGAGTAACAATGTTACCATTCGTACCTTTCACAACACTTGTAACAGATAAACCACTACATTAAATTAATCTCTGTAATTAATATCAACCATAACACCATTCTTTTCAAAGATTCCCAACCCTCGATAATATAACATACAATGTCCCACTCCCTCCCACTCTCTTCTAGTGTTTAGTGTTAAGTTGTGGAGCTAAAAGCTTCATTGTTATGCAAATGTGGAGGTTGTTGGGCTTAACTAGTAATCAACATCGGCAGTATCACCGACATCGATCAGGGGTGGATTAGATCCGACCGACATCGATCAGGAATCAGCCAATGTCGGTCATATACAGACTGACAACGACCGGCGTCGGTCACCTGTGTGTGTGTGTGTTTGCATGCGTTTCTAGAATTAGATTTGTTCTAATTTGAAGAGGACAGAGTGTTTGCATGTAAAGACTAATTTTAGTCTTAAGTATGTGTTTCTAATTATTGCATGCCTTGGATCTTATTTAAGAGACCCATGGGGCATGTATTATAAGCAAACAAGTAAGCAAGGTCAATTAGATCTGCAAGGTGCAAGATCAAGAAGATCAGCTGAAGCAAGGGAATAACAACTCGGTTATTGAGTTGATTGTAATTGATTGAGAGAGAGAACTCTTGAGAGAAATACTGTGCACCCGAGAGGTGTGAGAAGAGTGAGATTTCTTCATTGTATTCTAGAAGAGTTTAATACAAGATTGGTTGTTTCTTGTATCTCATATTATTTATTGTTTCTGATTTCTAGTTACTTATTACTTATGGTTCAATTCCATGTTTAGTTGCTTATACAAAAGTAATCAATTATACTCCAAGTTCCTAACAGCTGGTATCAAAGCTAGGATCACTAACAAGTGGTAGAGCGGGTTAGTGTTTGTTGATTACTGGTTCACTCACAGGAGTTTCTGTTTGAGTGGGAGCAAAGCAATGGCAGAAAAAAGTAAACTGAGAATAGAGAAATTCAATGGCAAGAATTATCAATTATGGAGAATGCAGATAGAAGATTATCTGTATCAGAAAGATTTATTTTTACCGTTGGGTGGGATTTCAAGTAAGCCCATAAATATGCAAGATGAAGAATGGAATGTTCTTGATAGAAAAGCTCTTGGATCTATAAGGTTGAGCCTGGCATCTTCTGTGATTTCTAATTTATCACAGGCAAAGATAATGGTAGAGTTAATGGATACTCTGACAAACT
This sequence comes from Torreya grandis, assembly GCA_037957365.1. Classification (NCBI taxonomy): domain Eukaryota; kingdom Viridiplantae; phylum Streptophyta; class Pinopsida; order Cupressales; family Taxaceae; genus Torreya; species Torreya grandis. Next base: position 678,027 of record JARHVA010002680.1, read on the forward strand.
TATATGAAAAACCTTCAGCTTCGAATGAGGTATATCTTATGAAGCAATTATTTAGTTTGCAAATGCAGGAAGGTGGATCTGTATATAGTCATCTTAATGATTTCCATAAAATTGTAAATCAGTTAAATTCAGTCAAATGGTTTTTGATGATGAAATTAAGGCTCTCTTAATCTTATGCTCTTTACCTGAAAGCTGGCATAGCTTGGTAATGGCAGTTAGCAATACTGCATCTGCTTCAAATATCTTGAAAGTTGATGATGTTGTTAGTGTAATCTTGAATGAAGAAATTCGCAAGAAAAGCACAGGGAAAACATCAGGTAATGCTTTAAGTATTGAAAGTAGGGGAAGGCAAAGAGAGAAGGGCAAGCAAAGGAAATCAATGTCAAAGATGGGAAGGAGATCCAAATCCAGAAATGGAGGTATAATTTGCTAGAATTGTGGAAAGAAAGGGCATGCAAAGAAAGATTGATGGTTGAAGGATAACAAAGAAAATAAGCAAGAAGGTAATAAGGAGGCAAATGTTGTAGGTATTGTTGCATAAGATGCTCTTATATTTTCTTTGGATAGTCAAGTAGAATCATGGGTTTTAGATTCTGGTGCTTTCCATGCAACCCCAAATAAAGAATTTTTCAATGATTATGTCCATGGAGATTTTGGAAAAATTTATTTAGGGGATGGTGAGCCTTGTCAAATTGTTGGCAAAGAAAAAGTGCAACTGAAATTGTAGAATGACAACACATGGGTGTTGAAAGATGTCATGCATGTACCCATTTTGAAGAAGAATCTGATTTCTACAGAAAAGTTGGGTGATGAGGGTTGCACAGTAACTCTCACAGCAAAATCTTGGAAAGTTTCCAATGGTGCACTTGTAACAGCAAGAGGTAAGAGAATAGGTACACTTTATCTATTTACTTTTGTTACTGATTATTCTCCTTTTGTTTTATCTACTTCAGATGTAGATGCAAAGATGTGGTACTATAGGCTTGGTCACATGAGTGAGAAGGGAATGAATGTTCTTAAGTCAAAAGGTAATATTTCAGATTTGAAAAGTATAGATCTAGATTTCTGTGAGCACTATATTTTTGAGAAACAAAAGAAAGTAAGGTTTCTTGAAACTAGGTCAATAAAGAAGAAGCACAAGTTGGAGCTTGTTCACATAGACGTGTGGGGACCAACTCAGGTAGCTTCTATTGGAGGATCATAGTATTATATTTTTTTTATTAATGATGCTACAAGAAAGATATGGGTTTATTGCATAAAGAGGAAATCTGATGTTTTTGACACATTTAAGAAATAAAAAGCTTTGGTTGAGAATAAAATAGGTTTGAGATTGAAGTGCCTTAGATCTGACAATGGTGGTGAGTACTGTAACAATAAATTCAACAGTTACTGTTTTATGAGTGGAATACGCAGAAAAAGGACGGTTCCAAGGACACCTAAGCAAAATGGAGTTGCTGAAAGGATGAATAGAATAATAATGGAGCATGTACGGAGTATGAGGTTGCATGCTGGTTTGCCCTTAAAGTTTTGGGCAGAAGCTGTAGATACCACAGTTTACCTGATTAACAGAGGACCTTCTACTACTCTAGATGGTGGAATTCCAGAAGAGGCTTGGACAGGTAAAAAGGTAGATCTTTCATATCTCAGAGTTTTTAGTTCTGAAGTTTTTGTGCACGTTGATAAAGAAAATAAAAAGAAGTTGGATGCTAAATCTATGCGTTGCACTTTCATTGGTTATGGCTTTGGAGATTTCAGATTCCAGTTGTGGAATTTAGAAACTAACAAAATTATTAGAAGCCATGATATAGTTTTCAATGAGAAGGTGATGTACAGTGATCAGCTCAAGAGGCTGAATAATTCTGAGCAGGGCAATCTTGATTTAGATGAGGTAATAATCCAAAATGAGCTTGCGAGTAAAAATCATCACTCACAAGAAAACACAGAGACCAACATCGGTCAGACAGTAACCGACGTCGGTCAGGTCGATCAGGTGGAACTGATGTCGGTTAAGTGCAAACCGAGAGTTGACCGGGATCAGTCACTGATAGAGAATTTGGGCAGATAACAAGCTGTAAATGAGTCTCAAATGCCCATAAGGAGGACTGAAAGGGTAAGTAAACCTCTAATTCGTTATTCCCCTTCTTTATACTACGTGTTGCTCACTGATGGTGGAGAACTAGAAAGTTTTGATGAGGCAATGCGGGTAAAATTCAAGAAACAGTGGGAGCATGGCATGAATGAGGAAATTGATTCCTTGGAAAAAAACCAAACGTGGGATTTGGTTGAGTTGCCAACCGAAAAGAAAGCACTGAGAAACAAATGGGTATACAGGTTAAAGGAATGAGAGAGTGGACAAATGAGACATAAGGCCAGATTGGTAGTAAAGGGATTTGCACAGAAACCAGGTATTGACTTTGGTGAAATCTTTTCTCCTGTAGTAAAGATGACTTTTATTCGGACTATATTGTCTTTAGTTGCTATTAAGGATTTGCATCTTGAGCAGCTTGATGTTAAAACAATATTTATTCATGGAGATTTGGATGAAGAGATATATATGGATCAACCAGAAGGGTTTGAGGTCAAAGGTAAGGAGAAACTTGTGTGCAGACTGAAGAAAAGCTTATATGGTCTTAAGCAAGCTCTAAGACAGTGGTATTTAAGGTTTGACAGGTTTATGACAGAGCATGGCTTTAGTAAATGTCAATCTGACCATCGTGTTTATTTTATCAGATTGGATAATGGTAGTTATATTATCTTGTTGCTGTATGTAGATGATATGCTTGTTACAGGTTCACACATGCAGGTAATTACTGAGCTAAAGGTAAAATTAGCTCACACATTTGCCATGAAGGATTTAGGAGCAACAAAAAAAATCCTTGGCATGAGTATTAAGAGAGACAGAAAAAATCACAGGTTGATTTTGTCTCAAGAGGATTATGTGAATAAGGTGTTGGAGAGGTTCTATATGCAGGATGCAAAACCGGTAAGCACACCTATGGCTAGACACTTCAAGTTGAGCTTAGAACAATGTTCTAAATCACATGATGAGGTTGAGTACATGGTATGTACAAGACCTGATATTGCCCAAGCAGTGGGAGTTGTCAGCAAGTTTATGGCCAATCCAGGAAAAGAACACTAGAAAGCAGTTCAGTGGATTTTCATATATCTGAGAGGGACCATCAATAGGTATTTATGCTATGCAGGGTCAAGCATTTCTCTACACTGGTATGTAGATTCGGATATGGCAGGTGACTTAGATGGCAGGAGAAGCACCACAGGATATGTGTTCACTATTGGTGGAACAACGGTTAGCTGGATTTCAAAGTTGCAGAAGGTTGTTGCCCTGTCTACTACAGAGGCAAAATACATTGCAGTCACAGAGGCTAGTAAGAAAATGATATGGATGACACGATTCATGGAAGAGTTGGGAAAGGAGCAAGAGAGTTGCAGATTATACAGTGATAGTCAAAGTGTAATTCATTTGGCAAAAAATTCAGCCTTTCATTCAAGAACCAAACATATACAACTTAGGTACCACTTCATTAGACAGGTATTGGAGGATGAACAGTTGAAGCTGGAAAAGATCCATATGGATAAGAACCCTATTGATATGTTAACAAAGTCGGTAACAAAGGAGAAGTTGAATCTTCATTCACCTTTTGTTGGTCTTCAAGATTGAACTTGAAGAGGGAGAAACAAGACATAGGATGTTGCTGTACAGGTACAGGTGCAATTGTTTATCTCCAAGTGGGAGATTGTTAAGTTGTGGAGCTAAAAGCTTCACTGTTATGCAAATGTGGAGGTTGGTGGGCTTAGTCAGTAACCGACATCGACAGTATCACCGACATCAGTCAGGTGTGGATTAGATCCGACCGACATCGGCCAGGGATCGACCGACGTCGGTCATATGCAGACCGACAACGACCGACGTTGGTCACCTGTGTGTGTGCGTTTGCATGCGTTTCTAGAATTAGATTTGTTTTAATTTTAGGAGGACAGAGTGTTTGCATGTAAAGACTAATTTTAGTCTTGAGTCTGTGTTTCTAATTATTGTATGCCTTGGATCCTATTTAAGAGACCCATTGGGCATGTATTGTAAGCAAGCAAGTAAGCAAGGTCAATTAGATCTGCAAGGTGCAAGATCAAGAAGATCAACTGAAGCAAGGGAATAACAACTCGGTTATTGAGTTGATTGTAATTGATTCAGAGAGAGAACTCTTGAGAGAAATACTGTACACCCAAGAGGTGTGGGAAGAGTGAGATTTCTTCATTGTATTATGGAAGAGTTTAATACAAGATTGGTTGTTTCTTGTATCTCCTATTATTTGCTGTTTCTGATTTCTAGTTACTTATTACTTCTGGTTCAATTCCGTGTTTAGTTGCTTATACAAAAGTAATCAATTGTACTCCAAGTTCCTAACAGCTAGGAGGCAATAAACATTATGGTTACTATTCATGATGTTGACAATTTACAAGTTAATAAGATCTCAATTATTTCCACCAATCAAAACATAGTTAAATGATTGTTTTTTAAAATATATTTTTTTAAGTAAAAGAATAAATAGTTTTGATTGGTGAACAATGCATAATTTAATTTTAAAATATATTTTTTTAAGTAAAAGAATAAATAGTTTTGATTGGTGAACAATGCATAATTTAATAAGAAATTTAAGTGAATTGAAGACTATAATTATCCATTCAAGACTAACAACTAATCATGCATCAAAATTACGTGTTTACATAAAGATTTGTCTTAAAGAAATATACTAATTCAAACCCCTCAAAAATAACAAATATGCAAGGTTCTTCTAAAAATAACTATATACTAAATTTAATTATGAATGTTTCAGATCTCACTACAAAATTCATCCCAAGGAAGAAAGATTCATATTTAAAAAAAAAATAAAAAATCTTAATTTACAAGATCGATAGCTACATTGTAAGTGCTCTAAAATACAAAAATAAAATAAATCTAGATATAAACAATTCTACGGGTTAAGTGCTATAAAAACAACCAATTAAAGAAAAAAGCCTGTTTCCTTCTCACGCGCAATAAGAGGAGAGTAGCCTCCTAACATTTGGTACTAGTTGAGGGCGACGGCATATAAAGCCCATTCATTCGTATCAGACCGGATGGTTTACCCGGTCTAGTCTTTCGACAGAACCCAAAAGCTTTTCATTTTTGCCTCTATTCGTCCTTCTTTGCTCACTCTTTCAGCGAGGGTATCGATCGATTACATTCAAAGCCATCTTCTGTCCGTACGGGCTTACCATGGTAGGTTTCCAAATACTCTGTTTATCCTATGCAAATAATTTTCTATCACGTAATGCGCCACTTCTTTTCAATTTCTTTAAGATTCCTTATTATTTTTTTAATCTTAGGTTTCTGAAGCCCTTGTGCAATGCCCTGAATGAAATAGTTTCATGCGATTGACTTGAAACAGACGAGGAAAATATGTATTCATTTTATTTTTCACAAATAATTTCACATTTTTTTAATTGTTAGGGCCTTTTACTGTCTGGCATAATCTTTTAGCGTCTATTTTCCTGGCAACAGTGATGTTTAAAAGGATAATTAAAGATGGGCGTTAAAATTCATTATTTATCTTTAGATTTAGTGGATTTTTGTTAGCAGAAACATGGAGGGAACTGGCGTGTAATGTTCACTATTTTTTTAAATTTATATCCATGCTCAAAGCAACCATTACTTATGGATTTAGGTTTCTAAGTTGGTTTGTGTCTGGGAAATTTTATTTTTAAGTATCTGGGGGTCGGCACTCTGTATTGCACTCCTTCCAAATGGAGTGAGACGTAGTTGCACACATTGTGTTGATTATAAGGTCTGTGCAGAACTAGGACATAGAATGGTCACAATTTTAAATGTATATTGTGTTGTGGTAGAAACAAATATTAGAAAATAGTGCTAATTGTCAAGCTTTTAGATCATTTTGTACTCTAAATTAGTATATTATTTACTTTGGCCGGGTTAGGGCATGAAATGACCTCTAAGGAATTGGATTTGCTAACTGTGTTAGTTGAAACCAGCTCTAGAATCAATTGCCAAGTACATTCCCTTGTGTGGGATTAATCATCAACACATGTGAGGACACATTGTACACGTCGCCAGGTATTTTGCTGCTCAGCAGTTATTCTCACCGAGGTACTTTTGATATATGGTTATGATTTATTCGCCATCTGGCTGTTCTGTGGTTGTAGAAAATATTTCCTTTGCTGGAAAATATATATTTGTTTAACATTCTGATCTTTATGTTATTAAGTTAAAGATGAAATCATTTCTTATTTTGAAAGGGGCATGAAAGCATAAACGTCACTTCTTAGCTGTTATATTCGTTTCATTTCTCATTTTGAAAGGGGCATGGGAGTCTAAAATATACTTGTTAACTCATATAGTCATTTCTTTCGATGTTAAGGATTTTAGATAAATCATTTGGAACCTACCATGTATGGCTTTATAGAACACTTTTTGAATCGTACAATATAGTTTCTACAGGATCTTGCTTTTGCCTTCAAATTCTGGGGTTATGTGGAAAGTTAATGTTTTATGTTCTTTGGGTTTTCTTTATTATCATATGATGCAAATTTGTAACTTTTCACGTATAAGAGTTATTGGCTTTTGCTTTAATTTCTTATGCGATGATAGATTAGTGGCAGTGATGATAGGACCGAGCCTGTTCAGGGTCCTTTAAGAAGAATAAAAGTCGTCAGTGATCAATGCACAACAAAGTAGGTTTTCGAATGAAAATCATTTTATATTTTAGAAAGCCAGCATTGTAACCATGGTTGTTTTTAATTTGCTTTGAATACTTGTGTAGGCCCGTTATCAAGTGTTACTTGATTCTATATTGCCTCACAAAAAATTGTAAAAATTCAAGAAATAACAGTTTAGCTTGGATTAGCTATTTGATTAGCTTAATTTATTAATTTGCTTAGTCTCCATGTCACCCAATTTGAGAAACTTACAAACTATGCAAAATGTGCTATCATTATGGATAAGGTGAACAAATGAAGTAAATTAAATAAAAAGTATATATAAGTAAATTAAAAAATTAAAAAAAAATATAAATTTAAGAATATTTCGAATTTATAAAAATATATAAAATTAAAAATATTTCAAATTTGGTGATGTCTTGATCTTCCTTGGACATCTAGAAACTCTCCATTGGGTGGGGGACATCCATCGGATGTCTTGACATCCTAAGGACGTTCCTAGATGATCCAGGGAGGGCCGAATGTTCCCAAATAGCTTAGAAACATTCTTGGGGATGGTAGGAAAATCTAGGGGCGTCCCTTTCTTAAAAAAGGGGGACAGGAAGGGGATGTTCGATGATGTTCTATCCTTGCCCATGCATACCCAGGACATTCGGGATGGCTTGATCCACTAGATGTCTTGACATCCTAAAGACGTTCCTAGATTATTTAGGGAGGGTCGTATGTTCCCAAATTTCCTTAGAAACATTCTTGGGGATGGTAGGAAAATCTGGGGATGGCCCTTTCTTAAAAAAGGGGGATGGGAAGGGGATGTTCTGTCCTTGTCCCTGCATACCCAAGACGTCTGGGATGGCCTATAAATGCTGGGAATATGTGTTTGGGGTGTGGTGGTTATCATAAATTGGAATAGGGGCTTCACTTCCATCAAAATTTGGCATTTGTAAACTTGGGTACTAATGGCAAGCCTTGTCTTGCTTGTCAGCTTTGGGAAATGGTTGTTATCATGCTCCACTAGAATTCAAAATTTGACATCTTGGTGAGTTATTGTTTCTTTGTTGCTTAAACCTCATTATCCATAAGACATGTCAATCTAGAGGAGAAATGATGCTTACACTTATGATTGTAGAATATTGTACAAGGGTTGTTCTAGAAGGTTATATTGGATATCATTTTTCATTCATAAACTAATTACGTTGATAGGCATTCTACAATGGAAGCTTGCGGGGTAGTGGTGGACTGTAATTTCCATGAGAAGTTTATAATTAATGCCCACCTTATATTTGACCATCATTGAATAGTTCATACTTTAAATTTGACGTCCATTTGATTGCCATATTGAAGTTTTTACTTTTTACTTAAAGAAGTCGATCTAAAAACCATAATATCTTGGACATATAGTGGAGTTTGGAGCTCGTTTTTATTTCCCTTGAAGAGTTTTTGAGCTCGACAGAGTGGTGCAACTAGATTGAGGTCATCTATTGCCAGTCAACAGGAAATCTTTTGAGAAAGTAATAGTGATAGATCAATATGGTATGTGACAAATCCATAGGTGCTTCAAGATTGATATCTATTGGCATTTCTCAAAAAGATGTATTTAAGATATTTGTACTAGTTTATATCTTCAAGTTGAGGCCACTTTTTCTGTCAATAGGCAAGGGACATTTTATGGACCCCATGCACTCAATACGTCTAGTTTTTTTAGTTGATGTTATAATTCTTGCAAATATGCTTCAAGCCTATTAGAAATGATGTTAAATCTCTCAATTTGAGCATGTTTAATTTGTTTTAATAATAAAAAAGGGGCTTATATTCACTCATGCCCCTATTTAGCAAAGCAAACTCTACTTAAATATATGGATTTACAAAAATTGAGGCCTTTGCCAACCATATATTTAAATATGACACTCATCTGGTGCAGATACAAATTCTTGCATGACTCCTTCAGTTAGGCATAAACACGATAGCAGATAATAATATCCATATCCATATTGAAACCTAGAGGGGTAGAGAAGAAATTGCCCTATATAGAAAGTCTTAAACATATTGATACGAGGGAATCATAATACCACTAATTTGAACCAAAAAGAGGCATATATGAACTGTTGAGGAAGGAAATTAAAAGATTATTCAGGGTTTTAGTCCCGAATTATTTAGCAATAAACATGAACATCTTTTCCAAATGCTCTTGGTTCTATCAAACTCACACACATAAGCCTCATCATCATTCCTAGAGTCAAAGATAGAATTGGGATATGCTGTTGCCTTGCTTCTTTCATCCTAACGAGATATCCATTGAAAACAAGTTTCAAGTTCAATCAAACTATTACCACCCCAAGTAGCATCATATATGGGGGAACTCCTATGGCAAGTTGACTTGATTTTCCAGTCTATAACTTCTTAGTAGCCCATCACATGTCTTTAAAACTCAGGACTTGTTTGAATTGTTTTTGTTTGAGAAAATAAGCTTTGCTAGGTTTTCCCGAGAAAACAAGTTTTCTTTTGTGTTTTCCTTGGCTTGACCTTTGTCTTGGGAAGGAGGATTGATCTCACAATATCCCATTTATTGAATGGGTGGGGGGGTTTACCCCCTAGGTTTTTTTACAAACTTAAAGTTACAAGTTCTAAATCTTCAATCTTTGAGAAGGAGGTGGAAGCAATAATGGTGGCAACAGGAAAGAGGAAATAAGGGCAGTAAAACATCATTTAAACACCTTGCATGCAAGCCATGGAGGTAGATTCAATCATCTTCTTAGACTATATATTGTAATGAAGTTAGGAAGAATGTCTCCAGTCTTCTTGGGAAAAGCCTGATACAGAGAAGAGATTTGGTGTGGGCTAGTAAGAGTTGGAGGATGCATGGAGAAATGGAGATTAGAACTTGTGCAAGAGAATACTTCATTGTGGTCTTTGCCAATGATCCAGACAAAGTGTTTGGGGAGGGTCATACTTATTTAGAAATGTGAGTCTCTTAATGAAATACTGACTTATTAGTTTCAAACTGACGGAAGAAATGCCTTCCATGACACCGGTGTGGATCAGATTATACGCTCTCCCTCAACGTCCCAGATCAAAATTTGTTTTTGACATGATTGCTAATATGATTGGAAAGGTAGTGGAAACTTCAATTTTCCATGGAAAGGACCTATACAAGTATGCAAGATTTTGTGTGGAGTTAGATCACTCTAAACCATTTTCAAAGAGCGTAACTTTTCGATCAACGAAGATAGAATGGATTTAGTCATTGGACTATGAAAGCATCCCTTTCAGATGTAGAGGATGACATGAATATGATCTGGTAAGAGAATGCCCGAAAATTCAGAAAATTATTGTGATCTCCAAGTCAAAAAATTGAGATAAAGGAAGCTGGGGATGTTTTTTAAAACTGAAGAGAGCATCGCAGAAGAGTTGGGGGAAAAGAGGATGGGAACCAAAGGAGGCTGAATCCACAAGCAAAGAGGGAGAATTGTCAAAATAAATAGAAGAATAGAGGGTACCACAAACCCAACTGAATGATCAGAGAAAGATGAAATTGAATATCTAACGGGAGAATACAACTTCAAACATTCCCTGGAAAAGCTTATTGAGGATCTTGTTCGTCATGAACCTCAAAATAGATTGAAGGAGATACACATGCAAATGTGTTATGAACCTCACATGTAGTAATGTAAGTATTCCAAGTAATATGCATAAATAGAATGAAGTTCAACACACAAAATATGGGGGTGGGCTAAGATATCCTAATATGAAAGATATTCAAAATTAGAATGATAACCCTTAAGGTAGGGCTACATCGTACAATACTCCTTAGGAAGGAATAGCTCCACAATTACACTTGAAATAGAAGACTCACAACTTATTTTATATCCTTTACAATGATATTCATCTCCTTATATATACCTCTATCACTAATAATGGATGGGTGAACTCCTAATCCTTATGTAGGCTGACTCATTTACCAATATAATTAATTTCACAAGTTATACATATAACTAACCAAGGGGGATATGTGCCACATGTGAGGAAGACAAATAATAAAACCCCATATGCATTATAATATTATATCTCTACGTACATGGCATTCCCTCTCTCATAAAATGTTTTGCTCTCGAAACATGAGAGGAAGTCATGGTGGGTGATAGCTCTTTGAATTTGGTGCTTGATTCTGCTGCACTACTATGAGTCTATCCATAACCAAAGTCGTTCCTCCTTGTCTTCCATGCATAGCCATAGTGATTACTCCTATGATTCCATGTTCCACATGTTTTGCTCCTTTGAGTCCATGTATGGCCATGGTAATTGTTCCTCTAATTCCCTGTACATCCTTAATGATTGCTGTTGTGACATTCCTTGACATGCCTCCATGATTGTTTCCCCTCATGATGATGTGGGTGTTTATATGCCTCAAACCTTAGTATCCTTTTCTAATACTTTGACTTTGTCTCTTGAGTACATGAATTGTACTTTTTTGCATGTACCTTTTCTTTATATTTTTCTCCATTTGAATCTTCCTTATGCTTTTCTTCACCATATTTAGATTCATCCTCATGCTCTACCTTGACCTTTCTTTGTTTTTTGCTAAGTGTAATACCTTGCAAAGTGACATTCTTTCTCTTGTACCAAAGCTTCATGATTTTTTTCTGCACATTAATATTGATGTTCCCAAAGTCTCTAACCAAGGATATCGAAGAACAATATCCAAACTATCCATATCCAAAGCATAAAAATTTGAATGCAATACATATTTGTCCATAGTAAGCTTTAAATCTCAAAAAAATTGAACATGCTAACCCTCTAATTGAGTGTCCTTGATTTTCTTTGCTTGAACTTGTAGTTACTTGCTAAGCTAATGCTGATGAAGTTGTACCCGTTGCTTGGGTTTACAAATATAATAACCTCACTTTTTTGAATGCATCCAAGAAATTGAAATATTGAAAGCTAAACTGTTTGAAATCTTAACCTCCATCTCTCCTTCATCCTTATCTTGCTCATCATTATTACGAAAACCTTATTTTCTTCATCTTGTACCTCATCCTCCCTTTTTGTTTCCACATCCTTATCATTATATTCTTTCTTATTGTCCCATTGATCTAGGAAAGCTTGTTCCATCTCTTCCCATGAAAAAGTATTCCTTTCTTTTTGCATTCGAACATACCCACTTAATGTAAAATCATAAAGAGCAATGACCAACCCTGACCGCCACAAATCTGAATGAAAATTGATCTTAAATCGAAACCACCATTCTTAAGCAGTAATATCATTATCTCTAGTGAAAATTTGAAATTCCATGATAAAAAATGCATAAAACTAGGATTTCAAGAATACTTGTATCCACTAGATCTCCTTTCTTACCATAGATTTGAAAATAAAATCATATAGAAATATAGATCTATTTTTTTCTTTCGATCGCACAAAACGACACCTGATTTGCTCAACCATAATAAAAGTTACAAATTTTTTTTGCCTAATTTTTTTTGGTCAAAAATCAGGTTCGTAGGGTCAACTTCATATTACCACATCTCCCTTGATACTGCTTTAAATCTTTATTGTGACCACTATTTAGAAAGCTCTCAAAGTCCTCTTTCTAGCCACGAAGGAGCTATTTGAATAAGAAACGTGTGTGAAGAGAATGACCTTCTGCAAACTATTCACCTTTTTAAAAAAAATTGCAAAAAGAAAAAGTCTCCTATTTTGCCCAAATCGTCGATTTGATACCATATGTTATGAACCTCACATGTAATAATGTAAATATTCCAAGTAATATGCAAAAATAAAATGAAGATCAACATGCAAAATATATTGGTGGGCCATGATGCTCTAATATGAAATATATTCAAAATTTGAATGATAACCGTTAGGGTAGGGCTTCACCGTACCATACTCAGTTAGGAAGGAATAACTCTGTAATTACACTTCAAATAGAAGATTCACAACTTAACTGATATCCTTTACAATGATATTCATCATCTTATATTGAACTCTATAACTAATAATGGATGGGTAAACTCTTAATCCCTATGTAGGTTGATTCATTCCCCAATATAATCAATTCCACAAGTTACCCATATACCTAAGGGGGATGTGTGCCTTTGTCAACATCTTCATCAACCCATATACATTATAATATCATATCTTTAGGTACATGACAAAACGAAGGAAGGGATCTTTTTAGAAACAAAATAAATTAGCAATCAAGGGAGGGATGATGAATCCATAGAAGCACTAATGGAAACACACTTTACTTTCGGACTTAAACAATTTGAGGAAAAAACCCAATGTTGGAAATAACAAGAAAGGTCGAATAAAAACCTTTGATATAATACAAAAAGAAACAAGGGAGGATCCGATTGCAAAAAGCCAACCTTAGTTGGAGGATATCTTGGCGGGCACCAAGAAATCTAAAACTGTTTAGATGTTAGCATTTCCTAGAATATTAGAGGGCTCAATGCCCAGAGAAAAAGAAGGTTCTTAGAAAGAACGGTTGTAAATACATGCCCTAGGTTATTTTGCTCCAAGAAACAAATCTGAATGAGGAGGCAACATAGCAAATTGGAAGATGGCTAGGTGGCTCAAGATGGATCTTATAGGTGTAGGAGCTAGAGGTATGACAAGAGGTCTCACGATCCTTTGGAACCCGAAGGTGGATATCACCACAAGTCTACATCGCATAACTAGATGGAATACCTGGTTGTTGGTAAAAAGATGAAGGAAAGCTTTTCACTTATCAACTGCTATGATCCCCAAGCTCAGGGGAAGGAGGAGGAAACTTAGGATCACATCCTTCAGATTATTGAAAAATAAAGGCATAGAAAGTGGATTGTGGGAGGTCACTTCAATGCTAGATTAATTAGCAAGGAAAAGAAAGGTGTGCACCCTAACTCTCTAGGAGATAATAGCTTTATTAGATTCATTAAAAGAGATGACCTTTGGGATATGAAAACCAAAAAGTGCTGGTTCACTTGGAATAATAGCAAAAAAGGAAAGGAAGCGATCACGGAAAGGCTTGATAGATTCTTGGCTTCTAAAAACTGGGGCGAACAAAACAGAGCTTTAGAAACATAAGTTCTATAAGAGAGTGTATCTGATCACTGGCCTATTGCTCTCAGGTTGAAGGAGAATTCTAGACACAAGAAAAACGATATCATGCTTGAAAAGATGTGGTTGGAACACCCAGTGTTCGAGGGTATGATTAAAGAGGAGTGGGACAAGCCTAGATCTAGGTATGGGACCAATATTTTCCTTCCAACTCAGAAGCTCAGGGATATGAAAGGTAAGATCAAAGTTTGGAATAAGGGAGTTTTTCATAACATTTTCAAGCAGGGGGAGGAACTAGAATTAGCCATGGACCAGATATATAAAAGAATAATGGAGGAAAGTATTTTAGGTTTTTTGAGTGAAGAAGAACAAGGTCTTATAGATCAACTGAATGACATCTACAAGAAACAAGAAATCTTTTGGACACTGAAATCGAGAGCCAAGTGGATTAAGGAGGGAGACAAAAAATCCCAATTTTTCCATATGGTTAGCAAGATCAAAAGACAACTTCATTGGGAGATTAGAAAACCTGAATAGAGAGATAGTGGATTGTTCCCAGGAGATCATAGAGACTCTAACTAGGCACTTTTAGCTATCTCTTGCTGAAGAAGATGCTGACAGAAGAGAGGCACATGATCTCTTCCTCAACAACATTTCTAGGAATTTCTTTTAAGCTCAAAATGAGGATCTCTAGAAGCCCATAGCCTTGGAAGAAGTGAAAGCCTCCCTTTTTGACATGGCAAGAGACAAGGCTCTAGGCTCAGATGGTTTCTTGGCTCTCTTCTTTCAACACTTTTGGGAGCTTATGGGCACAAAGCTACTTGAAGTGGTGGAGGAATCTAGGATCTCTCAATTGATCCACAAAATTAAGAATGCTACGTTCTTGGCCCTCACTCCAAAGAAAAAAGAAGCTAAGAAATCTGAAGATTTCAGACCCTTTTTTCTCTGCAACACAGTCTACAAAGTGATTTCAAATGTTATTGCGAACAGGTTAAATAAAATCTTGCCCCCAATTATCTTTGATTATCTTTGTAGAACAAGGGGTTTTTGTGGAAGGCAAACAAATCTTGGATGAGATTGTCATGGTTCATGAGCTCATTCATTCTTTGAGTAGTAGTAAAAGTGAGGGCTTTTGATTAATTAGGATTTCTTGAATCAAATTTTAGGGAGATTTGTTTTTGATGAAAGTTGGAGAAAGTGGGTTAGAAGTTGCTATGAGTCAACTAAATTCTCGGCTCTCGCCAATGGATCCTCATAAGGCTTTTTTGATAGTTCTAAAGGGCTAAGGCAAGTAGACCCCTTATCTCCCTACCTCTTTATCATCATGGTAGAAGCTTTGGGTCACTACATCAAAAACCTTAAACACAACAATTTGGATCCCAGGATGTCCAGGGGATATCACTCTAGATGAGGATTGAGATGGGTTGTATGCCTATGCAGAAGCAATATTGAATAAGATAGAGAATAGAGGAATTGATAGAACTAGAACAAAAATTACATTAATTTGTGTGTTCTATACATGGCATTCTCTTGAGAAAGATGTATGGTTGTCTACTTTACTACTATTTGCTTGCTAACTAATGCTACAGAGATGTATACATAGATACAATACGATGAAGACTAAGGAGTTGTTATGGAAGTTGAACTATTTGGGCTTCCATGTGTGACTCATCTTTCAGCAATTACATGGCTTGATTGACATGCAAGCGGTATACTAATAGATGTTGCGACATAATGTGAACCTTGGAAGTGCCACATGGCATGGCGCAACATATCCACGTCGCCAATGTGTAATCTGGAGGCTCAACGTAGAGGCCGAGTTGTGTGGTATGTTTGGAGGTGGTGTGCCATTGGCCAATACTGTGTAGAGGTTATGCACATGGCGTGAAGTGGGGCAGCCTTGTTTAGGTGGTGTAGGATGTGCAAAGTTTGTGCCATGTGGAATGTGGAGCTGCAACAAATTGCGTTGAGATAGATTATCTGCATTTTTGGCTTGGGGCATGTTGCCCCTCAACCACATACATGCTTAGCCTTTGAAACTTATGCGCTCTGTGCCGATCGGGCAAAGTGCATGGTGTTGTCTTCTAAGTTGGGGGACATGGATCCTAGCACTGCATAGGAGGCACAATTGCGCTTAGGTGCTTGAAGTGTAGAGGTTGCCTTTGGAGTTGTGCAACATAATTATTGGTGTTGCTTGGGAGGTGCATGAAGCTGGGAGCTGCGTATAGTTGCTTTAAGCATTAGAGATTGTGTGACATGTTCCCTAGCACTGTGCGGGAGGCCCATGATGCAAGGGGCTGCGTGGGAGGTACATGATGTAAGGGGCTGTGTGGAGTGACCAAGGCAATCAAGGTGAAAGCGCAAGGTGGTGCAGCTGTGCTTTGATCACATAGACAAAGGATTAAGGGATTCCCAGCTTCTATGATGGAGAGAAGCATAGTTTGTGGATGATACCATGTTGTTTTCTACTCCTTATCACCAAAAATTTAGGGAAATTAGAGATGCGTTGGATGTCTACTGAAAGACCCCGTGTCAAACGGTGAACAAGAAGAAATCTATTATTTTTCCTTAATTGCAATCAGCAAGAGTGAAATTTCTTGAGTAGACAACTTGGCATTGCTAAAGAGAAATTTTTGAACAACTATCTGGGCATTCCTATGTTCAATGGGAATCTAAAAACCCAGATATGGAACACTTTAGTGGATAAATCAGAGCCAAGTTCCCGTTGTGGAAAGGTAATTGGCTCTCATTGGTAGATAGAACTATTATGATCAAAGTGGTGCTTCAAGTGGTTCCCAATTATTGGATTTCTCTTCTTCAGATGCCCAGAGGTGTCATTAAGGAGATCAATACCATTTTGAGAAACTTCTTTTGGCAAAGATCCTTGATCAAATACAAATTTCCCCTGGTGGCTTGGGACAAGGTATACATTCCTTGGGGAGCTGGAGGGTCAGCTTTCACAATATGAAGTTAGGCAATAAAGCTCTTCTGGCTAAAACTCATTTGGCGAGTGTATAAAGACAATGATAAAGGGCAGAGTAAAGTCTTGTGAAGCAAAGCATCTAGAGGTGGATGATCCACAATATTTTTTAACAAAGACAACTGTCCCAAAGGCTCAACAATCTGGAATGGTATGCTTTGTGCAAAGTATGTTATTAGAGGATATTTTTTTTTTGGAAGCTTAAAGTAGGAACCAAAGTGGAGTTCTAGAATGAGACATGGATTCATAGCACACCAGTTTGCCAAGACCTGAACTTGAGAAACCTCAAGGCTCAAGCAATGCAAAAATGGGGAATTAAGGTCTAGAATTGCGGGGTGGAAGATTTTCAAGAAGGTATCGTCACGACAAAATGGAGAGGTTTTAGAGAGCTTCACGACGCTGAAGAGCTGTTTGTGCTCAAGATGAATGAGCTTTTAGCTAGCATCAAGATCCTCATCCCTATCACGGAGGAGGAAGATTCTCTGGGATGGGATCACAAGGTTGCCAAGGGATATACCTCTCTCAAGAGAGGCAAAATCCTGGACCAAGAGTGGACTGGCAGAAGATTTGGAATTCTTGAGTGTGGCCTAAGGCTAGAATGTTCATGTGGCTGGCCATGCATGGAAAAATTCTCACAGGGGAACATCTCAAGAGCAAGGGGTTCACGAGTTCGAGCAGGGTCCATCTTTGTGAAAATGAGGAAGAGAGTATTAATCACCTCCTTCCGTATTGTCCTTTTTCTAGATAAGTTTGGGATCATTTCATTGAGAGCTTCAATTGTAAATGGGTGGTCGTAAAGATATGGAGATGCAAATGGCTCACTGGGAAATTCCCATTGCTCTGAATATCTGAAGAGACATATGGCATGTGGCACCAGCTACGATCTGCTGGAAGCTATGGCTTGAGAGAAATTCGATGATTTTTCATAGTAGGAAAAGAGAAGCTTCATACATTTGGGAAGGGATGAAAAGAAACATCACTGAAATTGTTTCCAAAGATGGGAACATAAAGAGCAAAGATGTCAACCCAGGTGAGATGGAGATTCTTAGTAGTTGGCTGCAAATCAGGGTGGCCTTTGACAAGATGATAGGAAAAAAGAAAAAGGTGACAGAGCAAGGGGGTGTGATAATCCACCAAAAAGCTGGAGCAAACTCAACTGTGATGGAGCTTTGAAACAGAATTTTGGTGAATCTGGGCTGGGATGCCTCATCAGAAATCACAGTGGGAAAATCATCGTTTTTGGGGCTTTGTACACTGGGAAGAACTCTAACAACATGGCAGAAGGGTTGGGTCCTATTATGGACTTAACCTTGGCCTTGCAAAATGGCATTAAGAAATTAAATATTGAAGGAGACTCCCAAATTATTATCAATGGAGCCAAAACGGGAAAGATGAACAACTGGAGAATGCAGAGTATTATTGAAGAGGTTACGAATCTCAAAGCTATCTTCATGGAAATTAAGTTTCAGCATAGCTATAAAAGTAAAAATAAAGCAGTAGATTGGTTCGCTAATTATGGGTTAGTTTGCAAGACAAAGTTATTGAAGGCAGCCAAAAGGATTTGGAGGAGAACCCCTAATATAGGAATCTGATGATTATTGTCCCATCGGATGATAAAAGGAATGGCAAGATGGTTGGGAACTATGCACCAGGGTTGTTATGAATGGGCCTATGTTCAGACGTCCTATCAGTTTTACCTGGTTATTGGTTGACGAGTGGATTAGTCTTCACTTAAATGTTTTGTTCTGGAAGAGTGAGTCTATGATCATGAGAAGGAACGTAGGGGCCAACATTAATCTCAAGAAGAGGTACATTAACTTTTTCAATTTTTTGATTCACTCCAAATATAGTAGAAGTTATTGGAGAGACATGAGGGGTAGTAAGGAAGCAATTGATTTCAGTTTTCTGTTTTTTTCTAAGGTAATAAGAAATGCTTTGTTTCTTCTCTCTTTGTTTAATTGTATTTCGATTAATAGTGATAAGCTTGCTTTCAATAAAATTGACCTCGAGAGATAGCCCATCACTGAGGATACTGGATTGTTCAAGGCTTACTTTTCTTTTCTGGATGTTAGTGTTATTTTTAATTTACCAGGGATGCAAAAATCCAGATTTGCCATTCTCGCAGCCTGTGTAAAGATAACAGACATGTCAGCAGCTCGAGCTTTGGCAACTCCCATATTCTCTCCAAGAAAATGCATAGCAAGTTTCCAAAGATAACCTGGAGCCACGTTTTGCAAATAAGATCACGCTGAATACTGAAAAAACTGCTGCGGTTATAGTTTCTCTGTGTATCGTTCTTTAGGCTATTGTGGTTACTCAGTTTTATAGAATCAACATTTGGCATTTTTACTCTTAGCCTTCTTTAGCAGATTCAAAAGTCGCAGTTTACTCTCACTGGAAAAGCTGGCATATGGGTGTTCCTACCATTTGGAAAAAGCAGGTGATTTTGTATAGCAAGTGTAGTCATGGGAATCGTGCTAGCTGGCGCTCCACATGCTGTCTTATTTATTATAGTCTGTGGCAACGAGCTGAGCATCTCCTAAGATTGAATGATAGTGTGGATTGCACTTGAAAGCCTAAAATTTCTGCTGCTGTGAGCAGGATCATCCAACTTTAAAAGGCTATGGCATTGCAAGTCCTTTCCTCCTGGTTTCTAGCTTTAGGACATCGTCTTAATGGGGGCACAACAAAGAGATAATAACAACAGATTGTGTGAAAGGAGCCGATGCCACTACAGGTGCAGCAGAATGGTTTGCAAGTCTGACCAACTTGCTGTGTGGCAGGTTAACAATGAGGAGGATAACTTGAGTCAATAGGGAGATAATAAGGAGATTGATGTTAAAACTTTGCTTTGACCAAACCAACCCATCTTTCTCCAAGTTGTGCTGCATCGTGAGCGGCTTAACAACTTAATGAGACGGGAAGCTGAGGAGGACTTTAAACGTGTTTGGTATGGTAGTGAGCTCCCAGATGTGAATAACACAAACCTGAAGTTGAATAATGTGGATGAGAGGAGGTTTCAGGCCCATGTGGTAAATGGAAGGCGCTTGATCTCCAGGAGAAATCATGGTGAAGATGGGAATATGATGCTCATACTGTTGTTTGTGCTAGCACTGATAAGGACGGCATTGGAGGAAGGCATCTGAATGATGGCAGAGACAGTTACAGCAACGGCAACAAGAGAAAGCTGGAAGTGATGTTGGTCTGGGCAATACTTGGAATTGTCATACCAACAGTAGTATTCTGGCAGAAAATATGGGAAGGAAGTGCAGGATGTCTCACAATAAGAGGGCAAAGTCCATTGCCCTAGAAGAAACATCTCTTAGCAACAAGCTCCACCTGGTGTTGTCCGACATCCATTGGGGACTCCAAGATAACACTATGGAACTCAAGGCGAGCAGGACTGTTTTTCAGACTCAGAGCCAGCTCATGCATACCATTACCCGAGAATTTGGCATCATTTAAAAACGATCGAGTCACTCGGTGCACTGATGGCAAGAAGAATGCAGCGGCCCTCTCTCTCACCCTGAAGAATATTGTGAACACACTTAACCATCTTGAAAAAGAGATGGATAAGCTCAATGGCAAAGTCACCATGCTGGAGAATATCGCAAAACAGTCCACAAACAAGGATTGGAAAATGCTAATCTGAAGCAGAACCTCTTCAATTTGTCCCAAAATATGCATTGCATTAGCAAGCATATCCACCACATGAAAGAGGAGAAGACTGAAAACAAAGGCAACCAGAAGATCCCCACTTCCTATATGAGGATGAGGGGAAATCTTAACGTTACTTTCTTTGATTTGCACGCTGTTGGCGTAGGAGTGCTTTTCTGGTTCATAAATGCCATTCTCACAGCCTAGTTTTTGTGTCTGGTTGTCTCGTGGCCTTACGGTCTCTTTCAAGGCTTTATTGGGTGACTGCCTCCTTTTGCACCTGTTGTTACTTGCTTTTCTATCAAGAAAAATTTTTAACCTTAGCCAAAAAAAAAGAAAACTCAGGCCTTGTCTGAAAAATGTGGTCTGGAATGCTCTCAACCAGAAGAAAATGACAAACAGAAACTGAAAGCTTAAAAACCTTTGGTGAATACTTTATCACAGATCAGAGAAAATTTTGTATCTGAAAGACTAAGGCCAACAGGAAAAGTGATTGAACTCGGACTTGTCTTCAGCATTTGTGGAGCAAACTTGAGATTCACTCTCTAAATTCCTAACAAACAGCAATGTGAGATTTTCAGCAGAGGTGAGGAAATCAATATCCTAGTAAGCACAATCCATAGGTACTTATGTCGAATTTAAATAAATGTTACTCCTCAAGGTCCTTAAATATTCTTTCCATTCTTCATGTTGGTTTGCAAATTGCATGCTTTCATAAAAAGGACAAAAAACTAAATCTACCGTTAAACCCAAAGTCCTCACAGATTCTCTCTCCACCAGAGAGCTTCCAATTGAAAATGACCTCTTTAGAGTTGCTGTACCTGAAATGGGGCCTTAGTCAAAGGTAGAGTAAATGTGAGATTATGCCAAGTGTCACTGGCCCATGATTCTTAACTAGAGTGTTTAAATTACTATGAGGAGGTGTTAAAGAATAGGTAAATAAATTAGTACTATTTTATTTTCCCACCAAAGATACCTAGGGTATGAGACTCTAGGCCCGCAAAAAAATTGAGTTAAAAATCAGTCACCAATAGCATAACACACATCGGGACCTCAAAATAAAAAAAGTATATTATCATACTGCACCCCACAGGAACAAAGGATGCCAAATCACAAGCCATAGTGTCAATCTGCATTATTCAAGGATGATAGCAAGGTTCTAAGAACCTCCAGGATCACAGCTCAGCACCATCATTCTTATCTTTTGGCACCAAAAATCCAATCTCGTTGATACCTCTCATACCATTATACTCTCTACCAATGCCCATAACTTCTATTTCTTCAGAAATTTGAGTAAAATTTTGGGACAGAGGGCAAATTAAGGTGTCATTTTAGAATTGCAAGAATGATAAAAACTTGCGAGGCAGTTCTTGACCACACACGCATTTTCCATAATCTGTACCCACACTTCACAGAGGAGTGCAGAGAAGAAGTATATAGTCTCTCAATCATGAAATGTAAAGAAGATATCTCAGCCTATTCAAAAGATACTTATGCCTGTCTTTCCTATTTCAGTTCCATATGAATGCAGATTATAGAGGCCTAGTCAAAATGCATAGAGCACAATTTCCTAAAAAAGGAAGCCATGCATAATTTCCATCAAACAATTGGAATGCTGGCAAAGCCCAATTCTCTCCTCGCCTAGGATGAAGATTTCCATCCAAGCAGAAAGATAAGGAAATAACTCCCAGATTGATACTCATTTAAACTTTCCCACACTCGTATTGTTATTGCTTGTCCTTAAAAGTTAAAAACAGGATCAGAAAGTAAAAACTTTACAGCCTTTCACAATCATATGAAACAGAAGCAGCCTTTTTACCTATTCTTTTGATCTTACCCTTTCTTACACACTCAGTCAGATGATAAAGAGAGAGACACGACCAGATGCAGTATTTAAGCATTTATGCTTTCTCTATAATTGTTCTGCTTATATTATGAGTTATGCAGAGCTATAGAGGCAGAATTGTTCCTCACATCCAGCAGCCAATTCTTCTAGTGACACTGCATACCTTTCACAGTAAATACCGATTTTAATAAGATTCATGTGGTTTTAAAGTTATATGCAGACCCTTTCTTTTTCTCTCTCTCCGGCCTTCTTTAAACCACTGCTATATCATGCAGTTGCATATAAAAGAAGAACAATATCACGGATACCACTTCTTCCCTTTTCTCCAGACGTTATGAAAGACTCAAGTTTATATAATAAGTTTATCACATTATCATAGGTCAGAAGAGTTGGTCAGCAGATAAACACAAAAGGCTGCCACCATTGGTGGAGAATCAACCGTAACAACAAAATCCACCATTTCCTTTAAAGCAAATGTTATGCCAGTTTGTTAGATTACATAACTTTCTCCTCCTAATGCTTCAATCTATGATGACGGAATGGACAGGCCCAGCCTCATCCTCTTTTCCCTCTGCAGAGTCAGACACATCAAAGACTGGGGAGGGGGGTGGAAAGTGCTGCCGCAAATGGTCTTTATACAGATCTGCAGATATTCTAACCTCCTTGTGTTTTCTTTGACTCGGTACTGGGTCCTCCCATGGTTGATTTTGCAATTTGCATCTTTTACCACCACATTTGTGTCCACCTGGTATGAGGTCCCTGCAACTGCCACCATGTTGGTTGAAAAGAGGTTGTGGACCACATCGTACATATTTCTTCTCCCATATGTCATTCCTGGGTCTTTTCATCATTAATTTCACCAGTTGCTGGGTTGTGAAGACATCATTAGCATCCATCTCCCTACTAACGTTTACACAATCCTTATGCCTTCCTCTTATGGATTACCAGCCTTTACCAACCTTCACACAATCCATAAGCTGTCCCCTTAGTGCATCAAATTGAATTATCTGGTACAGAGTAGTGCAGAATTTTTCCACGAGATTATGCATCATGTTGAATTAGCTGGTACAGAGCAGTGCAGAATTCTTCCATGCAATTATACGTGTTGGGGCCTTTCTCTTCCTTTTTGGTCCTTCAATCACCCATTAGTTTTTCTCTTTTAACTGGAGTTCCAGGGCGGGAACAGTATGCATCAGTATACCAGATTTATGGGGAAAATCTGCTATTTCCTTCCCTTATTCATTGTTTCTTTTCTTTGAAGAAGAGGCTGGGTTCAGTCCATGAATGCAGATAGACATGCAACAATTCTTCACCTTCGTCTTTTCTTGATTGCTGCTATAAGACTAACTGTGAATGTGAGAGAGACAAGAGATGAATAAGTAGACACTGCCTGTACTATTCACCACCTATGCAAGCCTATCATATCAAAGGCTTGTGGGGAATGAATGCCCTGTGTGAGCTTTAATTATGGAATCAGCTCTCCTCTTTTGTAATTATGTTCTACTTTTTATGGAATGCTCGGAGGTAGGGGACTTGGCGGAGGGGTGTGGGGCAGGGCGGTGGGTTAGGGACCATGCACCCCTAGATAGGAGCTTTAGGGCGGGTTTGGAGTATTTAGAGTTCCAGAATTTATCAGGGACCCCCTTAGAACTTAGAATACCTATCCGAAGATTTGCAGCAAGGTCTGCCACCTATACCAATCCCCCATTTTGTGCAGGATGTTGATCCTTTCTAGCACCTACCTGCCATTTTATTTCTTCAACTAAGACCTTGAGTTGCCTTGAGTTTACTTGACCAACCTTCATTGCTTGAATCGATATTTGTGACTCGCCTTCAATGTCAAGGTGCTTCTACCCTCTTATTACCACAATCTGTTATGCCTTTGACCATTGGTTATTGGTGCCTTTGCCCAAATCTATAGCACAAATCTATAGCGGGTATCCGTCCCCCTCTCTATATATGCCCCTACCCTCAGTCGTGCCTGGGTTTCCTATTGCAGTGCCATCTGTGTTTAACTTTACAAAATCCTGTGATGGTGGGAACCCCTTGGTTTTTGACTTTTTTCGTCTATTTGATCTAGTTCCCATTATTAGGCATTACATTGTTTTTGAATTTAAGTCTTCTTTTGGCCATTAAATTGGTGTCTCTTATTGTGATTAAAATAGGTTCTAGCAAATTGCCTAGAGTGAGTAATAATGTCCTTGATACCATTACATTGCCAATTAGGGAATCCACTTTTATTGGTGGTGTTGTTGAGCTTAAGATACACACATAGGGAGGAAAGAGAGTTTGAGGTAGGTGATTGGGTTACAAATAACTATCATTAAGAAAACAATGCCTAAGGAAAACTTTCTCGAATTTTTTATGGGCCTTATCAAACAGTAATATGGCAGAGGCTAGAGGGTGACAAGCCCAAAGCAGTGGACTATGTTCACTGTCCCCCCCCCCCTACTAAAAAATGTGTAGAGGTGCTTGTGTGATTTGTTGGTCCCTTTGTCTTTGGACCATTAACCAATGTGCATCATGAGTTAAAAGGTCATATGGAAAAAATACTTTTGAGTCTTACGTAGTGAAAATCCCACAAATATAAAATACTAAACAATAAAGAGATTAAGCCCAATGACACATAGAGTAGGTCTTCCACAAGAGGGAAAATGCCCATTCAATTCGCATGATTAATCTGATTTGACTGCTGGTGGACGTTTATTCGTTTTTTTAGCACTTTAGGTATGCAATATCATTTTGAATTTAAGTGTAGCTTTAATAGGATTGTTCAAGTCGAGGTGCAGAAATTTCTGACTGATTCTAGTTTGTCTGTTTATCTCATATTCTGTGGTTGAATCATTTTCTTTGCTTGAGAAAAATATTTAGCAGTATAAGGATCAATTGGATGGTTTGATCAGAATAAAAATGACTTGAGTTCTTTGGTAGCATTTTCCTATCTACAGTTCTGGGCATGTCATAAATTTTCACTCTTCTTAGAAAGGAGTCGTGATTTTTGTTTCTTCTTTTACCCCCAGGCATCTCTCACTCTTCAATAGATGTTAGGCTAGATAGAGTAGGCTCTCTGCTCACTTACGTCCATTGGAGAGGGTAGTTCACTTTGATTTGTCCGAATCTGATTGGGTGATTCGTTTTGAGTTGTCTTAATTTTGATTCAGCTATTCGTACAGCTGTTTCTTCTAATGCTGCCTGTGTATTCTTCCTGTCTGAACCCTTCTAGTTTGTGACATAACATTTATTCTTTAAGAATGTACACAAGTAGGAATCCTTCAATTGATTCTGGGGAACTGACCCTGCTTTAAGCAAAACTGGCTGGAGATTGTGTAATGTTTCTGGACAGCTGTTAAAAAACCATCGTGTTCATTGGTTAAGCCAATTTTCTTGCCAACACAAATTGGATCGTAATAGTAAAATATGGTTGGTTATGTGTCATCTTGTAGGTATTTCTTATGCTCATTTGCTCATCAGAAATTTCCATTGGAGGTGATGTTTTCTTCTTAAACTAGTTGTTGCAGTGCTTCATCTAATCCCACTATCTTTTGTCCTTACCTTTAGATATTTGTAGGTGCTATAATTAACTAAAATGTGCCTTTTGTTATGCTGTAATGTGAGCATGATGCTTCTTCTGGCCAGTCTTTTGGTGTTCTCAATCCCCTAAACTGGATACAGACATTGTAAGATATAAAATTGAAAATGAATCCCTGTATGCGAAACTTTGTGGTGTTTTGTGCTCAAGGGTTACAAAACTCTGCAAAATGTATGGTGTTGTGGAATATCAGAAGTGTATGAATGATTGAATCTAGATTGGTAAACAGTGCCTAGTATGTGTTTATGAAAGATGGAATTCACATAACTTGCCATATCTATGGTATCTAGCATAGTTACAAAACTTGATGGAAATCACCAAAAACTAACGGGACTCTGAGTTTCAGAGCTTGGCGAGTAACTTGTGAGTTTCAGCATAAAGTTTTTTTTTTTCTTTTCTCAATTCTTTTGTTCTTGCCATGGATTTGAAGAATCTTTGAACAATTTTCCAGCTTGTGTGAATGGATCATTGTCGGATTTGAAGGATTTTTAAGCTGCTGCCATATTATGATAAATATGAGGTGCATTACTAACAACGTTTCCTACTTATAAAGACATTCAAAATTCAAACCGTGATATACACAGGCAATCTGTTTTTGGTCTCAATATATTAGAGTCACTTAATGTGAATAAGCTATTTGTTTTAGCCTATATGCTATATTGTAAATAGCTGCTGCAGGCAAGATGGACTTGGGCTTAGCTTTTTGAGAGACTGATTTCTTCTGCCGTGATGCAGTGGACTTCTGAGTTGTAGATGCCAACTGTTTTGCCTCAACAATGGGTGAAAATTTGAGGTCCTGCGAGGCATCATTCTGAGTCTATGAAAATCTTGTCATTTACAGCTATATTAGAAATGGTGCAGCAGTTGTAGCAGCGTCTGAAGATGCTATGTCATTTCCAGTTATATTAGAACCTGTTGCTGCAGTTGTAGCAGCCACACCTGCTTTTTTGTTGGTCTTTTTTTGTCTCCCATATATCATTTCACAGTCAAACTGTTCTTCATTTAGGAAAAAAAAAAAAACACACCAAACTCAAGAAACTTAGAAAGTGATTTTAAAATTCTACCATTAGAATGTATTAAATGCCACTGCATTGTACTCTTTTTTGACCTAAAACTAATAGAAAATTAAACCTCTGTTTCTCTAAATTCATTTTATATGCTATTCAACAGTATTTTACATGTTATTTACATTCATTTTATGAATTTAAACATTTTTTTAATATGCCGAGTTTTTTGCCGAGTTGCGAGTCAGAGTCAAATTTTTTGGCAGCTGAGTTTTTTTCCGAGTCCAAATTTTTGAACTGTGGTATCTAGAACAAAGTTAATGATTATTTGTCTATTTTTTTGTAGCAGGTACAGTTTGATGAGAAGATGACTTCATTCTCAGTGATTCGAAAGAAGACCCCTTTTCAAAAGCATAGAGAAGAAGAGGAGGCTAAGAAAAAGGTACTCAAGTCATTGACTTTGACATTTAGTCACGAAAGAAAATATTATATGTTTTGTCATTTGTTTTGGTCATTAATCTAACTTCTATTATTTTCACTTGAAATGCAGAGAGCGGACGAAGAAGCAGCTCGCTTATATGAAGAATTTGTTGAATCTTTCAAGGCAGATGATATGCCTGGTGGAAAAGCATTTGTACGGGGAGGAACTATCAATCCCGATGATCGGTCAAAGGCTGGAATAGAAGGTTTGTGTGAACATGTAGTCAGGTGTTTTGTTGCCCAATTGGTCTGTTTCTACCTTGTTAACAAAGGGGTTTTTTATTTATTTCATAATAACAGGCTCGTCATCCAAAGATGGGGCTTCTGGTTCAAAGAAAGGAAGCAGGTATTTGCACAGATACTGGATTATTGCTAATGCTTAGCATGCATTTGTTAGAAAACATCAGGCTCTTAAAACTAATGTGGGCTGATTGAAGTTCGAACATATTATCCCACACAGTGCAACCTGCCATTTTTGCACTGCTAATAATTCTCAACTTTTGAGTAATCTAAGTAAACTTTAAGGTAGAAAAGGGAGATGCAATTTTGCTCTGGAACGTGCAGATTTGTTATCATTCCGGGCCCTTTTCTTGGGCATTGTTGACCTTGTCATATGCTCAGAGCATTAATAACCTTTTTCGTATTATCTGTAAAATGTCGATTCATTGATCCTGGATTTCCTAGGAGCGAATATTTTTTCCTTGCATTTGGGTTTGCTTCATTTATGCGTGAAAGTTCAGCATACAAACATGCTCAAGCTGTTGCTGTTTACAACCATAGTGTCTTATCACTGTCTTATGACCTTCACGGAGAACCTTGGGACTCATATTGTGTAGCTGTCCATGCTTCTCGTATCCTATTCTAATAATTTATTATAATTTAGCAATCCAATATTTCAGTCTACTTAGCTCTGGATATTTGTTATTCATATATTCAGTGGGTGCAATAAGTCAGATGGTTACCAACTTACCGTTAAATTAAAGACCTGCCAAAGTCTGGGGGGTGCACATATCCCAAGAAGCCAATGTGTCCAAGTTACACACCCTCACATTGAGTATGGCAAGACAGGTGTGCCAAGCATCCTGTGGTTTCCCAGCTGTGTTGAGGGTACCCTGCGGATGGGGTGCATTTTCCCATCTACCCTTGGAGGCTTCCAGGTTGAAAATAAAAGTAAGTTTTTTTGAAAAAATGAAAACAACAAAAAAAAAGTGGTAAGACATGAATTCATTACCTGAAAGCTTATCTACAACGATACCTCTGTTTCACTCATTACAGGATCTTATGTTTATTTTTGTTCTGTAACTCAGTAAACACTCACACCAACCAAGGCGTGCATGAACCAAGCTTAGAATGCTGTCTAGCTTGGAAGTACTGTCTGAGGAGTATCTATTCCTTAACAATTCACACAAGAATTGCAGTTAGCCTTGTTTGCTTTTTTGGCATGAATTAACACAGGTGTTTTATTATGGGGAGCGTGGATGGTGGGGTTTGAACCTGGTTGAAAATAATGGCAATCTCTATATCTTACCTTGATGCCATGGACTGTTGGACACTTAATAATCTTATTTTGGATGCTATTTGGTGCTGTATTTTTTTCATGAAGTGAACTGTTTGGGTTGATTTTAGGCTTCTTGAAGCCAAAGATTTGACCACCCTACTGCTGCAAGTGGGGCACATTGTTGGAAGGTTCTTTTATATAGAGGAATGCAGTTTTTATTTTATCATCTCCACATTTCTGAGGCCATTTTTCAATTTGAAATGTCTATTTTTCATAGTTGAGGCTAAACATTTTCATTAGGGGACATCCCTTCTTAACAGTTGGATGTTGATTTCTACCGTTTGGAGGCAGAGGGCTACAATTTTCTGTCACATAGAATTTCACATGTTGGTTGATTTCCAAATTGTCTAGTTGGTAGGAGTTTTTAATGTTTTTCTCAAATTAAACCCAAAGATCTCATTCTGGCAGTGCATGAGTGTAATTAATGTTTGAAATAGAGGGTGCTTATAAACACAAAATATGTTCTTTGTGGTGAAGAGCCATTCCTGAGTAAAAACACATTTGTTGGGTTCAATTTTAGATGGTATATGGTATGAAATTTTGCAAAGGTACACTCGAAATTTTGGACTTGGGGAGGGAAACGAGATGCAAAAAACCATTTGTTCGTGATGAAGGGAAAATATCAATTTTGTTTGTGTTTATCTGATTGGAGGCACATCTACTGTTCTTCCATCTAGTTCTCTGTTCAGAAATGAACCCTTCAAAAAAGATGTAATGTTTCCTCTGTTACATTCTTATTTGACAATGAATGAGGATAAAGAAGGCAGTTCTATCGCTCCTTTTTTAGTGCATATGGTATCCTTTTTTGAGTAGCACAATCTCGTTATTTTCTTGAGAATGTACATTGACAAATACCTCTACACCTTCCTCTTGGACAAGGAGAAGGCAAACGTTGAAAAATATCTTGAGCCACTTTGATGTGCATGGGTAACGGATGAATTGATCGATGGATGAATTGATACCAGGAAAAAACCTTTGTTGAATGCAATTTTTTTTGTTTCCTTCTATAACTTATTCCTTGAGTTCCATTGATTGCACTCAAGAACTGCCATTTATTACTCAAAGATTTTGTGTGAGGGATAGAGGATGATCAAACCTCTAATGTTGTGCAGGTCATTATAGGCAGCTCTTGCATGTGAAGTTGTAAGTTTGCTTCTCCAATAGAAGTACAAAGGATTTGTAAGCAGTGTGCTTCTCTCTTGGTTTTGGAGCATTAGTGATTTTGGATACATTTACAGAATATTCTCTCAAAGTTGCATCTTTGACGCAATCGTTAAAACAAGGTTTCTACTTGGATTGAAGGTTTTGGGGCCCAGTTTAGGGCATGCTTATTGGTCAAGTGTTGAGAGAACTCACATTATCATGCCTTAGTGTATGATCTGTCGTAGACAGACTGTCCCCTAAAGCACAATCTTGTTATTTTCTTGAGAATTTACATTGACAAATACCTCTACACCTTCCTCTTGCACAAGGAGAAGGAAAACGTTGAAAAATATCTTGAGCGACTTTGATGTGCATGTGTAACGGATGAATTGATACCAGGAACAACCGTTTGTTAAATGCAATTTTTTTTGTTTCCTTGTAAAACTTATTTGTTGAGTTCCATTGATTGCACTCAAGAAGAACTGCCATTTATTACCCAAAAGTTTTTGTGCGAGGGATAGAGAATAATGAAACCTCTAATGTTGTGCAGGTCATTGTAGGCAGCTCTTGCATGTGAAGTTGTAAGTTTGCTTCTCCAATAGAAGTGCAAAGGATTTGTAAGCAGTGTGCTTCACTCTTGGTTTTGGAGCATTAGTGATTTTGGATACATTTACTGAATATTCTCTCAAAGTTGCATCTTTAACACAATTGTTAAACCAAGGTTTCTACTTGGATTAAAGGTTTTGGGGCCCAGTTTAGGGCATGCTTATTGGTCAAGTGTTGAGAGAACTCACATTATCATGCTTTAGTGTATGATCTATCGTCGACAGACTGTCCCCTAAAGCACAATCTCGTTATTTTCTTGAGAATTTACATTGACAAATACCTCTACACCTTCCTCTTGCACAAGGAGAAGGCAAACGTTGAGAAATATCTTGAGCGACTTTGATGTGCATGGGTAATGGATGAATTGATCGATGGATGAGTTGATACCAGGAACAAACCTTTGTTGAATGCAATTTTTTTTGTTTCCTTCTATAACTTATTCCTTGAGTTCCATTGATTGTACTCAAGAACTGCCATTTATTACTCAAAGATTTTGTGTGAGGGATAGAGGATAATCAAACCTCTAATGTTGTGCAGGTCATTATAGGCAGCTCTTGCATGTGAAGTTGTAAGTTTGCTTCTTTAATAGAAGTACAAAGGATTTGTAAGCAGTGTGCTTCTCTCTTGGTTTTGGAGCATTAGTGATTTTGGATACATTTACAGAATATTCTCTCAAAGTTGCATCTTTGACGCAATCGTTAAACCAAGGTTTCTACTTGGATTGAAGGTTTTGGGGCCCAGTTTAGGGCATGCTTATTGGTCAAGTGTTGAGAGAACTCACAATATCAAGCCATAGTGTATGATCTGTCGTAGACAGACTGTCCCCTAAAGCACAATCTTGTTATTTTCTTGAGAATTTACATTGACAAATACCTCTACACCTTCCTCTTGCACAAGGAGAAGGCAAACATTGAAAAATATCTCGAGCCACTTTGACGTGCATGGGTAACAGATGAATTGATCGATGGATGAATTGATACCAGGTACAATCCTTTGTTAAATGCAATTTTTTTTGTTTCCTTGTAAAACTTATTCCTTGAGTTCCATTGATTGCACTCAAGAAGAACTGCCATTTATTACCCAAAGTTTTTGTGTGAGGGATAGAGAATAATGAAACCTCTAATGTTGTGCAGGTCATTGTAGGCAGCTCTTGCATGTGAAGTTGTAAGTTTGCTTCTCCAATAGAAGTGCAAAGGATTTGTAAGCAGTGTGCTTCACTCTTGGTTTTGGAGCATTAGTGATTTTGGATACATTTACTGAATATTCTCTCAAAGTTGCATCTTTAACACAATTGTTAAACCAAGGTTTCTACTTGGATTAAAGGTTTTGGGGCCTAGTTTAGGGCATGCTTACTGGTCAAGTGTTGAGAGAACTCACATTATCATGCTTTAGTGTATGATCTATCGTCGACAGACTGTCCCCTAAAGCACAATCTCGTTATTTTCTTGAGAATGTACATTGACAAATACCTCTACACCTTCCTCTTGCACAAGGAGAAGGCAAACGTTGAAAAATATCTTGAGCCACTTTGATGTGCATGGGTAACGGATGAATTGGTCGATGGATGAATTGATACCAGGAACAAACCTTTGTTGAATGCAATTTTTTTTGTTTCCTTCTATAACGTATTCCTTGCGTTCCATTGATTGCACTCAAGAAGAACTGCCATTTATTACTCAAAGATTTTGTGCAAGGGATAGAGGATAATGGAACCCCTAATGTTGTGCAGGTCATTATAGGCAGCTCTTGCATGTGAAGTTGTAAGTTTGCTTCTCCAATAGAAGTGCAAAGGATCTGTAAGCAGTGTGCTTCACTCTTGGTTTTGGAGCATTAGTGATTTTGGATACATTTACAGAATATTCTCTCAAAGTTGCATCTTTGACGCAATCGTTAAACCAAGGTTTCTACTTGGATTGAAGGTTTTGGGGCCCAGTTTAGGGCATGCTTATTGGTCAAGTGTTGAGAGAACTCACATTATCATGCTTTAGTGTATGATCTGTCGTAGAAAGACTGTCCCCTAAAGCATTTTTGAAGCTGAATTTGCTGCCCAAATCTCTGTCTCAAGAGTTTTGTTAGTTTTTTTTTTACCTTCATGGATTGATGCCACTTGGCGATTTAACTTACATTGGTAGAGATATTTGTATATAACTCTTATGTTCCTTGAGGTGGGTCTGAACCAAAATATGGATCTAATGTACTAGCTATGCGCTCCCACACCAGGTTTCTCTAGGATACAGTGTGTTCATCTTGTGCTTTGTGTGATCTTTTGCTTCATCTTTATGTTCACTATTCTGCACATTTTATTTCCATCTCTTATTATCTTTGTTTTAGCATTGGTAAGTGGTCTAGAACAATTATCTTTCAATCACAAGTTGAGCTAGGAGTATAGGATCCGTGTTGGTGAAGCTTGGTGTGGAATATTCACCTAGTTTATGGATCAAGGTTCCTCTACATGACAGGGATGTTGGTATATCAAGACCGATTTCCTTTTAAGCCTATTGTAATAACCACAAATTGGCTTAACCCAGTTAGTTAGTCCTTACATGCCCCTTCCTACTTTCTATCAATGAAGGGGAAGATTAATTGAGCCTTGATTAGAGGACTGTGTTGAAAATATATTTGGTTCACTTGGATTTGCCTCTCCAATCTCTCAACCATAAGATGGCTTTCTGTGTTGAGCACTTCTTGAAGATTGTCAATGCCACCATCTCGACTATTATATCTAACAATATCTGTCATGTGGCCTTAGGATATCCCTTGGCAAATTGAGTTCATGTTCTCACTAGCTACGAGTCGAGATTGATTACCATATGTTGTCTTTGAATCTCTTCAAAAAGTGGAGACAAAGGAACAAACTTTTAGGTGTCTAGTATATTATGAGATACGTGGGAGACATTACTTTTTGTAGTATGTCAAAGACTTAAGAGGGTCCATAATAGGGGTGCTTAGTCCTTTACTGTGGGGAAGGAGTTAATCTTAGGTTTTGCAATCTTTTAGGTACTCCCAAAGCCGTGAGATTGATTACTTATTTCTTTTATGCTATTTCATTCATTCGAGGTGTCAAGTGCCTGTTGGAAACTGTAATGACTAGCATAGGTGGTTATAGATCGATGAGATGATATTCTCTGCAAATTTCAGCTTGGGTAACTAAAATCTCTTAGTCTTGCACCCAATGCAGATGGTCAACTACACGCTCTCATTCGGAGTCTAGATTGTCGGGGCAGACACAGTACCAATTTTATACATACATGTATAGGATTGTGTAATATGGATGTTAGGAGAGGCACCCGGAGGGATACATTGCTTACTCCCAAGATTGTTTAACCAGGCCCTCTTACATGAAGTTATTCAACTTAGGACAGTATCAGACTCTGTACCGGCTCTTTTGTGGTCATTAATGAGGATGATGGTACCTTCTTCTGCTCTAGATTGTGATGCAGACTAGAGCCTCTTCTTCTTCATCCCTCTTATCATGGCTCTTTTGGCGGAGCCTTTTGGATTGGGAATATCCTTTCACAAGATTTTTCTGTATCATATAGCATTGTGTATATACTACTTAGACTTATCTAGGGTTTATCCCTTGGATTTGTTATGTTCTTCTTTCTTTTAGTTATTGATAATTTATTTTTTGTTTTCATAATCATTCAAAACTCCTGACTTGCTATTGTAACTTTCTGCATTTTTGAGTCACATTAACCTACTCTGACTGTTGTAGTCATTATTATAATTTATTTCGTTCTTTTGGATGGCCTTCGACCTTCCTACAAATAACATAAATGTGAAAGATTCTAGTATTCTCTCGTAACCAAGGTCTTGTATACATATTGGCCATATGCTAAGGCAGACCTTGCGGAACCTATTATACACTTTGGTAATTTCTATTTCTGCTTAAGAGGTTGGTTTAGGCGCATGGTCCACTGAGTGCCATGGTTTTCTGTTATGCAATTGCTTTGATGCGATGAGTTTAGTTTGAAGGTCAAAAATAAACTTTTCAAACAATGCAGGTATAATTTTAAGGAACACATATTTTTTACAAGTATTGAATAGTAGGTATATCCTTTCAGTTGAAAAAATAAGAAATATATGCATTGTATGCAAATTTTGAGGAAAAACATATAATTTACTACCAATACATGTATATTTTGGCAAATCTTACTACTTTACACATTTTTTCTTGGAAAATTTGACGCTTTATTTTTCAAGGATTTACTAATTGGTGAAGCTAAAATTTGAATTTTTTTTTGAAAATTACTAATTGGTGAAAAATGGCTCCTAAAATATATCCTGGAATGAAGCGTTTTGGTTTAAGTTGAAATATGTTGTAGAAGTTGTGCAGCCCTGAAAAGGTGTCTTTCTGCTTTCCAGATGTAGAAGCTCGTTTTTTGGGAGAAATTTATGGGGTAATTGTTTTCATGGGTGAGGAGAGGATTAAAACAAGTTTAGATAGAACTTAGAAGGGACCTAAATACTATGAATAGATGTAGGAATAAGATCCACTATAGTTGGAATTGCTTGAATGAACCTGCGCATAAATCTGAAATGGTATGGCCGGAGAGGACAAAGAAGAGGGCGCCATTCGGTGATGTAGAGGTGGCATGTGGCTTTATGAAATGTGTGAAAGAAATTTTCAGCATGGAGATTAACCATTGGGCATTCACACAGTTTTTTACCTTCGTTTGTGCATGACATTGTTTTGCCTCCAGGGTGGCGAACTTAAAGATGAGCACGAGGGATCCCACATATTGGCGGGTACTTCATACAACTGAATGCATATGGCTGCAACATTACTCCATACATCTGCTTTCTAACGTGGCTAGTCCTCTGCTTGTGAGAGAAATTGGAGCTGATATGGTTTCATTCAGTGTTAAGAAATTATTTTAGATGAAAGCGAGAGGAGAACTTTGTTTTTGTCCACAACATTCTTTGATTGATTTCATGTAAGGGATTGGCTGTAAGGAGGGCCCTTCCAGGCGGTTGAGTCTAAACAAGGAGGACACTTACCTTGAGAAGAAAAGATAGGCTCTTTGAGTTGACTGTTGATATCGATATCACATTCCCTAACACTACAAGGCTTGAGAATGATCAATTCCTTTCTCAGTATGGGATGGAAGATGATGCCAATAAGGATTTCCTCTCTTTGGATGATAAATATTGAGTACATAGCCTTTTCCTTTTATATACACTTCCTTTGAGAAGAAAAAATAGGGTCTTGGTAATGACATAGCATCCCCTCTCAATGCGGGGCTTGAGAATGATCAGTTTCTTTGGCAATTGGTCATGGAAGATGATATCAATAAGGATTTCCTCTCTTTAGACGATAAATATTGAGTACCTAGCCTTCTCCTTTTATCTTCTACTTTTGTATTGCTGACAACTCCTAGATTTTGTAAGTTACGTTTGGTTTAAATTGCAGAGTTTGGATGTACTTCAATCATTTTATATATGGAACTTTGATAAAGTTGATATTCTAATTTCGGCTATTAATGTATGGGCATGCATTTATTCTTATTTTTCTAAACTATATTTTTTCATTTCTTTTTGTAATTTATAATTATGAATCACACCCCATACTTGTGTTCCCAGGTTTTGTGAATCTGCATTGGATACTCTGTACCCATACCTTCATTCCCCTTCACCCAAGGAACTTTTAAGCATTATAGTATCTGATCTTAGAATGGATAGGGTACATTAGCCTTTATATTGCACAATCAATACAATGTTTTGATTATTTACGGGAATGGATTTCCATAGAAGTGAGACCAAAAGATTCATAGCTGTTCATTTGGTGCTGCAAATTGGCTTTCAGGGTAATCTAACCACGGGAGAGAAGTTGAATGACTGGGTTCCTCATCTGAAGAATGCTTTTGAAATAGGAATTTACTGGTGTTCTGAAACCTGTCGGGTGAAATAGTTTTTGTTCTATACATGGTTGACTAACTTAGCAAAGACTCAGCCAGTTGCATCTAGAATGTTGGTCTGTGTCATTTCAAATTAGATTCTTGTTGCATTTAAATACACTCGCTGAGGCAGACCAGGAAAGAGAAGACTTCTAGTTGCATCTATAACAGACTCTGGTTTCAACTTTCATCCAGACTGTGGGTGCAAATGATATTGAAGCTGCAGTCTTGTGAATTTTCATGATGCTTACCCGAGGAGGTTTGAAAGGCTCTATAGTGAGTTCCTACAAATGGCCTATCTGGTATTTTTGGTTGGCAGCTACCTTATGAAAGTCTAGTTTGCAAAGGAAAGTTGTATTTTGTAAATTTGAGAGTCAATTCAATATGTAACATTGGGTGTTTATAAGGAAATAGTAATTTGATTTTGAGCTGTTGATTCTTAGGGCTAAATTCTTGTGCCAGCTTCTTAACATCCTTCGTTCGAACCTCAACCACCAGAGGGGCTCTCTGCACTTACACCACAGTTCACCTCCCCCAGTGTGCGCACTACTGCCCCTGTTGCACCCAATCTGCATGTGATCTGGAGGTCCTGGGGAATTCTCCAAACACGGACACGAGAGCAGGGGGTCCACTGCTCCATGCTACTCCCACCTGTTAATGGTAAAACCCAAATTCTGTCACTTCTGTGTAACTGGCAAGGGGCTTTTCCCTACCCAATTGGGTGTTGGTTCAAACATATAGTCCACGTATCTGCACATGCATATTAACATTAATAAATAAGGTCATTGGCATAAACATGGCAATTGTGTTGGTTCCTGTCTCTATATCTAGTGCATGTGTCTCTGATAGGAAGTATATTGAGAGCTGGGAGCATATGCTGAGTCTTTGCATCTACAATATGGAGCAGAGTACACATATGATTGTGTTAAAGTTTAAAACCATAAACCTTGTGCAGCATGGCTACGAAGGAACTTGAAAGCGTGAGGTTTCAACTTAAAATACATAGCTTCATTTTTTTCGTATGCAGAGTAATTATTTAAATTAAGTTAAGACACTGTAAATCTTGGTTCTGAATAATCCCATACGTGCCAATTCACCATGACCAGAATATCAAAATAGATATTTATTCACAGCAGGCCACCTTACATTCGCTAGCTAGTTATGATTATAGGATGATGTCTAGATTAATACATTTATGTAAAATAGTTTATCACATGCCATACACCTTTTATCTTAATATTAAACTGAAATACTGGAGCAATATACACACAAAGTTACCAACAACTGCATGAAACTGACATTGGATACTATTATGTTTTCCTATCTCGATACGGAAAATAGCTAGAAAACCTTGGACATGAAATGGCTTAGTTAGGCCATATATAATATTATGTAATAAATACGTATGCAAAAGAGTCAAAAGACCCATAAATTATGGAAAAATTGTAATACCTTTTATCAATTTGTAATTACAACTGAAGAGAGAGAATTCAATTATACTAGCACGTGAGAAGAAAGTTATAGCAGCCCACATATATTAATAACCGAGAAGAAATAATTCCTATAGCCAAGAATGGAAAATCCTCCAAGTCCCTCCAAATCCCGGATATTTTGCCCCTCTCCCTAGAGCACCTTTTTTTTTTGTATTTATTTTTGTTATGTTTTTTTGTGGGATAATGCTCAAGTTCATTGCCAGACATGACCATATTCCATATGTGTTTGATCCAGTTTGTCTTCAAGCTGGATATGTATTGGACTTGGGAAAATCATGTCTAGGAGAGTGGGTAGGGGTATCCAGTAAAATAGATCTACAATGAACATAAGTTTTAGCTCTACTGGTCTTGGCACAACACATTTACAAGATCACTTTAATGCTTGGCGCTCTGCGAGTAATTTTATTTTGATGATTGGAAGTGGGTGCAATTACTCAATATTGAGATTCGATTGTGTTGGTTGTATTTGGATTTCTCTGCTCATTATTTGAGGTGTTACTCAGTGTTTCTTAGAACTGAACCATAAGCAAAGTATGTTTTAGTGGCCTGTTTAGTTAAGTGGACCAGGTGTAAGGATGGTTTTGTCCTGTTGGCCAAGTGGATTATTATTTGAATGACATGGTATCTTGCTGTCAGGTATTGATAAATTAAATGGAAATGAATTTTCAGCTTGGAAGCACAAGGTCATAACAATACTTGAAGACAGAAAATTAGGGATTTTGGCATCCAGATGGGATTAGGAACTAAAAATGACCTAGTCCAATTTCAAGTTATTAATAACAGGAAGGGAAGAGTTATGCTGACTACTTAAGTCAATTAATCATGAGATAATCTCACTTGTGTGGGATCTTGATAAAATATATGGAAGACTTGAAATACATTTAGAAGCTATATGAAACAACAAATTAAAGGAGCAGTCGAAAACCAATGATGCTACTATTTTGACAGGTACCCAACTAAATCAAAAGAGATTAGGGATCAGTTAAATGCATTAGGAGAAAAACAGGAGAACAAAGATTTTATTTCAATAACATTGAACTGTTTGCCGAAGTTTTGCAAGGTTGTAGTGACCATGCTTTCAAATTTTATATATGGCTCAGAATTTTTTCTTAAAAGAGGTTGAGATTTTTGCTGTTATAAGAAGAACCGAGAAATTAACAGCATGAAGAATAAGAAACCACAGATAAGGCATTTGGCAGACTCAAAAAGGATGGAATTTTAGACCAGAAGATGTAAACTGTGTACATTGACACCCAGTAGTTGATTTTACTGTGATAAGCCAGGACATTTTGAAAAGGATTGGACATATGTTTCATAGCCACAAGCTGTGGAAAATTGTGTCCTAAGTTCAATAGTCTTAGGATTCACCATTGAATATTAGTAATTCTTAAGTGGACTTACATGCATGTTACCACAATAACTCTTTCTTTCTCCATGTGCTTTGATGGACAAGAAGTCTGTAATGGTGCTATTAGAGCTAGGAATCTAGTGATGGCCTTGGTTTGAGATTTACAAGCCAAAATTGAGCCAGAATAATAACACACGTTAGAATTGGAAATTCAAATTGTTGTGCTTCATGGTGAAGACAAGACACCTCCATCCATGTTTACCAAAGAAAATATCTTGAGGAAACTCATGCAGAAAAGCACCAACCAAAAGAGGCAGGCACATTAAAAGGGACAAATATCTTTGAATTTGATGGTAAGTGTTTTGTGAGTAAATTACGTCATGGTTGAGTTTGGTGGATTGTTTTAATTTTTTTAACCTAAATATCTATGCACATGCACGTGTATATAGTTGATAAATGCCATCTCCTTGTTTCCTGAGTTTTTGAAACTGGGATTTTTTGAATTTTATCTTTCTTGGAAACTGGTCCCTTTAACCCTTTTTTGAGTTGAGTTACTGTGATATGCCAGGACATTTTAAAAAGGCTGGCAGGTATATTTCATAGCCACAAGCTATGGGAATTTATGTCTTAAATTCGACAGTCTTTGAATTAATGCTTAAGTGGACTTGCATGCACGATACTGCAATAATTCTTTCTCCTTGTGATTTAATGGATGACGAGTCTGCGATGATGCTATTAGAGGTCTGGATCCAGTGATGGCCTTGTTTGAGATTTACAAGCTAAATTGAGGCAGAAGAATGATGAGTATCATAATTGGAAAGTCCAATTGATGTGCTTCATGGTCAGGACAAGACACTTCCATCCTTGTTAATCAAAGAAGCTACCTCGAGGAATCTCATGCAGAGATGCACCGATAAAAATATATAGGTGCATCGATAAAAATATATAGGTGTATTAAAAAGAGATAGATATCTCTGAATTTGATGGTAAGTGTTTAATGGGTAAATTTATTGATGGTTGAGTTTGGTGGGTTTTTTTAATTTTTCTAACCTTTAATGTCTAATCACATGCACTCTTGTATATAGTTGATAAATGTTGTTTCCTTGTTTCATAAGTTTTTGAAAGTGGTGTTATGGAATTTGTATCTATCTTGGAAACTGTTCCCTTTAACTTTTTTGCGCCGAGTTAAGTTTGGAATTAGGATGGATTTAATTCCTAATGGAGCATTGCACTAGGATCTCACTTCACATGATAGGTATTATTTACAAAAATATGTATCACCCTATTGAGGGCTTACAACAACTTGATGCCTTTGCTTGTTTCTATGAACTTCAACAGCTTGTGGTCAGCTTTAGTAAAACTAAGGTCATGATCTTAAATATCTCCAAGTGCTCTCTCTTCATATTTAAATTTTCCTACAAAGGGAAACTTCTAGAGATCACATTGTCCTACACATATTTGGGGGTCCAATTTTTTGGACCATCCTTTAGCATGAAGTTTGCCTTTCATCTACACCTTTGCAAGGGGTATGCCTCTCTTTCTGTCTTGGAACGTCATTGTTTCTAGATTCACTTCTAGGACATCCCTTCCAAGTTACACCATTTTGATACAATAATCAAATCTACAGTTTTATACGGTTCAAAGGTTTGGGGACCTAGCTTGGAGGCATTGATTGGGCCCATATTAAGAGGGTCCAAATTCTCATGTTACAGTGCATGATCTATTGCAAACAGAGAGTTCCTCAGTGCATCGTCCAAGTTGAATTTGTCGCCCAGCCGCTACGCTTTGAGACTATCTTTGGGCTTACTTTCTACATCCATAGACTCAGATCCTTGGGAGACTCAACTTCTAGTCGTGAAAAATATCCATGCTTAACACTTTTCTCTTCAGAGGATTGCTTCACTAGTCCCCACTAGACGCCAACATTGTTGGTACTTTGAGATTATGTTGCTCCTCCTTTCTATTGGCATCTCTATTGATAGGCTACCTCCTTTCATGTAATCCCTGGACGGCCCCATCCCTGCTCCTTCCCATAAAGGACGTCATCGCTAGAGTTGCTAGAGAGGACATCTACAAACAATATATCTAGGTCTCCTAGATCTCTCCCCTTGAGTTTTTCAACCCCAAGCTTGCTTGTTATGCCGAACATTTATTACAAGTAGTGGATGGTATTATTCTTCGCCCTCACTATCTCTAGCGCCATTGGTCCCACGGCTTGAGGTTTGCCCTTGGCTAGAT
Source organism: Torreya grandis (assembly GCA_037957365.1). Classification (NCBI taxonomy): domain Eukaryota; kingdom Viridiplantae; phylum Streptophyta; class Pinopsida; order Cupressales; family Taxaceae; genus Torreya; species Torreya grandis. The sequence goes on from JARHVA010002680.1 coordinate 719,627, forward strand.
GAGAGTGTGTTCTCACTAGTTACGAGTTGAAAGTGATCACCACATTCTCCATCAAGTCTGGGTTTGCCGCCTTTGCTCATTCCAAGAGGTGGAGACCGAGGAACACTTAATTTTCAAAAGCCCCATTTACTATGAGATTTGAGGAAGATATCACTACCTCTATAGGGACTTAGGAAACACTCTATCTTCTTTCTTCAACGGTGCTTGGCTCTTTATCTTCGCGAGGTCGTCACCCTTTGATGTAGATCCCTACTAGGGAGACTTGAGGCTCTACAACCCCCATGTTGATCGCCCCTTTTGTCTAGCCCATCTTGGCGATTGATAGCACTAAGCGCCCTTTGGACACCGATACCTCACACATTAGAACTGATAGATCAGTTAGGTGACACTTCTCTCAGCACACCGTTACTACTTAGATTTATAGATCCCCCCAACCTACTGCCCTACACATTGTGGCTTTGCTCCTTCCCATTGGCGTTGCTCTACCCTTCTTCCATGATGGATCTAGTACTTATCGCTCCCCCCCGGACCACAGGGCCAGACTCATATTATAAGTTTCTTTTCTATTACAGAGACATCGGCCTTGGATGTTAGGGAAGATTCCAGAGGATGTGCTTTGCTTCCTCCTAAGATCTCCTAGCCTAACCCCTCCGACATTGGGTGCTCCCCAACAAGCACTATTAGATCTTTTCACACTGATTGATGATGGCTCAAACGACTCTCCCACTTCAGGGACATATAGAGGTATTTGATGAGGGCTTAGTCTTCATTGACACATGCTGTTAGGGGCTCTTGTTTGCCTTTCATTGCTATTTTTATTGGTTTCATTGCCACCTTTGTTAGTGGCACACTACTTTATTTTGGCTTTACTTTTATTCCTTTTTTTGGCTTCTAGTATTCTCTTCCTAGAACTTTATATATTTGACTATTGTATCCTCGAGTCCCATTGACCTGCTTTTGGTCATCTATGGACATTAACATAATTTCAGTGAAAGCATTGGTGCATATGAATTGGTTTTGGTTGTCTACAAATTCCAATACATTAGTCAATTCCAAATGTCCAAAACATTACTAAATTAGTCAGTGTTGTAGGGAGACTTGTCTCCCACCCCCCGGGACGCATCTCGGGTACCAGGTTGTGTTTCGGTTATGGAGATGTCTCCCATGCCTCCCTATTTGTTCCCGCATCTCCTACCCCGTCCCCCATCAAAAAAATGTTGTCCCGACAGTAATTTTTTTGTTTATGTTTTCAGTTTTTATGTTTTTTTTTAATTAAAAAAAATGGAAAAACAACTGGCACTGCCATGAATGACAGTCGCTGCCTTTTATTTTAATTTATTTTTTACGTTGTTTTTTATTAATATATATCGTTAATGTTTTTTTTTAAAAATTTTTAATGCGTTTTTTTAATGTTCATTTTTTAAAAGAAGTTAATAATGTTTTTTGTTTTATTGTTTTTAATTATTTTAAATGTTTTTTAAATTGTTTTTTATGTTCATTTTTTTAAAACGTTCCTTGTGAATAATGTTTTTTTAATTTTTTATTATTTTTAATGATTTTTTAATTGTTTTTAATGTTTAATTATCATAGTTATTAATTATTATATATAATATATATAAATAATAAATACATATATTGTCGTCTTCCTATACTCCCGTCTCCTATTTTTCAAAAAATGGTGTACCGGTACCTATACATGTCTCCCTGTACCCGTACCCATACCTGTCTCTTGGCAACTATGAAATTAGTTCATCGTCAAAGATTTTTTTGGATCACGTATTCAATTTAGAGCATGTTCATAGGCCACACTTCTAGTTTCAAAATTGAGCCATAAGCTAGTCATTGTTCTTTAAGGTTAGCAAGGCTTTTTAGTAAAGAAAATATATTCTCAATTTTTGGGAGAAACATGATGTGAGGTTTTTACTTATGGAATAGACAAGATTTAAATGAATGGAAAGTATGATGTTTCATATCATTACATTAATATCACTGAGGGTTAGTATCGAATTGACTTCAGGGAAGAAGTATTTAGTTTCAAAATACTTTGACATATCAACAATGTGCAAACTAGTTTGGGATATGTTGTGTTTCATTGAGGAGGAATACTTTGGTGGAACTAAATACAATTGTTGGTTATTGTTAGTTAAAGCATTGGTGCATATGATGTCCACAAATTCAACCATGTTAGTCAATTTGCAAATGTCCAAAATATTACTAAATTAGTTCATCATTAAACATTTTTTTGATCACTTATTCACAATTCATGTGAGGATTTATATAATGAAATACATTAGCCTTGCTTTTCTTCTGTGGTTTCAAATTTCAATCGTATGTATCAAGCGTATTGGAAAGGTTGATATGAGACTTATATGTCATTTTTAGATGATGCTTATTGCATATGTGTAATGAACCTAATTAATACCCTGTAGCCATAAATGGTTGCCTTTGTAGGGATGTGTCCCTACTTATGTACACTTATTTTGTATATTTGTATTGACTCTCCCCGTACTTCCTATTCACCAATTTTATTTTATTCATTATTATTTTCTCAATATGAAAATATGTGAATATTATCATATAAACCTTGGGTATTCTTACTTGGTATTTACCAGGTGGTATTGGAGCATAATTTCTGCAACCTGTGGCACAGATTATCTATTTCTTGCCTGCGAACTCAATGAGTCCTAAAGTCGATCCTTATTGATGCGTCATTACTATAAGAGTATTCAAATTCATTGGCAGAATTCTAAACATTTTATTTATAAAAATTACAAGAGATACTTGTAGACTCCAAAGTCAACAGTTCTCACATTGACAAATTTTAGGGGTTAACTTACGAAGACACTCAATGCCTATTAAGATTGATCTCAATTCTAAGGGTACCATATCAGGAATTCAAACTAGACTTGAACACAAAGAATTCCCAGGGTTCCAAACAACCTATGAACTAGTTCACACAACATAAATAATTGGTACAAAATTGCACTGGATGCATTTTCGTGAAAATCACAGAGGAAAAATACATTTATGTCCTCATGTTATTTGTGTTCTCGTAAATCCCTTCTATCAATGAAGTGCATGAGAAGGCTAATTGAGAGAAGATGTCCAAAATAAAAGATTCTCACCAAGTTAATTTTAAATTAATTGACATAATCGACTAATTAAAAAAATACACCAACATCCCCCTTCAAGATTAATTGGGAGAGAGGGGAAGGAAGGAAGAACTACATGATACCCCCCTTAATAAAGTCCTTCAGTCCAATAAACACAAACAATGTTGATTCTGCATAAAGATGGTGCAAGTTGGAACTTGCTACGATTGAGATGATGAAGCTGATGTAATTTGACAAGGAATGTCCGAAAGGTTGTCTCTAGAGTAAGAAGGGTCAAGATCTATGAAAGCACTCCAAAGCCTGAATGGTGCTGGTGTAACAAAACTAGACAACTGCTCCATGACACATACACGAAAATGTGCAAAAGAAGTAAACACCAAACATGTGCCTTTTAATCTAATAATCCTCATAAAAAAGAGGAGTAAACTACACGACAATTTTGCTAGAGTCAATGGAGTGGCAAAATCATCGAGAATCTAGTTCTCCAAGCCACGGACACATCCTCTTAAAGTTCTTCATGAATCATGCATTATGGGAAGATTGCATAAGAGGCAAAAAGAAAGCATAACACCAATGTCAGAGGTAGTGAATCAAGTAAAAAATTGTACAGCATAACACCAATAAGAATTACTAGTGGGCAAGATCAGTGAAAAAAATACGTACTGTTACAATGAAGCTCCTCAAGTATAACATCCCTTTCAGGGAAGAGAGTTATTACAAATATCTGCAAGAGAGGGCATCGCCACACTTGGTTTCTACACCCATTGTTAACCAATACAGCCTTTTACGTCTCAAATGGTGCTTTGCGTAGGATTTCCATGAATGACATTTGGTACTTCTTAACAGAAAATAATTTTGAATGTTGACGCTTGAGGCCATTTCAACAAAAAAATATCACAATAAAATAAAACAGACATGTTTTTCATTTTTACAAATGGAAGCTACACAGAAAATGATATGCTTTCAAGAAAAGGAATTGGAAATTTTCCCTGAAGAATTCCCTTGAAAAGTTGCACATGGAAACGAAAAATGCCTCAAAAGCGTAATCTAGATGCAGTCAGTATGCTTGCGAAAAATGATCGAGAGCAACCATGCTTGAAAAAAATTCAGGTTAAATAGAGAAGTTGAATTTTGGCACGTTTTCGAAGATGACTAAAAAATGGAACCTCAAGGCAAAATCAGATTTTGTAACAAAACAAAAAATGATTAAATTCAACATATTTATTTATTGGAAAAATTTCAACCTGAATGGAAAAATTTGATTTTTTGCACAAATTTTAAAGCAGCCCAAACTGCTACTTGGAGGCTGAAGTGAGATTTGGTGTAGAATAAAAAGATATTTAGTATGCTCTAATCCATTTGCTCTAAACTTTTCGGGTAATTTAAAAATATTTCCTTTTGAATTTGTTTTTTGTTCAACACAACAAAGAGGACTGTAGGAATTTACTGGGTATGACAATTTGTTTTTTGAAATATTTATTTTGGCAAAATAAAATAAAATAAGAAAGCGGACTTTACCACCACCATGTCAAATTGACTAAACCCCTTTGCCTGGATCTGGAGCTTCTGCAGGCCAAATTGAGCTAATCAAGATATAATCTTGGCTATCTCAGTGGGCTGGAACCGATGGCTGGTCCAAATTTCTTAATGATAGATTATTGAAGCTAGTCCAACACAGATCTGATACCATTTAGCATTTAAAAGGATTTCTACACAAGATTCTCAGGATACAAAGTGAAACCTTAATGTTAGCTCACACACAACACAAATCATGGGTACGAAACTGTGCCGTGTAACTTTGATAAAAAAATATTAGAGGAAATATTACAATTTATCTGTCTCTCATGTGTTCTCATAATGCCCTTTTATATAAAAAGTGCATGACAAGGCTAACTGAGAGAAGATGCGAAAAATAAAAGATTCTCACCCAATTAAACTTAAAATTGAACGGGAGATACAACCTATCTGACTTGGGCGAAGGTGATAATTACAATGAAGATGAGAGGTAGTCTAGTCAAGAGAGTCTCTGAAGATGAAGGGTTGACTAGATCTCTAATCCAATCCTAAGATTTAAATTTTAAATCAAAATCAATAAAAAATAGAAAATATATATGAAAAATTAAAAAAATACACTATCAATGCTGACTTATGAAGACCCTCAATGACTAATAAGATTGATCTCGAATGGATAAATCCTTGGTCAATGCTTTGTTTTGGCCAAAATTTATGATCTTATTGCTTATCCTCTATATGTGCTTTGAGGATGAAGCTTCTCCAGAATGGGAGGGTATGTAATGAACCTGATTAGGCATGTAATATAGGGTTTGGTTATTTTTAGGATAATAGGAATAACTTTGAACATGATATTAAGTGGATGGCTTAACATCCTGTTTACAATCTATTCAATATGTATTTAAATTTGTATATGGATAGGCTAAGTAGTTTTTATAGTAGACTAGGGCATCTAGACCAAAAATGCATTGAAAATTTTAAGATCTTAAGGTTCATAGTAGTTCTGTAATATTTTGATCGTTTTGGGGCTGTAATGATATATCAACTTGAACAATGTCTCAGCCACATGATGCTTATAAAGAGGCTGAGTACTATTCTGTATATGTTTAAAATACTTGAATACAATTGCCTTGAATTTTGTCCAAAAAATAACTAGTAGTTATCAATGGTTTCCTTAGAGGGCTTTCTACCTACTTACCCTTATTTTGTATATTTATATTGATTCTCTCTTCATCTATTCGCCGATCTTATTTTATTCATTATTTTTTATTAATATGTGAATATTATCATATTCACCCTACGTATGCCTATTTGCTACTACCATAATGCTAACGTAGAGATGTTAATAACCAATTTAGAAAGGACTATTGTGATGAATAGGAAGGCCATCGAAGAAATCAAGTACGAAGACCCTAGAACAAAGCAACATGTAGTCATAATGAAGACATTCTGAACACTGCCAAAACTTAGACTTGTTGAGTTGGGGATGCTTTAGCATACACGAGGCATAAAGATTACAAGCTTGAAGCTTGAAAATACAAGCCTTAGAACACACGATGGGTGGTGTCCCTGTAGGAAGGCAGCATCTACATAAAATGTAGTATGATTGATTTTAATATATTTATTTTTGACGTGACCACCACAATATAGGACTCGAAAGATTTTGCCTATTACAGAATTTAGCAGGGACTAAAATGTCAGAAGGTGGCACTAAAGATTCAACATGTGACTAAGATTCTCATCAACTCCCGATGTTTACAGATTCTTGGAGATAGCTCATTTCTTTTGCTCCCTTCTTTGGACCCGAGCATGGTTGGGTCCTTTGGTGGTTTGGCTCTGAGCGTGGTCACTCTTTACCTGTTTTATGCTATTTCTTTCAGCACTGTTTTTTTTGTTTTCGGAGACCTTTTTTAGTTTCCCGCTTTTCGCTGACACATTTCTGTAATCTGCAGTCCCTTTGACATACTTTTGTGGTCGTTAGTTGGACATTAATATATTTATCTTATCTTATCTACAATAAAAAGAATTGGTCCTTAAAAGTGTTTTTTCTTTCTGAAATGTGAGTAACAAGCTTGCTTGAGAGAACTTGACAATATCATTGCCAAAAGTGAGAGCACTTTTGCAGGGTAAAGTGCTGATATTTTCTGTAGTTTATTGTAGCTAGGTTCATGCTATAGGAGTGAAGTGCTGATGTTTTCTGTAGATTATTGTAGCTAGGTTGAGGCCAAGGTGCTGTAAATAGTTGTATTTGATCCCATTTGTTGTGAAACAATGACAAAATATGAAAATAAAAAGGATGATTTATAATGAGGACATTGGGGAGCGTCACCAAACATTGGGACAACATGTGTGATATATAAGGAGTCATGTTATTGCTGCCAAGGTGTTGTTGGAGGGAAGATGGATTGTGACTCAAGGTGTTGTAACCTCAAGACTGCAGTCAGCATAAGGGGCTTCAGCATTTTGAATAAGTAATCTTCCAGATCATCATTTTGAGAACTAGGAGTTATATCCACAAGATTCTTATGCCCAAGAAATAACTGTTGAAGGGATCTCATCAAGGAGGGTCTTGTGGATGTCTTGTTCTAGCTCTAAAATTGATTTGCTAGAAACTACTTGATGTTTTGAAGTTGTGGTGGAGCTGCTAAATAATTGTATTAATTATGAATTGGTTGCCTTGTTGTCCTAAATGTGAATATTCATTTTCATCGTTTACATATGGTATCCCAATGTTTTTGTAGTTGAAAAGGAAGCGGTGAAACCATTGTAGGTGTCCCTTGTATTCGAGTTATCATCTTTTGAAATATGGCTATTATTTTGGCGTTCATGTTTTGAATTTTCCTTGGTTTGTTGTTAGAGCCAAATGTTACATAGAAATTCTCAGGATTCTGTGGTCACATTTGCAAGTGGTTGCAAGTCAATGTTAATAGAAGCAAAGAAGCGATGCACATTGTGTGACAGATTGTGCGACTAAATTATCAAATACCCACACGACTATCTGAGAAGCGTATTATAAAAAACATATGCGTCATGAAAGCCTTAAATAACCAACTATATAATTAGTAAATGCCTGCACCAAGCACCAAAGCAAAGTAATTACAATGAAAAGCATTGTGCAATAAGCATGTAAGAATAGGAGAATAGGGGACCATTGAACGTGCTTATATGATGAAGAGGTTGAAGGTGTGAACTGAAGATTGGCTACAAGATACATATGAGGCAGTTAAATAGATTGGGGGGAGGGGGGATTACCTTGTTTTAGACCCTTAAGCCTAGCCCAAGTTCTTATGGAGCAAGAAAATTCATAGGGACTAAAGTATAGTTGGGAAGACAAAAAGTATATTACATCCATAAAAACATGACACAAGATTTGAACCTACAATTTGCCTGTTGACAGGTGTAAACACTTATAAACTTTATACTTTACAATCAATAGAAAGCTAGAAGAGATTTGAAACCCCTAATTACGTCATTGCAAGCACAAAACATTCACAAACCCTTAACCATCTAGTTAAGAATGCTTATATTTTTTCTGATTAAATAAGCCTTAAGAGGTTGAATCTTTTTAATTAAACAAGAAATATGTAACTTCAAGCTTCCATTTTTAATTATTTTTTATTGTCTATCACTGAAATCTTCTACCCAAGCAATGATGGGCAAGTCTACAACATGCTAACCAATGGACCGGTTTCTCAAAAGCTGACGTATGGTTTTTCAGTCACATAAAATTCAGTATGTTGTGGGCTTCTAATCGTCAAATCAATTGTAGTATTAGCTCTGTGTTTTCTATATTGTTAGAACTAACTGGTATAAGCTGAAAGAAATACATCTCACTAATCAATTGTATTATTAGCTCTGTGTTTTCTATATTTTTAGAACCAACTGATATAAGCTGAAAGAAATGCATCTTACTTTGGGAACAGTCCTTCCTCAAAGGTATTTTATGGATGGAGGCATGAATAGGTGTTGATAATCAACAGCACACCATGACACACAACATGCAACGAAACTAACAAATATAAAAGGAGCAATCATCCCAAGACAAGACAATGACTAAAATACCCCTTGGTCAAAGCTATAAGCACGTGTGAATGATTGCAAATTGAGGAGAATGAGACGAGATATTGGCACTTACTAGAAAGAGATGTTAATGTGGATGAAGGTTGGGAATAAGAAGAAAAATAGGCCATGGTACCAATTAATATAAATACTGATAAAGCAAGGAACGTAAGGATACAATAAAGACTCTATCGTCACACCAAAAACCGAGACTTGTTGAATTGGAAAAACTTCAACTTTGTTAGGAAATATTATCACATATAGTTAAGATAAGTTTATTTATTAAACCTTTTATAGCTAATTAATAATTATAGGTGGGTTGTCGAATAATTTGAAACAACACCTATGTAGATTAAGTTAGGTGGAGGAATGAGCGGGATAGGATAGAAAGCATGTCCCAAATTATAGGACATAATCCATTTGTAAATATCCTATCAAGTTAATCAATAAAATCCAAGTGTTAGTTTTTTATTGTGACTTATTATCGTGCAAGTTATTTTTGCATTGTTCATTCTATGACCAAATCTTATATTTGGTAGCAGAGCAGGAGATCAGGAGAGCCTATGAGAGCCAAAGAAAGCTCATGGTCTGTTAGTTTTTCTGCGTAAGTTTTTTTTTTAAAGATTTAGCTTGTATTGTGTTTTTGTTTTAGAGCAGAAGTAGGAGTTTTAGAACAGCAACAGGAGAGTAGAAGTAGGAGTTTTAGAGCAGTAATAGGAGCAGAAGTAGGGGATGACTGTATCCTGAAGGTGAAAGCTGTGCCAGAGAAATAAGTCAGCACATAGAAGCAAACAATAAAAATAATTATTTGCGGAAGAGCAGCAAATGCTGCATAGTGGCACCTCTGATTTCCATTCTACAGCAATACATTCCAATTTGTAGCAGCATAAAGAGATTGTATTAATTGTTGTTATTGTTTCTTATCCAGATCTGATCGGAGATTTTGTGGTTCATTGATCTGTGTGGAGTAGAACGTTTGAAGGAGATATCTGCACAAAGAACTCCAGCTGCAGGATGTGAAACAGAGAAAGAAGCAAGCTAGTAGAAGAAATAAAAACAAAAATGCCCAAGAGGCACTTCAGCAGAAGCAATTTACAGATAAATATATAAATTGCAGCAGCAAAGAGCTGCAAAAGTGTTGGAGAAGTGTTTGTAGCCTATGCCGTGAGATGGAGCACAGAAGAGCAGAACAGAAGAATGGCACAACAATGGCACGAGTAGAAGCGCCAAAGTAAGCTCATGGTCTGTTAACAAAATGCCAGGGGCAGCTTCATTGTCTTGTTGCGCTGGTTTATGAAAGTTTTTCTCCCATAACTTTTTTACATTAGTTTGTATTCTGTGTTTCTGTTTTAGAGCAGAAGTAGGAGTTTTAGAGCAGCGATAGGAGAGCGAAAGTAGGATTTTTAGAGCAGGAATAGTAGCAGATGTTATCGTGAAGGTGAGAGTCGTGCCAGAGAAAGAAGTCTGCACATAGAAGCAAATGATAAAAATAATTATTTGCAGGAGAGCAGCATATGCTGCATAGTGGCACCTCTGATTTACAAGCAAACAATAAAAATAATTATTTTCAGAAGAGCAGCATATGCTGCATAGTGGGACCTCTGATTTCCATACTACAGCAAGGCATTCCAATTTGTAGCTGCATAAATAAAATTATTCTTAATTGTTTCTTATCCAGATCTGGTCTGAGATTTTATGGTTCATTGATTTGTGTGGAGTAGAGTGTTTGAAGGAGAAATTTGAATAAAGAAATGCAGCTACAGCACGTGAAATAGAGGAAGAAGGAAGCTAGTAGAAGAAATAAAAATAAAAATCTTTGAGAGGTTGTAATGTCCCCTTTTTGGGCTAAAGGACTAAATAAGGGTTTCCCCTAAAATCCACAAAATTCTGAATTTTGAAATTAACAAAATAAGCAAACCCTAGCTCAAAAAGATGCTTAAAAAACATGCAATTTGCTTCCAAACCTTAGGAACCAATGTGCAATAAATAGATAGATAATTTCCAGCAATTACCTTGAGCAAATATCACCTCAAAATGATCCAAAATTAGCCACGAATTGAAAATAGAAATTTTGTATTTTTTTACCCCTTGGATGTGGATAAAAATCAAGTTTAATCTCGCTAAAAATATTTGATTTTATGTATAAAACAGCTGAATATTTACCAATTCCCACTCAAACCCTTGCCAAAAATCATGAATAAATTACCAAAAATAGCCACACAAATTCAACGCTTTTTTTGGGCCTTCAAAGTGATCAAATACCACTCCAAACCTAGTCACCTTAGGTCAAAACTGCATTTAAAAATCAGAATTAATATTTACTCTTTAACTAGGGTTTTAGATCCCTTCAAGAATCAAACCCTCAATCCCAATCAAGTTGCCACACTTGGAAAAATTCACACAATAAATATTAGTCACAAATCCACAATTTATGAAGTCAAACCCTCATAAAATCTACCAAAAAAATATAAATAAATAAGTCAAAATTTATTATTTATTTATCCACTTGAAAAGACTTTAAAAACCCTGCCTAATCACATAGAAAGTCAACGTCACATTTCAAAAATATTCATCAATAAATTCTAACAATGAAATTAGGTCAATTGAACTTCAAATTGTCCATGAAATCCACACAAACAAGTCACCAAGCAAGTCACCCCACTCTAAGGGAATCATCAAATCCACTTTTGCAAAGGTGGCGTCAAAAGACACCATTTTATCGAATAATCAGCTCTAAAAACTGCAAACAATTATTGGGCATGCATCCCAATATTTCTTCACGCATGAAGAATCACAATATCAAATTTTAGTGCATCCTTCAAAGGAGAACTCCATGTGCTTGTATCCTTCAAAGGGTGGCGAACCACTTTGGGAAGGCCAAATATTCTTCTTAACTCTCATTGCTGACTTTTAGAATATCTTCTCTTTGCCTTGATCACTTACAAGCCAACATTTTTTTTTACCAAAAATAATATTAAATTAATTGCCTAAATAATAAATAGTAATTAAAATTACTTTTAGGCAATAATCCAATAATTATTTCTATTAAATACTATAGTGGTAAAACTACTTTTATAAAATATTCTATAATCAACTAAAATTGCCTTATATGAACAAATGATTAAAATCACTATATGGGCAATTATAATTAATTAATAAAATTAAACTCCAAAAGGAATCCTTTAGTCTATGGGGAAGTAGACTAAAGGTCTTCAATACTTGCTCATAAATGATGTGAAAATGGGGGCATTACAGAGGTGCTTCAGCAGAAGCAATTTGCAAATAAATATATAAATTTCAGTAGCAAAAAGGTGCAAAAGTGTTGGAGATGCGTTCGTAGCCTAAGCTGCAATGAGTAGAAGAGTAGAACAAAAGAATGACACAAAAATGGCGCATGGGTAGCAGCACCCACCAATGAGACTTTGTTGTTTTGTGTTTTTATTTTAATGGAGTGTTATGTTTTATAAAATTTTAGGGCTACATTTTTCATTAAATTTTATTGAGTTTTAAACTTAAGAAAAAAGAAGCAAAAAAATCCTTATGATTTTTTGTGTAGTTTGCCTAAAGTATCACTTCAATGCTGACTTTGCGGTATTAATTCCATTTCTCCTTAACTGGGTCCAATCTTTTTGTGAAAATTTGCCAAGTTGCGTTGAGAGTCTTTGTGATGTGCCCTGTAAAAGGATTTTTCTCCAGCTCTTTTAGTCTGTTAGAACTAATTATTTGTGTTCACGTAGAATAGTTTTGCCTTAAAAAAAAATTCTCAAAAGTTTGTATTAAATTCATATTTTTTTAACTAGGGGTGGTTTCAGATCAAATTTGTTAAGAGTATGTAAAAAAACTTGGTAAAACATTATGCAATGGAATTTTGCTTCAGTGCTTACGCATTGGAAGAAAAATTTGTTTTTCCGTAAAAGGGTTCGCCAAAACATGTCTTTCGGAACCCAAAAGACTTTTTTTTGTATATGGGTGCATTGTTGGTAGTGCCTAACACTCGTGAAATCTTTTTGATTGAGGGGGGAATCTAATTCTCATGTACGACACAAGTACACAATGCCAAAACTATTAGAGAGCATCATGCAATGATTTGTGGTCCACATGACCATCGGGATAGATCTAGCTGAGTGAGCCACTATCCAAAGGAGGTGGGAAGATCACAGGAGGATGAAGGATAAATATTAGTCTTGAGCTTGCTACTAACTCAGAGATAGGTTTATTGCTTTAGTAGCAAATCTAGTGTGAAAAATATCATATAGCTAAAGATGGTGATCATTAGTGTAGGTGATTATGAGTACCGTTCTCTTGCTGCATGAAAAAGTGTAGTGAGGACTCAATCCCACTACTATTGTTTTGTAACTATTCGATGAGGCCCGGTCCAACCAAAGGAGTAGTTAAGGTGAGGCCCAATACCACCTCAGAATGGGCGTAATAAGACCCACTTCCACTACTAGTACAATTTTGACGAATAGTTGGGTGTGTCCCTATTCGTGCAAAGTTGTTTTTTGTTGTGAACAATCGTGTGTCCTTGTTCATAGAGGTATGTATGTATGAACTATTGTGCATGTCTTAGTTCATGATGACTTGGCATTTCTTGAACTATGGGTTTGTCCTTGTTCATTAGTTGTTAGTAGGTGTAGTGAGGCCATTCCCATTATTGTTTGTCAGTGTGTTGAATTGCGAGTGTGTTCCAGTTCACATACGAAGTTGATTCACTTTTACTATTTGAACCACATGTAATAAGTGGGGAATGTTAGGATTTATTATCACATATAGTTAGAATAAGTTTTATTTACTAAACCTATATAGCTAACTACAGGTGGATTGCTGAATAAGTTACAAGAACATCCACGTAGATTAAGCTACGTGTAGGAACGAGCGGGATAAGATAAAGAGCATGTCCTAAATTATAGGACATAGTCCATGTATGAATGTCATACCAAGTTAGTGAATAAAATTCAAGGTGAGTTTTAGTTTTTTATTGTGAGTTATTCCTACATTGTTCAATATTTGACAAAATCTCAAAAGCTTGAAAGCATAAGTAGAAAGATTACTGGCATGTAGGTTCAGAATACAAGCTTGGGAAAAGACAATTGCGGGGGCACTCTTGAATGGAAAAGAGCGATATGAAACAAGACTGATTTTATAATATTGTCCTTTAGTTGCCTAATATGTATCCTTTTGTCCATGTCTCACTCGAGCAATTAACAAAACATTATAAAGATTACATTACTCACTCACTCAAGGACTTCAAAGATTATCTATTTCCAGAAAGATGGTAGTAGTGACACAACATTATAAGTTTGTTTCTCATCATATTGATTTGTATGACTTATAATTATGGTTGTAGTGAAGATTGAATGGTGGCACTGAAAGACAACAATGTTGCTTTGGGTGACAGTGAGTGCATTTTATGAGGAGAGCAAGAGACACTAGATTTTGATAGCAAACTTTGATAATGTCTTGTTTCAGATGTTTGTGAACCAATGGCAAGATATGACTTTAGGAGAGGGAGAAACTTGCTTTAGCTAAAAGAAGTAGATCACAATGTTTGGACTTTTAGTGTGCTAGTGCGGTAGGAAGTCCAATGAAAAATTTCTTGTGCATTTACCACAAATTGACTTGTATGTGTTAAGCTTGGTTTGCAATTGACCTCGAGTTGTTTGCGAAAGGGATCATAGAGCGTGTTGAATGTGTGCTGGAAATTTCTATTATGTAATTGGCCAATGCTAGGATTAAGCACAATTAACTAAATATAGATCTTTTGATGTGGATAATACTAAATTTTTATCTTATATTCCATAATGCTGAACTTTTTTGCGTTCACGAAAAAACATCTAGATAAATCATTGAACGGAAATAAAAGAACAAATATGCACTCAAAACACAAATACTTACCTCTTTAAACTATGGATTATCGGCATACTGTTTATTGTATTTGTCATGGACGAAAGGGTCCAATGCATAATAGTACTTTCTGTGGATATCCCAGTCAACGGCGTATAGGGCAACATATCGACAATCTTTTTAATCATTCCATTCTTGTATTAGTCAGCATAATGAACTGCTGCAAGCAACCCATCCATTTGAATTTTGAAGTGGCAGACTGCTGCAACTTATTTTGAGTTTGTAAATACTTAAATGGTTAGCGATCCATATGGAACACTATTTCTTTTCCCAGTCAAACAGTGTTTTCATTTCATCACGACCTGCACCAGTGCATACAACTTGTCATTAGTGTACATTGGGTTTCCTGCTTGTATCAGCACAATTCCCACTGAATATCTCAATGTCAAATGAAAGTTACAGGCTGGGTAGTGCTAGCAACGGCAAACTGCAAATGTTGCTCTTCAATTCTTTGAGTGCTTGGAGTGATGTCAAGGCATGGAGAGGTGCCACAATCTTGGAGAAATAAGCTACAGTTTTTTCATAAATACTGAATAGCACCCATGAAACTCCGCACTTTTGTGACATTACAAGGTCTCGACTGATTTGGTATGCCTTCAATCTTGTCTGGATTGACTTTGAATTCTCATCTGGCGACCACGAATCCAAGGTACACCAATATGATAACCAAGAAAATTCAAATTTGTTCAATTTGAGAAGAAACTTAGTTTTTCTAATGTTCTCAATACTTGCTGCAAATGTTCTTCCCATGTTCTAAAAATGCGAGTGTTGTCCATATACATGATCAAAAAATCCAGAAAAGGATGAAGGATATCATTCATCATTCTGATTTCTCAATGGTAATCTTGTGAAGTGCTTTATAGACAATGCACAATTCTTGGTTACCAAAACTTTAGGTGGACCTACATAGTGATCAACTGAGCCTTATATCTCCATGGTCCAAGAGCTCTTACAATTGTTTGTTAACTTTATTGGATTCCAAAAATGACTGCCTATACGGTCTGATGTTCGGCAACAAAGAATTAGGTAACATGGGGATCCCATGTTCCACTTAAATGTTTCAGAGACAAACCCTCTGGTTTTTGTAGCACATCTTTGAGCCAGTTTTGCAATTGTTTTTAAGACATTCGATCAAACCTTAGGAAAGAATTCAAGATCAAATTCAAACACATACCAAATGATCCTATGATTGTGTATGAATATTATTTATAGAAGGAAAAATCTAAGTGTTTGAATCATCGATTTGGCACTGAAACATCAAATGAATTAATCATAATGAAACATGAATTGGAACCATGAATGTAAATGGATTGGACATATGAGATCACTTCTGAGGGAATTGGTGGATAACGAGTTTATAGTGGTCAGCATAATCCTAAATAGGAAAAATATGGCCCAATTGATACTGGAACTCATGAAATCCTAGTAAAAAGAAAAGAAAGTGGTAAGGTAACATCAGTCAACTGAGTCAGACTCACTAAGAATGTCCTAATTGTCATAGGAACTTTTGTCATATGTGCAAGATCTTTTATAATTTTACATGTTGTCAACCTAAAGCTGCACCCTGAATTGAAGAAGTGCTGAAATGGCCAATCCTCTCTCTAGTTGAAACAATGGGATCTTTTTATGAGGGTGGGTGCCTCAATGGTGAGAAGAACCTCCAGAGAAGGCTAGTTCTTGTAAGATGTATCAATGGATCTCTACTCTGTGCTGCGAATCTACCATGGAAAAGAGAGAAAGAAACTTGAAAGGAAAATCCTACCTAATGACGGTGATGCACCAAAATATTGATCCATTCTACTTGGAACCTTGAACACTGAATCAAACAAGGGAAAAAGACCTTTGATTTCAATTGATCACTATGCATAAATATTTCATGAGAAGGTTCGATCCAATGACCCAAACATGAGGGAAAACGATGGAGAGAGCTCTGATACAAGACACTTTGCAGCCACTTAACATCCACTTACAGCTTCAACAAAAGACATATAGAACACTGAACATAATCTGCATAATATGATGAGCTAAAAACTAGGTACGAATCAAATTTTGGGAAGGGAGAGAAATCTATCACGTATGCAAATTGTTGAATGAATGTACACTATGCCAGCACATGAAATCTGAAAGTACAATCCTTCTATTGATTGAAGAGGTTACACAACTCACCAATGGTAGAGTCTGGGATTACCAAGAGAGGGATGGATCTTATAAGATCGAAAAGCCATTAAAATAAAAAATTACAAAAAGCCAAGAGATTGGCGTTGGAAAATAGAGGGAGTAAACTCAAACCAACTCAACCTTTACAAAAAGTCTATTTTGTCTTCTTCCTCTTTGCATGAAAGCTCCTTGTCGCTAGAATCAAACGGTGAATTCATACGTTTGACTTTACTTGTGCATGCTCAGCTAAGCTATGTCTAAAATTAGAAACTTCACTAGCTCTTTGGCGTTTGAGAATGGTCAGTGGGTTTGTTAAAACATCCACCTCTCTTTGCATGGAAGATTACACCAAGTTTCCAAAATAGACTCCCCTCGAGTTGCTTGTGTTTGCATGGACAAAGAAAATGTGTAACGAATGTGTCTAGTCAACTCCATTTGGACTGCTAGATCATTGAGAGCCTTGCAACGTGGAAGGAACGTCCAAATTTAGAAGTCAAGCTTGAACTGAGTTGGAACGTTTGGATGCATGTGGTTGACTAGTCAAACTACAAAGAAGCGTGACTTTAACAATGAGTCAACTCAAGATTTGACTAGTCAGTCAAAAATAGTCTTTGCTTGCATGTATTTTCTCTTATTTTGCCTTGCCTGTGTCTTGTCTATTTTGGTGGGATTTTATTTTTGTCTTCAACTTCCCATTGGGTTATCTATTTTCAACCCTTTTCATAGTCGGATTTCCCTTAGACTTTCCTTGGATATTTTGTTTCAACTTAGTCCATCCCTTCCATTACTTGTATTTGATTCGGATTATTTTGCTTGTCCCTTTGTTTCATTTCCTGCGTCTTTTTGTCGACTTTACTTATTCCTTCGGACAAAAGTCCGAAGGAATTCGTTTCCTTGTCAATTTCCCCGAATTTATTCCTTTTAGGCTCTCATGTCTTGCCTTTGTCTTGTCTATTTTCCCCGAGTTTTTTTATTCTCCCGAATTTCTTTGGACTTTTTGTTCGAAGGAATTCCTTCGGAAAAAAAGTCCAAAGGAATTCGTCTCCTTTGGCTATCTTTTCATGCCCTTTGGGAACTCTGCTTTTGTCCTTTGCTTATGTCTCTACCCTCTGCAAGGGCTTCTGTCTTCTAGGGGTGCCCTTCGGAAAAATTGAAAAGGTCCACTTCACCGACCAAGTGCCCTCCGCAAGGGCATGGCTGCCTTCAAAAGTGGCTTTTCGGAAGAATTGAAGGGCACCTGGGCTTTTTGTAGGTCACTGGGCTTTTTTTAAGGCACCCTTATTCTTTTGGATGTGGCATAGTGTTTTGTGGACTAGGCTAAGGCAATGACTAGGTTTGATAAGGGAGTATGTTAACTGAAATTCAACCTTTGTGCAACAATGTTTGCTAAATATTTGGAGGTTTGTGAGCCAATGATAAATGATGAGTTTTTGAACAGTTTGACAATTGGGGATGTTGGCAACCTTCTCATTATAGTGTAAGTGATTAAATAGCTAGGGAAATCATCACAAGCGAAGGGTTAAAAGTTGAATTGAACTATTGTGGATAGTGGCTTAGATGTGAATTTGTTGCTCATGATAATGGGGCTGTTTGTATTGGTTGCACAAGTCTTGGATGTGGCATGGTGTTTTATGGACCAGTCTAAGGCAATGACTAGGTTTGATAAGGGAATATGTTAACTGAAATTTAACCTTTGTGCAGCAATGTTTGCTAAATGTTTTGGTAGTTTGTGAGCCAATGATAAATGACGAGTGTTTGAACAGTCTGACAATTGGGGATGTTGGCAACCTTCACACCATAGTGTAAGTGATTAAATAGCTAGGGAAATCATCATCCAAGTGATGGGTTAAAAGTTGAATTGAACTGTTGTGGATAGTGTCTTAGATGTGAATTTGTTGCTCAAGTAGGCATGTGAAGGATTGGGTAGACCCACTTTGTGTCCACCTTGATTGCTGATGAGGATTGCAAATCAGTTTTAAGTGGAGCTTAAGGAGATCTTGATGGGCCATGGGTTGTGGTTAAGAACTATTGCTTCTTCTCTGATTTTGTGTTGATTTCTATTTAGATAACTATGCAAGTTTTCATCACATTGCTTGGAATTTCGTGGTCGAAGCATGTGTGAGAGGTTCAAGATTGGGAAAAAGGCACCATGAATGAATAAGGAGGGAGGATTGCTCTTGGCAGATTTGAAGAAAATAAAGTGAGAACTTAGCCTTCATCTATTCAGACTCCAGAGGTTTAACTAGTTAAGATAAAAGGGTAAGGTTGTGGTTGTTCTACAATTGAAAGTTGGATGGATAACGCACTATAGATGTTACAACATTCTTACCCAAATGAAACTAAACTCAAACAGTGGCATATTTTACTAGTAGATGGAAGTCTATTAAGTTTTTTAACACACATCATCTTGTTTTTAGTGAAGATGGAGAATTGTGAGAAATTTATTCCTAAGATTGCTGGTGAGAAGCATCTGAGCATCAACTTCTGACATAGGGTCACGTGCCTATTGTCATTGAATATTGAATGGAGGCTTTGAAGGTTCCCGCAGATGCCACCCCTTGCCGAACACTCTACAAGTTTAAGAGCTTTGAAATCTTGAGTTTGTGGTGCAAGCCTTTTAGGAATCGAAGATTAGCCCTGCACATTTATGGAATATCTGTAGTTGAAGCAGTAGAAGTTGTAAAACAAGCATCAAAGTTGCGGAGCATGAAAACACTCTTAGTAAGTCCATGCACACTGCTCTCAGAGGTTCAATTTAATGAAAAGAATTATATTTAAAAGAAACGAAGAAAAAAGTGGAAAGGTAATGAAGGAAGGAAGAGGACGTTACACAAGGGTATCCCTTTTGACACTATCCACAAAAGCGAGGAGAGTTAGTATCTTGTCTTTTGGCCACTTGGAAATTATAAACGATCTAAAACACATTTTGGAAAAACTGATAAAGATTTGGATAATCAACATTTTGGACCCCACGTTTCAAACTTCATTATCTTAATGATGGACCATAATGTGTGGTACAAAACATTGATTACCCAAATCATTATCAAATATTTTTTAGAAATTTCAAATTTATTATTCAATAATTATGGACTGTGGAAGCTTGAAATCTCTAGTAATCACTACGTTTCAAACTTCATTTATATTAATGATGGGCCATAATGTGTGGTACTAAACATTGATTACCCAAATCATTATCAAATATTTTTTATAAATTTATTATTCAATAATTTTGGACTGTGGAAGCTTGAAATCTATAGTAATCACTAATCATATTTGCTAAAAACCTATAATTCATATACATATGGCTAGCTATGTCTATCTTTAAAGTTCAAGCTTTCCTAATTGAATTGTGAATTCTGCTAAAAATATAGTTTTACCTTCTTTTCCAAAGTTGATAAAATGTAGAAAGTCACATAGTTTGCCATATTTATTTCCCATGGTCCTTGGTCATTCAAGTATCTCTTAGGAACTACTCTCTAATGGAAAGGCCTTACAAACAAATTGCTGTGTTGTTTGTATCTAAAACAAAAAGGCTTTAGTTGTTTTCCATTAGTCTCCATGTTATCTTTTTGACAAAGTTTTGTATAAGATAAGAAAGCTGTAGTCATATAGTCCACAAAAAAAGTACACGGTGAAGCAATTTTCAACTGCACATTAAGTCAAAGGACATCGAAGTTTTCATGTTAGTCAAATTTATGACTGTTGATGAAGATAGTAAAGTTAATCAAGCAATTATAAAAATTAGCTGAAAAGTAAAACTTTACACTATTAATACGCTATCAAAATTAGTTGCATGCATTCCAAAATCAAGTTTTGATGGCATCTGGTGTGTCATTGGACCAAGCTCTAGTGTTGAGCTGTATTGATAAGCTTTTTGCTGTGTCAAGTTTTAGTATTGAGCCAACAGAAAAATACAAAAATAATTGTAAGTGTTGGAAGACTTCCAAGAGAAGACACAACGAAGTCCAATGCGAATTAAGACCATCACGAAACCACACCTATAAACATGTGCCCCTTAATGTTCATCACTAAACCTGTTAGGTTAACTGGATCACTAATTTTTTTAAATCTTAGGCAACTTGTCAAATTCAATCCACATCTTACTTGGATGATGTCACAATTCCTTACATTGATGTCAGCAGTCATATGAGCACGTAAGTACAACAAAATTTATTGTTGATGTCATGTTGGCATCCTACTATAGTTCTTTGGTGTCAACAGTTCTTTGATATAGTATTTCTTGACAGTTTCTCCTCAATCAATGATTGATGGTCAAAATCAAGAATTTTGGCTTTTATGTATATGTTATTCAGACATCATATTATGGGAGAAAGATGACCCACTAAAGGAGGACAAACAAATCCTAATTTGAGATGGGAGAGAACCAAAGATCAAATGGGATTTTTATTAGAAAGTAGTATGTTTTGGATCTTTTAACGATAAACTGACTAGTTTTGAATGAAAGGGAATTTGAGCTAGAATGTGCTATAAGGACCTCTTATTAGAGAGGATACTGAAATCCATGTACAACATCTCGTTGATGAAAGTTTGGACATCCAACATGGATTTTTTGTAGGTATGATTTGGGGTAGTCTTGCACATGTAAAAAGACGCACTTGTGAGGAACGTGAAGAGGCTTAGCTAGGACATCTAGGTAAGGACAAGGAGGAGGTCTATAGATCATATGCATAGTTCAAAGTTGGCGTTTCAATTTAGTTGAGAGCTTAACACATCGTATGAATGCAAGATGGTCACTATGGAACCCTATCTTTTGTAATATTTAGTTCTCTTACATATTGCTTTACGTTTTTATTGCAATACCCAAAGAAAGCATGAAGGGTTAATACCAAGATAGTTACGAAGCATCATGGCAATGGGTTTTAAGTTGGTGTACTAGTAGAAAACTGCTTTTATTTTAGAATGATGGAAGAAAAGAGGTGCATTAACAAGACACATGTATGATAGCGTATGTAAAAGGCTTGATGGATGGTTAATATATAACTTGGCGAAGTTTCTAATCAAGAAGATTAAGCAAGTACCGTATGGAGTTAATTTAACTCTTTACAATACTTGCTTTTATACGAGGTAATCCATGTTCATATAGGCATTTGAGTTCTTTGATAAGCCATTGTGAGCTTGGTTGGTATAGTGGAAAAGCGTAAGAAGCAGACGCATGGCAAGTCATGTCTTTCTAAGCTACCGAAGATAGTGATGGTGAGTAGAGGAGTGTGAGAAGACAAAAGGAGGAGAGGATCTTGAGGAAGTGCCAAACGCATCATGAGGATTAGGGGAACACTAGTAACGACACTAAAAGCATCATCACTAGAGATTTAGAGAGATCACAAGCTAGAACTTAATAGGATGAGGTGTTTTGTGGATCTAGAGAAGATAAATTCTCTATTTTAAAGAATGCTTTGAGAAATATGTGCCATAGGGATTGCACCACAAAACAATCATCCTTGTCTTTTAGATGCCTTGCTTAAATGGTACCTATTCTGCCAAATTTTCTTATGTTGCACACTAAAGCCGATCCCTTTAATTCAGGTGTCACTTGGACGAAGCGAGCCTCAATTGGAAGGGAATCTTGGCAGGTGGTATGAAACTGTGTATTAATTACAATTGAGCATTGGCCCCATTGATAAAAAAAATGTTCTTTTATCTTAAGCATATCTTTTTATGATTTATCTCATATCAATGGATGTGTATGGACAAAATCTATCTTCTAGTTACTACTTTTAGAAGACTTGGGACCTTGAGTAGCAAAACATTAGCAAAACCAATGTTACAATAAAGACTGAAGACGCAACGGTAGATGTCCTTATATGTTTGGAGTTTATTAGAAGAACTAAGGAAACAACTCCATGCTAGAAGAGGAGATCCGACGAAATGTAGGAAGATCCACACGTCTTTGGAGTAAGAAGTATCCAAACGATTTACATATAAATCAAATTGCATATGGTCATCAATGATATATACTTTTGTTTAAATTACATATATTATTGGGAACCTATAATGTAATGGATGCCAAATTAGGAGTTAAATTATCTACAGAAACACTTAAAAGGATATGCCATTCATGGATGGCTATCAGAGGAAGAGAAAACAACATGGCAGTAAGTATAATAAATAATGCGGAAGGATTCTAGGCACTGCCATTATAGATGACAATGAACTGTCAAATTCCAAAAAAGGAAAACAACAATTGATGAAAATTATCATAGAAGTTAAACCTAAAGCAAATGTTGGGAAAAACCTTTGGAAGATGAATTTAAGCGTTGGATACATACATTGGTATACATGACATGGAACAATATAAAATGACAGGGCGGGAAATATAACAAATAATTGAAATGGATTTGGGCATTTGCATATTGATGATAATCAGCTGTCAAATTTGAAGTTAGGAAAAAATAAAAAATAAAAAATATCATAATAGAATGCTAAGACTGCAGCAAATGGTGGAGAAACCTTTGGAGGATGAGTTCAAGTGTCAGATACATACAAAAGTATGTGTGACACGGAACAACATAAACAATTACAATCAAAATATTGCATGGTTTCACAATTACCCTGCATTGGCTGGGGTAGTAGCTGAAAATATGGACTTGCAGCCAAACAAGATGCTCAAAACATTACAGGGTTTTCACAATTGATTGTGTTAATATTTGACATATTGTTTGTATTAGATCATTCTATAGCAATAATGGAGTGTCAAACCTAACAAAGAGGTTTTCAAGTGAAAATGCCTTGCTCAAAAAATAAAGGATGCATATCATTCACCACTCCCAGAGCATATTTATTTATTCTGTGTCTCCTTTTGTATTGAACGAAAGAAAAATGACAGGTTGATGAGAAGCAGCTGAAATTACATCTTATATGTTTCTTAATTGTTATTCTATGATATTGTATATCCCTGCTTATCCCTTATCATTGCTATTGTAAATAGGAGAATGATTATTTTGGTTATCCAGACACAAACTACAAACAATCTCGATTTGACCAGAAGAACTCTCTCTCCCATATGCAAATAGTGTGATGGAGATAAAGGGAAATATTTTATTCGATTTTTAATATGAGATATTTCCATCATAGTTCTCATTGATGAGCAAAACTTGCTAGGAATTTGTTTTAAATAAGGTTTTCAGTAATTGTTTTCAAATTATTGATTTGCCCGTCAAGAATATATTCCATGTGCCAAGACTTCTCAGGCTCTGTATTTATGAACTTGTCTTTCTCAGTGGTGATATCAAGATGTAGAAGCATTGCTCATTAGTTATCAAATTGTTACTCGTGTTTTTGTATATAAAATTAGTCCCTAACTCATTGTTTTTCATTGGCAGATATGTACCCTCATTCATACCTCCTGGGTTGGCAGCTGCGAGTGGTAAAGCGAAGGATTCTGAGAAAAAGGCTAGTATTCTGATGTTGAATTTTATTGAAAAATCAGGAATTAATATTAGTTTTTAAATATTTTATTGTTCTTTGGTTTATAATATTTTTTTCATCTTTACATTGTTCCTTGCCTTATGATTTTTTGTAAATACATGTACGTATAAGAAAGATGTGGGTGTGAGCAAGGGAACTGTGCCCCACTGATATGGTGCAGCAATTGCTGGCATTGCTAATGTAGAACAAAGTGTAAGAATTTACTTAGCATTATTTAACAACGAAGTGGAATAATTGTTATGTTTGTTTGGACTGCAGAAAGAAGAGGAGAAAACAAAGGAAAGGGAAAAGGGCAAGTCACGCAACATAGATCATTTCATGGAAGAATTAAAGGCTGAGCAGGAGTTGAGGGAGAAACGAAATCAAGAACGTGGTTATCGACAGAGGGAGGGAAGGCAAATAGATAATGTAATTTATTATTATTATTATTATTTCTTATGATTGACAGTTTTATTTTCTGTATCTTGTTATTTGCTAAGTTACCCTGTACAATAGGATACCTCTATCTTATCTTTTATTGGTATAACTGATGTGGATCCTTGACCATCTAGGGATATCAATGATTTAGAGTTTTGAGTATAGAGATGATGATATCCTGGGAGATCAATTTGATGATTATTACTAGATTTCAATTTGTATTTTGAACTTCCAAATTTATTAAAATCAGATAAGTGTGAGGTGTTTAATTGCTGTTTATAAACTAATGGCATTTTACCCTAGTAATTCTATATGGAACTGGTTGTACTTGTCAGGTTTATTTTTTGTTTGAATTATTTATGACATGGCTATTTTTATTCATACATAGTTCTTATTGTTTGGGGTTTGATTGCTTTAGGTTCACCCCTACTGTTGTGTTTACATTTTGTCAGTGCTTAGTGTTTAATTGATTTTCATAACCTAGTGTCTTTTTACCCTAATATTTCTCTATTGTAACTTGATGTACATATCGAGTGTCATTTACCTACTTTTGGTTATTTGTGGACATTAAATATAATTTCTTTCCTTCTCACAATTGCTATCGAATGTATTTCGAGTTTAATTTTGAATAAAAGTCATTATGATAGGGCTATTTGTACTCATGCTTAGTTCTCATGGTTAGGGGTTTCACCACTTTAGGTTTACCCTTGTTGTCTTGTTTACATTTCTTTAGTGCTTAGTGTTTAATTGCTTTTCAAAACTTAGTGTCTTTTTACCCAAGTACTTCCCTATTGTAATTGGATGTACTTGTCAAGTCCTATTGACTACTTTTGGTCATCTATGGACATTAATTCTTTCTCACAATTGCTATTGAATTTTTACAATATTTATTTTCTTGTTTAAAATATTGTCGTGTATATTCTTATTTAAGATTTGTATCATTTTATTATGATGCCATCCCTATCTAGAGAGAAGATGAGATATCGTCATCATAATAGAGAATAGATAGCTCACCTTCCTTTGAAAGCCATGCTATTGGAGCTGATCAATAAGCCAAGTTGAGGCTAGTGTAGGAAATTAGTTAAAACCACTTAATACAAAATTTGGTAACGTAGCTCCTGGAATTGATGAGGGCATGCACAAGTGGTGGAGCATGTGGTTTAATTTGAGGTGAAAAAATATCCTATTTGATGCAACATGCAACTAAGAATTCTCATCCATAGCTTTACTTTTGTTAGACTTGCCCCCCTTCATTTGGGGGCCTTTGCATCTTCTGTTGGGGTTGTGTCGACTGCCACTCTCCTCTCTTGGAGAAATACTATATCTATATGGGGGGGAGTAGAGCCATTGGATAGCTAGATGGATATAGAGGGGAGGGGATTCAGATAGATATATAGATAGGGCAATTGAAATATTACAACTAGTCGGTGATTTACCAATTCTGTCTTATCCATAAACTGCTATTTTCATCTTTTGATCTCCTTTTATTTTCTTATGGTTATCAATTTACCATATTAATTGAAGAGCTTAAACTTTATGAAAATGGGCAGGTGAGCACCACATATATAGATAGGGGCTTATAGGTCTAGCCATGAAAAGTCTAGGGTGATGGGGATAGGCCCCCCGTGCTTTCTCGGTATAGAGGAGTTTGGAATTTCCGTCCAACCACATTCTTGCTTATGACCATTGAACATAGAGGGCAAAGGGCTACTTATTGTCTTATAAATATTAGAGCCCCCTCTGTGTAAAGGCATTCTACTCCTTAATAGGATAACATATTCAATCAGGGAAAATCATTATTATCGCAAAAGAAGGAAAAGTTTTAAGGGTTCCAAACACCATTTTTGTCGTTCCTATCGGAGTTGTTGCCAGAATCCGGATAATGCGAGTGCAATGGAGATGTGATCACACAAGTTGAAGCAAGTGCACACCACATAGATGCTAAAGCAATTTGAAAATAATACAATAAGAGAAATTGCACAAGACAAAATGGAGAAAACCAAAACCTGATTAATATGAAATGGCCAAAATGAAGAATACTTATAGGAGAGCTAGTAACTCCTCCACAAATGGTGGTCAAAGCACCCCAAGAATAGACTCCTCCAAAAAAGGTGGTAACAAGGTGCTAAGAATAGAGAAGTAACTCCCATACCCGGAATAGCCGGTCAAAGGAGTCACTTATGACACCTTATGACACAAATATGACGCACAATCTCCACATAAGCTAGCCTATCCCACGAATGTAGGAAAACTCCATGTATGCACAAATATATAATATTCCCTAATTAATAAATAGGGAAAAATAAAAATTTACACTAATACCCCCCCTAAGCACAGCTTAGGTGGGCAGTGTGGAAATAAAAAATGGGTCCCAACAACTAGCCCTGATGAGGTACCCATGTACAAATGCAATCTCCCATAAGATAGAGAAAAGGAGAAAACCCATAGGAAAAAACGCCCCCCCAAAAGAGAGACAAAAGAAAAGAAGAGGCTAGAAGGCCCCTCTGAAGATGATGCTACTGCAGATGTAGACCGCACCCCAAGAAGAGCTCGTAGATGAATGAACTTGCTCTCGGTGAAAGGTTTGGTGAAGATGTCTGCAACTTGCTCCGAAGATTGGGAAAATATCAAGTCAATGACCTGACTATGAATAAGCTCCCGAATGAAATGCATGTGAATCTCTATGTGCTTGGTCCGTTGGTGCTGAATCGGATTCCTGCAAATCTGAATGGTACTCTAGTTGTCACAATAAATGATGGTGGGCTGCCTGATAGGAATGCCAAACTCAGAAAGAATCCACTGAAGCCAAATAGCCTCAATAGCTACATTAACAGCTCCCCTGTACTCTGCCTCTGTGTAATGGGCACCCCAGTTGCACCCAAAACTAACCCAGTAGGGACTCTTTATGACTCCGATAGTTTTGCTGGAATTTTTTTTTTGTTTTACAAAGACCAATATATGTAACATAAATATAGAATTGCAAGCATAGATACACACAACTGAAATAACCAACACACTGTATTTGTATTAATTGCAAAATGAGCAAACGAGTATAATGCCGGTCACGTGGTGACTCATTAGATCCCCTGGTGATCGTACAAACATTATTTCAAGCAGATATCCCAGCATGTGCCGAAGGTGCTTCATTTGTTCTTTGACCCCCCCGGAACTACGGACTCTGCAGAAGCTTCTACGGACTCTGCAGCCAAAACTACGGACTCTGCAGGCTTAGATCTACGGACTCCACCAGGCTGGAAATCTACTGACTCTGCAGTCTGAAATCTACGGACTCCACCAGGCTTGAAATCTACTGACTCTGCAGTCTGAAATCTACGGACTCTGCAGGCTGGAAACTACGGACTCTGCGGGCTTAAATCTACGGACTCTGCAGGTAAGAAACTACGGACTCTACAGGCAAGAAACTACGGACTCTGCAGACAAAAGCTACAGACTATGCAGAAAACTACGGACTCTGCAGGCAGAAATCTACAGACTTTGCAGGCAAGAAACTACGGACTCTGCAGGCAGAAAACTACGGACTCTGTAGGAACTACTGACTCAGCAGACAGAAATCTACGGACTCACCCGGCTGCATACAGATGCTACAGTGATGGAGCTGCTACAGTGACGAGCTGCTACAGTAGGATGACTGTTACAATAGCATGGCTGCTACAGTAGTACGGCTGCTACAGTGCACGGCTGCTACAGTAGTACAGCTGCTACAATGCGCGCCGCTGCTACAGTGGCTGAGAGCACAAAACTCCAAAGACCAATCCCAAGGATTGATGTCTAGAGTGCTACAAATGAGAAAGACGTTCTCAAATACCCAAATAAGCTGCAAGTGCAACAATTCTTTTCTTCTTATCCAACATGCCCAAAGAAGTCACAAGCACTCCCCTTTATTCTTTTCTCCAAGGGGCAACTCAACTCACTTGAGCAATGTGGGATAAAGGATGTGCAATAGTCCCTCATAAAGTAAATGTTTAAAGTGACACTCAATGTCTTTCAGCTGGGTTAAAAGTTACCCTTTTTTGCAGCACTTTAGGCTCCCAAAAATACTAGCAACCGGACTCCGAATGGTGCGAGTGATAGCTTGCCGGAAAGCTCTCAACAAGGAGCATCAAATCCAATCATCAAAACTGGCCTCTGTTGCGTCCTAATAGCTTATTACAAATAGTAAGTGTGTTGGAAACTGAGTAAGCCCAGCCGCTAAAATGGGGACATTACACTCTGTGGATGATATATCAATAGCATTATGCTTCTTGCTAGATCATCCACAGAGGCAGAGTACAATGAAGCTGTTAATGTAGCTACTGATTCTATTTGGCTTCAGTAGCTACATTAACAGCTTTGATACCATATTGGAGTTGTTGCCAGAATCCGGATAATGCGAGTGCAATGGAGACGTGATCACACAAGTTGAAGCAAGTGCACACCACATAGATGCTAAAGCAATTTGAAAATAATATAATAAGAGAAATTGCACAAGACAAAATGGAGAAAACTAAAATCTGATTAACATGAAATGGCCAAAATGAAGAATACATATAGGAGAGCTAGTAAGTAACTCCTCCACAAATGGTGGTCAAAGCACCCCAAGAATAGAGTCCTCCACAAAAGGTGGTCAAAGCACCCCAATAATAGACTCTTCCAAAAAAGGTGGTGACAAAGTGCTAAGAATAGAGAAGTAACTCCCATACCCGGAATAGCTGGTCAAATGAGTCACTTATGACATTCTTATGACATCTTATGACACAAATATGACACACAATCTCCACATAAGCTAGCGTATCCCACGAATGTAGGAAAACTCCATGTATGCACAAATATATAATATTCCCTAATTAATAAATAGGGAAAAATAAAAACCTACACTAATAGTTCCCACATGGAGCCCAATGACACCCTACAACATTAAACTGTCAATCTATGGTTGACCTAGAAGAAGGAAGAGATTGACCTCTAGAAATAAATTTACTAGGGATCAATATCTGTTGGTTGCAATAATTTGTGTGCTTGGGAACTATGTAGTTGATCCTGGTATTGGTACAGGTACAAGGTTCGAGTATGCCAATAGTGATGTTTTTTTCTTGAGTATGGCTTGGGTTGGTCACACAAACTATATATATATATATATATATATATATATATATTAAAAATATAGGAAAGCAAGCAAAGTTAACCACATAATGTGCACAAAATAAGTCAAGTAATCACCAAACAATTGAAAAACTATTGAGAATTCAATGACATGTCATGATATTCAATGGTTGAACCTGGAACAAGTACATTGTGCAAATGTATACACAAAAATAAAGATAAATCAGCATATTCACTATAATCATATTGCTCTCCATCGAGAGCATCAACATCATTAAATGAATCACCATAAGTAGAAGTACCACTCTTACTAGGTGAAGTACTTTCTAGCTCCATGTCGAGCAATGAAATGTGGGGAATGGAAGAATCCAAGTTAGAATGCTCTGGGTCTACATCCCAACACTTTGTTGCCCCTTGCTTTTACCCACCCTGCTTGAGTGATAAAAGGTGCATGGTGGAATGCACTTAGACTAACTCCTCTTTGTTCGTTGCCAACTTGTTGCGCTCAATTGAGTTGATAAAGTTGTATGTACTCTAGTTTTGCTCAGTTGAAGAGGGACTCAACCTATTGAGGCAAGCCGCAAAGTCAATGCAAAATTAAAATTTAGAAAAGTAAAAAATAAAAACAAAAATAGAGTTGAAAAATATCTCACTTGTGACAAATTTTTTATTACAAGAGGATGGAGGTGGATGGATGCTTGCCTCTTGAGGTACCACCATGGATGAACATCCTTGTACTTGTCTTGAAGAGTGCTAAGGGATGAGCCTACTGAATGCCCCCTTATACCCATCACTAACCTCAACATCCCAATATGGTGGGACCCTTCTGGGCACAGAAAAGATCTTAGTGTTGTAGTATTTGGGAGTCAAGGCAAAGGAAAGAAGAATTAGTGGGGTGGTCATTTTGCTCCACCTATCAATAAGATTTGATTACATTTGCTTGAAAAAACTCTACATAGTATCTTACTATTTGGCTATTATGGACTTAATCTTTTCAATCATCGAGTCATTTCCATTTAAATCTCATCCAAATGTGGATGATTCATATCAACAAATTGAAGCATACTGATGATAGGCTCTGTGAAATTAAGCAAGTAATCCACATGATCCCACTACCCGCCATCAAGGATCAACCCTTTCACTTTTGTGCCACTTTTTGTCCTTGACTGTGTCCATACGCCCCAAAGGTTGTTGATGAATATTTTTGTTCAATGCCTCTCACACCTTCACAAGTTGTCTTGAGGCAATTGTGTGCGAGGCAAATTGAGTCTCAACAATCCAATAAAAAATTAAAACAAATAAAATTGAAAACATGTTCAAAATTTTACAAATTACAAACTTACAAATTTAAATTTAAATTAATACATAAATGATTAAAAAATGACAGTGGCCTTTAACAATTGCAACTTTGAGAAGGACCTAAAAATACCTTGGGATGTGATGGTTGGTGATGAACATTTGGATCTTGCTCGCCGCCTCATACACCTATTTGATCCAATCATTTTTGGTGCCCAAATTTTGTACCATTAAGTTGAGGGAATGAATGGCACCAGGTGACACAAAATATGTGTCCATACACTACCTCAACCAACATCTTTGCAAATTTAAATTTTTTAGCATTGTTTGTTATAACTTGGACAACGTTTTGAGGTCTCATTGCCTCAATGGATTCCGTAAAGATGTTGGTGATGAATTGTGCATCCTTCACCTTTCCTTCACAATCAACGACTCTCAAAAAATTGCCCCCTTAGGGCACACTGCAATTACATTAATCAATAACCTTTCGTTGTATCTTTCCTTCAATTAGAAACTATGGACACCCTTGTTTTGATACATGATTCTTTAATGGGCTGCAATGAATCATCTGCACATTTTTTTCTTTTTGTCAATAAGGTGGTGCACATCTTTTTATACTCTAGTTTGGTGAAACCCTTAAAAGCTTCATTGATAGCTCTCACCATATCCAACTAGTATGGTGATCTAATGACATTAAATGGCAGCCCACATGCGTAAATACAACACCCAATGAGTTGCTTGACTATTTCCTTGGATTCATTTTGAAATGACCTTTTCAATGGCCCTACACCTTTTGTTCTCTTGCAAGTAATAGGTGAATCCTCTTTCTTTGCAAAGGATGTAGACAAAAGTGGGTGTGATGTAGCAACAATAGGGTTATGAGATGGAGAAAGAGGTGGATTGCTAGATCTAGATCATTTCTTTTATAAAGGATGTTTCAAATTTAGGGCAACCGCCACATCTGCTTCTTGTTGGTCTTTGATGTATCTGAGGATCTTTGGTGTTGGCAACCCCATTCCATTCGGCCAAACACAAGCTTTGATGCCTTGGTTAGGAATTGCACACAAATGGGTTTTCAACCGATTATATGAGCTATTATATTTGACATTACACTTTGCACAATGCCAAATACAATCCCCTTCACTTGGAACCCATTCCAACATTGTGAAATAATTCAAGGGGGCCAAAAAGAATCATTTTTGAAGGTGGTTGTTGCTTCACCCACAAAACTAGCACTTGCAGCCATTCTAGCAAATCCTTGTACCTACTTGGTTTAAAAAAACATAATATTACTATTAAGGGGAAATGAAACCTATTTGTTGAAAGAATGTTTAAAAAAATAACAAAAAACATTGAAAACAACCACTGTATAAAAAGATTGAAATTTGAAAATAAAATATAAAAAAAATAAAAAAAACCACAAAAAAACTTATCTTCAATCAACAATCCTATTTGTTGCAAGCTTCTTAATCTCCTTGGCACCAAATGGACACTTGTAGTGGTGTAGGATTATCATAAGAATGAAATTTCAGCCCTAAGCAATTGACAAAATGAAGGTGAGTGTTTTGCTGAATTTGGTTTTAGAAACCCCAATAGGATAGAAACTATTAGAATAATTCAAATTACTAAATATGACATTCAAGCATACATTTGAATGTAAAATATTGAAAATGATTTAACAAGTGGCATATGCTAAATATAGTAAGTACAACGAAGGGTTGAGTACTTTGTTTTTTTGGTTGATTGTTTTACTGTGATTGTATTCGAGTGGAAAACAAACTAAAGCAGGCCTACGATTCATTCGGTTCAGGGATTGTGTTTTTGTTTGTGCAGATTCGGTTTTGTTGGATCCGGGTCAATATTGACTCTCTATACTAACATGTAGTGGTCGATACTGACTTGTGCGGAAAAGAGGATCTGTGATCGTGCGGTCACCTTCCCCTGTCTTTAAAAGCTCTGTATGTGCAATGTCAAAACCTGTTGATGCACACAGCTCCATAAATCAACGTTTTTCACCTTGAAACCCTAGGTGTGCTTGTGAGGGCTGTAAACTTGAAAAAATTTGGAAAAGTGTAATGTGCTGTGCTGACCCCTAATCACCTCTGTTTGATGATTGACTGCTGCATACATATCAAATTCTTTGAGGGAAATCAAGTCACGTAGTTCTCCCACCTAATGTGATTGTGCAATTGTGCTCCTTAACTATATGCATGCAACTAGTGATTTGGTTTTGATATTTGACAATGCTTGTTTTGACATGGATTTGGTATGCTTTGGACTTGGCTTGTGACTGCTCCTAGTTATAGATTCACAATTTGAGAAGAATAGGCAAAATTTGCTCAGTGTGCGATAGTGTATAATTGCGTACCAAATAAGCCCCAAGTCCCTTATCAAGTAAGGCCTTGATTTGTATATATATGAGTCCAATTGGGTAATTTGTCACGTCACTGACACTCTAAGCAGATGGGTCGACTCTAAGGATAGATTTGATTTTGAAAAGTATTGTTGTTAAGAGAGTTAGTACCGACAAATCTGTCATTATTGACTAGCGATACTGATCCAACTTGATGGTATATATATGAGTCCAATTGGGTAATTTGTCACGTCACTGACACTCTAAGCAGATGGGTCGACTCTAAGGATAGATTTGATTTTGAAAAGTATTGTTGTTAAGAGAGTTAGTACCGACAAATCTGTCATTATTGACTAGCGATACTGATCCAACTTGATGGTAGTGACCTGTGTATAGGTGGATTGAACTAAGGATCTGGAGATGTCTATGAAGGGTAGTAAGCATGTTTAATATAGACAGAGGTTCTTGTAGGTGTGTAACTGTAGAACGGAGGGATCAAACTCATAAGGTATCATGTAGGTGTGAGAGAATGACGAGTTAGGACCATATTTGTGTGCACAAGTCATGCGTGATAAATGTATGTCAAGCTTGTCATTGTTAAGTACTTAATAACATATTATAGTATCTACAAATGGCCTCCTTTTATTTTAGTAATGAAATTGTTAGAGTAAAAGGAAAAATATACCTTAGCGTGTACAACACATTTTGTCTTTGGTAGGAAGCTCCAGTTGTGCAGGTCATTAAATAACAAAACGTGCAACAAACATGCAGTAGTTAATGCTCATGGATTGATAATTGAAATATGAGTTTGAATTTTATAAAATTCAAAGAGCACGGAAAGAGTACACCCATGTGTTGGTAAAAACCATACTGCCCTTGCAACTTGTTTGGAGATATTGCTTCCTTGTTGAAGCATTGGAGAAAGGTGCTTTCTATTGAAGCACTTGAGATTGGTTTCTCTTGTTGAACCATGGAGAACTTGTTGTTCCTTGTTGAAATAGATGGCGAGTTGGGGTGGATTGTGCCCCGAATATGTAACTATGCAAGCCCTTGGGTTGGGGAGATGTATGACCAACCTTCATAAATGTGGGGATAAGTACGTGATGTACTAACCCAAATAATTACTCAGAAAAAAAAGGGGAACCATGTGATGGGTTTGTTAAAATAAAAAATAAAACAACCATTGCATATGGCTTATAGATTCAATTGTATAGTTTTGCTCAAGTTCACTCAATGTAAAATAATGGCATGATCAAAAGAGAATGAACAATGTTCATGCCCTCATCATGATTGCAAATTTGATTGTATAGTTTCGCTCATAGTAGCAGAACTTGCGATTTAAATGCAATTAATCATTGTACTTGGCCCAAAATATTTTTTTCAACCTAGTTTTTTGGCCTTTTTTCAACAAATCAATCTGCAAAGCCTTGTATAATGTGGCGATTTGAAATGTTGTCTACAATTTAAAAAAACTTAAATACATTAAACTTAAAAAATCTAAACCTAACCCTCATGAGTAACCCTAACACTCCTTTGTGGTAGGTGTTGTATTTGCTGTTCATTTGAACATATTTAATATTTTTAGCTGTGAAATATTGTCAAAATATTTATTATTATAACTCCCTAATAATCTACCCTTGGATCAATATCTTGTGGGTCAAACTCAGGTAGAGGAAACATTCATGCCTTCTTTAGCCCTTGCACTACACATGGAGTGCTAACCACACTAGAGAGTACATGTTGGAAAAATACTGTTCACGACCAGGCAAAGAAGGCAATCTTCAACATTTGGTACTACTCTAGCTTGTTTAATCATGACTAGTGATCAAATTTGAAGGGCTAGTCCTTATTTCACAGCGAAGGGCATATACTTGTCGAACCCTTCCATGATGAAAAGTTGCATAATTGTTTATACTTCAATTGACAAGAGTAAACTAAGTACACAATAAAAATGTTAAATAAAATATTGTCCTTCCAATTTGTTCATAATTTAAAAAGTGTGCAACATGTGTACTTTCTAGAAAGAATAATCAAATCTGATATGTGCAATCATGATATAACATCTAAGAAAATATGAATGTCTTATCCCAACAATAAATATAAATATAAAAACTTATATTTCCATTCATTTGATATTCTTCAAAAAGTTAAAAACTTACATAATTAGATGGATTAATCTATATGCCTAGTGGAAGAGGCTTTCGTGCCTTTGTATGATTCTATGCATCATAAATAGCATCTTATTCTACTTTATTTAGAGCATGAGGTGCACAAAGAGAGAAAATTTAACATATAATGTGTCCAAAGAAAGTCTAGATTTATCCCCATTTTTTATCTTGATTAACTTTGAGAAGCCTCTTTCACATATTGTTGTGCTTTTGGGGATAAAAAGAATAGCTTGCTATAGCCGCGTTAAACACGGAAATATTTCAATCCATTCATGGTCACTCCACATAGATCCTACACTCCATACATATGGGTTTTATGGTATGACTTCTAAATAGCACACAAACAAATTCATCCATCTCTCCTTAACATCTAGTAGTATTCACAATAGATGAGTTACCAACACTAAAAATTTCACATAAACATGTTAACCATCTTGTTGTTGGATGGTCTCTATCATCCATCTCCTCGTAATAATTAAATACGTACTTGGATCATTCATCTAGGGTTACCTGTTATCCGTTCACACCTTCCAGTTTTGCTTACATTTAGGTCCTAGTCACTTTTTAAAAACTCCCTGGGTTGTCTTTTATCCTATTATTTTATTGTTTTAATTTCTTGTACTTTCAAGTCTTGTTGAGCTACTTTGGTCATATTTGGACATTGATATAATTTCTTTATTCCTTTTCTTATAGATATTCTTTGAATGCTTTCCTTTGTCATCTTGCCGTGGATGGCAAATGTTCTGAAGGGGAGTTCTTTATGCTCCGTATACTTCAGAATGGGTGTAACTTTGCTCTATTTATCCTCTCTACCTTCTTTGCCATTCTCCAATCGTTTGCGGACATGCAATAAGCTTTGAATAGTCTGAGCATTGATCCAAATCCGATTTTTCATTGCTCTTTAGTAATTAATCTGTCCTCCTATGGTGTATAATTTTTTATTGCAGGATTCTTATTGTTTTTCGTACATAATTGGGTACTAATTGATGTGAAAAGTCTTGCCTCTTACCACTTGTAATATTGACCATACCCATGACAATCCATATGCATTTTCTCAGTTTTAGTTTTGTTAATATAAGAATCTTTATCAATCTGTGAATTTCTTATGTTAATAGCATGATTGGTCAAAATGAGCTGGAAGGTCTGTTCTGCCAATTTTGTTGCAAAATTGGAAGAACTGTGGCAAGGTAGCACTGCGTGAATACATTACTGGGCTAAAGACAATTCTACCGGTACCTTGTTTGCTTATTAAGAGTGCTTCAGTTTCTTGCGCCTTCTGCAAGGTCGTAATCTATTACCATCTGCACTTCTTTACTCATGCTAAGATGCTTACAAGGGAACCTTTTTAGCTTTTAGGTAAGTAGTAGTGAAAAACTAAAATGGTAAAAAGCAATACTGTTTTGAGGTCGGGTAGCCTTTGAGAAGTTGACCACATTGGTATCTTGCACTTAAGTAAATTTTTTCTCTTTGAAAGCTATGTTGTCTGCGGTTTCAAGCTTTGTGGTAGTAGTACCCCACATAATGTGCAGTATTTATTGAAAGCCAATACACTTGGAACATGGTGAACTTGCAAAATCTCTGAACTTCTATTTGAAAGGAGTGTGTAGGCCAAATAGTGGTTGAATTTTAAAACTTGCTTTTCTGGGTTAGTTTTGGCAATGTACTGATGTTACAGGCTTCTTTTCACTAGGACACATTTGCAATCTTGAAAAAATCTTGCACTACAGGTTTTTTGGGCTTTGATCTGCTCGTGATTCCAGTGTCTGTCATAGAGGGTTGACTGGTTGATACTGGGCATTACCAGGCAAAAGGCCCGAGTTCAAGCCCCGGACGGCTGAGAGCCCCTTAATTTTCCAAGGGTAAAAAGCTTGCTTCCTCATAATATCCAAAGAAATACATATCTTGATAGGTAAACACTAGTACAACCTGAGTGGGCCTGAAGGTGAAGGCATGCATACTCTATAGAGGAGACACAAGTTTTAATCTATAGGGGGGTAGGGTATTTATGCCTCGTTGAACAATTTATAACGTAAACATAAAATAAATCTCCTTGTGGGCTTCCAAAAGGGGGGTCTCATACACCAAATTGGTCTCTCTTGGTGGTGACTTAAAAAACTATCTTTACCTTTATATCTCAAATTTGATCTTATTCATAACTTTGGTTGAAGACT
Source organism: Torreya grandis (assembly GCA_037957365.1). Taxonomy (NCBI): domain Eukaryota; kingdom Viridiplantae; phylum Streptophyta; class Pinopsida; order Cupressales; family Taxaceae; genus Torreya; species Torreya grandis. The sequence goes on from JARHVA010002680.1 coordinate 757,323, forward strand.
TATTACAGACTATAAGACCTGAAATTTTCAGGTTCTTCAAATTGGAGGTGAATAGTGAAATTTGCTTTCAAGAAACACGACTTAAGTTTGATGGTGTTAATACCTTGAATTCAGGGTTGACTTGAGCTCATTTGTGAAAGTCATGCCAATAATAAAAGAATATCACACTTTTTTTTAACCATTCCAACCATAGATCTTCCAAGCTTCAACTAAAAAATGAAGCAACTTCTTGGTTTCCAAACTATTGATCTTCAAAATTTTCCTGGACTTGAAAAAATAAATTGTGGATACTTGATCGTTTAGAACACTAGATTCGACCCTGAGTCAATGCAGGACTCAGTGTATTCATTGCTTTCCTTCTTTGACATGAACTAGTGAACTTCCAAATTCATTTTTTTCCAAAAAATTAATTTTGATCAGCCCCTAAAGTTTTGAATTTGACCTTGATACATGATTTGGTCTTGCTCCTCCGTCTTCAGCTTCTCATGTTCTGAATTCAGTGTCGAATACTTTACTCCTAATTTAACAATGTGTTAGCCAATTTGGTCGCAAGTTCTAAATACACCAAGTTCTGAACTTCAAAATTTTGCGAGTGTTAGCTACATAAATTGTTTTTAAAACGAATTTTGTGGGTTTGAACTAGTGGCCTTGTTGTTTCTCCAAAACTTATTATCAACACTGATATGCATTTGTGTACATCTTAGTAGAAAAGTGAAATCTCTTTTACTTATTGACTTGGAATTTTATGATACTTAACAGAATGTGGTACCACCCAAGTTTCAAGGTGGTTGTGATCTATTTAACTTCATCAAGCATTATGTAAAACCTTAATGGATCGAGATTTTAGATGCTCGACCCCACCAACTTAAATTGACGACATGAAAGCAAAACTCTAGATATAATCTGGCATATACTTACTGTAAACATGACATAAATTGTATGTTTATGATCTGTAATCGGGATAGATATTCCTTAAGTAATTCACCACGAAACTTAACATGTGAGAAAATTGATCTTATGAGTTATGCGGCTGCTCTCTTTAAGATTTCACTGTAGAAAACAGATTTTAGCCTTAGAATTGTGACGCTCAATGTTGAAAATGAAGTAGTTGCATAACATGAGCAATAAGCAAGGGAACAATTGAAACAACACACAAAAAAGGAATTAACACAAAGAGGATTTACCCTAGATAAACCCAATGTGGGAAAACTCTAGAAGAATGGGGTTGTGCCTTATCTCCAATATCATGCAAGATTTACTAACCAATTTCTATAATGAAGGCTTCAATAATATTGTGGGAGTTTTAACCCGACGATGATAGCCAAGGTGAGTGAGTTGAGTGTGAGAAGTGGGAGGTCTTAGGGTCCATTCCTTGGGATGACCACTCTCTAGCGTCGTTCGCACACTAAGCTACGACGGGTTATTCATGAAAAGTATCCATAATGCAATGAGCTACTGACTCGGTGTTCAATGCGACGGAGGTCGGCAGGTGGTTTGAAATCTGTGTTCAATACGACGAGGCAAGTCCACAGTCTATGGTTAGGGATATTATTCACCGTTGGTTTGGGCATTTCGGTTACAAAAATGTTTGCAGTTCTGGATGCATTTCAAAAATCTTGTTACCCCAAAATTTAAACCCGACAATTAGCTTAGCGGTGAGGGAGTTGAGTGTTAGAAGTGGGAGGTCTCAGGGTCCATTCCTTGGGATGATCACTCTCTAACGTCGTTCCCACATTAAACTATGGCGGGTTATTCATGAAAAGTATCCACAATGCAATGGGCTACTAACTTGGTGTTCAATGCAACGAGGGTCAGCATGTGGCTTGAAACTTGAGTTCAATGCGATGAGGCAAGCCCATAGTCCATGGTTAGGGGTACTATTCATCGCTGGTTTGGGCATTTCGGTTACAAAAATGTTTGCATTTCTGGGTTTGTTTCAAAAATCCTGTTACCCAACATTTAAATGTGGCGATGATAGCCTAGTGGTGAGTGAGTTGAATGTTAGAAGTGGGAGGTCTCAGAGTCCATTCCCTGGAGATGACCACTCTCTAGCGTTGTTCCCACACTAAGCTACGACGGTTTATTCGTGAAAAGTATTCACAATGCAGTGGGCTACCAACTCGGTGTTCAATGTGACAAGGGTCGACATGTGTTTTGAAACTTGTGTTCAATGCGATGAGGCAAGTCCACAGTCCATGGATACGGATATTATTCACTACTGGTTTGGGCATTCCGGTTACAAAAATGTTTGTGGTTCTCGGTCCATTTCAAAAATCTTTTTACCCCAAAATTTTAGCCAATGAGATGTAGAAGGGTTGGTAAAGTGGGTTGGTTGTGCTTAGCCCCACCCAAGTTTGAATCTCACAGGGCGTTTATAGGTCGGATGTGGCCGTTTGAGTTTACTCGGTGGTTTCAAGTGATTAAGTTCTAGTCGTTTATATTAGTTTAATAGTTCTAAGGGACTTGGCCCTCGGTTTGTGCCCCAGAACCGGTTTGTAGCTACAGTCAAAACCGAATATCGATCAAACAAAAAATATTGTGGGAGTTTTGCAAATCTATTACAATGATCTCCTATGTTTGCCTTGCTCTGAAATTTTCTTATACAACTTGCTTCACCACTCTACTTAGTTGTACATTTATCATACTTCAAAATTCACCACAAAGACCCCATACATGACCATACTTATGCAAATACATGAGAAATTGACTCGAACAGAGATACCAAAAGCCAAATAACTAGAAACAATGGAAGATGCATCTAATAAACTTCTCTTGGATGCTCGAATGTCATGACCCCTTTTTCAAATAAAGTAACAACAATAAAGTTAATATTTTTACGTTGTCAAGTGACTTACTTTTTATTGAAAAGTGACAACTTAATATTACTTTATTATTATTAAAAAATAAAAATAAATGTGACTTTCCAAATAAAGCAAATCAACATCAAATTAGAAGATGAAAAGTTGTTTTTGGGGCTTTTCCTTGGGAAAAGTTTCAATTGAATTTATAAAAAAATGTTGGGAGTCATTTGGAAATCCTCTTTAGCCATTATCAATTTTTACATTGAGAGTTTGAGTTGTTGCTTCAACTTATGTTTTTCAGGACGAAAACCTTTAATTGCAACCAAATTTGGGAACAAAAACCCTCCAATCATCAATGGTGACTCCATCTAGGAGTTGCATTTGTGCATCTAGTCAGAGATTTATAATTTTTAGTTTAGTTTTATCAACTATGACATGTTTTTGGTGTTATTATCAGGTTTTTCGCATTGGGCATCATCTACAACAACTAGGGCATCATCTCAAGGGTTGATGTTACATTAAGAGTAGTATTTTAGAACCGACGTCATCCATAGTTGGTTGTTGTCACTTCTTTCAGTCTGCAGGGCCATCATTTGATATATTCCATTTATTTGGGACGTCATTGGTCAGTAATTGATGTATACATCTAGTTGGTTTTTTTCTAATTTTTAGTGTTGAAAAATAAATTAAAAAACCCGGATTTCAGTGTTTACGATACCACTGCCATTATTAGCAACAAATTTGGATTTTTCCTACGGTTTATAAATTATTTCCATCATTTTTTAGCATTTGTAAATTTTTCTCAAAGAATTTTGCAATAAATATCAGTTTTTATTAATTTTGCCCTAGGGTTTCCGGTGAATTTGAAATTATTTAAAAATATCCATTTAGGGACATTACAGTGGTGTCAGAATTGTGATCTTGCCAGTGTATGAATCATGATGATAGTGCAATAATCCATGTTAGAGATGTTGCAAGCTATGCAAGAATGTCAGAAGGATCTAAAGGCATGGATATAAATAAAGATGGAAAGATCACAATCTGAGCCTAAAAATTCTATAGAGCAAAAGGTATTCAACATACAAGTCAAAGGTAAGGAGATATTATCTAAAAAGGATCCAAAGAATGTGGTTGAAAAGAAACTAGCCACATTGCAAACAAACACAGAGGATGTAACGAGGACCCAAAAAAGGTGTGATGAATGGCTAAGAAGATCTTAAAACCTAAGTTGATAGCCACTCAAGTAAAACAACACCTACAAAAAATAAAGGGAAATAGTTCTCCAATTGTAATGTTGGAGCATGAAGAAAAATTAGATTTGCAAGAATTTGGAGAGGATTTTTTGGTTAATGCCAAATTTCAGAGTCTTCAATATAGTAGAGTTGATGCAAATTTCTCTAAGGCATTGAAAGAAGAAGATAAGCTTTTGGATCATTCTTATGACAACTCAGAATATGAGAGGAATGTTTCAAATCAAAAGTTTATGAGGTTGAGTTCTAGGAAGACCTTGTTGAGAGGCATTTACATGAGAAAAGGGCCTCACCTGATACTAATGTTGGTTTTCAGCTTGTTAGAATTTTCAGATCAACGACTAATGATAAGCAATTTGATTATCTTCATGATTATAACAAGAAGCATGAAAGTGTTGATTTTAGTGGAAGTTTGTGGCAAGACTCGTCATTATGGGAAGTACCGAGAGATTGGTGAAAAGATGAAGGGCATAAAATGGAAATATGATCTTTTCTCCCAAATCCAAGATCATTCATGTATGATCGTGTGGGATCCTGGTGTTATAAACAAAGAGCTACAAAAAGAAGATAGTGAGAAACACATGAAGGCTGAAATGGTTGATGACTTTAATATCATAGTTGCAGATAGATTCACCATTCCATACACTAGATAAGTAGACAAATTAATATAACCATGGGTGAGAATAAGGTATGGAATGAATTTTATGTTATGAGAACTAACATGGTTATGGAGATAGAAGGGTTGCATTCCATTGGGGAGTTAGCACATAATCACAAATCTAAGGAGCTAAAGTTTACATCTAAAGGAAAAGATATGGTGCTTGGAAGTATCTCTGATGAATCATTAAGAGTAGTCATAGCTAAAGGGACTTCTCAAAAAGGACAAGTTGGGGTAGCAAGTTGCTTTGTGGTGGAGAACATGCAAACTACTTCATCTTTTGGGAAGCAACATAGTCTTTATGTTGATATTCAAATGCTTCCCAAACAACATAGTATGGTGTTTGATAATATGTCCCTAGGATTGTTATTAGATAGAGGTTTCCAAGATGCCATAGAATTGAAAATTGTCTGTAAGCCTGCCATTATTACTCCTCATTTCTCAAAGATTGATTTAAGATCAAGCCACCATCGGATCTTTGTTTGTAAGAGAGGTGCGCACAAGACAACTTTCAGATGCCTTACTAGACGCATTGAGTTCCTGGTCATGCCATTCAATTTGACTAATTCTCATGCTACATTCCAATTCATGGCGAATCAGGGATTCAGTGGTCAGTTGAGACAATTTGTTTTGATAAATTTTTATGATATTTTGATGTGTATCAAAGCATGGAAGGAATATATGAGATAACTAGATGTGATCCTTGACATTAAGTGTGAGTTGGGGTCACAAATATTTTATACTTGGGCCATGTCATTATTGCTCAAGGCAGGTAGGGGGATCAAAAGAAGATTCTAAATTTTCTAGTTTGGGCACTCCCTAACACACTAACTCTATTGAGGAGATTCTTTAGTTTATACAATCATGATAGAAGGTTTTTTAAAGGATCTTCACATATAGTGACACCCTTAACCAACATGACAAAGAAAAGAACTTTTGCATGGATGGATAGAATACCAGAAATTTTTGATACATTGAAGAGGGTAATCATCACATGTCTTGTATTTTCCTTTTCAGATTTCTCACAACCATTTGTGGTGTTTTAGGAGAAGGTATTGAGGCTGTATTAATCCAAAAGGGGGACTCCATTAAAATGGAGAGCATGAAGTTGAAAGATTTAGAAAATAGTTTCTTTATCTATGACAAAGAGATTCTTGCCATCAAGCATGTTTTGGTAGAATTCACAAATTACTTGGTAAATGGTAGATGTGTGGTTGAGACAGATTGCAATAGCTTGAAGTTCTTATTGGATCAACATGATTTGAATGATGAACCACAAAGGTGGGCAAGGAAAATCCAAGGTTATGATGTTGATATAAAAGGCAAAAAACATGTAGTTGTTGATATCTTTTCTAGAATGGATGTTTTTTGTTCTATTTCTATCATTTATGGTGATTGGAACATTTCAATCATGGTAGATTATGCCAAGAGTAATTTGCTGTTAACATTTTAGATGGAAATGTTAAGGATGAAAAATATGTGCTAGTAGATGGTCTCATTTTGAACAAGGATATAATCTTTCCAGTACTTGAATTTGAGATAAAACATAAGATTTTGAAAGCTTTACATGATACACCAATTGTGGGATACTCTAGATTCTACAATATTTGTAGATATATAAAAAAGAGATTCTCATGGTGGAGCTTTGACAAGGAGGATCTCAAACACATCAGGGAATACACCTACCATCAAAATGAAGTAGAGCATGTCTTCCTAGTAAGTTGGTTGCAGCCATTGCTTAATCCCCATCAAGATTGGAAAAGTATGTTCATGGACTTCATCACAAGTCTTCCCAAGGTACATGGTAGAGACTGCATTTATGTTGTTGTGGATAGGCTAAACGAGTATTCATACAACTTTGCCATTTATCTAGAATTTAAAGCACATCTTATGAAATAAGTATATCCTTTTATTCAAGGTTGTCTATGCATAAGAGTAAGATCTATCAAGGGTAGTAATAGCTAATTATAGTTATATGGCAAAGGGAACAAATTAGAGGCTGCCACTATCAAAATTTCTAGCCTTAGGACTGTTATCATCACAGATTTGTGAGAAGATTTCCTTTCATCGATTGTCTATTTTCAACCTTTAAATTGTTAATAGCGATGATTTATGCAAACGGATTTTTGCATTGCCGTTATATCATTTTGACACTACTAATTTGTGAAATATCAGACTTTGGACTGCTGTTAGCAGCCAATTACAACTTCAAGTTTGCGGGATTTGAGGAACTTTCCTTACACTATGCTGTTTGTGAAGGATTTCTTGCTATGGGATCTGTTGGAAACAATCTTGTCCATCCCCATTTTGTTTCATAATCCAAGGGAGGATCCAGATTTTTCAGTCATAAGTATATCAGAGTGGCGCAACAAAAGCCAACCACATCACAAAAAGGTAATGGTAACTTGTTATGTTTGCATCCTCATGATCTACTGTTTTTGGTCAAAGGTCCAGAAGATAATTCACTAAATAGATCAGCATATAATGTTGCACATGCTTTTGGCCACCATGGGGAACAATTTCATGATAATTCACGGTCAAACAACTTGGTGTAGCGGAGTTTATTCAAAACATGGAATTGCAAGTGTCTAAGGATGAATTGGGATCTAGGCATTACAAAGATGGGCATTTGGGGGAAGTCTAAGCAATTAAGCTTGCAATTGCTTGGGTCAAGCAATATTTGGGAAGGGCGGACTGTCATGACTTCTTTTTCAAATAAAGTAAAGCTAATAAAGTTAATATTTTTAAGTTGTCAGTGACTTATTTTTTATTAAAAAATGACAACTTAATACTACTTTATTATTATAAATAAATAAATAAAATAAAGGTGACTTTTCAAAGAAAGCAAGTCAACATCAAATTAGAAGATGGAAAATTACTTTTGGGGATTTTCCTTGGGAAAATTATCAAGTGAATTTATGAAAAGGCAGTGGAGGGTCATTTGGAAATCATCTTTTGCCATTATCTATTTTTACATTGAGAGTTTGAGTTGTTTCTTCAATTTTTGCTTTTGAGGACGAAAACCCTCCAATCATCAGTGGCGACTCCATTCAAGAGTTGCAGTTGTGCATCCAATTAGAGATTTGTAGTTTTTAGTTTAGTTTTATCAGTTAAGACACATTTTTGGCATTATTGATAGAATTTACGCATTGGACATCATCTACAACAGCTAGGGCATCATCTCAAGGGTTGACGCCATCATCCCAAGGGCTAATGTCACATTAAGGGTAGTATTTCAGGGTTGACGTTACCCATAGTTGGTTGCTATCACTTCTATCAGTCTACATGGCCATCATTTGGTATTTTCCATCTATTTGGGAAATCATTGGTCAAAAAATTGATGTATACATCCAGTTGGTATTTTTCTAATTTTTAGTGTTGAAAAATAAATTAAAAACCTTGATTTTAGTGTTTATGATACCGCTGTCATTATTTGTAACAAATCTGGGATTTTCCTCAGGTTTTAAAATTATTTCCTTTATTTTTCAGCATTTTTAATTTTTGCCGTAAGGGTTTTGCCATAAAAATCAGTATTTATTAGTTTTGCCTTGGGGTTTCCAATTTGACCTAACAACTGGTAATTTGGCTTTGGACCCATTAAGTGGGGCACTTGAATAATTCCTAAAGTGCTAAAATGCTAAGCAGATTGAATTAACAAATCAAACTAAATTAAATGCTTAAGTGAATTTTCTATGTGCAATTAGTGAAAACAAATTTTGCAAAAAGAAAATTTCAATAAATATGAGATCATGATGACATCATCATCCTCAAAGGTCAAGGAATTAAAAGCCTTATTAATGGGATCTCTATCCTAAATATTAATTAAATGTCCCCTCAACTCAACTAGGGTTAGCCTTAACTCAACTAGAGTTAGTTCGAACTCAACTGCAGTTAGTTCTAACCTAACTACACTTGGGTTAGAGTTAACATTGGAGGCTATAAATACAAGGCCTCACCCATTGATCTTTAAGTTTTTTATGTACAATGTTATTATGCCAAAATACTTCCAAAAAGCTTCATTGTAGTGTTACCATACTCAATTGCCAAGCCTAATCAAGCCAAGCCAAGCCAACTCAACATTACCAAGGTGCCAAGGAGAGGTGGAGCAATGGAGCTTCATAGACAAAGATTTCTTGAGCACATAGCCAAGCAAGCCAACTTCTCAACAAACAAATTTAGAGCTACAAGAAAGATAAAAGGGAGTTTCACTTTTGTTTTCTAGTTGTGTTTTAATTGTGTTCTTGTTACTTATGCTCTCTCTAGTGTCTAGGCTGGAGGTTTTAGTTTTTAGTGTGTTTGTTTTAACTTGATTTTCTTGACTAACACTACACTTATCTCTCCTCCTGGATTCCTTGTTCACATGAACCATCTTGCATAAGTTTTCCACCTCTCAATTGGCTGCTATATCTGTCATGGTATTTCCTGTCCTAATTCCATCTTAATTTCTTGAATGACATTGTTTATTTTCCAGTCATTGCACTGCCTCTTTTCAACTGCCTCAATAATTAGCATTGCGCCCCCTTCCACCAGAAGTTTTCACCATCTCTTATCCTTAGCCAGTTTTATTCCTTTAAAGAGAGCCATTGCTTCTGCCTTATTAATTGTATCCAGTCCCAAGTGGACTGAAAAAATTAACAAAGGTTGTTCATCATCATCTCTATGGACCTCCCCTCCTCTTGCTAAATCTTGGATTTCCTTTCTTAGCTCCATCAATATTGCACATAACACAATCCCTAGGAGTTTTCATCCCCATATCCTTTGGCTTTTTCAGCCTATTCCCACCAAACACATTATTGGGTAGCAACTTTTTATCTTCAATTTAAACACTAGTATTATTTAATAGATTTACAAATAGGGTTTGATTGTCAACCTTATTGATTGTTGATCACAGGGCAGTGACACTAATTCCTCTCCCAACCATAGGCATTCATTGTTTATTGATGCCAACCCCAAATTGTGGCAGATTATAATAAAGTAACTGATCTTACTCTATTTTCAACAAAACACTGATAGAATATGCCAGACACTTGTACCCTCATAATGGCACAACTAGATTCATCACATTATTTGTGATCAGAACACCATTATGCTCTAGAATCTAATAGGCAACCTCTTTTACTTGAGAGTCAATTACCTCACTGGTCCTAGCTGGTTTACGCTCTTGTTTTAAACCCCAACGAATTTATGGGGAGTGATCCAATCTCAAATTAATTGCAGCCAAATGGTTCCTGCAACCATCTTGAACTCTGCTAAATGTGCATGCTTTTGGGTTCATGATGATGATAGTGCCCTCAGATATGTTAGAAGAAAAGACACGTTCTTCAGCATAAGCTAGAATGAATATAAAATGATGCCACCCCCAAACTGGGACAGATTCATAGTTACCAAATCCGGCCGGATCTGAATTTTTTTGGCTGGCCTAGATAAGTTCGTCTAGGTCAGCCCTGTTTTTTTTCAAAAAATTGTTATTATTATTATTATTTTAAGTTTTTTTACACCAAAAATGCCCAGAATCCATAAACATGATATAATATTAACATTTTACATTGTTTTATTAATATTTTTCATTGTATTGGTTAGTTTTGCATATTTTAAAACTATGTTCACATATATATCTGTATATATGCCAGATCGGATTTTTCCGAACTCTTTCAAGAATTCCAGATTTCAGACTCTTTTGCCCTCCCGAACGGATCAGGATTTCCGAACTTGGTAACTATGGACAGATTACAACAAAGTAGCTGATCTTTCTCTATTTTTGACAAAAAAACTGATAGAATATACCAGACAATTGTACCCTCATAATGGCACAACTAGATCATAGTATGAAGTACTATGAACATCATTAAGCTTGACAACTAATGGGTATTTTTTTTTAACTTGAGTCAATTACCTCACTAGTCCTAGCTGGTTGAGGGTCTTGTTGTAAGTCCCAACAAGTTCAAGGGAGTGATCCACTCTTGAACTCTGCTCAATTTGCAGGCTTTTGGGGTTCATGCTAGTGTCTTCAGATATGTTAGAAGAAAATACATGTTCTTCAGCAGAAGCTAGATTGCAAGAATATGTGATTGATGGTGGCTTAGATGGCTCCTCCACTATAGACACAAACATAGAAACTTGATGAGGTCTTCTAGGTTTCATCGGCACATGTTTTTGGGGCTCTTGTTTGCCCTTCTTTGCTATCTATATTGGTTCCATTGCCACCTTTGTTTGTGGTACATTGCTTTATTTTGTTCTTTTATTTGGCTTCTAGGATTCTCTTTCTATAGCTTCCTAGAACTTTCTATTAATTTTTGTATCCTTGAGTCCCATTGACCGACGTTTGGTTACATGTGGACAATAATATAATTTCTTTCTTTCTTAAGTGGTTAACATATAAAATGAATTTATCTTGTGGAGATGAGTGGGGGTATTGTAAAATCATTCTCATATCTGATTTGCCCAAATGGAAATTTAGGCAACACATTCTAAATTGGGTTATGTCATGCCAATTTATGGCCTTCACTTCTTGAATGATAATCATATTGAAAAGGATATGGTGACATTTACATCTCCTTAGACTCCCTTTTCACTATTTACCGCTTGCTCCAATGTTATATCTAAGCCCATATTAGTTGCAAAGATTGAGGGCCAATACATTTTTAATTAGTTAAAATTCTTGATCCTTTCTACGTTATCACAAAAATACATTGGACAGATACACGTTTAAGTGAATCCCTCACCCTACAGGTCTTTGCGCTTGGGATTCCATTTACGAAATTCAATATCAAAACAAAATTACATTTACATGGAGGATTTAAGCTGTCTTAATTCATAGGTGAGTTTATAGGCCCATTGCTCTTATTTGTTTCCTAATTGTATACACTTATTTGGTTATCTATCACTATATCAACCCTCTCTTCTCTCTTCCACCTGTTGAATCCAATTACTTATAACTTTATAAGCTCGAGGGCCATTTATTATATCTAGTTCTAAGTGCATTATATGTATTTTATAATTGCATTGTTTGGAATGCGTGCTTTCTATGTCTCTAATGGATCAAATATTGTTATGCAGACATTAATATCTTTCCAAGAATAAATTTTAAAATATAATAGCTACCCTGACAATAATTTGATTGCAATTTGATGAGGAACGTAGTAGTTTTCATTTGGAAAATTTGTCTGGTCCTATTACTTAAGGATATTAGTTTGGACTTTGGAGCATAATATCCGTGTTTGTTAAAAAACCAAAATATGAGAGGTCCACCCCCACCCCCCGAAAAAAAAAAAAAAAAGCTGGAGCAAAAAGATTCAGGAAACAAAACACAAAAAAAATGTTATAGTTTGTTTCAAGCAAATATCCCAAAGCTTCTTGTCTATAAGCATATTCTGTCTTATATAAATTATGAGTTAGGATACTTAAAGTAGAAATATAAGTTAATTAAAGTTATTGGTAGATCAGGTTAATGTTGGCCCACTTTCTTAAGAAAACAATGTTTTAATACACACGACCGGGAAAAACAAGAAAACATGATTTTCATTCAATTTGGAGGTTGTTTTTACTATGGTTTGGAGTCATTTGCGAGACTTCAATTCAACACGTGAACATTTGTAGGTAGTTCTACTCACTGAGCACTTTCTTTTGCATATAAATGTATTTTTAAACAAATGAAGCTCAGAGTTGTTCTCAGCATGTGGCTTGTCTTGTATACTGCTCTTATTGGGCGTCCAGATTTCATATTATGTAATATTCAGACATCCAGTGACTAGGTTTTTCATATCAACAAGTATTTAGAAATAGGACCACAGTATACTTGGAATTCATTGATCTTAATCCTAAAGTTTGATTGGATACATTCAGTTCCTCTGGCATTCATTTTTACTATTGACGTCTAAATGATTCTTAGGGTTTCTTTCGATAATTAGATTGTAGTGTTAGGGTTCATTGCCATGGCCTGCCTAATTAAAATATAATTGTTTGAAATTTATTTACAATTTACTGCAATCTGGTACATATCGGTAAGGATTTTCTTATTGTAGGCCTCATACATAATTTACTAATTACCCATAAAACCAACTAAACCCCTAAGAAAGCTGGCTACTCTGTAGAATATGGTAGCTATATTATATTTATCAGAGCAGCTAAATGATAAATATTAAACACTTGCTCGGGCACTGTAGATTGAGATCCACACGATTTTAACAATACATAGACTTGTTGAATAGATAAAAATATGCTTTTTCGATTGATGTGTGTGTTATTGCTCAGCATTGCAACATCAGCATATACTAATTGAACCATGGCAAGGAAGCTGTTGTCATTAAATATTTTTTTGATTTTTGAATAATAGGAACAAATATGGAAATACTTATTTTCTTCTACTGACTACTTTTCAATCTCGACAGTTCCAAATTAGTTCCAAATCTGAGAAAAAAAAAACTCTTAAATGCATAGATTTGTGGATTAGATAAAAAGATGCATTTTTCATTGATGTTTGTTTATTGCTCAGCTTTACAACATCAGCAAATAGTAATTGAACCATGTCAAGGAAGCTGTCCTCTTTAAATATTTTTTGTTTTGAATAAGAACAAATATGGAAATATGTATTTCCTTCTATTGACTACTTTTCAATCTTGACAGTTCCAAATTAGTGCTCCAAATCTGAAAAATATCTACTCCATACGTTCCGACTTCATCAGGACAGTAGGTGAATAAAATAATGAATATGTGGATTGTCAGATTATATACATATGCTCTATTTCACGAGGAAATGATAATAGGCAATTCAACTATGCGAATGGTCAACTCTTTTTGCACACCATTTTGTTGCAACTAGCTCTGTTATTGTGGAAATGATGAAGGCAATTTGAATTTATCTGCAAGCACGTTGATTCCAAATCCCTGAGAATAAGATTAATTAGGGAAGGGGTCATTACACAGTCATGCTTATGCTGTAAATAAATTATATTTAATGTTTTGGATATGTAATAAATTATAAGTTAGAGACTTGCATGACATTCATGGTTGAATACATAGTTAGTTACACATTTATCTATTACTTTTATGCAGCCTTCAAGTCGTTTTGATGAGCTCCCAGATGATCTTGATCCATTTGGAAAATTGTCGGGTTCAGTTGATGATGGGGATCCTCAAACAACTAATCTTTATGTTGGAAACCTATCACCTCAGGTAAATCTCTGTTTGGGCCACATTCAAGTTATTAGCTTATTATAAAAAGCCAGCCAGGATTTCATGCTTCAAAGAAGCTCTTTCTGAGTTGCTAGTTTGTTGATGTTTGATTTGTCAGGTGGATGAAAATTTCCTTCTGCGAACATTTGGACGATTTGGTCCAATTGCTAGTGTTAAGATCATGTGGCCAAGAACAGAGGAGGAACGTAGAAGGCAACGTAATTGTGGCTTTGTTGCTTTTATGAATAGGGAAGATGCTCAGGCAGCTAATGATGAAATGCAGGGTGAGTATCATTTTTGTTATGGAGAAGTATTTTTATTCATATAGCATAGCTTTGATATGTTTTCCTTTCTCTTATGATGCAATTTTATGAAACATTGCTTTGCCTTTCTATGCAGCTTATCTTGGGCTGTACTCTATGGATATTATTGTTTAACACTAAAAATGTATTTGAGTTCACAATGGTTGTATGACATTATGCTTTTGTTGGAATGAGAAATATAAAATAGGTGAAAAATACTATAATTGATTACGGGTCTTTTTTGTCTTTGGTATTAGGAGCTAGTTATGTACTCAAAGCTTCTGATTTCTATAGTAAGATTCTTTTATAATTATAGAACAGCTCTTGTGATAAGGTCAAGCTGTTCCAAAGTTTTATTGTTACTTTTCTAGGCTTATTTTTTTAATCTCCTTTGCTAATGCTGTTTCGAATTTAAATTACATGTATTTTAGTAGGAGTTGGGTAGATTCATACCCACAACAATAAAATGTTGTCTTTATTCCATATAATGCCTTAATTTTTTTTTTAATACTCATGCCAATTATATTCATTCCTTATTCATCTATACTCAACGGCCTTCCTCTGCAACTTCTTTTATTGCTTTTTTGCTGCAATAGTTTTTGTTTTGAAGAGCCTTAATATCTGGTAGCATACAAGATCTTAACCTAGTTTATGCAAAATAGTACACTACTTCATATTCCATAATAATAGAAGTATCGTACCTTGCATTGTTTTTGATATCGGGATGATATTAATTGGATATCATATGGATTCAGGTGTTGTCATATATGATTACGAACTAAGAATTGGCTGGGGTAAGTCTGTGTCACTTCCTTCCCAAGCTCTTCCGGCACCACCGCCAGGTCAAATGGCTGTCAGAACTAAAGAGGTTTGTTTGGTTTCAAATTTATTTTCAAGAAGTTATATTTTGAGATGCATTGGAGAAAGCCGCCTCTAGTTTTAACTGAGTATGAAATTGCGGATGGCTACAGAACAACTAGGTTTTGTAAATACTAAAGAGAAATGAT
This sequence comes from Torreya grandis, assembly GCA_037957365.1. Taxonomy (NCBI): domain Eukaryota; kingdom Viridiplantae; phylum Streptophyta; class Pinopsida; order Cupressales; family Taxaceae; genus Torreya; species Torreya grandis. The sequence goes on from JARHVA010002680.1 coordinate 772,512, forward strand.
CCTGCAATCAATTTCTATTGGACTATTGTGCTATTTACGAATGGCATATGGACTCTAGGCCAGATATTTGCATTATATAATCTACCTAATTTGAATATTTATTACATTTTATCAAAGCAGGGTGGTACAGTGGCTTGGTCAGGTTCTGGTGCTCCAACTCCTGTCGTGCCAACTCAGGCTGCTGAGGTGGTAAGTAGATGCTGTGAACTTCCACTAATATTGTTTGTAAAAAATAAAAGCCTTTCATCTGGCTGCTAAGGTCACCTGGGTGACTGTCATTCCATTGATGTTTGTGGATTCCAAAATAAAGAGTTTTGTCTCAAAAGCCCCCATATTTGATGGTTGAATAGAATAACTTTGTTTTGTTTGCAGCAAGGAACTGTTGCTAATTTCTGTCATGTTTTGGTTGCCAATATTTTAGCATATTACCTCAACATAAATTTTATCTCAATAGTATTAAAGCATAATGTAAACAAAGAAATTGACAGTTCCAAAATACTGAAGAACTTATGACATCATCCCCTATTGAGAGGGATTAATATCAGGACTTAGATAGCTTTTGGCTACACAATTTATACAAGTGGGATTAATATTTAATGATATTTTCACAATATTTAATATCTTTGGTTCATCCCTTCATGGTGTAGTTTAATGACTTGTTAGAGTATAATTTTCCTTTTTTTAATGTGGAGTTGTTTCATAGTTGGCCCAGTTATAGATGATTGGACACTTGGGAAACTATCAATTTGATCTGGTTCTGGGACTTGTTAGCCATTTTTCACTCCCAGGTTTTGCATCTTTCGTTTTGGCTAAGTGCAGCATTCGGATGTTGTCTATTGGAAGAAGCCTTTGTTTGGTCCTTTGCACTTTTCTGAAGGGTCACTTTCAAGCTTCCCGAAGGATCATTTCTCTTGCGAATTGTCTCTTGCAGAATTTTCGAAGGGATTGTTTCGGACTTTGTTCAAAACAATCTTTCTGAAGGGTTTGTTTTTTCAAAGGATTGGTCCACTTCAAAATTTCCGAAGGGACACTTTGCACTTTTCCGAAGGGCAATTCCACTTTTTCGAAGGGTCACTCCACTTTTTTGAAGGGTGATTTCGAGTTTCCGAAGGGTTTGTTCTTTCTTTTGGACTTTTTGTGTTTCTGACAAAAAGTCCAAAAGAATTGTCCTTTGCAACTCTCCGAAGGAATTCTTTCAGACTTTTTGTTTCGGACAAAAAGTTCGAAAGAATTGATCTTTGCAAACTTTTCCGAAGGAATTGTTTCGGACTTTTTGTCCGAAACAATCTTTCCGAAGGGTATATTACAAATTGCCAAAGGGTTTTTTTCCTTCAAAGTGTCCTTCGGAAAAAGTCTGAAGGGTCTTTTCCTCAAAGAAAGGTCCACTTTCGTTCTTCTGAAGGGCATCTTCCAAGGAAGGGTATGGTTCAAAGGTTTCAAAGGGTCTCTCTTTCAAGAAAGTGATCACTTGCAAAAAGTCCGAAAGGGCAATTCCATTCTTCCGAAGGGACACTTGGGAAAAGTCGGAAGGGCCTTTTCAAAAGCTCTGAAGGGTCCCCTTTGAAGCAAAACGCCCTAAAACCAAGATCTCGAAAGAGCATTCTCGGCAAAAATGTCCTTCGAGAAAAGTCATGCAGAGTCCATAGGATTGTTGAAGGGCATGTTTGAGCAAACAGAAGGGTACAAAGACTCCTGCAGAGTCTATAGAAGGATTGCCAAAGGGCATGTTTGAGGAGTGTGAAGGGTATAGACACTTGTGGAGAGTCCGTAGAAAGATGGGTCCGAAGAGAATAGAAGGGAGTCTGTAGAAAGATGGTTGCATGAATGTCAAACTTCTGCCTCACCAAATAGCCGTTGGCATTCAAAATAGTGGATCCCCAAACAACTTGATGGTCCTTAATCAAACGCTCAAGGATTCACAAGCAGATCCAAAGGCTCGCGTCCTTCATCCGTTGAAGCAATGAGAGGGCCCATATCACCATTGATTAACTAGGGTCCGTGTCATTTTGTAAGGACCAATCAAAGAAGGACAAAGCCAAACATAATGAAAGCGACAAATCTGCAACAGGTGGATAACCGCTTTGATGCTGTGACTCAGCGCAAGAATATCTTGATTCTGCTAAGCGCAAACGTTGGAGGAACATCTTTGAGAGAGCAGGCCAAATGTGTAACCGCTGGAGATGACATGGATCAATCAAATGGTTGGAATGAACATCCCTGGCAAAGACTGTTGTAGTTGAAGGTGGAGACTTTCAACCAATTGATTCCTCTCTTTAGCACCAAAGGTCCCCCCCTCTCACTTCCTCTCTACTATATATATGACCCTTTGGCTAGTGAAAAAAAACCACACAGTGTCTGGGGAAACTTTGCTGGAATGATATCACATTTTGCCTTTAAGCATTAAGTACTATGTTTTCTTTCAAGTTTTGAGCAATTGTCTGAGTGTCTAAGAGACGTATAGTGACAACAAGTGATGGTTTTCATCCTTCTATCATTTGTCCTTCATGCCTGAGCAAGAGTTTTGGATCTAACTGATCATACATAGTGTGTCTAAGTGTATTGAATTTTTGCATGTGTATTACTGTTTTGAAATGTGCAAAGTTTTCCTTTTAGTTCATTTGCCTTGTGTCATTTTACACATCTCACCTCTGTGTTGAAATACTTGTGTTAGAATCCTTGGAGCTTGGGAATGGTTTGTGTGTTTTGTTGTATTGTGCACTAGAATATGATATTCATGTGGAAGATAATCTTGGTGTATCACCATTCTTAGAGTAGGTTTTCCTTTGATGCAACTTTAAACTCTCTTCCCTTCAAGAACGCTGGTTTAGACATAAGTGGTTTTGCAAAGACACATTCAGGGAGCTAGCCCTTTTTAATCTAGAGGTTCATTTCCTTTATAGGTATACTCACATGCCTGGAAATGTCCCAACGTTGCCCAAATTTGAAGAGGATTGAACACTCTTATAGGGTGTAAGATTGGAGACAATAGTTTTGGCATGCCTGGTGGGACAAATTATTTACATGTCAAGGTGAATGCTGGTCTTGACAAGCTTAGGGTTGTAAAAATATCCTTAATCCAGCATTTGGCGACTCCAAAAGGTGAGAATCTCTAGTTATAGATCAAGTTTCCCACATTATACTTCATGGTCCTCACTAGGTCATTTAGGACTTTCGATCAAGCCCCTCTAGCTGAAGCTCTTCTTGAAGAACGATGCCCTAAACCATTCCCAGCACTTAGAGATACCTAGCAAGGGGGTTTTGGAGAAGAAGTTGAGGAAGTTGGAGAAACAGGGGATCAAGAGGAAAGAAGAGAAATGGATAGGCAACAACCTTTCTTGGCCTTTAACACCCAAAATCCCATTGACCTTCCTGCATATGACCCTATTCCTCCTAATGCTACCAAGAGTCTCCTTGGTTTCAATGGAGACGGTCATATTACCCCATCTGAGCATATTAGGGAGATTTCGAATTTCTGTAACTTCCATAATGTCACTTGAGCCAACAACGATTAGATTGCTTGTTATTTCTCTAAAAGGCAAAGCACTTGATTGGTATAGGACTTTGGAAGGTGGTTGCATTACAAGTTGGGATGGCTTTGGGGAATTGCTGGTGACTAGATTTGAGAATAAGAGTGACCACACTTTGCTGATCCATTAGCTGAACGTGATAAAGAGAGCTCGTAATGAATCCATGGGAGATTTTAATGAAAGGTTTCAAGGACTTGGCATAGATTGCCGTCTGTCATGAGACATCCTAGCTTTGTTTTCCCCATTTATCTCAAGGGGATTGGTACTGATGTGGCAGTGATGTTACAGTCAATGGGAGGATTCACTCTGCTAGGTGCATATAAGATAGCTATTGAAGCTGAGAATAGCTTAATATAGGTTGGAAAACTACCTCCAAGAGTTTCTATGCCTTTGCTGTCTCATAGCTCGGTTGAAGCTTTGAGTGTAGCACAAGTTCCTAACGCCAAGTCAAGCCGAGAGCCTTTCTCAAGAAGATGGATAATGTTGTGGATAAAGATGAAGACATTAGGTCATTACAAGCTCAACACAAGCAAGTTCAATTCCAGACAAGTGCTCCACCTAACCATCTATACTATCCTCAACAAGGCTATAGAGCTCCACCCCAATACAACTACCAAGGAAGAGGACAGGGTCAGCAAGGTTTCAATAGGCAGCCCAATGCCTATAATCCTAATCCCACTCCTTCCATGAAGGTTGTTGTCCCAGTACATGCTAACCTGGTCCAAAGGGAGGATCATTTGGACCAATGGGGACAACCTCAAGGTCAGTTTGTGCATGATGGTGGAGAAGACAACCAAGCTTTGGTGGCACAAGAAGAAACTACTCCTTACATGACATCAAAAGAAGTGAATCCCAGTCAAAGGAATAACCATGGAGAACGTAGCAGCGAAAGTGTAGGTATGATGAACTTTCAAGCAAAGGATGACTATGTGTTGAATCAAAGCACTTCCATTGCAGCCAACACAAGAGCCAAGAAGTGAGCTCTGGGAGATGTTCCAGGAGTACATCTAACTCCAAGTGATGCCTCTCTAAGGCCACAAGGTGTGACTCCTAATGTAGTTCCTGCTACAAGTCATGCTCTACAGCAAAATCAAAATGCAAGTAGGATTGTCAAACCTACAGAGCAATAGGTTCAGACTTCTCCACTACCTTCAAGAATGCAAGAAAAGGTGAATACTTCCCCTCTAAACATTGTTGATTCTTTGAAGAATGCCAAGACAAGCATATTTCTTTGGGAAGTCTTGCAAATGCGTAGTCAAAAGGAATTGTTACAAGAACAGCTAGCGAACATTCATGTAGCCCCTCAAACATCAAAGCACAACAGTGTGGCCCTTACCAATTCTCCAAGTCATGTCTTAGAGCCCTCCACCAAATCTGAAAAGCCTCCACCCTTCTACCTCACACTCATTGTGGGAGACAAATTGGTTCACAATTGTATTCTAGATAGTGGAGCTAGTACCACTGTCATGCTTAAGGTGGTGGCTGATAAATTGGGATTGAAGTATGAATCGCATAGTAAAGGTGTGTTGCAGCTTGATGGGACTCCAACCAAGACAGTGGGATTGGTCAGAGGTCTGAAAGTCTTCCTACATGATTGCTCAAGCTTCCCAATTTTACAAGATGTTGTGGTAGACCTTCCAGCTCATTTTGCTATCTGCTTGTCAAGGGACTTCACGGCTAAGATATGAGGGTACCTTTCTGTTGATTGGTCTTTTCTAGCTTTTAAAACAAGATATGGAACCAAGGTGACTATAAGGACTCAGTGCTTAGCAAAGTTTCATATTGAGCCATACATGGAGTCAAACTCAAATCAGAATTGTCTAATAAGCAAAGAAGAAGAAGGTGTCATGGGTGGTGAAGCCTCCTTCCCCCCTGAAGGTATTTCAGAGCTTTTCCTTGATAAGTATAGCACTGAAATGCATGGACTTGATCCATATACTTTCATAGAAGAGACTGATTTGGGAGTTTACTGTGAGCACGAAAAAGATGCCTTTATTCCTTCACTCACCAAGGAAGATCATGAACTTGACGGGATATGGGAAATGTTCTTTGATGGTTTAAGAAGCAAAGTAGGTGCAAGAGCTGGGGTTATGTTAGTTTCGCCATCAAAAAATAAATACTTCTCATATAGATTTCATTTCAGTTGCACCTACAATGTGGCAGAATATGAAGACTTGGTTCGTGGCCTCCAATGGGCAAAGAAGAGAGGGATCAAGAATCTAAAGGTTTATGGAGATAGTGAATTGGTCATCCATCAAGTGAGAAGTCAAGCTATAGCTAAAAATCCCTTGCTTAAATCCTACAAACATAGGGTGTGGGACTTACTTGAAGACTTTGATGCCTTTAACATACAACACATACCAAGAGGTTCAAATAAACATGCTGATAGATTGGTTGTCATAGGAGCACAATTTGACACAACTGCTGATACAGGGAAGGAGAAGGATCAGTCTCATATCAAGATCATTGTGAGGCCTTTTATTCTAGACAATGAAGTGTGATGGCAAGTGTTTGAAAGTGATGAACATATTGTACACTTCTTGCAAAATAACGCAGGATTCTCCTCAAGGAATCAAAAGAGACTGCATGATCAATATGAAGAACAAGTTATTCAGCTGAAGACAAACAAGATACCTAAGGGGCTGATTACTTTGGAGAGTGTTTTCAACGAAGATGATCAAAAGAAGAAAGAAAGAGTGAGCATGTCAACAAAAAAGGAGAACTATGAGAGAGTCATGATTTACAAAGACAAACTCCTGAAAATTGGTAAGGCATGTTATTTGTCCGAGAGATAGGCCTTTATTGAATTATGCAAAGAGTTCCATGACATCTTTACTTGGGATTACAAAGATTTGAAAGGGTTTTATCCAAGTTTGGCTCATCACACCATTGAGTTAGAACCTGGAGCTAAACCAGTCAGGCAAAAACAAAGGGCTATCAATCCCAAGATAGAGGACTCATGAAGAAAGAGCTGACCAAGTTGATTGAGTCTAGGATTGTCTTTCCTATCAAACACTCAACTTCGCTGGCTAATCTTGTACCTGCTCGAAAGAAGAATAGAGAGATCAAACTTTGTGTGGATTTTCGAGATCTTAACAGAGTGTCTCTCAAGGATCATTATCCACTACCTTCCATGGAACAAATTTTGCAAGTCGTTTCAGGATCTCAACGCTTCCCACTTCTTGATGGTTATTCAGGTTACAATCAAATACTAGTGAATGAAGAGGATCAGTTCAAGACAACTTTCACCACAAAATGGGGAACTTTTGCCTACAAGAAGATGCCATTTGGTTTATCCAATGCTGGAGCTACATTTCAAAGGGCAATGGACATGGTTTTTAAAGGTTTGATCAATAAGTTTCTGCTTGTGTATTTTGATGATATAACTGTTTTTTCGGAGGATGCTACTGATCATATGGAACATCTAAGGTAGGTATTTGAGAAATGTAGAGAGTATGTAATATCCCTTAATCCAAAAAAGTGCATCTTTGTTGTCCATAAAGGTAAGCTACTGGGTCATATTGTGTTGAAAAAAGGCTTTTCGATTGACCCCGAGAGGATTGAGGCTATTCTAGGATTGTTTTTGCCTCAACACAAGAAAGGAATGCAAAGCTTCTTGCGGAAAATAAACTTTGTAAGAAGGTTTATCCCAGGCTTTGCGACTGTGGTAAAACCTATCACAGCCATGCTCAAGAAGAACCAAGCTTTTGCTTGGACAAAGGAAGGTAAGAGTAGTTTTGAGGAAATCAAGCAAGCAATTGCGAAATCTCCTACTCTCTTGAACCCAAACGTTACCAAGGATTTCATACTCTATATATACCTTTGCTAACCTTGACACAATTTCAGCTATGCTTATGCAAAAGAATGATGAAGAGGTAGAACAACCAATTGCATTCTTCAGCCAAGAATTGGAAGAGTTTGAGGTCAGGTACACATTTGTTGAGAAGCAAGCTCTAATAGTGATAAGAGGATTGAAGAAATTCATACACATGGTCTCAAACAAAAAGATACATGTCATGGTTTCTCATCCTAGCACCAAAGAGTTTCTCCTAAGCAAAGACCTTAATGAAAAGAGAGTTGGGTGGATTACAAATGTGATGGAGTATGATGTGGATATTAAGGTTACAAACTTGGTAAGAGGAAAAGGGTTATGTGAGCATTTACCTTTAGATTTCCAAGAGCCAAAGGAGGAAGTCTTGATCAACCAGGTTCAACCCCAACCAGCTGATCACATACAAGTTCAAAGTTGGACACAAGATATCTTCAGTTTTCTTCAAAATGGTGAGTGCCCCAATGGTTTGAACAAGTCTCAAAGGAGGTATTTTAGATTGCAGACCATTCCTTACTGTCTTGTAGATGGTGTTCTCTTTAGAAAAGACATAAATGGTGTGATGTTAAGGCATGTTAACAATGATCAGTTTGATATGCTGCTGGAAAAGTTTCACAATGGTGCAGATGGAGGGCATTTATCTCCTAGGATGACTGCTGCAAAGATAGTGAGAGCTGGTTACTATTGGTCTAGTCTTTTTAAGGACTGTTACCACTGGACTAAAAAGTGCCGTCAATGTGCCTTCTTTGTAGGCAAACAGAAGCTTGCAGCCCTTCCATTAAATCCTATCTAAGTAGACCAGCCTTTGATTCAATGGAGTCTTGATTTCATTGGTATGATCAACCCTCCCAAGTGCTGGGCACAAATGGATATTGACTACTTCACAAGGTGGGTATAGGCTGTTGCTTTGAACGAGGCAAATGAAAATACAATCTTGGAGTTCTATGAGAGCATTATAACAAGGTTTGGAGTTCCCCATGTTGTCATTTTTGATAATGCACTTGCTTTCATAAGTGCTAAAATTTTTGATTGGGCAAATAGGAATGGAGTTTACTTGAGCACCTCATCCAATTATTACCCTCAAGGTAATGGATTCGCTGAGTCTACTAACAAGAACCTCATCAAGATCATCAAGAGGACATTGGAGAACAATCAAAGAGCATGGCACAACAAGTTGAAGACAACCTTATGGGCTGACATGATTACTCCTAAGAAGTCAATTGGTAATTCTCCCTTTGTGCTTGTTTATGGGAGAGAGGCTCGGTTGTACATATCTCAAGAACTCCCTATTCCGGAACTTGCACAACAACTGGAACTACTTGAAAATACTCCAATGTAAGTCAGATTGACATAACTAATGCAGCTGCAAGAAGCAAGAGACAATGCACATAAGACCATGGAACACCACCAAGTACTCATGAAGAAGTCTTTTGACAAAAGAGCAAGTGCAAGAGTGTTCAAGGAGGGTGACTTGGTCTTGAAATGGGATGAGGACAGAGTGAAACGAGGTAGACATACAAAGTTTGACACTTTGTGGAGTGGCCCTTACATCATTAGCAGGTGCAAGCAAAACAACTCTTTCTAGCTGACCAAGATGAATGCAGAAGAATTGCCTATCCCTGTGAATGGGATACATCTAAAGTTTTGCTATTAGTTTTTGCAAGTCTGTTTTGTAAATAGTAGTTTAGGTGTGTGTTTCCTTTAGTTTGCTATTGTGTTCCTTAAGTGCTTTGTAGCATAGGTGTGTTTCCTTCCTCTTGTTTGCTGTGTGTCTCTACCTTGTGCATGTGAATCAATCCAGTTTGTGTTTTTGAGCCAAGGTCTGTTCAAGTCATTTTGACTGCCTATATGCGTGACTCTATGCCCAATGGAAGGATTTAGGCAACTAGTCTTAGGCATAGGAGGCATGCCTCCCCTTGAAATCGCCAAGAATGTTAGCCATATTTCTCTCCCAGGGTTTGCATCTTTCGTTTTGGCTAAGTGTAGTATTCGGATGTTGTCTATTAGAGGAAGCCTTTGTTTGGTCCTTTGCACTTTTCTGAAGGGTCACTTTCAAGCTTTTCGAAGGATCATTTCTCTTGCAAATTGTCTCTTGTAGGATTTTCAAAGGAATTGTTTTGGACTTTTTGTCCGAAACAATCTTTCCAAAGGGTTTGTTCTTTCAAAGGATTGGTTCACTTCAACGTTTTCGAAGGGACACTTTGCACTTTTTCGAAGGGCAATTCCACTTTTTCGAAGGGTCACTCCACTTTTCCAAAGGGCAATTTCGAGTTTTCGAAGGGTTTGTTCTTTCTTTTGAACAAAAAATCCGAAAGAATTCTCCTTTGCAACTCTCCGAAGGAATTCTTCCGGACTTTTTGTTTCGGACAAAAAGTCTGAAAGAATTGATATTTGCAAACTTTTTCAAAGAGATTGTTTCGGACTTTTTGTTCGAAACAATCTTTCCCAAGGGTATATTACAAATTGCCAAAGGGTCTTTTTTCTTTAAAGTGTCTTTCGGAAAAAGTCCGAAGGGACACTTTCAAAAACCCTGAAGGGCCTTTGCCTCAAAGAAAGGTCCACTTTCGTTCTTCCAAAGGGCATCTTCCAAGGAAGGGTACAGTTCAAAGGTTTCGAAGGGTCAATCTTTCAAGAAAGTGGTCACTTGCAAAAAGTCCGAAAGGGCAATTCCATTCTTCGAAAGGGACACTTAGGAAAAGTTCGAAGGACCTTTTCAAAAGCTCCAAAGGGTCCCCTTTCAAGCAAAATGCCCTAAAACCAAGGTCTCGAAAGAGCATTTTCGACAAAAATGTCCTTTGGTAAAAGTCGTGCAGAGTCTGTAGAAGGATTGCTGAAGGGCATGTTTGAGCAGTTCGAAGGGTACAAACACTCTTGCAGAGTCCGTAGAAGGATTGCCGAAGGGCATGTTTGAGCAGTCCGAAGGGTATAGACACTTGTGGAGAGTCCGTAGAAAGATGGGTCCGAAGATAATAGAAGGGAGTTCGTAGAAAGACAGTTGCACGAACGTCAAACTTCTGCCTCAGCAAATAGCCGTTGGCATTCAAAATAGTGGATCCCCGGCAACTTGATGGTCCTCAATAAAACGCTCAAGGATTCACATGCAGATCCAAAGGCTTGTGTCCATCCGTTGAAGTAGTGAGAGGGCCCATATCACCATTGATCAACCAAGATTCGTGTCATTTTGTAAGGACCAATCAAAGAAGAAAGACGAAGCCAAATAGAATGAAAGCGACAAATTTGCAACATGTGGATAATCGCTTTCATGCGGTGACTCAGCCCAAGAATATCTTGATTCTGCAAGCACAAACTTTGGAGGAGCATCTTTGAGAGAGTAGGCCAAATGTGTAACCGTTGGAGATGACATGGATCAATCAAATGGTTGGAATGAACATCCCTTTTAAAGATGGTTGTAGCTAAAGATGGAGACTTCCAACCAATTGATTCCTCTCTTTGGCGCCAAACGTCTCCCCCTCTCACTTCCTCTTTGCTATATATATGGCCCTTTGGCTAGTGAAAAAAAACCACACAGTGTATGGCGAAGCCCTACTGGAATGATATCACATTTTGCCTTTAAGCATTAAGTACTAGTCTGTTTTCTTTCAAGTTTTGAGCAATTGTCTGAGTGTGTAAGAGACGTATAGTGACAAGTGATGGTTTTCATCCTTTTGTCCTTTGTCCTTCATGCCTGAGCAAGAGTTTTGGATCTAACTGGTCATAGAGAGTGTGTCTAAGTGTATTGAATTTTTGCATGTGTATTACTATTTTGAAATGTGCAAAGTTTGCCTTTCAGTTCATTTGCCTTGTGTCATTTTACACATCTCACCTTTGTGTTGAAATACTTGTGTTAGAATCTTTGGAGCTTGGGAATGGTTTGTGTGTTTTGCTGTATTGTGCACTAGAATATGATATTCATGTGGAAGATAATCTTGGTGTATCACCATTCTTAGAGTAGGTTCTCCTTTTCTGCAATTTCTAACTCTTTTCCCTTCAAGAACGCTGGTTTAGACATAAGTGGTTATGCAGAGACACATTTAGGGAGTTAACCCTTTTTAATCTAGAGGTTCATTTTCTCTATAGGTATACCCACATCACTAGAAATGTCCCAAGGTTGCCCAAATCTGGAAGATGATTGAACATTCTCTTCTAAGGTGCAAGATTTGGAGACAACATGACTGAAACAGAAGGTCCCTGTAAACTGACACGGATTTCAAATTTAAATATTTCCATAGTGTTTTACAATCAACCAACTGAATTTAACCTACAAAGGTACTATGAATATATTTCGGAAATGAAGTTTGCTTTGCAAAGTTAACGAAAAAGAAGGCATGAATGAAACTATCTAGTGATGCAAGATAAGTGTGTTACTGTAACATCATCTGAGGATCCAGAACTAATGTTTCCGCTACCAACAAAACTGGTGCGCCATTTTCTTAATTCAACATGGGTTTCTTGAATAGCTTCAACGTGTCTGCATTTATTATTAAACATATTTCCTTGTAATTTTATAGATCCAGACTACAGTCATTCTTACCAATATTTTGTGTGATCTTGGACGGTTCAAATTGGATCAGTTTCGGTTTATTGCCTTCACCCTTGAACCATTCCTTTCCCACTTATAAATTACACCATGTTTCCAACTTAAAACTTGTGCACTGCATAATGTGTTGGTCATGACAGGGTTTGTACTTCACCTAAGGCTCATGCCAAATCGTTCTTCTCATGTGTGAATCCATTGTATGCACACCAAAAACTGTTGTCTCCATTACATCTTTGGTAATTGTTGTAGTTTGTTGCCCATTTTTAATAAATGCCAAATAAATAGGTGCTTGAGGCTAGAATCCCAAACATGTATTGAACGATGTTGGGTTAGTGGATCGATGCACCATGTGATTATAATTTATAGCAATGTCATTAATATTGCAAATTTACGTCCCAAGTGTACATATGCTTTTAATTGTATCTATGCAATTGATGAACTATTGTCTTGTTCAAAAATTCCGTTTTCTATTAGTCTGGTAAAATGCTGTTTGGGCATTTCGGCTTGGTATCCGTTAGTCACAACACAGTTCAAAATAGGTTGGGAATCTGCTGTCACAATTTGAAACGATAGGCTTTGGTAGTTCAAAATGCACCCAAACATGCTCAAAGAACAAACTGGCCAAGCTTGTCAGCTTGTCTCCTTGCAACATATTAACATTTCATTCATGACAACACACCTAAGAAGTCCATTGAGATACTTTATCATAATTAATTCGGAATTGTTAATGGTGCATACAAGCCTAACTTCATCTTGGAAGGCTTGCTAATGCAGCAATATGGTGCAACTTCAAACAAACCTTTAAAACGTCACTCTCCATCTTCGACTAGTGAACATAATGCTCCATATGGCTCTCTTTCCACTCCAAAATATTCCGCCACTTTGGATGCATGGACTTTTCTCAAGAAATTAAATATTCTTTCTCCATATATACAAATTGTCTTTCTTTGAATGGTAATCAATCTTCCTTGTTATAGTTAGCATACTTTTATTTTCCCAATGTCTAAGATTTGTGCGATTGCAAATCATAGCATATGCCATGAAACCTAACTGCTACGATTATCCTGGCAATGTGGACAAGTCCATAATTAGCATCCTAAAGTGCTATAATACCCCCTGCATTATTTGAACAATGTTGCACAATATCCACTTAAAAGCCCTTTGTATTGCGTTATATTCCTTAGCATATGAGGATTGGGCATCATGTTATCTGTGACTTTGTGATGGTGGCAGAAGAGGAACACTTCATTTTTTCTCCTCAACGCATACTAAATCAAAATATGAATATCTTAAAAATCACATAATATGTTTAAGAACTGTTGGTCTTCGTTTGTGACCCACAACAAAAACAATTATTGGATTAATTGGTCTAAGAGGACAAAGGGAGGCAACAACACATGGGACAAAATATCCCCTCGTTTTTAGGAGTTAGCTTGTTAAACCCAAGGGCCGAGAAATTTCCAGTCATTACTCTTGGAGAGCATTGGAAGTTTGTCATTGGAAATTCAATCAATTTTGTGCTATTTGAAAATTCTTACTTGCATTGGTTCAATTCCTTTTACTTCCTTCACACACGTAGGACAATTATAGTATAACGGGCAAGGTGTTTATAAAAAAAAAAGATAAAAGAGAAAAAGGGTAAGGCAGGGAAGTGATGGTTTCTTGACTGAAATGGGATCTTTAATACTGAAAAGATGAAAGCATGCTTGGTTGCAATTGTACCAATGGGTACTAGGTCTAGCCACAACACAAATCGAAGTAACACAAGGGGCAAGATTCTGAGGAATTAAGTGAACATATTATTCTGAATCTCTATCAAAGAAAAACATGTAAAAGGTCTATAGCTACTGCACACAATGGCTTGAAACACCTTCAAATTGAACAAAATAGAAGTTCAAAACCAATTAGACAAGCTATTGCACAATCTAATTATATATTCATTGGCAAACAAGCATTATAACCTCTTCCCAACATTAATTGACTCTATGCAATCACATAAATAAAGGGGCACTACCGGAAAACAACATGAATTTCAAACCAAACTGGTATTCACTTCAAATGTTATTTGCAAAAGTATTCACCGTGCCTTTAGGCAGCCAATCACTGACCAAGACAAAGCAAAAAAGGGGCAGGTCACAACCTTAATTTCTGTAGAGTTTTGGTGCATACAAATGTCCATACTTTTACAAGATTGTAGACCGTCTTATATAGAAGAAAAATAATGGAGCTTGCCCCATATAGCGTGAAGCTTCACATCCTTGGCCATGATTGCCTTTCTTGTTTGTTGCAATAGCCTAACTGAAAAGATGCTCCACTCGGCATGTTGTCAACCTCTGCAAGCCATGTCACTCAAGTTCTATGTGGTTGTGACACCTGTTTAACGTCCCTTGAAGATTCCATCTCCCTTGGACCAAGTATTTTGAATGATCCTTCAATTTGGCCTACGTGTGCCCAAGTAGGCTAACTTGAATAGTTTCTCGATTTCTTTTGAGTCCTGATTGGTTTAAAATATTCGGGTCCATGCCCTTTTGAATTAAGCCTATAATATCTCCTTTCTAGTCCCTTCAAAAGATTCCCTAATCCTACTAGCCAGTTAGATATTCGGCCATGTATGGCGTTCTGTAGTTATAAGTCCTTCGAAACAGGTCGCGTGATCAAAGCAATAAAAGGCCACGTGAAGTGAAACTGTCGTTTCTCGATCCACTTGCCTTCTACCTAGCCATAAAATTTAGGCCCATGCTCTACTGTCATCATGGTCCACGCGTCCTCCACATGGGCTTTTACTCCTCAACGTTCGTTTTCGATTTTAGCCTTGCTTGGGTTGTCAGGATCGTGCCACTTGGCACGATCTCAGTTGCTCGGACCATCATTGTTGGTCGGCCTCACCTTGCTTCCCCACTGGGGAGGACACGTGGCATCATCGCGGGGCTCCTGGACCCCGAGACTTCTTGACTGTCAACACTGTCCCCCATGGGGAACTCAGGGCTCCGGAACACTTAGCCGATTTTTCGATGAAAAAAGGACTGCTGATAATTTACGCAATGCCGACACTTGTCAAAATCCCATGGCTTTTCAAAAGACCCTTGGTTTGATGAATAAATTTGAACCCTGGAAACCGTCCACCTGCACACCAAAGCTCAAAACACTTGAATATAAGATCAGTCCAAGGTTAGTCCATAAAATCAAATGGAAATTGAATATGGTCTAACATTAAGCCTGAAATGAACCAAGTAAAACCAAAGACAAGATTTCAAAGCAACAATATGACTGATTAAAATATGATTTTGAAACACTAGAGTCATAAATTACTCAATTACTTTGACAATTAGGCCTAAAGATTCAACGGAATAAAATATTCAGATCACCCCCTTCAGATTAGCCCAAGAACAGGTCAAGATTAAACATCAAAACACCAATGTTTCAAAACAAGATTTCAAATGATCAATAAGCAAACAAGATCAATGCTTAAACACTAGGGTGAATGGTTCTAGCCAAAGCGGAGTGATAAATTAGACACCTGAAACATCATTTGACCTGGACCTTGTAATAAACATGGAGCATACAGCCCCATATCTAATGAATAAGACCTAGATCCTTTAAGAAATACTTCAAGACCAATTTATTTAGTCAAAACTCTAGACAAGGATTGTTTAAATCATTATGAACAAATGGCCAAGTGAAGTAGATCAAATTCATCAAACATGTTTGTGAGTCGGAGTCTTAAAGTGGGATTCACACTTGGCCATCTAAGTAGCATTCACAAATGCTACCATGCGATTTGAGCAAGAACAGAGGAAGCAAGGTAAACAAGCAAAACAAGTGTGTCCCCATTTGAATGCTTGAGAATGGGGTGCGTTGGACCAAACAATAACAATAGTGAAAAAACACAAAAAGGGAAGAGATAAATCCAAAATTCCCTTATATCTCTTGAATTTATAGCCTAGCCCTTCACAAGCCCTTCACAAAGGAGTGACTCTTCATCACATCATCAGTGATATCAATTCTCCTACATATACCCTTTTAGTTTCATGGTAAAACAACTTCAGTGGACATATCCCCTCCGTCCCAAACTCGTCTAACTTTGTCTATAAGTTTCACAACATTCAAATTTCTGACCAAGACCTACTTGTTAGTTTTAATGTTGACCCTCTTTCTACAAAAATTCCTTTAGGAAGCCATTAAATATTAAAGCCACCTTGAAATTGATCAAACCTGAGACAACCAAAGCTGTAAAAACCAGTCTACTATTCAGATTGTCTAGCTAGAAAGGTGAATTCTTTGAACAAACAGAAGGTACAACATGGGATCCCCACTTTCCCCCGCTGCAAATTCATTTATGGAATATTTTGAAGATATGGCCTTAAGATATTCATCACTCAGATCAAAGTTGTGGTGCTGCTTTGTTGATCACCTTTTGCCATTAGGCCCCATGATAGAAAAAACCTTGACAAGTTTTGTGTTCACTTCGGCAACCTGATGACAAGATTTAACATAGAAATAGAAGAAAATAATAGCCTTACCTCTATTGCGGTATTGGTCTCTAAGAAATCTGCAGACAGTAAATCGATACAGACAGTATCTCCGTGCCAGCTCTCATCATCATCCTTCCAAAAAAGTGTCTTATCTTGAGAACCCTAGCTACTTGAGCTTTTTGTATTTCAGATAAAGAACACCTTGAGGAAGAGAAAACCCATATTTCCACCAACCTTAGGAACAGTGGTTACTTCTCTAGAGAAACAAGACAAGCCATTAACAAGACAAGTAAGAGAAGCACCAAGCTCCAACCTAAGTTGACCACAAAATCAGATTTACCTTAGGCAACCATTCCGTTTATCTCGGGTACCGGAAACAGGACTGCTAAAATTTTAAAGAAAATAACTTCAAAACCATTTCACCTTCCTTGTACCCTCAATAATATTTTAACAATACAATTTAAAAACTGGACTAAGAAAACCCATATTTCCATCAACCTTAGGAACAGTGGTTACTTCTCTAGAGAAACAAGACAAGCCATTAACAAGACAAGTAAGAGAAGCACCAAGCCTTAACTTAAGTTGACCGCAAAATCAGATTTACCTTAGGCAACCATTCCGTTTATCTCGGTTACCGGAAACAGGACTGCTAAAATTTTAAAGAAAATAACTTCAAAACCATTTCACCTTCCTTGTACCCTCAATAATATTTTAACAATACAATTTAAAAACTGGACTATCAGACCAAACCAGACATGAGATTATTGTAGACGCACAATGTAATTACACCTAGTCAGTCTTGCTGATCACTCACACTGGTCTAAACATCATATTTGTTTTGGAAAAATTTATATCCTTGTCACAGTTCCCCATTATTTTAATAGACTTATAAGGAAGCCCTAGACATTCAGTTGAACCCCAACAATGTGCTAAAGTTAAAGTCAAATTTGGATCCATGTCCTAAACATGATTTGAAAAGACAGTACTTATATATTATCTTTCTACTTTTTTTCAACATTTCCTTATCTTGGTTCTTGTTCTAATAATAAACTCTGATAGTTATCATGCCTTTTCCTTAGCCTCAACTATTAACAGTTAATAATGCTATCAGTTAAGTTGTCCTTATATTTAATTGGCTCTTTTGTACATCTCCATTCATGTAGCTTTTGATTTCACTAGTTTGTTCCGTTATATGGTCTTGGACAAGGCAAGAAGCGTTACCTTCTCACTACTTCTTCACCATCCATGAGGTCTTGTTTGCATCAGGTACATTCCTCATTACAAATGTTGTACTAGCTTTTTTGTAGGAGTTAACTTGGGATCCAATGCCCAACAATATCTATTCATGTGGACAGTGCACAGAAGCCTTCTTCCAATCACTTCATTGTGTATTTTGTGCGTTGTATTTGCACTCTTCTTTTCATGAATCTGTTGCTGAATTCTTCACATGCTCCTTTTTATGGCCATATGATTTAGATGCTCTTGCAGACTCCAAAAACTTCTTGCCCGCACATGATCAAGACATTGCAATCCATCAACAACAATTCCAATGAGATTGCTTGTTTGCAAAATTCTAAAGACTTGGATGTTTTTTATTGCCACTGCCTAAGGTGCTTCCAACTGATGAGACAATCTTCTTCACAACCGATCAAATAGGTTTTTGCAAATCTTTCATAGCCTTCTTACCTGGCCAAAAGCTACCTGCTATGGCTTTCACCAGCCACCACCACCATAAAACAAATACTGCCTACCCTACTCCAAGACTTTCTGCCTCACCTGGCAGCCACTTTGTTCAGGAAGCTTACAACCCACGGATAGATACCTATGCCACCATCACAAACAGGGGCTCTGTTACAGCAGCTGGTTGAATTCAAAGATAACGTCACAGCCTTGATATTGCAGCTATGCGCTACTCTCCCTGCACCTCCTGTAACCTCCTCTGGGTGGCCTCTGGATCGTTTCTCTATCCCCAACTCTCAATCCTAACTTGGCTGGTTGTCAGATCCCTCTTGCTGAAGCCTCTTGAGTCTTAACAGTGCAGTGAATGAAGCAAATGTGGCTAGTATTGTTGCTTTGGCACTGCTGGAGAAGCTGAATGATCATGGGAAACAATGCCTCAAGTTAAGGAAGAGCAGGCACAACTTAAGGCGATGGTGTTGGATAATGAAAGTCCCAAGTGACTTTTTCTGCTGATGCTTAAGATCTGCAGGTTCTACCATTGCAAACCTTCAAGATACTTGGGTGTGGTCAAAATTTCTTTTGTTGTTGGCTATGCTATATAAGGTTGTAAGCGCGTTTTGTTTCTTGTTTAGTTCTGGAGAAGGATCATAGGCGATGCCAGTCTTGTAGTAAACTGCAAACTATTCCCTCAGGGGCATTGCACTCTCTTAATTTCTGCAGTATGCTAATCTTTGAGCAGTGTTTGGTGCTCTAGCCTAGCATATTATGTATTTGTCATGTAATAATTATCACCTAGTATAACTATTTTTCGTATAAAAATTCAAATAGACTTACATCCTATTCAGGCACTTGAATTGCTCTGAGTTGGCCACACGAGTTTGTTCTGCTTTTGCCGATTTGGTTGTAACTCTCCCCCCCTGATTAATGCAAATTGCATACCTGTTATCATGATTCTAGTGAGTTGATCTTTGGCTTGTTGCCATACCCTTGAGAGTCACAACCAGACTATACTTTAATTTGGTAACAAACTACTGATATTTTCAAAGATTGGCATGACCATTATAATTAGAAATGCCCAACTTAGCCTCTATTGGATACGATGAATAAGAATTGTTGGTGCTAGTGCTAATACTCACATCTTCAACCTACCCGGTGAAATGGTATGAATAGATTTTTGGGATTTCTCATTCTCAGGTGCCTCCTACTTATTCCTCTATCCTTCTTCATTATGACAGACATGAACTGAGAGAAAATATATGTTAAAATAGAGATGTTTTTGTACATCTCGTAAACGCTGCCTTAATTTCCTCTCTTCTCTGCTTGTGCTGCACAGGACTCATAGGATCTCCTTCCTACTCCAATCTGGTTTGCCTCTGTTGCTTTTTTCTGTCTGTCTGTCTAGGCAGAGGTTCTCTTCTTGCTGTAAACTGTTATATGGGTTTGTCTCATCTGTAACAATATAATGAATAACAGTCTGTGTTAGAGAACATGATCTGTAAACTTGCTTTTATACCAATTAATCCGATTTCAGTGTTTTGTCTCGATCTTCCTGTGAACTCAGATTTTACAACTGGGTTTTGATTTCAAGTTTAACATCAAATTTCTGAAGTGAAGATTGCTTGAAAGACACTATTTATTTTAGAAGCGGTTGTTCTAAAATGTTTCACAAAAACTAGACAAGTAAACAACTTTTAGTATTTTCCTTAAAAAAACAGTTAAATGCCCTTCAATTCCGAAGGTCTTGATTTATAAAATGACTAGTTGACAATTTGTTCAAGAGCCTTGTCATCCTTTGCTGAGACACTATTTATTTTAGAAGTGGTTGTTCTAAAATGTTTCACAAAAACTAGACAAGTAAACAACTTTTAGTATTTTCCTTACAAAAACAGTTAAATGCCCTTCAATTCCAAAGGTCTTGATTTATAAAATGACTAGTTGACAATTTGTCCAAGAGCCTTGTCATCCTTTGCTGTCACCATCGTGGCTACAATCCCAGTTCTGGTGCTGGATTTGTTGTATCTTGATGTTAGATTTTGTTTCTAACTGGTCCTTTATCACAACCTTGATCCTCTGCTAGTTGCGCTTTGACACTGTTGGCTTCCTTCTCTACAGCACCAACTTTCATACTTATGTATTGATGATAAACTTTGGTATTGCATGATTGATTTTGTTGTCGAGTTAGCTTTGACAACTTCTGGCGCTGAGTCAGACACTTCTGGCACTAAATTATTTTAAGTACTGAAGATTTCTTAGCGCTAAGGCTTAAAATATTTTTACAGTTTCATCCTTTACAGATCACAACTAGATGACCAAATGAGTGTACATATGTAGCGAAGAAAATGGCAGGAAATCATAAATTGAAGAAATGAATCAATAATCACTTCAATGGGCAATTATATCTCTTTGAAGTTTTAACACAGTACTTGTGTATATTTCTTTGGTCCTCTGTGAAGAGATTCATATTCATACTACAAACTGCGAAGTTAGTGCGATGGCATAGTGTGGCAGCGAGGGTGGAAAGTCTCAGTGGAACAACTTAGTCATAGATCAGTTCCTTCATTGAGAATACAAACCTTATTGGGAACACAACTAATTGCATATGCATGATATTTCTTTACAGATTTTGTTCAAG
The DNA here is from genome assembly GCA_037957365.1 of Torreya grandis. Lineage (NCBI taxonomy): Eukaryota > Viridiplantae > Streptophyta > Pinopsida > Cupressales > Taxaceae > Torreya > Torreya grandis. The sequence continues at coordinate 793,189 of JARHVA010002680.1, forward strand.
TCAACATGTTGAATAATATAGTACAGAAAAAATTCGGGCAACAATGGAGATACTTAAAACTGAAAATCATAGCAGCCTCATAAGACATCAATGAGATATTGAAGGTGTGAGTTAAAATTGCAGGCTGGACATTGCAGAAGCTTGAATTTTGGTTGAGCTATAGGTGTGATGGGAGAAAAACATAAACATGAAAGGTTCATTGGGGAGTCAGTTTTTTCTCCTTTTTGTGGGTTGTGCATTTATGGGCAATTGTGTCAAGTGCTGTTCGGTACTGTTTGGAAATGTGAGATTCAGACAACATTGCAGTCCACAGACACAGTTGCAGTTTTGTTTCTTCCAGAGTCACCAGATTTCATGCTGTACTCCTATTCTGCTATTCATATACTGTTCTACCCTATTTCTAATTCTCGTTCCCTGTACCCATATCCCAAGTCACGATTCACTGATTATTCGGCTGAAATCGTCAATTTTTTCACCATGCAATAAAAATTACCTAAAATCACGTGGTTTGAGGTCAAATTCAGTGGCAAAAACCGAGCAGGAAAATCAAGTGACAAAAAACGAGTGGGAAAACCCTAGCGTGCCTATTTATGACTGTTATAATCATAGTATGCATACTCGACGAGTAAGCGAGTACTCGCAGGAAAAACAATAGGATGAATATTTGCCCTTAAAATTCACAGTTATTTTTTTTTAATACTCGCGAGGATTTACATGGTACTCGCAAGTACTTGCAAATGCTCGGTGAGTACTGTGTAAATACTCCCCCAAGCCTTCATATGCACAGGTTTTGTGTAAAAAATGCATCCAGAAGGTAATAACACACCAAGAACACTCCAAAAACAAAGAACAAGACAAAAAATTGTCCTTTTCAAGTTGCCGAGTATTGGTGAGCATTTGTCAAGTATTCGCCAAGTAATTTTTTGTGCGCTGGGCGATTACAGGTATGTAAACTATGGTTATAATCACACATGGTCAAAGCAATGTGAATCTGAGTATCTAGCAAGCAACTTGCTGTGTTAGAGGAAGTGGAGAGTGGAAGACCGGTTTTGTGGTAGCTGGACGACGTGGAGACCAGACTGCTGGACGTCATGCTGCACCTAGACATGTCTCTGTTGTACCTATGCTGGATCACTATGTGGCAAGGAGGAGGAAGTGGCCCCTGCGTGATTAGACCGAGATGTGGTTTTGTGGTGAGAAGGTTGCAAGCACAACATTGATATGGCCTGCAGGGGATGGGAGAGGCTTGGATGGATAGGGTCGACACAGGTAGGAAGCAACAAAGGTTGGGTTTGTTTTAATTTTTCTGATTTTATGTTTTGTTTTAATTTATTTTATTTTATTTTACGATTTGTTTTTCAATTTTGTTTATAAGATTTTATTTATCATTTTAAATTTGGTTTTAATTTATTTTATGTTTTGTTTTTAATTGTGTTTATAATTTATAATTTTGTTTAAAATTTTTTATTCTTTTTTTTAATTTTTAAAAATTGTTTTTATGAATTTTTTAATTATGTATTTTAATTTTATTTTTTATAATTATATTTCAAATATTTGTTTTTGTTTATTATTTAAAAAAATAATAATAATAATGCTTTTCATTTGTTATTTTATTTTTTTATTATGTTTTTGAAAAAAAATTGTTTTATAAATTTGTTTCATATATTTATTATTTTTATGTTTTTTTCATTTTTTAATTATAATTTAAATATTTTTTTACTTTGTTTATAATTATTTTTTATGACTTTAATTTTTTAATTATGTATTTTATTTTATTTTTATAAATAGTGTCGAAGCAACAGAGTTTGGGTTTTATTTATTTATTTATTTTTTATTTGTTATTTTTGATTTTATGTTTTGTTTTAATTTAATTTAATTTATTTTACGATTTTTTTAATTTTGTTTATAAACTTTTATTTATTATTTTAAATTTGGTTTTAATTTATTTTATGTTTTGTTTTTAATTGTGTTTATAACAAAAAAATCTGTTTTAAACTTTTTTATTCTTTTTTTCTTTCAATTTTTTTTACGAATTTTTAATTTTTTTAATTATGTATTTTAATTTTTTTGATTTTTATTTTTTATTATTATATTTTAAATATTTGTTTTTGATTTTTTTGATCTTTTTAAATATTTTTTTGTTTATAATTTTAAAAAGAATATTATAATATTTTATATGTTTTTTTTTAATTTTTTTTTTATGATTTTTCATTTATTTATTTTATTATTAATTATTTTTGGATCGATAATTGAGGCTTTAGGGTCCCTCTCCTTTTTATTACTTATCAAAAAGTTTACAAAAAAGTTGCGAATCGGAAAAATCCACAATTCCAACAAAGGGAGCCTGTCCCGCAAGATTTTAACATTACCTTTCTGTGGGAGACTCCCACCAAGCAAATATCCATAACACCCCATAACAGCGTAATCTATATACATATAGAAACTATATACATGATTATACATAACCATATAGAGTTTCTATACCTTACAATAGCGAGGGAATATATCCCAATTGACTAAGCACATGACGAAAAATACCAAAGTCTTTAACACTTAAAGCAGCAAATAAGTCCATATAGACTCAGATGCGTCATCATCCACTATGAGCACAGGAGTGTCAACATCCTCATTGGCAATGTCCATCTCGTTGTTGCCCACATCCTCATCCCTGTCCACATTAATGACCTCCACTTCTGCCATGTTAGTCTCTGCTACAACCACAACTTCCACCTCTGTGTCCCTCATCTTTAGCTCTGCTACCAGTAGCTTCTACCAACACACCGCCTGTAACCTTGCACCCTTGAGAACCATTCCCATCGAAACACCCGATAGCCGTAGAGCTTTTCCCAATTGCTCCTCTTGATTTTCCTCATGGTAGCTTGACACCACGGATTGAGCAACTCAATTGAACAACTTGACCACCAGCCCTTAGGAGATAACCACCTCCACCCTAAAACACGCCGCTACATTCCTCTTTTGCCATATTCTTCTCTATCAACACCACCCTCTTGTCCGTAAAAGGAAAATCTTCAGACACCTTCCCAATATCTTTGCCCTTCTTGACCTTGGGAGCAGTCAGAATGTTCTTAGTTCTAGGGAAGACCAATGCCTTTGCAGCGCTGGAATTTCTTCCGACACACTCATTTTTACCAAATACAGAGCAACCTCCAAGCTCTCTCCATCCGGACCTTATCCAAAGAAGTAATGAGAGAAGGTAGACGAGGCAAGAAATGATTAGATCATTAAACTCACACAATCTGCCACTTCCAAATCATGATTACCACCATCCACATAAGACAATACCATGATGGCATTATATCACATCCAAGAGCTCCCATGAACCGAAGGAGAGAACAAAAGGAGAGGGAATAAAAAACCAACCCCTCAAGGACAAAGGAGATCGAATAGACTTAATGGCTCAATTGGAGATCTAGGCAGTGTGATTATCATATCAGTTATTACAAACTCCCTCCAAACCAAACCAGTTATGCATTTGGTTATCCATTACTAACTCCTCTTGTTGATCAACACCACATTTGGTCAATAAGTCTGCAGCTGAGTTAGCCTACCTGAAATAGTGCATGATTGACCAACTGAGAAAGAGTCCAAAATTTGCCAAGCTCATCCGTGGATGTTTTCGATATTCCATTATTTGGTTCTATTTCGAATTGCTTGAACCATTATCATTGAATCACCTTTAGTCCAAATATTCTCGATCCCAAACGGAACAGCCATTTCAAGACTCAAGACAAGGGCTTGAACTTCAGCCTCATTGTTTGCCCCATCAACTAGAGATTTGTACACAACTCTTATCAGTGACTTGGAACAATCTCGAATAATGCACCTAGGTACTCATGAGGCCCCGAGATTACTGCAGGCAGCTCCATCAAAACTTAATTTAAAGAACCTCGGGTGAGGGGAAACCCAAACAGCACTATCCTTGTGACTCTTAGAAAGAAAACTTACTCTTGGCCAACTAATGGGGGTATTTTTAATTTTTAAATTTTTATTTTATGTTTTATATATATCTATTTTAATTATCTCTATTCCTTATTTTAATTTTTTTATTATGTATTTAAAAATAATAATTTTATGTTTTATAACTTTGTTTTAAATATTTTTTATTTTTGATGTTTATAAATTTTTATAATGATTTGTATATTTATTTATTTTAGTTTATTAAATTATGTATTGTTGAATTTTTGTTTTATGTTTTACAAATTTATAAATTATATTTTAAATATTTTTTAATGTATATTTTATTTTTTTTAATAAATTTTGTTATTTTTTTGTTGATAATTTTTTAAATTTCTTTTTAATTGTTTATTTTAATTTTTTTATTATGTATTTTAAAAAAATATTTTATATTTTGTAATTTTGTTTTAAATATTTTTATTTATTTTTTATTTTTTAATAATTTATTTATTTATTTTATCTTTTTCAAATTATGTAATTTTTTATTTTTTTTCTATTTTACTTTACGTTTTATTTTTGTTTATTTATATATTTTTATCTTTGCTTTTAAAAAAATAAATATATTTTGAAATCGAAATTTCATTTAAATTTTGCAAAAGATAACATGGCTCCTCTAAAATCAAAAGCTTAGGGATGGAAGCATATGTCACGGATTGGATTAGGGAATGAAGTCAAATGTAATTTATTTGGTAAAATATTTAATGGCCATTTTTTTTCGAACTTTATCCAATGGTGAAATTGAACTGAATTTTATCCTCATCGAATTCTAACTCGAACCTTGTGACTTAGCCCATATACCACCTCTCCTGGTGTCTATGGAATGTTCTTCCAATGTGTACATCAAGCTATACTTTATCTGTTTTGGTGGAAAGTTTGTTGTCTTGGTCTTTTACATAGGCTGGTGTGGAGTCCATCCTGAAAGAGCCTTTGATGAGGTAGAAGCAAAGTATCTATGATGTGGTCATGGTTTTACGTGGCATCTTGCATGGAGAAAGAGGAATTATGTGATGCTACAAAGTATAATGCAGACCGTCATGCAGAGGACTATACAACAGACACAGAGCATTGCTGAAGGGATGAAACTGTGCCTAGATGTTACATGTTTGCAAACTTATTCCTTTTTTAAAGGTTGGTGTTCAATTTAACCAGGATTGGAATTTTTTTGGTGTTCCGACACTCTATCCTCCTCTCAGTTGGATGGGAGCAACTTTAGCCAAGTGACTTAATGTTCTTTCTTTAGCCCTTGTATCAAACTTTTTAAAAGTTCAAACATATTTGTGGTCGTATTTAATTTCAACAGAAAGCTATGGCGTATGGTGAAGTCAATTGGTTTGTTGAGCAAGCTCTTGGGTTCAAAATCTATAGTGTGCCATTTTCTATTGACTTTTTGTAAGGCTCTAAAGTAAGTGTATCGGATAAAATATTCAAACTGGCATAACTTCTACATCTGGCGTCAGCTTGAGTGAAGTTATTTTTGAAACTGGCTATTTTTTGCTTAGACTGCAATGGTGTAGTTTTTTAATGGATTTTGCTGTTTGAAGGCATTTTCCAGTGTTTTGAACATGGCTGAGAGTGATGTTAAGGATATGATAGTGTTTAAAGACCTGATGAGAGATGTGGCAGAAATAAATGAAGGTCATCAAACAGGCTGGAAAATCGATGGTAGAAAATAGTCTAGAGGTTGAAATATTGAGTCAATATAATAGCTTTTGACAGAAACAGTCATTCACTTGGAAATTGAAATTAAAGATGTAAATAAAAATGTGATCAGACCATAGTGCAGTTCAAAGAAAAATTGATAGCAAAGGATGATGCAATTGCAAAAATACAAACCACAATTGCAAATCAACAAAATACGGGCAAGGAGTGATATGATTTGCAGTTTTGAGAACACACCAAGGGCATGGATGCAATATTATTTCAAACAATGGTTTACAAAGGAGCATAACTAAAAATGAATAAGCAACGTATGGTGGCCTCGATTGAGATGGAGTTGATATGAAGAATAAGGTTCCTGGTTTTTGTGAGACAGTTCAAAAGGAAGACAATCAAGAGGAATTTTCCAAAGCAGTTGAATAGAGAAGAACAATAAAAAGTGAACCATTTTGACATCCTCAGTATATGACAGCGAACAATTATGACAACAGAACAAACATTGACAACAGCATTATGAATGTTGCACTTGCAAGACAAAAGATGCAAATGTAATCGGAGAACAGATTATACTACAATATTTTATCAGAAACAAATATTGACAGCCAAATGGCAAAAGTCTGTAGAGTCAAGGAAGTCATGGCTATGCAATAAATGTAATTCTGGATGGATAGATGATTGCACGTAGCTCAATTTGGGCAAATCTTGAAAATATCTTACCATGTGGTTTCTTCTAATGTGAGTCACTTAAAGTGACAAGTTGTTAAGAAGTAATATTAATCATGAAGTCAAGTAATGTAGTCGTGACATCTCCCATAGTCATGTGTTAAGTCACAAGGTTTGAATTCGAGTTCAGCGACTATAAAATTCGGTTCAAGTTCGCCATGGATAAGATTCAAAAAAAAATCGTCATTAAATTCAAACCATATAAATTAGAGGATTAAGAATACTTCTTGAAAAATTGTGTCAAAATTGAAACTAACCATACATCAAAAAGTTTTATATTATCAAAAGCCAATATGTTCTATGACCTTCTACATCAAAAAATTCCATGTCATCAAGAGCATTTGACTCATCAATATCATCATCACCAAATTTATCGCAAAGGAAGTCAAGATCATCTGTATTCTCCAAATCAAATCCAACAGAGTAGAATCGTGAAGAAGATTCTTTTGTAATTTTGTTCATGTATATTTGGAAGTTGTTACGAACATAAACAATATCTGATAGCTTCCCAAAGAATAACCTAGTTCTAAAAAAAAATTAAAAACAAATACATAAATAATAATAGTTTAAAAAATTAAAAAGATTTAAAAATATATATATTTAAATAAAAAAAGGAAAAACAAAATAAAAATTTAAACAATTAAAAATTAGTTATGTAAATAAAAAAAATCGTAAGAATAAAAAACGATATTAAAAAAAAAGAAAAAAAAGAACTTAAAAAATAGAAATGAGAAAATAAAATAAAACAAAACAAAAGAAAAAAACCAGTTTACAAATAAAAAATAAAATAAGATAAGAGTTAATGAATTAAAAAGAAAATGAAAAAAGCAAAATTGTTTTAATAAAATCCTAAAAAAATTGTTTTAATAAAATCCTAAGAGTTTATGAATAAGATACACAAGTAGTTTACCCTTCACACTCTTCGGCTCTGTCAAACTCATCACGGTTTTTTTTGGGTGGATTTGAACGAAAACTGGTGTGGTTTAATTGGTAGGTCGTTGGCTTTTTTTCCCTCTTCCTGTTCTCATGCACAGACTTTTTCGGGTCGCGACGTCAGCATTAAGTTTGCCGAACAGGGTGAATTTGACCTAACTGTTGGTCAAAGGCATAAAATTCGCCGAATTCCGAATTTTTACCCAAATATTCGACGAACCCTGTGACTTAGGGACTCGTGTGGTTTCTTGTAGCAAATTTGTGATTCCTAATATTTCAATGAGTGCAGGATGGGTTGGATTATCTGATGATAAATTTGTATCTACGGGATGGCCACGTTGTGAGTTGGGAGGTCCTAGTAGTCATCTAGGTGGCCATGCAGGTTATGTCTAGTGTGCATACATGTATAGACCAAATTAGCAACCATTGTTCGCACATGGTTAGTGTTAGTGTTAATATTGGCGATTCCTGCAACGTAGAATATTTGCTTTTTATAGTTCTTTGTACTTTAAGATGACCGTATTGGTCTTGCTTTTTAGAAGGTTTTGATTCAATTCCACCTTTCTGTCATAGATTTCCAACTTTCAAATAATTCATTGATTATCAAATTATTTTATAATATTATAATTAAGAGGAAGATCTTCTATACTTGTAACTAGCAATCTTTCGGATGAGCTATGCAAAACTAATTTCTTTACAAAATTACCTCTCTACATAGTGTGTTATGACTTCAAGCATGCACACATGCTGCATGAAATTATGTGTTGAAGGCAATGGGCTTTGATCTATGAGACATACCTGCTGTTTTTCTAGTATCAATAAAGGAAAACTCCACATTGATTTCTAAGGAAATGCATTTTAGTTTTCTTTGACTAGTCACATATAGCAGATTATGATAAGAGGAAAGAACAGGGTAGGTCAATAAAGCACCTAAAGGTGATTATAAGAAGCGAAAGAAAGGTAAACCCCACACAAGTTAGTATATGCAAATCCATTTAATAAATAACAGTCCTGTGAAAGGAAGGCTGCTTGTCAAAAGTAACTACTTCTAGAGCCAAGAGTAATAGGATTTGCTCTTGCAGCTCAAGAGTGACGTTAATCCTGCATGACCTTTGGATCAAGTTGAAGTTGAATACCTCACAAGTACCATGTTGATGGGAGAAAACTGAAAAGGTAGATCCTCCCCAACAAAACAAGGGAAACTAAAGAGAATCAAAGCCACTGTTGATCGGCCAAATCCTATAAAGATACTTTAAATACTTTGAGTTTTAGATTGACTCAATATTATTGACTATTTGTCAGATCATTTAAGGCATATATCCCTTTGGATTTTTTTTGAAACAAGTTGTATTTAATGGATTTAGGGAGCAGAGTCATTCCTAGACCATTTTCAAAGAATAATGGCCACTACGGTGATTCCTTGACCCATTGATTAAAAGTGGTTCTTATGCAAGATGGGCATCTTCTGTCTTTTTAAGATTTTTTAAATCAAAGAAAAGGTAGTATTCAATGCTGCGCACCATGCAATTGATGATCATCATCAGCATACTAATGAAAATGGAAATGCCTGCTGAGTCCCATGTTTTAGATGAAAATTCTCAAATATTTTTACAACAGTCAACTTTCTATTATATAAAGAAAAACTGAAATTTCAACGATACATTTTATTTAAGAAAAAGAAAAGATAATATAAGTTCATGTGCTCATCTAGGTATGATCATAATGTTTTTTAATGCATGATTTCCATCATCTTTGGTATGACGAATGCGGTGCGAGTTTAGCATTTAAGAGTATGAGGTACCCAAACAATACAAAGTCTGGATGGGTAAATGTTATATTTTGGTGCAAACTTGCAAAGGAAGGACCATAAACATTGACAAGAATCATAGAATCTCTTAAACAGGTTTGGGGCAACCTCTACATTTTCTAAACCAGTGATTGGGGAAGCTTTCAAAAGAATCCACGACAAAATTTCTAATGTTTGAAGTCATAACTTTTTTTTTTTGATTGAAGGATAAACATCCCAAATATGTAACCTTGCAGCTTGTTGGAATCGGGTGCACGAATAATTGACCTTTTCCAGCTTAGTGCCAAGGGCCGAGAGGAATCCATTCTGTCATTAAAAACTTTGTATTTAATATTCATAAATTATCATCGTGCAAGATTCATTTGTAGCTTGTGAAGCTCCATTTGACTTTATGGGAGGGTAAAATCATCTTTTAAGGTCCACAAAGTCCACATATACGGGATCCCTGTGCACCTGACTTTGCATAGACTCGTGCAACCTACTACCTCTGATTCGATCTAGTGTTACTAGGAGGGAAATGTGGGATGTTCATGGATAGTACCAACGGAGGAAGTATAACTACAAAATACAAAATTGCTTACACAAGCCAACTATAGTTTCTGTCAGAGATCATGATCCTAACTTTACTAGTATCATTGGAAATAGAACTTTCCCCAGATTTGTCAAACACTTCACATCCTGAGCTTTTAGTGTTCAAATAGATGTACGTGGTTTGTAATAAATATTTGGAACTTAACTAACAGAGTTAGTTTTATTCTTTATAAACCACCACAGGAGGATTCTGTTTATAGAATGGGTTTATAAAATGATATCAGATTTTGGCATTGCTTTGTCCCACCCATCTTTTGCATACTTGTACTTGGAGAGTACTTGCCCAGCCCTCAAAAAGTTTTACTTGGCGATTAATCGACAGACACTTGCCATTAATTGGCAAATTAAAAAAATACTTAAATTAATTACAAAAACATAATTTTGCAGGTCTGTACACGTTCTGGATGCAGGAGAGCCAGTACTCGAGCATCGGCGAGTACTGGCACAGTACTTGCGAGTACTCGACGAGTATTGTGCCAGTACTCACCAAGGCTTGAGTAATCAAAATACAGCGATTTTGATGGTGATTAATGGTTTTTGCCGAGGCTCGGCGATTACTCACCCACTCGGTGAGTTTGCAAACTATGGGCCCACCTATTATATGGAATTTTAACCATCAAAAGCTATTCCTAGGTACTAGCAATACAGCATCATTCAGAACCAATGCAAGCAAATGTATCTGCAACACAAAATAAATGCATCTGACATCTTAAGTAATCCCTTAAGAGGCAAATCATTTATGCACTAGCATGACATTTGCTTTTACGGACAAATTAATTTCAGGAGGGGAGCTTGCAAAGGAGCTTACTATGCCAATTTATTAGATGTTGCTGTCAACTTTTGCAAATCATTTATGGTTACACTATTTGGTGAATAGGCATAATCATTCATTGGACATGGTATTGATTGGATTACATATTTGGCAATTTTTTGTTTTGACATAGTCATAATCTGCCAAGTTAGCTTTGTTTACAAATTAATGAATTGAAATCATCTGTTAATTTGTTTGAATATTGGCATCTATTTGGTTATTTATCACTAACAGTAAATAATTTGTTACTACCAATAGCACTACTACTTCTGAACTTTGGAGAAATTTGAATATTTGTAATCAATACCTTGTAATACTTTTTAATACATTCTGGCCAGTTGATATGATCAAAGTGGTAATAGAGCTTCTCTCCACTTCTGCCACAATTCAACCCTTTTTGTGCACTAATACCGTTTTTCTAACATCTGCAGTCATCCATTGTTGTGTGGCACCTAAAACCCTACATTACATTCCTCCATGTTTCGAATATGTTGTTACTAAAGTTATTTCTAATCAACCCTTGTTTTTAATGCTTTTGTAATCTCTTGTTTTTGTGAAGATCATTCATACTGTTAGATTCTTGGAGAAACTGTGGGCATCCCTAAGTGAATATTGAAATTATGCATTTTCCAGTAAATATGACATCCCAGATTGCAACAAGCTATTCTTGTACATTTATTTGACTTGGGAACATTGGAGCCCTGTGAAGTTTCCCATCTAAACAAGATTCAGCATATGTTGTAGAAGCAAGAACAACATTGGAGAATGGTTTTGGCTTATCTTTCATTATTCACTGTAAAGATTTATCAATGTGGTCAGGATGGGATACATTGCTGCATTATGAGACAAAATAGAAGGTGAACTGCATTGAGCTAATCTCCTGTACAAATCAACAGATTTCATTTTGGTAGATATTGGATTTGTATCTACAGGCGAGGATGCCTCTGTCTCCATTGAGGCCTGTTTCAGCTCATGTGCACGAAGAAACAGGAATACATGGCACAGTAATTATTTGGTTTCCGCATGGCTGCTGGAAGACTGAAAATTATCTATATTGCAAGGATGGGATAGTAATCTGTGTACCTAGGCTAACTGATTGGGGACATGACTTTCTACGTAGGATGTGGTGTTTTATTAAGTTATATGATATGTGATTATTGACCTTCTTTACAATACTGTTTCTTTTCTGCAAGATTTTTAAAATTGATCATTAAGTTGCAGAATTTGTTAGAAGATAGATTGGTTATGAAAATCTGAAAATGGTTTATGATTGCAATATGGTTTTATCATTGCATCGAGATATATTTCAAGTCTTTATTTTTTTGTTAGGTTGTAACTCCTAATGTTCCAGACATAGAGGTGATTCCTCCTGAAAACGAGCATCTCCGTCATGTAATCGATACGATGGCTATGTATGTGCTTGATGATGGTTGCCCCTTTGAACAAGCTATAATGGAAAGAGGACGAGGCAATCAATTATTCACGTTTTTATTTGACCTTGGATGTAAGGAGCACACTTACTATGTGTGGCGTCTCTATTCATTTGCACAGGTAATGCTCTAATATTGCATTTTACGAATATATATTGGCTTTATGATCTGCACAATTGGTGAGAATAACTAGTGAGATGGCCATAGGGTTTGCAAACTTAAATTTTGTAGATTGAGGGCAATTATATCATTTATGTGCAAATGATCTGATGAGGATTGTGTTGCTCTAAAATGTAGGGGGATACTCTTCAAAGGTGGCGAACGGAGCCTTTCATAATGATTACTGGAAGTGGGAGGTAAGATATCAGCATGGGTGGATTTGTATAAGCTGCAAGGGAGTGTTAACTTTTTGTAAACTTGTCTCTTTATTAAAATACACCTAATAGCACATTGATTCTCTCTTGAGAAATTAGATTATCTTCTCGGTCAGGATTGCATTGAATCCGTCCTTGGCAACTTGAACAGCTATAGAAATTCAAGGCATTGTTTCCCATTTTTTCTATTGCACCCGTTATGGGGACTTCTGTTGAACTTATGTCTCACACTTGAGCAAGAACTCAAGGGAACTTTTATGAGTCTTTCGTTGTTACTAGATTTGTTACAGAAACTAAAGCTTGTGGTCTTCTGAATTGCATCCTTCCTATATACTTAAAGGTTTGCATTAGGCATTTGTTATATTTTAAATCTCTATACCTTCAATTATCTGGTTATGCTGTGTTATCCAGATGGGTGCCACCACCTTTACCACAACAAACACTTATGAAGAGTCCAGAACACGAGAAATCCTCAGGTGCAACTTATGCTGCTGGGAGGAGCAGAGTAAGTACCATGTTATCTTTCAGTATTACCTTTTGCTGGGGTTGCTTTTAAAGGAAATTTCAATTTTATAGATATACACAAAATTATTTAATTACCTTGTATCCTTGACTGCCTTTTAGTATTTCAGTTTCAGATAATGTTAGAACTTGCAATTTGCTTTGTAGAATGAATTTGAAAAGCCTGCTGCTCCTAACCTTTACTGTGATGAATTTTCTATCAGAGGGTGGATCAGGAGCGTGCCTTAACAGATAGCCAAAGAGATGAATTTGAAGACATGCTCCGGGCCTTAACTTTGGAAAGAAGTCAGATAAAAGAGGCTATGGGGTTTGCTTTAGACAATGCTGATGCAGCCGGCGAGGTAGTATTATCATGAATATGATGCAACTGAGGGCTTAGCTTGTCTTTTGTTGATCATACTGACATGTTTGATTTTCTGCTCAATTGGCATCTTCCACACATTGTAGGTAGTTGAGGTACTTACAGAATCCTTGACACTGAAGGAGACCCCCATTCCAACCAAAGTCGCAAGGCTTATGTTAGTTTCTGATATTCTTCATAACAGCAGTGCTCCCGTTAAAAATGCATCCGCATATAGGACAAAGTTTGAAGCGACTTTACCTGACATTATGGAAAGCTTTAATGACTTATACAGAAACATCACTGGCCGGATAACGGCAGAAGCTTTGAAGGTTAGTTAAAATCCTTGATCTGTCATCGGGAAAGTTGGCAATCGTTTTGTTGATTGCATGAACCTTTTTACATGTAATATTTCTGGATGCCCTTGCAGGAGAGAGTGTTGAAAGCTCTCCAGGTCTGGTCAGACTGGTTTCTGTTTTCAGACACTTATGTGAATGGACTGAGAGCTACTTTTCTTCGGCCTGGAAATTCAGGTGTACCTCCTTTTCATTCAATATGTGGAGATGCTCCTCCAGTAAAGGACCCATATAATTTGGAGGGTACTGGTATGGAGATGGCAATAGTGGAACCGAATCAAGATGCAGCTCTTGCCATGGGTGAAGGAGCAGCAACTCGGGAGTTGTCTGGTATTCCTCTTGCAGAGCTGGAAAGACGATGTAGGCATAATGGCCTATCGATTCGGGGTGGTAGGGAGGTCATGGTCACACGATTGCTTAGCTTAGATGAGGCAGAGAAGCATGCCAGAGACAATGATGGTTATTTGAGATCAGAAGAGGGTAGGTGGAACACTGGTGGAGAGAGAAAAGTCATCCATGAAGATGATAGGGAGTATATGTCCAGATCTAGGCAGAGTGTCTTGGGGTCAGGAGCTGAGGAATACCAAGTGATGAATAAGACAAATGCCTATTTTGGATCATCGCCACAAACAGCTTCTGTGATTCTTACCCCAAAGTTGACAATTCCACAGCCAGAGCTAAAACCTTTTACAAGCAAGACCATGGAAACACATCCAGTTTTACAAGCTTCAAAGTGGACTCGCGAAGATGATGGAAATGATGCAGAGGATAAGCCGGAAGTTAAAGACCTTGGCTTGAATTACTCTGATTCTGGTAGTGATGATATATTTGGGAGTTCTGGGAATGATGAGAAAAGAGAAGCTGTGGACAGCTACGCTGCTGTTATTAGTGACTCTGGAATGGATGAAGCACGCAGGTGATTTATCCTGCCTTTGCTTGCTAATATACTTCTTTGTTCTCTTTAGTTGTTTCTTCTTTACTTTGTTTTCTATATGCTACAGATTTTGATAATGCAAGCATGTAATATCAGGCAAAAGCTACGACAATTAGAGGTTGCAATCATAGAGTATCGTGAATCACTTGAAGAGAGAGGGACTAGAAATGCAGAAGAAATCGAAAGAAAAGTGTCTGCCCATAGGAAGAGATTAGAAGCTGAATATGGGTTAACAGATCCTTTGAATGGAAAAGAAAAAGAAAACAAATTAGATTATGGAAGCTACAGACATTCATCTCGGAAGGCAGGTAAGGAATGAAGATATGTATATATTGGGGTGTATTTAATTGAAGTGAGTGCAATTGTATTTATATGGGTTGTTTTAAAAGCAGTCATTTATAGGCTGCTATCAATTTCAAAAGCAGTCATTTATAGGCTGCTATCAATTTCAAGTGTCTGATGCTTGGGAAATGCAGAGATCTTTAGGTCAAAGATGTAAAGACATCAATGTATTACTTCAATAATATTTGTGCAGCTTACTTATCTTACTTTTTTATGGGTGCTTCCAGAGAGATCCTCTCTGGAACAGAAAGACAGGCGAGATAATAGTGGGGATTCATCTTCAAAGAAGCGTAGTCGGAGTCAGAACACTAGCAAGAGTCCCTCACATAGATTAAGTAGAGAAAGGGAAAGGGAGGGCAGGGAGAAGGGCTTTGATGGTGACAGGGACCGAGATCCTGATTCTGGTTCTGTTCGTCGTGAACGAGATCGTAATAGAGATAAGCATCGTGATTCTGATGCTGAAAAAGGGAGGGAGAGAAGTGGCAGTAGAGAGTGTGATAATAAAGACTGGGATAGAGACAGAGAGAAGGAGAAGGGAAGGGGAAGAGAGAGGGAAAAGGATCAGAATAGAGAAAGGGATAGAGAGAGAGAAAAGAGGAGCAGAAGAAGCTAATCTTCTCATCATATTTCTTGGGCTGAGCTATCCTCTCTGAAATTTTATTTATAAGCTGTTATATTGTTTGTTACTTTTCAGAGAGTGATTTATACAAGAGTTTTTATTTTTTGTTTTTCAATTTTGTATTCTCTAGCCTGCATGATCAATGCAGAAGTTGGTTGTGGAAATTGAATTTTATTGCATTTCTAGTTTATTAGATTTTGATTCTTGCGTGAGTCTTGTTTACAAAAATATTGCTTAGTATAGCTTCCACCCTTTCTAGTTGCTACTGATAATGTCTCTAGCCCAGAATATACACTTTTTTTGATGTAGGTGAATATCTTCCAAAGCTTGAAGGGCCTTTATCAGCTTGGTAACCTTCCAGAGGAGGATTCGGATTGCCAGTGAGTTTATGCTGTGAAATGACATAAAGCATGTATTTGCTTTGCTTAAAGTCTTCTACGCCCATATCTCCTCCTCAAATATATAGTGTTGCTCAACTGACCTAGCGCCAAATGATGAGCATTCATGTTAAAGACAGACAGTTGTACATTTGTCCATAATGCAGAAGGCTTTAAAGATCTATCTATGCAACTGCTTGCCTTGCTTTATGTTACAGTTTAATTTCACAGTCCAGAGATGATAACACGTGTAAACTTTCACAAGCCCTTCTGACATTCTCTTGTCAAACACACAGTCCAGAGATGATAACACGTGTAAACATTCACAAGCCCTTCTGACATTCTTGTCATAAACTCTCAGAAGATGAGTTGAACTCTTTTGGGAAGCAAGCCATCAAAAATAATTCAGTATGTGATAATTAATTATTTATAAATTCCAAGATTTTGTGTACTTTCCTGAAACTTCTGAATTCTTTTAGATGTACCGTTATATACATTACATTGCAATCTCCTTATTGAAAAGAAATTATATTAGTGTTAACACATTTATTATAAAGGACAATAGAGCAATATAAAAGATGGAACAACAAAGAAAAAATCTAATTGACAAACTATTTGAGACTTGCAGAACTTGATTGCTTTGTTTTTATTAGATTTTGTTGATAATTAAGAGGCAAATTTGATGGAGTGATTGCCTTTATACAAACATGTAGTAAGTTCTTAAGATGAGAATGACCCCATAAAACACAAGTATGCTGCATGGAAGCTCTTTTTGCTTCGCCAAAGATCTGGTTGACATTAAGCTTATGAGCAACTGCCTTGAGAATGGTTTCTTTCAATTATATTTCCTATTTGTGATTTTGATTGTTAGACTCGAGTATTATCATTATTTTTATTTGTTCAGGTTATAACGCTTTATTGGGGCTTCATTAATTTCCTGTTAAACCTGTGAGAGAATAGTAAATTTGTTATACATTTTCTCTATTTTATACATTTTAAATAATTTACATACTTTTTTCAATGCAAATTGATGTTATAATGTTTGGAATTTACATCTTAAATGAATAAATGTCAATAATGTATTCGAATTATTTTCAAAAATTTAATGAACATGTCTTGTCAATGGCCTTTCCTTTAAGTATCACATGTTATAATATTTTATTTTAATGACACATTAATAAATAAATTGCAACTAAATTAATTAAAGTGTAAATTCTAAGCTAACCCAAAGGATGACGGTATTATGTTTATGTTCCCACTTTAAACATTTCTTCTGGGGTGTACGCTTTATTGTTTAATTCAAAAATTTAAATGCCTTACTCCATCAATTAATTATTGAAGATTTTGTTTTTACTCGTTTCAAAGGATAGTCGTAGCTAATGACAAAATTTTGTGGGAGGTTAAAGATGACTTGTGAGCTTGCATGTAGTATAAATATTTGGGAACTGTAAAACCTTTCTTCAACTAATCAATAGTAATTCAAACTAAATCTATATGTTAAATTTTCAAGTTAACAATTTTGTTAAAGTGTGTTGTGATAGAACAACCAAACAATTGCTATGACGTGTGATTAAGTTTAAGGAGTTTGATACAAATAAAATGCAAAAGAAAAAAATTAGGAGAACAAAAAGTTATTGTAAGAGATCCAAGGTCTCAATCATCTATGCAACTTATGTATCTTTGCCTTGTAATTTTATGTTGTAGGGTGGATCACTTAAGAGGTTTTGAATAAGCAGATTTGAGAAGTCTTGTCTTTGGGTGAATTTCATCCTTTCATGACCTATTTGTTAAAGGCCAAGACCTATAGTGAATGGAAGTTTGCAACTAGGCTAGCATGCACATGTATGACTACATTGTAGGAGTAAATAAAGTGAAGACAATCCAAGTAAGTTGTTTGCCACGTAATCTTGCCCATGCAATTGCTGAGCTGGCAATCAATGGTCAAGAAAATTCTCCAATGTGCTTATGACAAATGATAGTTGTAAACCAGCCCTTGCTAAAAGTAGACAACTTATTGCATTATTTTTGAATCACTTCTTATTCACAATAATGTTGAAAACTTGCCAAACTAGGTGCATAGCATATGTTGGAACCTACATTCTAGTTCGTCTTGATACATAATGTCAATTTATTAGTTTTCGTGTTGCCTATTTGTTTCCAAATGCATAATGACACATGTAATCTATCTACTTTTTGTATTGCTATTGAGTGTCCATCAACAACGACGTGTGTGATCTATTTGCTAACAATTGTCAATTCTATGAGGTGTTTGCATTCCTGGCCTTTTGTAGGATAGAGCTCAATTTGTTGTAGCATCATAACTTTAGGGTTCCATTAATTTGCATTCCCATCATTCTCTATTGCACAAATTCAAGTTTCTCTTGGTTCTAGAGATTTTAATTAGCTCTTTCTTGCACAATATTAAAATAAGTGTCATAAATAACTTTTAATATGTGATTAGTCCACCTATAGGGTATGGGAAGTTTCAAAAAAATGTTTGTTATCATTGACCACAAAAACAAAAGGGTCACTTTTGGGCATGGAATTATAAACTAGGTCTGCAATTTGCATTTTTTTGCTTTTAATGTAGCGAAAGAAATGTCTGCTCAAAATGGCTTGAAAGCTTTGCCAAATTGGACCTTGTGGTAGCGAATTTTCACTATGATCTTTCCTCTATACAAATCCTATGATTGATGCACAACAAAGGATATACTATGTTTTTGAATGTTTTTGCTATTGTAGGATAATTGTAGAATGCGGGTTCTGCACCTTCTGAGCTATGTATTTTTGTCAGATGACCAAATTTCACTTTAGTGAGGATTGTAGCGCATGAAAGTGTTTATAGTAGATATCAAGTGGTGACTTTTTAGTTTGAATGAAAATCTTCTAGATGTTCTCTTAGAAAATTGATTTTAATTAACACTTAGACACAATATAAAACTCTTGTGCTTTATGGTGAGATATTGAGAAGCAAAAAAAAGGTTCCAAAAACATCATACCACAACCTCCAACCAAGTAGTAATCCCTTGGGACAAAAGTTGTTGCCAAAAGGTCCAAAGGTGTCTAGAAAGTAATATTTTTTAATCTTGTTCTCACACACACACATGTATTGCTTGTACATAGTTTGATCATGTGGTATGAAGTGAATTGTAATCACTGAAAGTAAAAAATTGAGGATTCTTGCAAACTATTTCATATATATATATATATATATATATATATAAAACCTTCTATTCAAGATTTTTTTTTTTTTGGTTGTAGATGTGAGATTATTGTATATGGTTATTGCTGTCGATAATTCTAGATATCATGTTTTTGTATGTACAATGAAAATTATCACACTTATATCTCTGTCGATTGCCTATAACCAGGGGAGTTTGCTAGTTGTTTATGCAACGTTTATAAAATTCATTATTTTATTTATGAAGAGAATGATTTGGGAGTATTCATTGTCGACAAAGGTGTAGAGCAACCAATACCATGTGTTATACCATGTTCTATGTTGACCACTGATTAATGTGATTATGCATTTCGCTGGAGCAACACATGAGATAGAAAAACACATGCTTAATGTTGACCACTTATACATTATGAAGAGACATTAGGTGGTATGTGACAAAAATATTATAGAACCAAGGTTTATGAAGTGATAACCCTTGTTTTTTTGTAATTTTAGGTACTTGAATTGGTTGAGCTTTTTTGGTCGGTAGGCTAATCATCCCTATGTGGGTGTAGGAAATCACATCAAGTATACAAATTTCTATCAACTAGATTGATGATGTTCAAATCATTTTGAAGTACATTTTGTTATTTTAAACACTTTTATGTAGTTTAGATGCACGTTTGCAGTACAAATTGGATTAACAGTTAGTGAACCAACAATTTATCCTTACCTTGGGTGGGGTCCATGTGTAGTCGCACATCATAGTTGATTGCAAAGAAGATTGTCTAATCATGTGCCTTAAAATATCCTATAAAACACTATGATGTTGACAATCTTGATTGTCGAAAGGCTGAAATCACATTGAGGGTTTCATTAATAAGACAATATTTGGTGCTCCTTGACAACAAAATGACATAATAATGAAAAAAGTATGTTTAATATGACAATGATCTCTGATTTGGACCTCCAAAGGCCAATTCCTTGTCTATGTCATCATGTTGTGGAGAAACTTGGATGAACATTTTTAAAAACGAATTCCATGTTTTGGTTGGTAGAAAGCACACATGGATAAATTGTGTATAATTGATAAGATATACGAAAGTTTTGTTGTTTAGGTTCAATGTTGGATATGGTAAACCTACAATACTTATTGTGCAGGTTTTTAGTTTTAGAGACTCAAATTTTATGTGCAACATATATTCATGTTGGATATTGTACATAAAGAGTGTCTAATCATAAGAACATGTTGCAATTGGCTTCACCCTCAAAGAGTTTGTAGGAATATCATGGAATCCAATGGGTAGACTTTGGTGACTACATAATCATTCATAACCACGTAGAATACCATGCATTGATCTTAGGTATTGTAATGCATGTGCAAAACATAGTGGTGGCTTTTCACAGTTTAATAATTATCAACCAAATACATCAACGAAGACATACCAATGAAGTTATTCTTGTTGGCCTCAATGCTGTAGCGAAAAGTTTGACCACACAATTTGCAGGGTTTAGCATTGGCCACATTCAAGCCAATGTTTTCCAAATTAAGGAAGATTGAACTTCACAAGTGGGTTTAAACGAGGCCATAACATTTGACATTTTAAATGGCATGTTTAATATAAATATATGAAACATTGACATACAAAGTGTATTGCCAACATAGTAGTTAATACATTGAGACAAATATCATCTTTGCTCTTAACAACTTGTAATCATTTTGGTCGGGTCGCGTAGTGGCACAATGATACTTTGAAAAATGTTTACTTTTGTGTAAAGAAATTGATTGAATTACAAAAAATGAAAACTATATAAATATACAACATTTGTTGTTGAGGCGGTGAAGTTGGATTTGTTTGAAATATATATGTATGGCACTTTGTAGTATAACTTTAGAGTGTTTGATTTGAGGTTGATACTTTTATAAATCCATCCACTTGGCTGGTCTTAGAGTTGATAGTTCACTCAATATACATGCCTTTAATTTGAGGTTGATGGTTTTATAAATCCATTCATTTGGCTAGTCTTAGAGTTGATAGTTCGCTCAATATACATGCTTTTGATTTGAGGTTGATGCTTCTATAAATCCATCCACTTGGTTGGTCTTAGAGTTGATAGTTTGCTCAATACACATGCTTTTGATTTGAGGTTGATGCTTTTATAAATCCATACATTTAGCTGGTCTTAGATTTAATAATTCGCTCAATATACATGCCTTTAAATAATCGTCTTTGTTTATGAGTTTGTTGGATTGCATATTGGTCTTAGAGTTGATAGTTCACTCAATATACACGCCTTTAAATAATCATCTTTGTTTATGAGTTTGTTGGATTGCAGATAAATTGAAGGAGTGACAAATGGACAAAGTAAAAGTTCATGCCAAGAAATCAAACCATTTAGAGTGTCCTTATTTTCTCTATCAAACCATTTGTTGGATTTCTAATGAGGTAATTTTTATGTTAGAGAATTGGATTGCGATTGGAGTTTCCCACTAAACATTAGGAGGAGGTGCTTATACTTTTGTGCAACCGAGATGCTTTGAGGAAAATATGTCAAGTATTTTAAAAAACTTGTTTAAAAGAATGGCCACTAATAATAATATGCATTTGTGCAAATGAATACTTGGATTGGTTCGTCCATTTATTTATTTATGGGAAATGAAACTAGAGGGCACTAGAGAAAGGTACCACAAATATGTCAACAAATTAATGCAAATGTGGAATGAGCTTGATGAATCCTTAAATGCAAAGGTAAAAGAGAAAATGCAACAAACACTTGTGATTATGAACTCTTAAAGTGTCTAATTATGATTTAATTGCCAGAAAATGCATGGTAACCACTAAAAAGAACATGGGATTACGTTATAAATATTTATTGTTACTCATAGTGAAGATGGTGACATTAAGGATTGAGGGTGCATACATTGGACTTTGGGTTCACCAATCACCAGGTAATAAAAAAAATCCTTTGCTTGAATGTTTACTAAACAATCCATCTCAGCGAAATGTTCAAATATTTCATATTGATACAAAATGTTGTAGGTGACACCATTGCAATTACTATTGTAGCATGGTGTTCTTAAAATATGGTAAGCAAATCGATCTAACTAGTGTTTATCAATGGGAATGTTTAACATGGTGTTGTGCTTCATTTTTGTCATTTTAAAACCTAAAACAATCAAGAAAATCCATAAATATAGTTGGAGTTCAACATATCTTGGTTGAAAAATGGGTGCAATTGTTATGCTCGGGTGGAGGGTAACACAAATGATGATGAGTGTTTTGTGAATCACATAGATGGAACAACTTTAAGACATTTCCATGGTGCATACATACCCATATAAAAGTAATGGCAATTAACAAAAATATGTCATGGTAGAATGACTACCAAATATAGCACATGTGAGGAGGGCCAGTGTGTCGTCCTCATTAGAAATTTATATTGGTAATACGATGAGCCAACCTTCACTCATACCTATATATATATATATATATATATATATATATATATATATATATATATATATATATATATATATATATATATATATATATATATATATATATATATATATAAGTAACTAGGTTGAGGGTTTGGAAGGAATCTCTATCTTTCAAGGATATTAGCTCTAATTAGGCAAACTCTAATTTGAAGATATACCCTACAGAGAGACTATTATTTATAAATAACTTATAAATAAGTTATGGATAATGATGTGCACATATAGGTGTGCTTATCTATAACTTTTACAAATGCATTTTAGGCAATACAAGATTATATGCCCTAATATACACTAACATCCCCCATTAATATGTACTCTATAAAATGAGAGTATGAATGAAGCTACACTAGCCTAAGTAAGCTTAGAAAAGTTGATGTGCACATAATTGTGTGTACATCAACACCCCCCTTAAGAGAAACTTAGAGAAAGTGAACAAGACACTTTGATATGGGACCTAACAACTTGGCCATGTTAAGTACTCACATGTACAATAAAATAACAATAATAATTAGAAGGATTGAGTTTGAAGATGACGCTTCACAAATAGCACTTCAAAAAATCTTCAATGCCCAAGTGTATCAAAATGGTGAAGTAAACTAAAGTTTTATAGACTCCATTACTTAGATGTTGATGAATAGTAAACAATACTGATGCCCTTATGGATGCCATTCCATTTTGCCTGAATACATGGGTGTCGAGCTGCTATAACCACTAATTGAAGAAAGAAATGATGATAAATACATGGATCACTCTAAAATTTTAGTATGTCGAATATAAACAACAAACTTGAGCATGTAAACAATACATCTTTGATGATCAAGGCATGAGTGGAACATATATATTTCTCAAGATGCTAAGTAAACACTCTCCAAGTTATTAATAAGCATCAATGCAAGTACAACCATTGTTAATATGGATCCCAAGAAATTGATGTTTTGTATCAACCACTAATTGGCAAATGCTTACAAGGAGAAAGTTTGATTGTGCCACTATGAGCAAATATTTCTACTCTGAAAATGACACCCCATGTGAGCAAAAAAATTCTTCTTTGAAAACGACACATGTTTAATTTCAATATGAATGGACAAAACTTGTGAGTTGCATTGAAGAAGACATATTTTTTATGTTCAAGATTAATGGTCAAAACTTTTCAATTTCTGGCCTAAAATCTGAAAACATTAGTTAGTGAGAATTAATTTTGGAATAACAATGAATTTTCTAGCTCAAGTTGGGTTGGCATGGAGAATGAGTGGCCAATGTGGACTCTAAGGTGGTTGGAAAAGCATGGTGTGCCTAGGGTCCAATGAGAATGAGCTTAGAGAAAATACAAAAGTGAAACCTTGATAATGTGAACAACAAGAGTCTATTTCAGTTGAAAAAAGTCTAAACCAACTTTATCAAACATTCTAGACATGATATTGTGGTCATAATCACTCCAAGAATATATATATATATATATATATATATATATATATATATATATATATATATATATATATATATATATATATATATATATATATATATATATATGGAAATTAGTGTGCCATTTATTCCAGTAGCTCAAAATTGGATCTAGTTAGTACTTAGTCATTTTTAAAATTTTAATATTGAATATAAAGTTCTCTAGGTGTAAATTTTGTACCCAGTGTCATTTTGGACAAACCAATGGTCAATTTGTAAGTTTTTGGACCTTACATATTGATTCCTAACATTTGTAGGAGTTATAGATGTGCCAAAAATTAATTTTGCAAACCTTGTATCTCTTAGAGATAGTGAGAACTTATAACATATTGACACATAGTTTCACATACACACTACATCATTTAGATCATTTAAAGTCACCCTATAAGTCACCTTTGACTCATCTTAAAGTCACATAGGTTTTTATTTTTCAAAATTATAACCCTTAAGTCATATTTAAAGTTGCATGAGGGAGGCATCTCTAGAAGGTGATGTTAGGGTGTATTTATAACATACGACTTTAGTAGGTGATGTTACAATGACTTTGTAGGTGACTTTAGGTTGATGTACAATGCGTCATTAAGGTGTCTTTAAAATATAATATTTGCATGTATTAAGGGGTGATGTTAGGATGTATTTAGAGGCAACATTGATGATTTTTAAAAGTTGATGTTGGATATTCATGCGTAGCCATGCAACTGTGTATACTTATCCTTTGCACACCTATATGGATTTCACACCAATAAGCTTAGAGTCTTTCACACCACATTCCTTATGTGCACACATAAGTCTCATGACACTTCTACATAGAGCATCTTGCATCTATCAAAAATATTGTGCACCACCACATTGTCATGTAACACTTCACTTATGTGTAGAACATCTTACACTTATCATAACTTGTGCCACATATCACATGCATTGTATGGAGCTTGTTGTCACAACACATCCATGTGGATTCCCAGATAAAATTTCTCAGTTTTGTCACATGTCAGGGAATCCCTTAGAGTAACTGTCCGATTGAGTAGTTTAACCACCACACACTTGGAGGAAGTTCACCCATCATGTAGGAAGATTATGAAATGAATTGTAACCATTCTCTTTGTAACTTTCAGTAATTGTAACTGCCTTCTTGTATTTTGTGCATAAATATGTAACATATGCATCTAACCTAAGGTCGATTATATTCAAAATTATAGTGATAGATAACATGCCCCAATTATCTAACATTTCTCATATGCCTTGTATTAACACTTATAGTATAGATAAATTAGAGGAAGTGTTTCCCCTCTTAATTATAGGGACTTGCATTCCTAGCCTTATTGTAGAATTGTTCGTCTCTATACTTTTACCCTATTCATTCTCATTGAATAAAAATTACATTTTCTGAAAGTATCAACCTTTTGATTACTTAAATGTGCATTTTTTTACTTTTTTTAAGATATCACAATGTAAACTCTTCATAACCTCACAACCTTTCTCTAAGTGCAAGATTGTCCCCCACATACAAGATCCTAGGCCCTATGGCATAGATTATTAGTATCAGATCACATCTCTTTTCTATGCTTGTAAACACCTAAGCACAATGTGAGAAGGGAAGATTATTAGTTGGATCTATTTCAACCTACCCATAAGAACACCATAAAAAAAGTAAGATTCCCTAGAAGCATATAACACAAAACTCTTTGGCCAATTTTGTAAGTTGATGATGGATATCAACTTGACACCTTAAAAATCTCTTTTGTATCACCCTCAATAATATTTTAAGAAGTGTTATTAAGTATGAATTTATATCAAGTTGTTGCATTTGTGTTTAGGGGGCTCGATATGACCTATTTGATTGCCCCATTCAACCAATAATCAATTTAATGCATGAGGTACTCAAATAGGGCATATTAAGTTTGAATATATAATAAGTTATCACACTTGTGTTTAAGGGGATTGATATGCCCTATTTGAGTGGCCCGTGTAATCAATTATTTGATTGGTTGCATGAGGCACTCAAATAGGGAATATGTGAATTTACGTTAGGCATTCATAATTGTGTCTAAGGGGCTTGATATGCCTTATTTGAGTGACTTGTCCAACCAATCAAGTTATTGGTTTCATGTGGAACTAAAATAGGGCATATTGAGTATGAATTTATATTTGGTTGTTACATTTGTGTTTAGGGGGCTCAATACACCTTATTTAAGTGCCCTGTGGAACAAATCAAGAAATTCACTCAAATAAGGAATATATCAAGTCTGAATTTATGTTAAGTTATCGTATTTGTGTTTAGGGGGTTTAAGATGCCCTATTTAAGTGCCTTGTGCAAATGATCAATTGATTAGTTAAATAGGGAACTCAAATAAGGCATATTGAGTCTGATTTTACATTAAGTTATCATATTTGTGTTTAAGTGGTTCAATAAGCCCTATTTGAATCCCCTATGCAACTAATCAAGTGATTGGTTGCATGAGGCACTCGAATAGGTCATATCAAGTCTAAATTTTCCTTAGGTTGTTGAATTTGTGGTTATGGGGTTGTATATGCCCTATTTTTAGGACCCATGAAGTGTATCAAGTGATTGGTTAAATGGGGCACTTAAAATAGGGCATATCAAGTCTAGATTAATGATAGATTGTCGCATTTGTGTTTAAGGGGCTCAATATGCCCTATTTGAGTGCCAATACAATGAATCAAGTGATTGGTTGCGCAGAGCACTCAAATAGGGAATATAAACTCCTAATTTACATTAGGTTGTTGCATTTGTGTTTAGGGGGCTACATATGCCCTATTTGAGTTCCCCATGCAATGAATCAAGTGATTTGTTTCATGAGGAAATCAAATAGGTATATTAAGTCTAAATATACATTATATTATCGCATTTGTCTTCAAGGGGCTCAATATTACCTATCTAAGTGCCCCGTCCAATGAATCAAGTGATTGGTTGCATGAGGAACTAATATAGGGCATATCAAGTATGAATTTACATTAGGTTATCCCATTTCTATTTAGGGGGATCAAAATTCCTTATTTGAGTACCCCATGCATTGAATTGAGTGATTAGTTGCATGGGACACTCAAATAGAACATATCGAGTTTAAATTTATAAATTTGTTTGTCAAATTTTTGTTTAGGAGACTCAATATGCTTTATTTGAGTACCCCGTGTAACCAATCGATAAATTGGATTCCTAGGCACTCAAATAAGGTATATCGAGTCCAAATTTACATTAAGTTTCCATATTTGTGTTTAGGGGGCTCGTATTGGAATTAAGGAGGGATCGAGAAAACTGTGCAATAGACATCCATCCACATAACAATGCTCAAATCATAGAAAGAGATTTAAAAAAAAAACACATTATATTACACTATTGGAATATACAATTTACATGTGTGCCAACAGTAATGGTTGCACCAAAATATAATTTTCTAACAAATTACATCTGTAAAAGCTCTAAAGATAACTCTAAGCTCCATTCTAACTTTACACAAGGACATAAAGGGTCCTTATTTAGGAAAAACAAGAGGTGAGTGAGAGATTTTTATTGGTTGAATAAAAGGTGGGATATGATCATCCCCTAAGTTACAACTACCGTTCTAACATGTGAGGATAACTGCTACTTAAATGTGCATTTTAACAATGTTGTGCACATAACACGTCATACCTTAGTAACACATATACCTAAGGTGGACTTCAAATCAAATGTGAATATGAAACACACCAAAAGCTTCCCTGATGATTAGGTTAGGTGATGTGGTAAAAGAGAAGAATTCATATGATCATAAGTAAGGGTTCTGATAAGTAGGTTTGATGAGGTACCCATGTACAATGATAGAGAAAAATAATAATAAATTCATTGATTTAGATGATTGTTGATTCTAATGAAGCTTCAAGCATAATGAATAAGGAAACAAAATTATCTACTATGAATTTGGTTGTGTAAATAAGAGTGACTATTGATACGTGTTCCATCTGAACGGTTTACATGGTGAAAACCAAAGATGATTGGCTCATAATATATTATGAAATTTTTTAACCTTAGGATGGCTCGATTACAAATCTAACATTGAAAAAGATACATAATGATTTTTATAACCCCATAAGGGATGACATATAAATACTTTGGCATGAAAAACAACCAACCTTTGCATTCGCTAAGAAGAAACACAAAGTACATATCATACTACAACAACCAAGGAAACATTAGTAGTACACAACACCCTTCCTGTAATGCTAACTAGGGAGTGAAAATGAAGTAGCTATAAAGATATCCTTAAAAAGTGTCGATGTGGTAGGTGTGCAAAAAAACACTCCAAATTCCTTAAGTGAAAGTGCTCAATATTCCTTATAAAAGTACTCAATAATTGAAATTTGAAAAGGGTACAAAAAATAAGATACATACGCATGAAGGTAAAAATAGGAAACCCCCTAGGAAATTTATAAATAAGTATGAATTAAAAAAAACATCTGACAAACCCACCTAGAAGCTGTATAAAGCATTGAATAGTGATCCCCTCTTAAAATGAGGTGACACCTCTACTCAATGCTAAGCGGTATGATTCATAGTTTATAAGGTAGGCCATTATGCTAAAAAATTAAAATTTGAATCAGGATCAACCTAATTATATGTTACAACTATGAAGAGATAAAAATACACAGACTTGAAAAAAAATATGCAAATTTGAATTACCAGTCCAAAGTTATGGCCTTCAAAAGGTCCAAAATACATGTCCAATCATCAAATAAGGGAGAATACTATTTTTTTCATAAATATGGGTTATAAAAAGATAAAAATACCCCTAATATTGTGCATATATCAAAAAATATCCAAGGTGAAAAAAAATCACTTCTTTAGGCCTTACAAATCAAAAGTTATGAGCCGCATAAGACTTCAAAAACTAGGCCCAATGGTGTAGGGTTAACCCTCGGGTGATAAATCCACTCAACAGGTATTGACATGGTGGACCTTGGATTTAACTATAATAAACCAATAGTGGTTATCCACTAATGGTTAAGCATAATGGTCACATGTTGCAGTCTGCGTGGTGATTAACAGGGAAACAATTAGTGTGATCTCTTTGGTACTCCATCGCACATAACAACTTCTTCAAATGTAGGCATTGAGAACACCATAAGTCAAAATCATGTGAGGTATTTTTGGAAACATCTCAGAGTGATGAATCTATTGAACATTGTTTCAATTCACTTTTTCTAAAAAATAAGTTCCCAAAATCCATTATCACCTGTGTTGTTCTTTGCATGTCTTGCAAATTTAAATTTTTAAAAATTCATAGAAAATCACCAAAAGCTCCAAAAAATATGTTTTTTTTTAAATTTATATTTTTATATTATAATTGAATAAAAATAAAGGAGTAGACACATTTTTTAAACTTTTCCAAAAAATTATAAAAACCAAAAAAAATGACCTTACAATAACAATTTTGACACAAACAAAAAATACCATTACATTATTTTGAAAACCCACAACATGGATTGGCTCAAAAAATGATTATGGGATTGCAAAGAAGCATGGTAATTCTAGGTTTGATGAAGATGCTAACATATACAATTCAAAATACCTCCAAGGGAATTATAGATCCACCAAAAACACTCAAAATTGAAAAAAGGTGGAAATCTCTTTATAAAAGATTTTCTCCATTCATATCTGAAACCGATGATGCAAATAAATATGAAGAAAAAATATATGAGTCAATTTAAAGATAAATATTACATATATGGATCTGATACCATATTAAAATTGAGGAGGTCCCAATAAAATTCCATAATGAACATCCATCCACATAACAATGCTCAGATTATAAAAATTCATCAACAAAAGCACATTGTATTACACTCATAGAATATACAATGTGCATCTGTAGCCAACAATGGTTTCAATAGAATTGAACTCTCTATCATAATACATTTCCAAAAGATCTATAGATGACTCTAAGTCTCTTCAACTAGATTATATGGCTTCACGAGACATCTTCCTAATTATCGATCATTTTGTTTAGCTCCATGTCCAACCTATGATGCATGTGAGACGATTGTCCGATCTCTTTATCGCATTCATTGCATTTGATTTTATTATTGGTCTCTCTATATTGATTCAATTCTCCCAAAAGAGTCTCGAGAGACTCAAAAGCTGTTATGCTATCTTTCATTGATTTTTTTATCACTTTTACAATAGATTTAATGTTATCCTTCAGTTCCTTATTTTCTTGGTAAATGCTTTTGACCTACTCCTTCAATGAATAATGTTCCTTCATAAACCATATAAGGATAGATTTCTAAATCTTGATTTCTTCTTCAATATTTTTACCCTTCAAGGTTTCTACTACCTTATTGAACTCATCATTTCTATCAACAGGAAATTCTACTGCAGGTTGAGAGCCTTCTTCATTTGTTTTTGACCTTTCCTTAGTTTTAATCTTCCTCTGCTCTTTTCCATCCCCATCCAAGGATTTAGCTATTGACCCAAGCAAATGGAGACCCTCAATTGTCATCTCCTCACTATTATCCTAATTATTCGATTGAAGGTCCTTAGAGTTGCTTCCATAGTCTAGCTTACCACCTCCACCAGATCTTGTCTCTTTCCATTTAAAACACTTCTTAATTTAAATTTTATGCCACCTAAAAATAAGTCTTGTTTATGTAGTGTGGGGAAGCTCCTAGGCCCCCTATTCATACCCTTTAAATATTTATGGATCATGAATATGACAACTTGAGAATGGGTTACTTTTTCTTTCCTCTTTCATGTCTAAAATGGATCTCTCAAGGGAGTGCAACATGTAGAAGGGTAGGCTTAGGGGGATGTGGTGAAAAAAATATTTAATAAAAATGAAATTATAGGAATTCACCACATTTTTTGTACCTTCTAATGTTATGTATAGATGATTTGTTTCACAAATTCATCGAACAAATGAGGGAGCTCCTCCATGGAGAAGCCATTGTGCAATGGAATGAGATCTTCCCCATCCAAAATAAATTTGTTCCTTTCTTATTTTAAGTCTTTGCCTATTATGAAAATTTTGGTAACCTCAATTTTAAGCCCTGTAACTTGAGCTATGAGCTCCTTTGTAATATCCACAGACATGTCGTTGAAAACCATCATCTTATTATTTTAATCCTTCACAAAAGATTATGAAACATGATTATCATGATCCTCCACCCTCTGAATGAATTTAGTGAAACCACCAAAATGTAAAAAAATTCAAACCTCCCTATCTTCATTAACATAGTCTATAATAATGTGCTTAATCCTCAAGAGATCCCTTCCCATTCCTGCACTCTTGAAGTTGAATTTAGGTATGGAGATACTAATGAATTCACTTGAATCCCAACATTACTCTTAATAATGTTGCACAAGTTAAATTAATATTTTCATTTTGAAATGATTACCTCCGTGCTTTCAATAAAATCATAATCCAACTTGGAGTGCCGCTAAATATATGTGATTACATCATTCCCACATGCCACAATTAATGCACTGTAATAAACAAAAATTATGTCCCTAATCATGAATATCCTTTTAAACATAATTAATAGATTCTAGGTTGATCCTTTGACAAACAAGACATGGTAAACCTTCTTTATTGAACCACCTTTTTACTCCCTGATAGGCCACTCTTTCATTAGCAAACCAATTAACCACAAAGTTTCCTTCCCTATAAATATGTTGAATGATAACTTCTTGCACAGTCTGAATAATCATAAGGGCTTCCTCTATGATATGACTTATTTTCCATCTAAAAGAATTATTTCTGGAGAGATAATTGATAATATTAAGCAATTCTCCTTCAATCACCAACTTATTAATTCTCTAATCTTTGGTTAGTCTCAGTCCCCACAAGGTTGCAAGTGCTTCGGCCCAATGATTAGTCTGAGCACCCATTACTCCAACATAAGCTACAACTATATTTTCTTTACCATCTCTTATAATCCCTCCTCCTCTTGAAGCCCTTGGCTTCCACTTGGATTCTCCATCAAAATTGAGTTTCACCCATCTGAGAGATGGAACCAACCACTTAACTAATCTCCTAGCATCAAATCTTAGGTCACTTACTCTGTTGTTCTAGCCTTCAATCTACCAATTGAGAGAAATCTTGGACTCCTCCTCACTCATGCCTTTGGTTTTACTAGAAGGGATATTTTAAAAATTTCCAAGATTCTAGCACAAACCTTGTTAGCCACCACTAGATTGGGAAGTTTCATCCATCTGAAGATCTTGTTATTTCTTTATCTCGAAACACTCCATAACATAGAGGTAGTGAAAGTCACCATATATTTATTAGAAACTTATTTTTAAAAGGAGAATACCAAGATTTACAAAGATCTATCATTGTAATAGGCTACATCCAATTGATTTGAAATTTACCTAAAATCACACTCCATACCATATAGGTGAAAGAACACACAATCATCAAATGGGATACTATTTCATTTTCAAATTTGTAGAAGGAGCATATGTTTACAATTATCATACCCATTCTTCTAAGATTGTTTATTTTCAATATCTTATTCTAGACAAGTAACCATAGGAAAATATTTATTTTGGGGATGAAATTCCTATCCCATAGCTTACCCCAATGGATATCCTCTTTAGGATGATTTTCAATTAGCTTATACCCTGATTTTGCACTATATTGCCCATTAAAATATTCCCTCCACACCAATTCATCTAGCATAGTAGCTCTAATAGGGATATTAGGGATATGAAAAGAATTTACCATGACATTTAACTCTTTCATAATATCATTGCCTTCCACTCCCAAATCATCACTCCTTAATTATTTCTAGAACCGTATTCCTTCATTTACTTCAAGATACTCCTAAAGTTTGTTACCAATTTCATGTTGCATAGTAGATCTAACTTGATTCCATGGCTCTACATTCATAAGGGGTTGATCTTATAGTCATGGATCCTCATAAAATCTAATCTTCTGCCCATTGCCTATCTCCATTTTCAACCATTTAAAATAAGATCTCTATAGGGAATCAAAAAATTCCAAAAAGAGGAGCCATTAAAAAATTACTCTTCTAGGAAGCTTGCAACTTCTTTTGAGTTTAAATATTTATCATGTAGTATACTAGACCATTATGAGGGACTTATGATAAAGAACCATTCTAATTTGGTAACAAGGGATTTGTTCATCCATTTTGATCTCCTTAATCCCAAGCCCCCATTACCTTTTGGGGTACAAACTCTATCCTAAGCAACTAGGGGAAACTTGTCTTTTTCCTAGAGGCTTTGTAAGGTACTCTTGATAAGGGTGGGTTTCCCTACTTGGGATAATAACTTACCTTTCCAGCCAGTCAACTTTATTTGAAATATTTTTAGTAAAGGGTTCCATGCCACCAAAATAAGTTTCTTGCTATAAATGGGCATTCTAAGATAAGTGAATGAGATCTCTTTAATTTGACAACCCAAAAAGGCAATAATCTTATTCTCCCTGACCAAAGGGGTATTGAATAAATAAACTGAACTTTCTCAAAATTAATTTTCTACTTTGAAGCATCCTCATATTTCAAAATGTTTATTTTCAATTCTATGACTTCCCTAACATAAGACTTTTCTAAGAGGATTGTGTCATCTACAAAATACTGATGAAGGGTTGGTTCAATGCTCTGGGATGGTTTGAATCCCTTTATCTCTCCTTATTAGATAGTTGTTGATGCTTTGTTGAGGGAATCTCCCATGATTATGATAAGAAAGGAGATAATGGATCTCCTTGTATAATATCTCTTTTTCTCTTGAAAAATATCTTTTGGAACCCCATTTATGAGAACATAAAACATGACAATAACTACACAGTTTCTTATAATTTACATGAATTTATTCTAAAAACTAAATTATAGCATCACCTTATCCAAAACATTCCAATCAAGCCTATCATAAGCTTTGTTCATGTCCAACTTAACAACCATACCTATTTGATTGATTTTATCCATAGAGCGAATAGTTTCATGGACAACAATGATGCCATCCTGGATTTGCTTACCTGGGACAAAGCCCCCCTGTTGGATGTTTATGATCTTTTCCATAATAGGCTGCATTCTAATAGAATTTTTTTTGGTGAATATCTTGTAAACTCAATTACACATACTAATGGGGTGAAAATCTTAAAAGTTACTTGCTCCCTCCTTTTTAAGAATAAGAACAATAAAAATATTATTAAATTTTCTTAGCAACTATCTAGAGGAGATATATTCATTTTCAGCCTCAACCAAATCATCTTCAATAATTTACCAAAAATATTGAAAGAACACAATGGGGAAACCATCAGGCCCAGGTGCCTAATCCTTATTAAATAAAAAAATAATGAAGTTAACTTCATCTTTTGAAGCTAGAGCTAATAGATGAAAGTTGTCCTCTTGATTAACAAGTTTTGGGATCTCAAACAATAATTCTTATTCCATCCTAACATCAGGTCTAGAATTCTATTTAAAGATATTCTTAAATAAATTAACACTTTCCTTCTTGATTAAATCCTTGTTCATGATAGTTCCCCATCAGGACCTCTAATTTCCCTGATAAGATTATGAGCTCTATGTTTAAGAGTTATCAGATGGAAAAATATGGTATTCTTATCTCCTTCTTTAAGCTATACAACTCTAGACTTTTGCCTCCATAAACTTCTCTAGTTGCCACCATGTGATACTCACATAAAAATTGTTTTGCCTTTTGTAACATTTGTGGTAATCCTTTCTCCAAATTGGACAAATCCTCAATTAACACACTCTTTTATAGGAAAACATTACAAAAGATTTCCTTGTTCCAAATTCTAATTTTGAAATTAACATTCTTTATTTTAGCTAGTAAATGGAACATGGTTGATCCATGCACATTAATTTCCCACTAGTTAGAGATTTTATCCTTAATCTCTAGGTGGTTGAACCACATGTGTTCCATCTGAAAAGGCATTTTAAAAAAAAAAAATTTGAAATCAATGATAAACTCTAATGGATTATGATCAGAACCAATCCTTGACAGGGAAGACAAGAAAAAATCCTTTTATGAGATCAAATCCACAAATAGAAAAACTCTATCTTATCTTTCCTAAATTAAAATTTCCCCCATTCTCCTATTTGACCAAGAGAATGAGGGCTCCATCATATCCACATCAAAAATACCACAATATTAAATGAATGATGCCAAATCATTCATACTATCCCAAAAAAATTGATTACCACCTTTCTTCTCTGTCGAGAACAGTGACGTGTTGAAGTCACCAATAATCACCCAAGGAAAATCCTTATAGTTAATTTTAAAATCTCTTAGTTATTCCCAAAATATTATACATTCCACTATGGTATTAGGAGTGTACACATTCAAAAAGATCTAAAGCATACCATCCTCCATATTAGTAAAAATTACTGCTAAGTGATGTTTATTCTTAGTAGTTTTTCAACCAAAAATTTGCTATTCTATAAGTCAATTAAACCTTTTGAATCTCTCAAAGAACTAACACATTCATCTTCAACTTCTTTCCAAAGTCTGGGTGTATATTCCTCTCATCCATCTTATATTCCTGTATAACTATCACACCAGGGTTATGAGTCATTCTAAAATCCCTAAAAACCCTATGCTTCTTAGAACTATTAATATCCCTAATACTATAGGACAAAATCTTCAATTATTCATTTTTATGTTAATATTTACTCCTTACAAAAGTGAGCATAGTTTGATTCCCATTTGTTATTTCATCTTCAACAACTTCCTTTTTAGGGGTTCTACCCAGTTTTGGGGGGAACCAATGGCTTCCCCTTTTCCTCCTCTTCTGGTTGTCATCAATGATGAACTAATACCTTTCCCTTTTGAAACCTAGTGTGGAGATTTTATTTCTGACTTCTTTCCTATTATCTCTATATTCTAAGGTTTTGATACTCTTGGACAAGATTTTTTCAACTAATTTAAATCCTCCTAACCCTCAAAAATCTATTGTTTTAAATTCACTTCTAACTCTTCAAATATTGAGGCTGATAACTTATCCTCCTCCAATGAGTGAAGGCAGTCAATTTTTTTTGAAATTATAGGGGAGCAAAAGGAAAATTTTACTGAAGAATATCCCCCAAAGTTTTTAATCACTAAATATTTATCTTCTTGATTTGACCTCTTTAATAGAAGAAAATGGTCCAACTTGTAGGCTTCCAAAACAATTACTACATATGATACTACCTCATTTATAAGATTCACTGATTTATTTTCTTGAGGCACTTAGTTTGGGCATCCTACCTGTTGACCATTTTTGACCCCCACATCAAAAGGTCAACCCCTATAGCAAAAAACCTTATTTGTCATGTCTTTTGACCTAGTTTATAGTCCATTTCATGCCTTATGAGGTTTTACTAGGGTCTTGTTGAGGTCTTATTAGAAAAATTTAAGGTTATTTTGACAAGATTAAGGTAATGGTTGTATTTGTCTTATGTAAGTCTAATCATAAGGAAAACATGAAAATATGGAGTCAAATGATGTAAAAGGTTCTTAGGTTTCTATTTAAGTCATATTACCCATTCATCACCTTACACAAACATTTCACACATGTTTGAAAAGGTTAAGATTGATTTGCAAAGTTTAAGGTAAATGAAGTTGAAAATAAAAGTGCATATAACTAACTCCAATGCATGTCAAAGCCCACAAGATGAAATATATATAAAATACACTTTTAAAATATTTTGAAGTAGTTAGATAACTTTAACATATGTCAAATCATATCATTTTTTCAGGTTCAACGTACAAATGAGAGAAAATCACTCTTTTACAAGCAATTATAGGCAATTATACAAACTTGGGAGATCCACTTTCAGGGATAAATAGTTCAAAGATTCCTACTTATCTTATAAAATTCAAATCCATGCTTGGAATGAAGCTATAGGACCATCAAATGCAAAAGATGCTTATTTTCCTCCATCGTTACCTTTCCTCCGTCGCTCCCTTGGTAAGCTCACAAAGGCAAATTTCACAAGTTTGGTTTGTACATCACGAAGGGAGTTGAGACCTAAATTTTTTTTTAGAGAAGGGGGTCCTAATGACATTAAAATACATGGCCATAATCATCATATTTGTGGCCCATCCTTTAAGAACAATCATTAAGAAGACTGGGTGGTCTTAAACCCTACATAAACCCCACAGGCTCATTTTTCTCCTTAAAATGATAGTTTGAGGTTGTTTTTATGCATGGAATCAATTAAATAGGATGTAAATGGTTTTAATATACATATAAAACATATTTATAAGTCCCACTTGGCATATGTGAGCTCAAGTTGATAAGAAAACTCCTCTTTTACATTATCTGCAATCTGAATGTCATTATTTATTGATTGTTCCAAGGTTTTCAAAAGTCAAAGAAAGTGGAATAAAGTTTCATATCACATAAAATTATATAAAATGATATATAGGACCATTATATGGTTTTCTATGCCTTCTCCACACTCACAAGCTTCTCAATATGTAGGCAGCCTGTAGATTCCTACTAGTGCATCAGTCATCATATACAAACAAAGCTTTGTTATGTTGAAGGTATTGAGTTGTATGTAATGAATGATATAATGTTTATGTAGTGTGTTTAATTCCTTTAAAATTCATATTAAACATCTTTAGATCATTGTGAGGACCTAAAAAGGCAAAAGAAGGGGTCATGTTCTTACGACTCATCAAGGGACTGTATAGCCTACAAATGAGAGATTAAGATGGACATTTGTTTGAATATCAAAGAAAAAAAAAAAAAATTGTTTTACATGGAATAAAATGACATATAAAACCTCTACGATACTCCAAAATTTTTAAAAATCTTACCATCAGTTCATGAAGACAAGTTAACTGTCAAAAAGTGTTTGAGGTTGTGTATAGGCTTGCCAACACATAATATGAACAAAGGAAGTGCCAAATATGAATTGAAAGGGATATAATAAATTAATAATACAATGATATAGGTTTAATTTTAGTATATAAACCATCCATGGGTTTATATGATTAGGATAGATGTCTTAAAAAGCTTTGAGTAATAGAAATGCAGACCTACAGTTCTACAGATTTGTAGGTCTCATTTCCACATGAAATAAAATGAGTCTTGCTTGGAACATGGGGTTAAAGTTTGAAAATATGTGTGTGAGTCATATTAAAACACTATGGAGATGGTATAGGTCATTAAGAGTTAAACTATGTCATTAAAGCCTCATTCTTCAGCCCTAATAGTGAATAAGCCCAAATAGACCTTAACAACACACATGCCAATGTAAGTGCATGAAAAGAAGATGCAATTTTTACATGAGAACTAAGTTTTGGGTGAATATAAGTGTGTATTAAAGTATTTAATGGTTTTAAATAGTTGTATTAAAATTAATATATGGGTTCTACCCTCAAAGAAACTCAAGACTCAGTCAAGATACCCCAATATCATGTACAGACCCAAGAGAGATTTTCAAGCCTACTCATAGAGATTGGATGATTGGTGCATATGTTGAGTTGAGGATTTTAATTTTTAAATGTTAAAACCCATAGGAAGGTGTATAGATCCTTAAAAATGACTCCAATAGGCTTCAAACTTAGAAAATAGGAAACTCAACAACTAGGTCTTTAGGCCTAATGTCATCCTCAAACCCTGCCTTTGGATAACCCAACCTAGATGAAGAAAGGAAATGGATTAAATATTGAAAAAAACTTTAAGAGGTTTTAAATGGAGGGAAGGATGTTATTGAGGTGTTGGTTTATAGAAGAAGGCCCCAACTTGGCCATTTTGGCGTAAAACCATCCATAAGGTGCACAAAATGCCTAGTAAGAACCCGAGAGGCAATAACTTTTGCTCAAATATACTAGGAGAAGATGCATTGTGGTAAGATATAATAGGGAGAGATGTAGGTGTATATTCACTATAAACTTGGGGAATTAAGTCTTCCATCTAGGGCCTATGCTTTATGAATCATCATTAAGATTATAAGGCATTTCAAACCCTCCAAAACCCCTTCTTAGAGCTCGATGATTGAGCAAGTCATTATTATGAATTATAATGCTCATGAATGGCCCTATAAATTTTTTTGTGACCTATTTAGGTCATTTTAACACCTAGTGGAGTGATTGTCTTGGCACATGTGGAAATTACATTGTATGGAATTGATCTAAATGCATGGCTACAAGCCTATTAATAGATATGCAGAGTAAATAATGGATTCCAAATAAATAATAGAGGCCTATTAGGCATGAGAATAGGTTAAAAAATATTATATACACTTATACAGGTCTCCTGAGAAGGTATATGATCCATTCATGTCACTAAGTGGGTCAAGAAGGGAGAAAGGCACTATTATGCTAGTCAAGCAGCCTATCTACAGACATGAAAATACAAATGGAAAGCCTCTCCTTAGTGGGTTGAGTTGTATGATGATGTTTTAGGCCTAAAAAAACCATTTTCAAGAATTATAACCTGTAAATTTATTGTCAAACCACTTTAATTACCTCTCATGCATGAACAAGCACCTAGGCTAGCCATTTAATGGTTTAGACATTCGTATAGGGTCTTAGGTCCTCAAATTTGACATGGAGCATGGCCAACGGGGTCTAAATTTTAATCAAACACTTTTTTTTGAGTTTCACATTTGTGGGAGATAATTTGAACTAACTCTCAATTTCTAGGTAAAAAGGCCTAATTGACGTCGAATTAAAAGAAAATATGTGAATAAATATACTTCTAATCAAATTCTAGTCATGAATTTTGGTATAAAGCTGTAAGGGCATATTGGGTACTCAAATACATGATTATTTTATCAATAACATCTATACACTCTCTTACACAAGGAGATTTGTATGTTTTTAGGGCTACAAAGAATCAAAGGCAAGTGAGAGCTTAAGGTGCAAGATGAAGCATTAGAGAGTGTTTAATGCATCCAAAGGAGTTGTTTAAATTATATTCTGATTGAGAGATAAATTTCATGGAAAATAATTTTAGTCATGAATATAAAATCAAGATTTGAGCCATTTGGTCAAGATCAGCCTAGTAAGACCAATTGGGCTTCAAGACACCTAAGAAGGTGTAATCATCATTATAACATCAGTATAATAGACTCTAAACTAATGCAAGGTGTCAAGAGTAGGGGCATAAGGTAACTCAAGATGAATTCATGGTTAAGAGTGTCACTTGTCACTCTCCAAGCCAAGAGAAGGGAAGTTTTAAAGAAAAAGACAAAGGTGTCAAATAACTAGACAAACTCCTATGCCATTTGGAAGAGGAAAGCAACACATGTGTAGAAGATCTCATGAGATTATTTCATAACTCCATTCTTGATTGTAACTCTTAATAGACAATTTTCAAGCTCTCTCTTCTATGCCTCTCTCTCTCCTCTACTGTCATTCTCTATAAATTCAACCTTATTTGGCTTTGTAATCATCCTCCACTTGGGTATGGTGAAGCCCTACCCATTTGTATGCCTTTGATCAATGAGAAACCACTAGTTTTACCTCCTCTTTTGACTATAATTATTATGTATGTATGACCAGTTGATCTTGTCAAGTGTTTTGCTTAGGCTTCCTTGGCATGTTATCCTTATCTAACACTCATATGCAGTTTGAAAGCTTCTTTGCAGGTCATGTGAAGTGTTCAAATGAAGTGTGAAGGTTGAGTGAGTTTTATACTCATTAATGTCATTATATGACCTCTTGATTAGTCCTCTAATCTGAAACATCTATCAAAACCTAAAAAATGAAGTGCTAATGTAGAGAGGTATATTAGGAGTAGTGTGTGTTCAAGTTAGTCTCATGGTTGATGTGCACATGTAGCTAGTTGGTAGTGATTAATTAGTTTTGGCGCATCACCTACATTAAAGTAGGTTTCTCTCCCTTTTCCTAAAAAGTTGATAGATTAATGAATGAGACTAAGTGATACATCAATGGGAGCTAGCCCTATAACCTAGAAATTTAATCCACATATTATGCTACCCACAACCTATGATTGTTTCCATGTTACCCCAAATTTAGAAGGCTTCAACAATATTCTAAGTGTGTAAATTTGGGTGATAAATTTTTTGGCACACCTAGTGAGATAAAATTCCAAAGTGGTTGAAGGAATATTGGTGTTGTCCTTAGACATATCAACCTTTGGAGGCATTCAACAAACATCAATGGCATCTTTGAGCTCAATCAACTAGTTTTATTAGCCCATGCACTCATTCAAAGTAAGTTGTATCTTCAATTCACTATCTTGATGAGGTCGTTATGGCTGAGTTTGAAGTAGATTTCAATTTTATTCAAATTGATGAAGCATATCAAGCCTATGGTACTCCCTATTAACCCTTTAATGATCCTCATCAATCTTATAATGATCCATACTAGTAGTATGATGATTCATATCAGTCCTATGATTATCCCACTTTACCTTCATATGACCCCAATTATATGCCTCAACAACCTTATCAAGCTTGTTACCCTCCTTAATATCAAGAGTATCACTCTTATCTTCCTTGTGAGCCATATCAGTCCTTTGATCAACCTACACTCCCCCCACATGGTTGTGATGATGCATATGAACAACCTTGTCTTCAACCATGGTATCCTCCTTCCCCTCCTCCACTATATTTATAAGCTTATCAAGATGGAATGGATGAGATTGAGAACAAGATACTAGCATGTGCAAAAATGGTTTTTTTGACTTCTCAATATGAGAAAGTTATTGGGATTTTTGAAGCTGCATCTATATCCTCTAGTGATGTATTAGATAAGAGTGAGTTGTGTACATTTGTATTAGAGAAGATGGAGACTTGAGAAAGACAACAAAGTGAGTTAGATCAGATGTTTTAAGATCCCTATTATATTCCTTATCAACCTTCTTACGTTTTGTATCCTCATGAAGTCATTGACCACCCTCAAGATAAGTTATTCTAAGAGAATATTGACAATCAAATTGAAGCCTTGTAATTAAAAATCATAGAGCTTGAATCAAGCTTAGATTTGGAAATGAAGACAAAGGACCTTATGCCTATTCCAGCCTCATTTCCCCCTCCTCAAGAACCTAAAATTTTTCCATCTTGGAGGTCTATCAAAGAAGGCATCCAAAATAAGGAAGAGGTCCTAGTTGAGAAGGTTGGAAATCAAGTTGCAGTTTTAAATGAACCTCAAGAGGACTATAATAAGAATGAAGTGATTGTCGATAAGAATGATACACTCATAGCATAACTAAATTTGACCTCTCTTTAAGAAATTTTAGAAAATTTTTCCATTCCCAAGACCTAAAATTACAAAAGTGTTCCCTTGGTCTCCAAGCCAACTAATGAACATATTCATCACCCTCCCACCATCTCCCTCTTTGAGAAGGAAACTATCCTATGAGAGGAAAATGAAGGAGATCAAGTTGTATTTGCAGATGATGAAGATACTTCAAGTGAACTTGATGAGGAGATTATCATTGGTACTCCACTTAGAAAAGGAAAAGTTAAATCAATTTTTAGAGATGAAGTAAAGGGAAATATTGAAGAAGGGGTACAAGTTGATCAGGTTGTATC
This sequence comes from Torreya grandis, assembly GCA_037957365.1. Taxonomy (NCBI): domain Eukaryota; kingdom Viridiplantae; phylum Streptophyta; class Pinopsida; order Cupressales; family Taxaceae; genus Torreya; species Torreya grandis. The sequence continues at coordinate 835,582 of JARHVA010002680.1, forward strand.
TAATCTTGAAGTAGAAGACACCTCAATTGAATAAGGTGAAGTCTTGGATGAATTTGAAATGGCTCTCAATGAGAAAGATATTGAATTTAAAGAGGTTGACTCCCAATTACATCATGAATACACAAAGGAGCTCAATATTCTTGATAACCCCATAGATTTTAAAGAAAATTATGAGGATCTTATTCAAGTTAGCCTTACTCAGATTGATCAAAGAGAAGAGACAAATGAGTATTGAAAATAATACATTGAGTCCATTCAAGAGATTGAAGTCCTTTGCAAAGGTACATTTCCTATTAAAGAGAATGTTCATGAGGAGGTTGATCAAGACACATCCATTGAAGACGATGATGCAACTTGGAATGAGTATGAAAAACTCCTTGAAGAGATTGATGAACTTACAATAGATGATAAGAAACATGATATTATACCTATATATAATAAAGAGTTTATATTGTAAGATGTAATGAAAAAAGAGAGAAGAGACATAAGAGAAAGCTTGTATTGGGTATATTATATTTCTCAAATAATGAATAATCTTGGTGGGTTTTTTACCTTTTCATGAGGTTTTCCCATGGTTTATCTATGTTATGGTGTGTTCAAATTTTCTCTCATTGTTTCATGGTGAATGTATTTGTTATTGGTCTCACATCTAGATCCGGTTAGTGTTGCAATCGTATTGATTATTCTATCAGATATCACTCAAACTATCATGGAGGCCTAGGAACAATGCTTAGATGGAGCATCATTGGATGAGGTTGTAGCTATTCTAATAATTTAGAATGGGATCACTTGTGAGGTTTTCTTCAAGATAAAGGAGAAACATGGAGTGGGTCTTAAACTATAAGATGAATATGTGTTCATAGATGACTAGTTTGTTGTTGTTACTTCACTTGAAAGTGTGCCAAGAGGATTGGCTATCAATACAAGGGTGAAACCAACAAACTAAGGTCCAAGAGGCAATTTTCCTTATGACATTTTCCACCTCATGGAGAAAAATATGTCAGAAACTTCCCATTTGATCTAGGAGGTAGAATATATATTCAAGTTAGTTGTATAAACTATTTGATTTGTTTTGTCTTGTTTTCCCTAAGTGCTTAGCTAGCACATGTGTGTTGTCTTGTTTCCTTTGCTTTGTGTGTTGTTCTTATTTCCTTTGCTTTATGTGTTGTTCTTGTTTTGTGTGTTTAGAGTTAAATTTAGTTATATTGTCTTGGTCAAGGTCAAATCAAGTCTATAGTAGAATGCAAGTAACTCCATTTCCCAATGGAAGAACAAGGTTACTGGTCTAATAAGCATTGTAGGCATGCTACCACTATGAATCACTAATTTGTTGACCATTTTTTATGCCTAGGTCAAAAGGTCAACACCTATAAAAAAATCTTGATTTTTCATGTATTTTGACCTAGTTCATAGTTCATTTCATGCCTTATGAGTTTTTACTAGGGTCTTGTTGAGGTCTTAATAGCAAAAGTTTAGGTTATTTTGACAAGATTAAGGTAATGGTTGTATTTGTCTTGTGCTAGTCTAGTCATAAGATGAACATGAAAAGATGGATTCAAATGATGTAAAAGGTTCCTAGGTTGTTCTTTAAGTCATATTACCTATTCATCACCTTACATGACATTTCACACATCTTTGAAAAGGTTAAGGTTGATTTATAAAGTTTTAGGTAAATGAAGTTGAATAAATAAGTGCATATAACTAACTCCAATGCATGTCAAATCCCACAAGATGAAATATCCATAAAATAGACTTGTCAAAAATTGTGAAGCAGTTACATAAATTTCACGTATGTTAGATCATATCGGTTTTGTAGGTTCAATGTACAAATGAGAGAAAATAACTCTTTTGCAGGTAGTTATAGGCACTGGTATGAACTTGGGAGATCCACTTTCAAGTGGAAGTAGTTTAAAGGTGTCTCTTAAGCTTTCACATGTCAAATCCATGCTTGGAATGAAGTTATAGGACCAATAATGTAAAACATGCTTATTTTACTCCATCGTTCCCTTGGCAAGCTCACAAAGGCAAATTTTACATGCTTGGTTCATACAACACAAAGGGAGTTGAGACCTAAAATTTTTTCTAAAGGAAGGGGTCATAATGGCCTTAAAATCTATTACCATAGTAATCATAGTGGTGGCCCCTCATTTATGAATAAACCCCATAGGCTCATTTTTCTCCTTGAAATGATAGTTTGAGGCTAGTTGGAGGCATGGGAAAAATAAAAGAGGATGTAAAGGGTTTATAAGTACATCTCACATGTATCTCCAATCCTGATTGACATGTGTGAGCTCAAGTTGACAAAAAAACTCCTCTTTTGCATAGTCTAAAAGCTAAATGTCATTGTTTCTTAATTATTATAGGGTTCTCAATAGTCAAATAACATGGATGAAGGTTTACTATCACATATCACTATATCCAATGCTCTATAGGTCTATTATATGGTTTTTTTTGCCTACTCCACACTCACAAGATTCTCAATATGAAGGCAGCCTGTAGACATCTACTAGTGCATCCGTCATCATGTATAAACAAAGCTTTGTTATGTTGAAGGTCTTGAGTTGCATGTAAGTAATGATAGATGGTTACTATAGTGTGTTTAAGTCTTTTCAAATTCATATCAAAACTCTTCAAATAATTTTGAGGACCTAAAAAGTCAAAAGAAGGGGTCATGTTTTTGTGACTCATCAAGAGACTGTGTAGCTTGTAAATGAGAGATTAACATGGCCATTTGTTTGAATGTCAAACAAAAATAATATTGGAAACTAGTTTTACATGGACTAAAATGACATATCATATCTCTAGGACACTCCAAAAAGTTTAACAGTCTTACCATTAACACATCAAGATAAGTTGACAGTCATAAAGTGTTTGAGGCTGTGTATAGGCTTGCCAACACAGAGTATAAACAAAGGAAATGCCAAACATGAATTTAAAGGATTATATGAAGTTAATAACCTAATTAATGTGTTTAATGGTATTATATAAACCATCCATGGGATGATATGATCATGATAGATGTTTTAAAAAGCTTAAAGCAATGGAAATGCAAACCTATAGGTCTACAGACCCGTAGGTCTCATTTCCACATGAAATAAAATGAGTCTTGATTGGAACATAGGGTACAAGGTTAAAAATAGGTGTGTTAGTCCTATGAAAACACTATGGAGATGGTACAAGTTATGAAGAGGGAAACTATGTCATTGAAGACTCATTCTCCAACCCCAATAGTGAATAAGCCCAAATAGACCTTAACAACACACATGTATGTGTAAGTGCATGAAAAAAAGATGCAATGTTTTATATAAGAACTGATTTTGGGGTGAATATAAGTTTGGGGTGAATTATTTAAGATTTTTCATGAGTTATATTGAAATCAATGCAAGGGCTCCACCCTTGGAGAAACTCAAGACTCAATCAAGATACCCCAATATCATGTACATGCCTAAGAGAGATTTTCAAGCATGCTCATAGAGATTGGATGATTGGTGCATATGTTGAGTTTGAGATGATATTTTTTGGATATTAAAACCCCTAAGAAGGTGTATAAATCCTTAAAAATGACTCCAACAAGCTTCAAACTTAGAAAACAGGAAACTCAACAATTAGGTCTTTAGGCCTAATGCCATCCTCAAACATTGCCTTTGGATGGTCCAACCTAGATGAAGAAATGAGATGGAATAAAGATTTAAATCAAATTTAAGAGGTTTTCATGGGAGGGAAGGATGTTATTTAGGTGTGGTTTACATAAGAAGGCCCCAAATTGACCATTTTGGCCTAGAACCATCCCTAAGGTGCATAAAATGCCTAGTAAGAACCCGAGAGGCATTAAATTTTGCTCAAATATTTAGAAGATGCATGGTGGAATGAATTATTAGGGAGAGATAGAGGGGTATATGAATTATAAAATTGGGACATTAAGTCTTCTATCTAGGGCTTTTGCTTTATGAATCATTGTTAAGATGATAAGGCACTTTAAATCCTCTAAAACCCCTTCTTAGAGCTCGATGACTGAGCAAGTCCTTATTATGAATTATAAATATCATGAATGGCCTTAGAAAATTTTGTATGACCTATATATGTCCTTTGAACACCTAGTGGAGTGATTATTTTGTCACATGTGGAAAGTACATTGTACAAAATTGATCTAAATACATGGCTACAAACCTATTGGTAGATACACAGAGTAAAGAATGGATTCTAAATCAAGAACAAAGGACTATCAGGCATGAGAATAGGTTCCAAAATATTTTATACACTTATATAGGTCTCCTAAGAAGGTATATGAACCATTCAAGTCACTAAGTGGGTCAAGAAGGGAGAAAAGCACTATTTCGCTAGTCAAGAAGCCTATCTACAAACCTAAAAGTAAAAATAAAGAGCCTTTCCTCAGTAATTTAAGTTGAATGATGATGTTTCAGGCCTAAAAAAACTATTTTAAAGCATTATAACCTTCAAATTTCTTGTCAAACCACTTCAATCACCTCTCATGTATAAACTAGCACTCAAGCTAGGGTTTTAGCCATTTCATGATTCACACATCTGTGTGGGGTATCATGTCCTAAAATTTGACATGGAGCATGACCAAGAGTCCCAAAAATGAATCAAATTATTTTTATAAGTTTCACATGTGTGGAATTTAATTTGATCCAAAACTCATTTTTTAGGCATAAAGGCCTAATTGAGACCTGATTAGATAGAGAAAATAGGTGAATAAATGTACTTCCATTGAGGGTCTGGTCATGACATTTGGTACAAATCTGTAATGGAATAATAGATAATTAAATCCATCCTTATATTTTCCTACACAAAGAGCTTTATGTGTTTTTAAGGCTACAAGGAATTGAAGGCAAGTGAGAGCTTAAGGTGCAAGATGAAGAATTAGATAGTGTTTGATGAATCCAAATGAGTTGTTTTATGTTTTTTATGACTAAGAGAGACCTTTCATAGAGAATAATTTTAGTCATAAAGATAAAGTCAATAGTTGAGCCATTTGGGCAATATAGATGTAGTAAGACCAATTGGGCTTCAAGACACCTAAAAAGATGTAATCATCATTGTAACATGAGTATAAGAGATTATAAAATGATGCAAGATGTCAAGAGTAGGGGTAGAAGGTAGCTCAAGATGACTTGATGGTTAAGAGTGCCACTTGTCACTCTCCAATACAAGATAAGGGTAGTTTTGAAGAAGAGGACAAAGGTTTTTAAGTAACTAGACAGACTCTTACGCCTTTTGGAAGAGGAAAGCATCTTTAAGAAAGAAACACATGTATATAAAATCTCATGAGATTGTTTCATAACTCCATTCTTTATTTTAACTCTTACTATACACTTGTCAACCTCTATCTTCTATGCCTCTCTCTCTCTCCTGTACTCTCATTCTCTATAAATTCAGCCTTGTTTGGCTTTGTATTCATCCTCCACATGGGTATTGTGAAGCCCTATCCATTTGTATGCCTTTGATCAATGAAGAACTACTAGTATTATCTCCTCCTTTGGCTGTAATTAGTATGTGTGTATGACTAGTTGATCTTATCAAGTTTTTTGCTTAGTCTTCTTTTGCATGTTGTCCTTTTCTAACACTCATATGCAGTTTGAAAGCTTCTTTGTAGGTCATGTGAAGTGTGAAGGTTGAGTGAGTTGTCTACTCATTAATGTCATTCTATGACCTCTTGATTAGTCTTCGTAACCCAAACATCTATCATAACCTGCATAATGAAGTGCTAATGTAGAGAGGAAGATTAGGAGTAGTGTTTGTTTAAGTTTAGTCTCTTGGTTGATGTGCACATGTAACTGATTGGTAGTGGTCAATTAGTTTTGGTGCATCACCTCCACTAAAGTAGGTTTCTCTCCCTTTTCCTAACAAGTTGATAGATTAGTGAATGAGCCTAAGTGATACATCAAGGGGAGCTGGTGCTATAACTTTGAGATTCAATCCACCTATTAGGCCACTCACAGCTTAGGATTGTCTCCATGTTACCCATAATTTAGAAGGCTTGAACAATCTTCCAAGGGTGAAAATTTTGGTGACAACACTACCTTGGTCACTAATTTTGTCAGCTCCTTCAATGGAGTATTCTAAAAACTGGTCCCACCAATATTGACCTCCCTAACACTCTTGCCATTAATACTAGTCATTGATTCAACCTCAGGTCTTTCCTCCTCTAAGATTAACTCAACAACACTATTTTGGTTTAAAGAGTTGAGTCTATTCTCACCAATACTTAAAAAAATATATTCATTAGGAGTGGATTGGGGAATGCTCCTAGAACCTCCTTCTCTACTGGCATTTCTGGCTTCTTAGATTCCTTTTTTACCAAAGGGATTTATCCTTTTTTATTGACTGTCCCACCTTGTTATTGGTCCATGAAGGGAAAATCTTAGGAATATGACCCAAATTCCTAAATTTGGTACACAATAAGGCTAAGTTATCATATTTAATCTTTTGGTTATGTTCCCCTTTTAAAGAATGCAGAAAAACTAAAGCTGGTAACTCTAGATTCGAAAAAATGTTAACACAAAATCTTGCATGAATGAATCTTGATCTCGCCTTTGTAGCTACATCAAAGGTTATTAGATACCCGAAAGTCTTAGCCACTCTAATAAACATATATTCATCTCATAATTCAATAGGGAGGACTGGGATACATACCCTGATGATCATAATATTAATGTCTTCCTTCTCTAGGTCAAAGATAGATTACCATTTCCTTAGAAACAAGCCAAAATGACCTAAGAACCAAGGTCCCCCCACCAATATTTGAGCACAATCCTCTACATTGTTTAGACGAATCAGAAATAAACCGTTGGTCATGGCAAAAATTTCCATATGCCCCTTAGGATTCCATTTTATTTTAGTCCACTGGGTAAAAGCATCTACAGTAGGTCTTGTTCCCATAAACATGCCTACTAGGGCACATTCCATTCTTGAAGAAGGTCTTTGAATCAACGAATTAGGAACGTTAATATGAAATCCCTTAGTATCTTTTGCTATCAGAAGTTCCTCCTTTGGGTGAATTTCTTCTTGTTCAATAATTTTACCTTTGAGTTTAGAAGCCCTAGATTACTTCCCTTGGAACACTCCATTCGAATATTTGCATGTTGCTTTCTCTATCCCTTCCCTCTTGAAAATGCCATTGGACATGTTACCTAAACGGTCCCAATCAAGGCATTTTCTGACTGATGGCCCCACGTGACTCCTATGCAGATCTTCTTGTCCAGATCTATCGCCATCTCCCTTCTCCCTCTCTGAGTCCTCAATCAAAAACTCTTTTTCTTGCTTAATCCCCACTTCCGTTACCATCTTCCCTAGTTGTAGTTGGATGTGTTACACACACATTATTACTCGTCAAGAATAATATTTAATAATATTGCACTATATTATATTATTACATATTATAATTGTAATAATATTGTACATAATCTTAGATGTTATAGGTTGTTTGTCTTATTTTAATAAGTTGAATTCCATTCTCATAAAAATAAGAAGCGTCATTTGAGAATGTAAAGTGAACAAGCATATCTTGAATTATCTATTTTTATTTCTTTTCCCATTCCAATTTGAATCGTGAATGCAATTTTTGCTTGCACCAAACATTGTTCATTATCATTTCGTATAAGATCCGCCTGACATCAGAATTTTTCACTGGTTTATATTTTGTTCTCCTCTCCTTATTTCTAACCATACGACCGACTGGAATTTGTCTCATAATTTCAAAGAATTTGTTTGAGATCATTATGGGAGCTGGGAAAAATATTTAAGGCGTTTTGGAGCATAGTTTATGTTTCAGTCCTGCGTGACAATTATGACTGTGTGGTTGTAAGTTTTTGGATGCGTATTACATGCTGTCCGTGAGAGGTGCCTCACTTGTCTTCTCTTGAAAATAATTTCATCTATGTATGTTGTGATGAATATTTCTTCAGCTATATTCTCTTCATATGGCTGCGTAACATCTATTCTAAATTTTACGTGGAGCTATTGTGAGGCATGGTGACTTTTTGGACTGCATATTGTCTAATTTAGACCTGGCACATATTTCTATTGATGGATTCTATGTGACCATTTGGTAGGCATTCAAGTGACATATAAGCTGATACGTGGAGATTTCAAAGTTTATTGACTAATTTTTACACTTGGTGCTTCAACAACTACACATTATTTTCCTTCGAGCGTCGCATATTGTTTGGAGGATTCCATAGTTTTTCTCAGACTTCAAAAATTCCAATATTGGAATATTTACAAATTTGTCAAATACATGGAGGAGAAGCCTTTATAGGCTTGGAGGTACTCTATTTTAAAGTTTTTCCATTTAAAAAGCAAATTTTAATTTTAAGTTATTTTTTCACAATTTGAAGCATTTAAAGTTTATTGAGCAAGTTAATATATGAAAATTTGGAAAAAATATATAATTAAATTTTGAAAATCAAAGAGAAATAAAAAGAGCTATTATTTATCTATTTGTTTTATTTGAAAAGTGTAAATCTTAAAATCTTTAAAATTGAGTATATCGTCAAGTGTAAAGTTTTATTATTAAGCCGGTGTTAATGATAGAGAGAATCATTTTCACATGCCATCTAGGTACCATATACCATTATGCTCTCGCATGCTTTAACTCTTCTTTCATGTACTTCTGAGCATAAAGAAATGGTGAACTTCTTTTATGTACCGACATGTATATAGGAAGAACGGGTATATAGAAATGTTTGGTATATTGGTTTGGTGGTATATATATAAATGGACTATTTAGAGTGATAAAGAACCAATTTAGGGGTCTAAAAACTCAAAACTAAAACAATGCATTCAATCAAATCAATTGTTGGCACAATATTGACCGATAAAGGCATATGGTTAGAGTGGTCTTGGCAAATGGAAAACAAACTCATATTCAATGATATATCATTATATATTTATGACAAGGATATAGAACAAATTGAGACAACAGGGAAGGCAAAATATATTCAAATATAGAAGTAGAAAACTAGAAATCTTTAGTCTTGATGAGGGCCTTAGTTGATAGAGATGTGTTTCATCATATTTAGGGGTGCAATTCTGCATGAAAAACACTTCATAAATTAAAAGACATATGATTGTCACTCAGAGTTAGAATTCATTCAGTTGTAGTTGAAATTATTCAACCTCGAGTTGAAAGATGGTGATGTAATAAGATTAGTTTCAAAAATACATGCAATTAAGCATGATGTGGATGTTATGAGTGTCAAAATCGACATTTATATGATCTCATTCAGAAAATCCCTTCTTCCCAACTATTCAACCTACTTAGAGTCTCTATAAGCAAACAATCAGTTGAAGACTCTCACATTTGATCAATTGGTTGAAAAGATGGTGTAAAGAGAAAAATCTTTTGGAAAAAAAATTGAGTCCATAGGAGAAAGTGTGTGCTATGTAAAGTGAAATTATTTAAAAACATCCAATAAAGCCACGTCTTCTAAAAGTGAAGGTAATAATAAGTACAAGAAGAAAAATAAAGGAAAATGCGATAAAAATGACAATCAAGGTGGCCAAAATCAAAAACAAAATTTCAAGCAATACCTCTAATACGAATGGTGTGATATAAAAAGAACCCATGAAACCCACAAATGTAGGATTACATGGGATAAAATTGAAACATAGTGTAATAAGAAAGAGGAAAATTCTAAAAAACAAACAAGAGAGTCAAACCCTACTCAATTCACAAGCGAATGTGTGCTTTCCAATTTAGATGATAAAGCAAATAATATCTCAATCAATTTATCATGGTTTGATTCTTGGGTTCTTGATACTGGTGCGACCCTACATATGAATTTTTAAAAAGACTTAGTTTAGAGTTTTATGAAGAAAGTTATGGTCTAGTATTCCTCACAAATAAATCAAGTCTACAACCACAGGGAAGAGGTACAATCCAACTCAAGTATCCAAGGTTTCCATATTTTAAACTCCAAAATGTTATATACCTTCTTCCATCTAGTATTCCTCACAAACAGATCAAGTCTAAAACCACATCGAAGAGGTACAATCCAACTCAAGTATCCAAGGTTTCCAGATTTTAAACTCTAAAATGTTCTATACCTTCCTCAATTGAAGAGAAACTTGTTTTCTCTTGTGTTCATTCGAAAACAAGGCCATTCCATCTTGTTTGACAATGGTGATGTCACTATCATAAGTAAATGTGACAATGCAATCATATTAACTGAAAATGAGGAATAAAAATTTCTCAAACCTATGGGTGAACCATCAGTTTCAATGAATAATTCCCATCTTCATTAAAGATGAAATGTATCCAAATATGTTGGGGCATACTAGATTTGGGAATACTCACTATAATAACATTTGTGTGTTACAAAATAATGGTGTTGTTGGTTTGCCTACCTTGCCCTAAACGTTATATGAAAAGTGTGAAGTCTTTATTTTGATCAAACATACAAGATAAATATTTCCAAATTCACAATGAAAAGTCAACAAAAAATTGCAACTGGTTCACTGAGCTTGTGTTCTCTTCCAATTCTCTCAGTTGGTGGTCATAATTACTTATTTCGTTCATTTATCACTATAATAGAATGACTTGGATAAACTTTTTTAAATAGAAATATGAATCATTCAAGACATTAAAAAAGCTTCAAATGATGATTGAAAATGAAGCTCAAACCTACATCGAAAAACTTAAGATCGATAATGGTGGTGAATACATTTCAAATAAGTTTGAATCCTATATTGAACAAAATAGGATCAAACATCATCTCACAGTTCTTCACACACCACAATAAAATGGAGTTGTAAAGATGATGAATAAGACCATGATGAATATGGTTTGTGTTATGTTTTACTTCAAAGGGGTAAATATGCACTTTTGGGTTGAAGTATCTAAAACAATAATATACCTCTGCAACATATCATCATCAACAACCTTTTAATTTAAGACTTCATATGAGATGTGGTGTAGTCCTCTTCATTTAGTGCAACATCTTCGGGTTTTTGAATCCACTTGTTACACATTGATTCTAAAAGAGAAGAGGAATAAGTCGGACCAAAGGGTCATAAATTCATTCACTTAGGATATTATGAATCCTCTAAGGAATATAATCTATACGATGAGAAAAATAAGAAGTTTCTTGTCATAATAGAAGTTATCTTTTATGAAACTATAAATGATAGAATAAACATTGATCGATAATTGAGTCATTTTGATAAATATGAAAAGTTTTAAGTCTACAAGGAGAGTGACTTGGACATTCCAAACAATGATTGAGGGACAAACAATTGGGAATCAATTGATTATTTGTTGTCTCTTTTACATGCATATGAATCTCCTCTTGAAGTAGAAAGTGCAAGTTCATCAAACAATGAACATGAGCCACAAGAATAGAGGATAACAAGTGAAAGAAATTTAGAAGATGAAATTGAAGTGCCTAAAACATAAATAAATATGCCTAAGTGGGCCACCCAAACATTGAATGATATCAAATTTGATGAAGTTGAGAAAATAGACACTAAAAGTGCACATGTAACTGCATCACAATCAAACAAGTTCTTTGAAAGAATTCAAGGTAAGATTGAAAATCTCACCTTGAATGATTCTCTAGAATAAGAACTCAATGTTACATTCGATTCAGAACTAACATATTTCAAACAAATTGAGAAGCTTGAGCCTCGGAGAAAAGAAATGAAATATGAGTGAAGTGCATTGGTAAAAAATGGGACTTGAAAATTGGTTGATTCTCCATTCGGATATAAACCAATTAGCTAAATTTGGTTCTAATGTAAAAAATACAAATTTGATGGCTCACTTGAACAACAAAAATCTAAGTTTGTCACAAAGGGATATGATCAAAAGGAAGGAATTGAATACAATGAAACCTTTGCACCTACAACAAAATGGACTATAATTCAACCATGTTAGCTTTATTAGCTCAAAACGGATGGAAAGTTCACCAAATGGATGTCTAAAATAATTTTCTAAATGGTGACTTTAAGAACACAGTGTACCTGGCACAACCTGAAAGCTTTTTAGTAAACATCCAAGAGTAGAAGGTGTAAAAATTTAAATTTTTTTGTATGGCTTGAAACAAGCCCCTCGAGCATGGTATGCTAAACTAGTTGAGCACCTTGTGAACATGAACTTCAAATGTTTTAAGTTTGAAGTTACAACTCTTTTTGTTAAAACAATTGAAAAAATAGTTTTATTTGTGGTGGTGTATGTTGATTATCTACTCATCATAGGAGACAATGAATGGTACATTGAAAGTTCAAATTAAAGTTGATGAAAATGTTTTAAATGACTGATTTGGGTTATCTTCATTACTTTTTGGGTATTGAATTAATTCAAAAACCAAAGCATATCTTCATCACATAACAAAAGTAAATTAGTGATATTCTTAGGAAATTAATAATTGAAGATTGTAATCCTTTCAACACGCCCATGGAATAGAACCTAAAATTGACATCATAAGATAAAACACATTTGGTTGATGCTACTAAATACAAAAAATTCATTTGATGTCTAATTTATGTGACCACAACAAGACCGAATATATCCTTTATTGTTGGTGTTCTTTTAAGATTCTTGAAACAATCCATAGATAGTCATTGGGTATTAGCAAAAAGAATTCTTATATATCTCAAAGGAACATAAAATGTTGGGCTAAAATACTATAGGACAAGAGACTTCAAACTGGTTGGATATTTAGATTTACACTATGCTTGTGATCATGAAGATGAGAAATCCATTGCAGGTTTTTTGATGAATTTAGGAACAATAATCATCAGTTAATAAGCACCAAAAATTTCTTTACTAGATGTAGAATATATGGCCATTTCAGAGACAACCAGAGATATTTTATGGCTTAGAAGGGTTGTTTCATATTTGTAGGAACAACAAGTTTTGTCTATGCCTCATGGTTGACAACACTTTTATTATTCAAAAAAAAAAGAATCTAATATTTCACAACTGAACCAAGCATATCAATACACAATTTCATTTGATTTAGCACTATGTGAAAGATGGTAGTATCAAGTTGTAATATTTTCCTACAACAAAACAACCAACAAACATCATGACAAATGAGATTGGATGAGAAAAAATTGAAAAGTTTATAGGAATTTTTGTTCTCACCATGACCCTTCAAATTAGAGGGGATGTAACAATAGCGTACACAATCTTAGGTGTCATACATTGTTTGTCTTATTATAATAAGTTGAATTTCCATTCTCATAGGAATAGGAAGGGTCATTTGGGAATGTGATGTGAACAACCATATCTTGGCTTATTTATTTGTATTGTTTTTCTCATTTCAATTTGAATCATGAATATAATTTTAGCTTGCACTAAACATTGTTTATTGTCATTCTGTATAAGATCTGATCTGAAAATAGTATATATATATATATATATATCATTCTTAAATTGTTTCTAGTCTTAAAATGGTGAAACAACAGGCTAATTTTGATGTTTGTATGATTGTATGTTGAAATATTTGTCTCTAGAGACTATTTCTCCTTTGTTGCTAGTGGATTCAATTCTCTAGCTGGAGGAAGCTTCAACTTCCAATGAATTAACCATATGAAGAATTAAACATCCCAGAGTCATCATGCATTCACCATTGTTGTTTTGTGCTCTTATTATAAATCTTTGAATCTAAAGACTCCATACTTTTGTTATTATTATTATCATCACTGTTGTATTTTTCTTGACCATTGTTTCTTTTGGTATTAGCTCTCCCTGGAGCCACATTCATATCCAAAATGGATTCTAACCTTGAAGCTTAATACTTTTCATTAGATATGGCTATATAATCAATTTCTTCATTGAAAAGGTTTTTGTAAGGCTTTTATCGGCTAGGAGTGCCCTATCCATAATCAACATTTACCTAAAGGAGAGTTCACATCTCACCAAATCCAAGCATTGAGAGAAGTACGTCGATTTTAATGGATAGAATTGGTAAGAAATCAACATTCAATTAGAGCATAGGGTCAACAAATTCATGCAAAAAATTATCTACCTGATGACTACAATATGGAGTCCATTTCCACTACTTACCACAATGGAGTCTTGATCAGGGAATACTTAAACTATACACACATCAATAAATGAATCAAGAAAAACAACTTTAAAAAAATAGGGACTATATGCACCAGGTAGACCAATGAGAAGCCCTAGAATGGAATATCAATTTGGCATACGAATATAAGGTCAGTTTTTCTCCATGAAGATGCCTATGACGTAATAAATAAACATTATTCATGTTGTTAGTGTATGTACGTAAGTTGATAATTTATAATTAATAAACAAATCTTACTTGTGTATGTTAATGTATGTGGTATTACTTGTGTTGTTATATATGACATAATATATTTTACGATGGATCTCACATGTATTTTAATATATTATAGTGGTTGTGGTATTACTGTGACAAAATTTGAGTTTATAATTTTTTTTATTTCATCAATAATATTTGAGTGGTATTACATAATTCTAACACTCTTTTTAATTTAATATTTCGTTACTTTCTTTACGCTTCCTTTTAAAGACTAAGACTTAATAACATTCACGAATTTCCAATTATATTAAAGGCCTATTTAAAATAAACTTCACCATTCATTTAAAATAAATAAATTAATCCTTCGTTTCAACTTTCATTTAATTATATATTTCTACTTTCTCACTAACAACAATGAGATGTAAGCAAAAGATATAAGATTGTAAGTAAAAGATATGATTAGAGATGGTTCTTTAAGATTGATTGAGGAGATCCTTTTCAGGGGAAGGATGATTCCATCCCATGGATAACTTTTTTTTAGAGTTCACTCATCAGATGTATTGTGTTGGATGTTTTTTCTTTCAAGAGTTCTTTGATCTAGTGCAAATTTATTGTTATCAGTTGGCATATCATTTTCACCCTGCTCGCTGATTTTTTGTATTATTTATGGTGGTTGTTCTCCCCTTTATTTATTTTTTGTAGTGTTTTCTTTTTCTATCTGTTCTTTTTTTAAAGGATTTATGTGTTGCTAGTTTTCATATTAAGTGTTTTGTTGGGGATCTAGGCCTCCTATTTGTGCCTCGAACTTGTTTTTTAGTTCCAGTCAAAAGCTAACATGTTTCCAATTTATTGCTCTGGTTTCTATAAAATAATTTACCCATAATTAAAAAAACAACATTAGTGACATGGGCCACAACTATCCATTTCCTTTATGATAAATTAACTCTTCTCCCTCAATATTGTCAAAGCCTATATAGGAAAAATGCACAAAACATTGAGCATATACCAATTATGGAATAATCTCATTATTATGGTGGGGTTTATTGATGCAACATATTGGCATGGATACATAATTTTTAGTTTTAGATGTTGAACATGTACTATCTAAGGGTATGTGAAAGGAGTTGAGAGATAATCCTATCAACATTTTAGGTAATGTGATCGTGTTATTTAAATTATGGCTCGATAATTTCTGAACCATAACACGATCGCATTATTAGGAAAATAATAATACATACACGTTAGTGTAAATTCAAATAATACGTATATTTATAGTGTTATATTTATTTTCTTTTACTTTAAATTTATTTTAGTAAATATAAGAAATTAGGTTCACTCAGCATTGGATAGGGTTGGTTTCACAATTGCATGTCTTACAATATGAAAAATAGTTTTTTAAAATCCAATCAGGTCATTACTTAGGCATTTTCAGGGTCTAAGTATTAAACCTATGAATTTCAAGACATAACTTTTGCAATTGATATCCATTTTTGGTAAACATATAGTCATTTTTAGGTTTTTTTGCCATTTGAATTGATTCCAGGCATTTCTAGGAGTCTTAGGTTTGTCAAAATTGAAGTTTTCAAACCACTCACTTTGAAATTGATGTAAAATAGTGCAATTGGGGTAGCACAGGTCACATTGATGACTTGCACACATCAAACAACCACTTTATGTTAATTTCACTTACTCATCATCCCTCCCTCATCCTTGATCACTTCCTTCTCATGCCTCATCATCCCTAATCACTCTCTCATCATTATTCATTATCCCTAATCACTCCCTCATTGACCCTCACTATCCCTTATCATCTCTAATCATTCCCTCATGATCCCTAATTACTCCCTCATTGACCCTCATTATGCCTCATCATCCCTAATAACTCACTCCTTGTCCCTCTCATCCCTCATCACTCCCTCATTAACCCTCACCATCCCTCATTATCTTTAATCACTCCTTCATTATCCCTAACCATTCCCTCATTAGCTCTCACCATCCTTCATCATCCCTAATCACTCCTTCATTGGCTTTTACCATCCCTAATCATTGTTTCATCATCCTTAATCACTCCCTCCTCATCCCTCATCATCTCTAATCACTACCTTATTGACCCTCACCATTCCTCATTATTTGTAATCACTCTCTCATTGTCCCTCACCATCCCTCATGATGTAGAGCCCTATTACATACTTTGCTTGTCCAAGCTCTCTACCAATATCCACCTAGCTTTCACTTTGTCTTTTCTTGCTTGATCTCTATCTTTGGACCTTACATACATTTCAAATTCATATCTACATTTTATTCATTTCATTTATTCTCCACCATTCTTTGGATGGTCTCACTAAAATCCTCATTATATTATCCTTACTCAATGCATTCAATCTCTCTTACTTTGAGACTATCCCCCTTACTAGTCTTTATGCTTTATAACAACTTGGATCAAATCTTGTCTCTAGTTCCCTAGGCTTTAATAGGGATGTGACAAACTTCCTTCCACTCCTTTGAGTTCTCTCAAACTTCTTCTCAACCCTAATTAACTTCTCAACACAATCCTCATATCATACACTACCTCTTATTATGTCATAGACTCTTTTTGTATGGACTCAAATCATCAAATCAACCTCATTTATGGATACCCTATAATATATCCCATCTCTTCACAAAGTTCCAGACTTTGTTTTAACTATGTTATAACTTATTTTGGCTCTTTCTACTCTCGTATTAGGTCTTTATGTTTCCTTCTACCCTGTCTACCACACAGTCCTCCACCATCCACACTTAGACAACTCAAAAATACTATATTATCTTGGTGCATGTTGAACTCAAACTTTTCACCAAATTTCATGAATTATTGATGGTTACAACTCCTAAAAACTCCTTTGAAAGTAGAAACCCTAATACAGGGTTTGGATTAGTTTGACAGACCTAGGAAGGGTAAAAATGAGATTTCAATCTTCCTAAGGCATTTACAATGACTTTGACTATTGGATTAGGTCTGATTTGACCCTATGCATGTTTTTCAAGTGTTATATTTCCCTTTTTAAGCTACAATAGATTGACTTAACCAAATTTGAATAGATTGTGTACTTAGTCATAAGTCTGTAGTAATCTGAGAAGAGGTTATTTGTTTTAATTCATTATAAAAAGGGTTCTAAATAACATGAAGGTGGAAACTCCTCTACGCAATGTTCATACACTTTAAAAAATCAATACCTTCTAACTATAACACTCAATTTTCCAATTTCCACAAGATACCACTTTGATTGTGTTAAGTTTCTTGATGACTATAGGACTATGTTAGTTTTCTTTTCATTCATCCAAATATATGAAATATACTTAAAATAATATAAGACTTCATGATCATATGAGAATCAACTCTTCTACATATACATTTTAATGTTCACTCCAATACATGAATATACCTTCTCACATAGATGTATAATCAAAAAATTTGCTCATAGAAGATAGGGTTGTGTCGTTCAAAATAGAATGTCCTTAGCAAAATAACAACATAAAATGTTTAAATACTATTAATTAATTATTATTTCAAGTTACTAATTACTCATACATTCCAAAATCCCACCAAATAAAATCTCCTCTTCCACAAGACTTTGACCTTCACTCACATTTCAAGGCACAGTTTGTAAAAGCACAGGGTATACAGTTTGCAATTTGAACATCTAAAAGATTTGAAACTCAAATGAAAAATGCTATAATCACCATAAAATAAAATGTATTTTCAAATTACCACTCATACCAAGTTCACAAATAACTTGTTACTATCATGTTTCACGTTCATGCACACTTTCAACTATCTTTGCACATATTCAAGAAGATGCAGGGTTTGTTTGACTTCTTGTCGGAAAATAATAAAAAATTATCTTTATTAACTTGTTTGGGGTAATTTACATTCATCCTTTCTAATCCTACCCCCTTCAACTCTCTTGAATATGAATTTTAATACAAAATTAGATATGGACAAGACTCTTATTACCAAATAACCATCAACTGAATTCTAACTTCTTTTGTATGTTGACAATGTCCTCAACTAACTCAACTACTAACATATTTCTCAAATATGAATTTAGGTATATTTGTTATAACATCCTAATATACTCACTAAATTCTAACCACACCAAATTCAACGTTGGACTTGTTGAAACAAGATTGAAGTCTCTATGAAATTTCAAAAATTCAAATGAAATATTTGGTGGGAAAGTCCAATACAAATCTAATTCAAAATTAGCACAAAACTAGAAACTTAGAAAGACTCCTACAGACTTATTATGACCTTGACCACCTTCTAAAGACTCAAAACATGTAAACTATATTACTATTTATATTGGGTAATGATGCTCCTTCATCACCTCATCATCCCTAATCACTGCTTTATCATATCTCATCATCTCTAATCACTCATTACTCATTCCTCATCTCCCCTAATCACTCCCTCATTAATCCTCACCATCACTCATCATCCATAATCACTCTCTCATCCTCCCTAATCACTCCCTCATTGACCCTCACCATCCCTCATTATCCTTATTGACTCCCTCATCATCTCTACTCAATTCCTCCTCATCCCTCCTCATCCTTAATCACTCCATCCAATACCTTGATGGTGGTATTTTGTTGGGGTTTAACAATGTTAGGAGCTACAATTGGAGAGTTGAGTGCTAACATAAAATATAAGACATAGTGATCAAAATTATGTGGAGGTAAATTTGAAATAAAAATATTAAAAACTTATGAAAAAATATGGGCCTATTAGAAATGATGTAATTCACAATTGAAAATCTGTCAGAAAAAGAGAAGCAATTAAAACCACCATAGCACCAAAAATGGGTAGTAAATACATGATGATCGCCAAGCTATGTTATTTCTTGAAACCGATCAATTGCTTTCCATATGAGGACATTTTATGATCTGAATATTTGTATTTAAGACCTTTTATTTGTATGTATATTGATTGAGTCATCATACTAGAGAGTGGAAAAAAATTTTCAAATGATTAGAACAATTAGTCCAAGATTGGAAAGTGGTGCTTAATTCATAACTTCAATATTC
This sequence comes from Torreya grandis, assembly GCA_037957365.1. Classification (NCBI taxonomy): domain Eukaryota; kingdom Viridiplantae; phylum Streptophyta; class Pinopsida; order Cupressales; family Taxaceae; genus Torreya; species Torreya grandis. The sequence continues at coordinate 854,901 of JARHVA010002680.1, forward strand.
AATCCAATGAAGAGTGCCACACTATGAGATCTCTACTTGCACATCTTGAGAAGTGGGTACAAGTTATCTAGAACTATAAAAATTTAAGTAGATAATAGATTATGAACCCAATGATATGGTCGGTACTAAAAATATCTCTACTTCCCCTAACAAGAAATTATAGGAATTAAAAATATTGTTTCATTAACAAATGCAATTGAATGGTGAGACAATGCACTTCATCATTTCTAATGGAGGTTAGAAGATTCTAATTTTTCCTAAATCATATTTTTAAAAATTAAACTTGAAATTTATACATCATCCATAACCATACGCTAGTGTATGGTCTAGTGTAGGCCTTAATAAATGGATCACCTCAAAATCAATTTTTTTAAAGATGCAATCCTTTGTGACATCTGACCATTATAGGTGTGTGATGTTTTACTTGTGGTCAACCATGTATTTACTATTGATATGTAGTCTATGAAGCAAATCCTTGAAATGTTGTGATAGATTTTCATGATCTAAAATACCATATATTGTAGTTGGTTCATAACCTTTCAATCATTAGTGCCAAGAAGTGCAAGAATATTGTCAGTTATAGTAAGAAGTATACTCTTAATGGTAAGAATTAAATTTTTAATGTCATCCTTATGTCACCATATCATAGTGTGGTTTATTGAACAATAATTAATACAAAATAATTGAACCATAAACTAGATGAATACAAGGATATATTTCAGTCACCTAAGTAAGTTCTTGCATACTATACACTAAACAATATTAATGATTTGATCCCTTAACTACCTCTACCTCAAACCTCTTTATTCAACATATCATTTCTAGAGAATGAATAGATCAAGTGGTAGATCCATGAAATCATGGATAATGGACACATCATGCCCAAATCATTGCCTTAAAAAAACCCAATTGTGTTTATGCTAGAGTTATATCAATTAAAAAAATATTAACAAGATTAAAGTGAAGAACTGTTATCCTCATTTAAATATTAAGGAATTTTTTTGCCATATCCATGGTGTGAAATAATTTCCAAAATTAATCTTAAGTTTGGGTATCATCACATTCATGTTAAACCTCTAGACATTTGGAATATAGTCTTAAAAATAAAGGAAGGATTGATTAACTAGTTAGTTATGCCTTTTAGGTTATCTCACATAACTAATTCATTCATTTCAAGAGGTTGAATGACATCCTCAGGCCCTTTACCTATGTCATTTTTTAATCTACCTTTATGAAATCTTAATCTTTAAAAAACATGGGATGAGCATCTACACCATGTTGAACTAGTGTTTCACATTTTGGAGAAACATATTTTTGTGATAACATGAATAAATGTTCATTTTTCATGTAAGAGGTAAAATATTTGGGACACATTACACACACAAGGAGTGCATGTGTGAACCTAACCAAGATTCAAGTCATACAAGAATGGGAAACACTAAATAACTTTGCATCTGATTCAAATATTCTCAGAATTAGAAAATTATACAAGAGATTTATGTTTAATTTTTATCTTTTGAACCAAACTAACAAAGGTGGAACTGAATAAAGTTTCATTTAGTCAGCTGCACAACAAAGATAATTTGATGAACTAAAACTTAGACTCTATTTTGAAGGACCATTTCATATAATCTAGACTTATGCCCCCCAAACTAGACCATAATGAATGTTATAAAAATATTAATTTTCATATACTCCAAATAAACTCGAATAGAAATATGGTAATAATTTAGATCTATTACCCATATATTACATTTGAGAGAATTTAAAATTAGAAAATATTGAGTAAGTTAGCCTTATTTATAATTTTTGATCTTTGGAGTTAGACTAATAGTAAGCCCAAATTATTTAAAATGGTCCCTTTTGTGTTAATACTTATGTTACTTGAATATAAATTTGGAAGATCATCCAATTCATTCAATAATAAAATTGACTATGACAAATGGGTATGGACAACACAAGTCTTATAAAAGAGTTAATTTTTATTATAATGGATTAAACAATATATGATTAGAATCAAAGATATATTTAAAGTATATATTTATGCTAGATGATAAGGGAATGATTAAGGATGGTAAGGGATGCTGAAGGTCAATGATGGAGTGATGAAGGATGGTGAGGGTCAATGAGGAAAAGATTAGTGATGATGAGGGATGAAAAAATATTGATTAATAATTATGAGGGATGAGAAGTGAGTGATTAGGGATGATGAGAGATGGTGATAATCAATGAATGAGTGATTATAGATGATAAGCCCGAGTGATTAGAGATGATGAGAGATAATTAAGGTCAATGAAGGAGTTATTAAGGATGAGGAGGTTGTTATAAATTTGAAACACAAATAAATATTAATGAATTAAATATATAAATAAAATGTAGAAAATACAACACAGTAGAGACATAGATTTAACGTGGTTCACCCAATATGGGATATATCCACACAAAAACAACCAATCCTTATTATTTAGTCTAATAAATGAAGGGAAAAACCTAAAGTACAACCATTGAAATATCCTCTTCACTCACATACAGCATGCCACCATAATTACAATGCCCTCATATCACAAGGAAGGTTACGTATAGGGGAAAAATGTACAAACATAATTTCTACCGTTAGCTCTATAACCTAATAGTGAAAGGTCTAAATTTATTATAAAATTATAATATTTTATAGTGCATTTTTAACAAAATTTTACTTCAAGGGTGTTACCTCCAAACCCCTGCTAAGGTGGGCTCCAAAATAGGCTACTCCCTTGGACCCCCATTGTGACCCTATTGGGGGGCATTACCCCCCACATCCCTCTTGTTAGGAACTAGGCATTAAAATAAGATCAAGCTCCACCATCCAACATAGGGATGAAGAGGGAGTGAATAGGGATGAACAATCAATTAAGTATAATGAGGGATGAAGAAAGAGTGATTAGGGATGATAAAGGATGGGGAGGGAGTGATTAGGGATGATGAGGGATAGTGAGGGTCAATGGAGGAGTGATTATAGATGATAAGGGAGTGATTAGAGATGACTGGGGATAATGAGGAATGATGAGAGAGTGATTAGGGGTAATGAAGAATGAGTAGGAAGTGATCAAGGATAAGGGAGGGATGATGATCAAGTGAAATTCATATGTAAAGTGGTTTTTTGATGTGTGTAGGTCATTAATGTGACCTATGTTACCCTAATAACACCAAGTTTTGCATCAATTTCAAAGTGAGTGGTTTTAAAACTTTAATTTTGATAAACTTAAGACTCCTAGAAATGCTAAGAATTAATTTGGAAGGCACAAAAATCTAAAAAATGACTATGTTTACCAAAAATGGATATCAATTACAAAATTTGTCCTGAAATCCCTTAGTTTAATACTTAAACTCTGAAAATGCTTAAGTACTGACCTAATTGAATTTTAAAAAACTATTTTCCACATCGTAAGGTGTGAAATTATGAGACCAACTCTATCAGATATTGAGTGACCTAATTTCTTATAATTACTAAAATAAATTTAAAGTATAAGAAAATAAATGTAATAATATAAATGTAAACTTATATTTAACACATATGCATTCTTTAAAGCATAGACATTATTTGAATTTGAATTGAAAATTTAGCCTTTAGGCTCAAAAATGGCTTGGATTTTTGAGCCAAAGGTTTCTGATTGTACATCTACAGTCGAGACCAAGAGTTTTGAGAAAAACTAATAAATTTCAACTTCAATTGCTAAATATGCTATCAATTTCAACATCAAAATTCAAAAAATTATTACTGTCACTATGAGCACATTGTCCTCTTTCTAAATATATGATTTTTATAATTTTTGGGCTATTTTAAGGGTTCAAACTATATTTATTTCTAACTACACCATTTTTAGGCCACTACATGTCGCACCTATACATGCCTATTCATGTTTATCTAATTTATTTTTCATTGATCCATTTGCAAAAAGGTAACAAACTAGGCCTAATTATACACACATTAAAAAAAATCAATTTTCATTTCTTTTGAGGTAGTTAGGGTGGGCCACATGATCAGCTATTCCTTTTTTTTTAGTTTTCAGGATCTACTTAATTGCTAAATTAATAAAGACAAATATTCATTGAAAAAATGTAAAAAAAAGTTTGTAAGATACTAGAAGATCTTATCTAAATATTCACCAAAAGGTTTCAAACAATATTTAACGATGTTCAAAAAATGGTGGGCCACACAACCATCTATCTATTATATTTTTAAAAAAAAATAGGTCCTCTTCAAATTTTAGATTTTTAATCTACTTATACTTAACCATATTTCAAAAAAAATAGTTTTTTGGAAACTAGACTTTAAATTCTACAATTCATATTTTTATACCATCTTCAAATTTTGAGTGTAGCCATCTCAAATTATTTACCAAAGTTCAAATTTTCAAAATTTTAGAAAAAATATGTCCATGGATAGGCCCTTTTTTTCCCCCAACTTTGTGCACTTACCCCTAATATTTGTCTAATATTTACCTAATAATAATGTAAAATAACTAATCACATTATGACATGTAAGATTCACAACTATTAGAAACCCAATGTTCAACACATATACATCCATGTACAACTATTGGATTGACATTTTTTTTAATACATTTCAAATTTAATATTTTAAATCAATTCAAAATGTGACGTTCCTTGCAATTCACAACAAGAAACAAAAAATATATATTAAATACATATTGAGCTAACTATACGATAAATTTCAAGTTATGATGTAGCGCTACTTAGGTGCCATATGGATTCCAAGTTAGGATGCTCAACTTCTAGTACCTTTCTCCTATCATTTAAAACATACATTAAAAAATATGGACTAAAAAATAATTTATGTACCACTAAATAACAAATAATCCTTCCATCTAAATGTTGTATGGTAGACAATACTAGATTTGTCCTTTTTTTGGATGGTTATTTCAGGGTTGGTCATTTATTTGTGATTTGAAAATAGCACATAAGACACACTTAAACCTTGATGCCCAACATTTGACTATGAAGTTTTTCCATTAAATGTAAAAAAATCTTAAATTCCATAATTTATAGGCATTTATTTACACATATTTTTATTTTCAATATCGTATTTGATATTTATAAATATTGCATAAGATACGCTAAAAAACTAATGATCAACTACACAAATTTTTCATAAAATAGAAAAATTTAAAGTTATAAATTATAGATTATTTATAAGTCATTTATAATGTTTTTCTTATTTTGTGATTAATGTGATCTAAATAAGATAAAATTATAAATATTAGGATTGTGTAAAATAGGGTAAAAATCATACAAATATGAATGTAAAAGTGTATATTGATATTGCACTTACTATACTTGGAATTGACAAAGTTATGTAGGAGAGATGCACTTAGCTGATTTCTAATGTTTATCGCTTACTGTATTTGTCTTATTTAATTAAAATGCTCTATATCTACTTTGTGGCCACTTATATTAGGAAATAGGAGTTCAAAACATGTGTAGACATTCTGGTAAAGCTCAAACCTCTATGATAGTCAATACTACCTAAGATCTAAAAGAATATTACTAAAGATTGAAATATAAATAACATTGAATACCTTGAAGATTGTATAAATTAACAAAGTTACCTCAATAGTGAATCAACCACATGAAGAGAAACAAGATTTGACTAGAGAAGAAATCGTCAAATAGAGAAATAGGCCACAATCTACTAAGAAGTATTATAATCAATGAACTCCAAGTAAGTATAAATAAAAATTAAAAATAGAGCATCACAAGGATGCAAGAGTAAAAGCAAGATCAAGATTGAATAACTACCAAAAGTTAAGAAGAGAGGAGGAGAATAACTCAATAAATAGAACTAGGAGGAATAAAGAGTTACATGTGTAAGTTTGAGCATGTGTGTCAATTGTCCATAATTCTCTTACAAGTAGGAAGGATGTGCGTGACATGTGGAGGGAGAGGGGTTACATGCAAGTAACTCTTAAAATTTTAAGGAAGATAAAGAGGTAAGTGACACTTCATAGAAATTGGATTTATATAAATTAATAATTCACATAAATACAAATTCTCCACATATGTATAAAAATTAGGATAAAATATTATCCAAAATAAAAGGTAATCTAATACACTCTTAAAGACAAAAAATGACCCAAAATAAGATTAATTCTTCAACACTCTCCTTAAACATAATTTGGGGTTACAAAAATCAAGAAAACCTTTTATAAACAAATAAGGAAGTTAAAATTATGATGATCTCTCTCTTAATATAAACTTCCTTCAAGAGGAATTATAAATGTTTAGAGAAAACAAGAAAATAAGAGAAGGTGCTGCAAAAACTCACAAGGATGAAAGTGTGATCATGAAAAAATTTCAATTTTTTTTTTGGACTATCAGAATGAGATCCAGGAATGTTGATCCAAATGAATGCACTGATTCAAGATGCAATTTAAGACATGTATTATTCAATACAATACAAAGCAAACACACACAGCTACAAGAAGGAAATCAAAGAGAAATAATTGCACCAAGACATAAATGCTCCAATAATCCACATAATATACTACATTATAAATATAAAGAGAGAGAGGTGCATATATAGATTAGAGAGGGAAGATACCACACATTCCAATGAATGTGGGACTAATCTTCTCAAGTAATCCAAATGACCTCTAGAGCCCTAAGCAATCTAATACAACTATGTAGGTAAAACCCAGTGAAAAATAGGCCTACACCAACACCCCCCCATAAGCAAAACTTAGGTGGGTGATGATATAAAAAATGGATCTCGACAACAAGCCCTGATGAGGTAAACATGTACAATGCAATCCCTCATACACAGAAAAGAGAAAACCTAGTAGAAAAAACTCCCCCCAAAAGAGAGAAATGAAGAAGTGAAAAGGCTAGAAGGCCTCCCTGAAGATGATGAAGCTATCAAAGTGGACCACACCTCAAGAAGAGATCATAAATGAATGAACTTACTCTTAGTGAAGGGTTTGGTGAAGATATCAACAACCTACTTTAAAGATTGACAAAATACTAATTTGATGACCTACTCATAAATTAGCTCTCAAATGAAGTGCATGTAAATCTTGATGTGTTTGGTCCTATGATAAAAGACTAGATTCTTGATAATCTAAATGGTGCTCTGGTTATCACAAAATATGATTGCAAGCCCCCTGATCTAGATACCATGCTTAAAAAGAATCCCCTAAATCTGAATAGCCTCAGTAGCTACATTAGTAGCTCCTATGTACTCTACCTCTATGGAAGATAGAGCAATAGCATTCTGCTTCTTGCTCAACCAACTGATGAGGCTAAAACCCAATGAAACACTGTAACTTGAAGTGGACTTATGAATCTCAGTGTTACCAACCTAATTTGAGTCTATGTAGTTGACCAAGTCAAAATATGAATGAACCTTGTAGTGTATCCCATACTTTTGTGAATCTTGAATGTAGTGTCAGATTCTCTTAGTTGTTTTTCAGTGCAACTCATGGGGTTCCTGCATGAATCTTGAAAGAATGCCAACAACATAAGAGATGTTGGGTCTGGACTTATGCTTCCCAAACTAAACCATAGTGAATGTTATAAAAATATTAATTTTCATATATTCCAGATAAACTTAACTAGAAATATGGTAATAATTTAGATCTATAACCTATATATTACATTTGAGAGAATTTAAAAGTAGAAAATATTGAGTAATTTAGCTTTATTTATAATTTTTGATCTTTGGAGTTAGACTATTAATAAGTCCAAATTATTTAAAATGGTCCCTTTTGTGTTAATACTTATGTTACTTGAATATAAATTTAGAAGATCATCCAATTCATTCAGTAATAAAATTGACTATCACAAATGGTATTGACAACACAAGTCCTATAAAAGAGTAAATTTTTATTGTAATGGATTAAACAATATATGATTGGAATCAAAGATATCTTTAGATTATATACTTACGACAGTTTATGAGGGAGCGATTAGGGATGGTAAGGGATGGTGAAGGTCAATGATGGAGTGATGAAGGATGGTGAGGGATGGTGAGGGTCAATGAGGTAATGATTAGTGATGATGAGGGATGAAGAAATATTGATTAAGGATTATGAAGGATGAAAAGTGAGTGAATAGAGATGATGAGGGATGGTGATAATCAATGAATGAGTGAATAGAGATGATAAGCCTGCGTGATTAGAGATGATGGGAGATAATTAAGGTTAATGAAGGAGTGATTGCGGATGAGGAGGATGTTAGGAATCCAAAACACAAATCAATATTAATGAATTAAATATGGAAAAAAAATACAAAAAATAAAACACAATAGAGACATGGATTTAATGTGGTTCACCCAATATGGGATATGTCCACATAGAAATAGTCAGTCTTTATTATTTAATCCTATAAATGAAAGTAAAAACTTGTAATACAACCACTGTAATATCCTCTTCACTCACATACAATGTACTGCAATAATTATAATGCCCTCATATAAAAAGGAGGGTTACATATAGGGAAAAAATGCACAAACATAATTACTTCCGTTAGATCTATAACCTAATAGTGAACAGTCTAGATTTACTATGAAATTACAATATTTTATAGTGAATTAAAAAAAAATTGCTTCTAGGGTACTACCCCCAAACCCCCGCTAAGGGGGGATCCAAAATAGGCTACCCCCCTGGACCTCCATGGTGACCCTAGTGGGGGGCCTTTCCCCCCACACCCCCTATCGAGAACTAGGCATTAAAATAATATTAGACTCCACCATCTAACACAGGGATGAGGAGAGAGTGAATAGGGATAAGGAAGTGATTAGGTATGATGAGGGATGAAGAAAGAGTGATTAGGGATGATAAAGGATAGGGAGGGAGTGATTAGGGATGATGAGGGATAGTGAGGGTTAATGGAAGAGTGATTATGGATGATAAGGGAGTGATTATTGATGACTAGGGATAATGAGGGTTAATGAGGGAGTTATTAGGGACAATGAGGAATGATGAGAGAGTGATTAAGGGTAATGAGGAATGAGTAGGTAATGATCAAGGATGAGGGAGGGATGATGATTAAGTAAAATTAACATGTAAAGTGGTTGTTCGATGTGTGCAAGTCATGAATGTGACCTATGCTACCTTAATAACACAATGTTTTGCATCAATTTCAAAGTGAGAGGTTTCAAAACTTCAATTTTGACAAACCTAAGACTCCTATAAATGATAGGAATCAATTTGGAAGGTACAAAAACCTTAAAAATGACTATATGTTTACCCAAAATAGATATCAATTACAAAACTTATGTCTTGAAATATCTAGGTTTAATACTTAGACCTTAAAAATACCTAAGTACTGCCCTGATTGGATTTTGAAAAACTATTTTCTACATCGTAAGGCATGAAATTGTGAGACCAACTCTATCATATGTTGAGTGACCCTAATTTCTTATATTTACTAAAATAAATTTAAAGTATAAAAAAATAAATGTAACAATATAAATGTAAACTTATAATTAATGGGTACGTGTTCTATAATGCCTACACATTATTTGAATTTGAATTGATAATCAAGCCTTTAGGCTCATAAATGGCTTGGATTTTTGAGTCAAAGGCTTATGACTATGCATCTATAGTTGAGACTGAGAGTTTTGAGAAAAAATAATAAATTTCAACTTTAATTACTAAATACGCTATGGATTTCAACATCAAAATTAAAAAAATCATTACCATCATGATGAGCATGTTATCCTCTTTCTAAATATATTATTTTTATAAATTTTGGGCTATTTTAAGGGTTCAAACTATATTTATTTCTAACTACACCTTTTTTAGGCTACTACATGTCGAATCTATACATGCCTATTCATGTTTATTTAATTTGTTTTTTACTAATCCAATTGCAAAAAAAATTATATGGTAACAAACTAGGCCTAATTATACACACATTAAAAAAAATCAATTTTCAATTTTTTTTAGGTAGTTAGGGTGGGCCACACGGTCGGCTATTAATTTTTTTTAGTTTTTAGGATCTATTTAATTGTAAAATTAACAAAAAATATTCATTGAAAAAATAAAAAATCATAACATACTAGAAGATCTTATCTAAATATTCACTAAAGGGTTTCAAATAATATTTAATGATGCTCAAAAAATGGTGGGCCACACGGCCATCTATCTACTATGTTTTCTTTGAAAAAATAGGAGGTCTTCTTCAAATTTCAGATGTTTGACTTACTTATACTTAACCATTTTTCAAAAAAAAATAGTTTTTTGGAAACTAGACTCTAAATTCTACAATTCATATTTTTATACTATCTTCAAATTTTGAGCGTAGCCATCTCAAATTATCTATAGAAGTTCAAATTTTTTAAAAAAACATGTCCACAGGTAGGCCCTTTTTTGTCCCCCAACTTTGTGTACTTAACCCTAATATTTGTTTAATATTTACCTAATAATAATGTAAAATAACCAATCACATTATGACATGTAAGATTCACAACTATTAGAGACCCAATGTTCAACACATATACATCCATGTACAAGTATTGGATCAACATTTTTTTTAATGCATTTCAAATTTAATATTTTAAATAAATTCAAAATGTGACTTTCCCTCCAATTCACAACAAGAAACAAAAAATATATATTAAATACATATTGAGCTAACTATACGATAAATTTCAAGTTATGATGTAGTGCTACTTAGGTGCTATATGGATACCAAGTTAGGATGCTCAGCTTCTAGTACCTTTCTCTTATCATTTAAAACATACATTAAAAAATATGGACTAAAAAATAATTTATGTACCACTAAATAATAATTAATCCTTCCATCTAAATGTTTTATGGTAGATGAAACTAGATTTGTCCTTTTGTCGGATAGTTATTTCATGGTTGGTCATTTATTTGTGATTTGAAAATAGCACATAAGACACACTTAAACCCCGATGCCCAACATTTGACTATGAAGTTTTTCCATAAAATGTAAAAAAATCTCAAATTGCACAATTTATAGGCACTTATCTACACATATTTTTATTTTCAATATCGTATTTATGATTTATAAATATTGCATAAGATACGCTAAAACGAACGATCAACTATGTAAATTTTTCATAAAATAGAAAATTTTGAACTTATAAATTATAGATTATTTATAGTGTTTTTATTATTTTATGATTAATGTGATCTAAATAAGATAAACTTATAAATATTGGGATTGTGTAAAATAGGGAAAAAATCATACAAATATGAATGTAAAAGTGTATATTGATATTGTACATACTGTTTAGAGAAAACAAATAAGAGAATAGAAGGTTCCGTAAAAGGTCATACGGATGAAAGTGTGATCATGAAAAATATTCAAAAAAAAAAAAAATTGGACTATCAAAATGTGCTCCAGGAATGTTGATCAAATGAATGCACTAATTCAAGATGCAACGTAAGACACGTATTATTCAAGACAATACAAAGCAAACACATACAACTGCAAGAATAAAATTAAAGAGAAATAATTACACCAAGACATGAATGCTCCAATAATTCATACATATATTGCATTAGAAATATAAAGGGAGAGAGGTGCATAGATAGATTACAGAGGGAAATATATCACATATTCTAGTGAATGTGGAACTAATCTTCCCAAGTAACCCAAATAACCTCTAGAGCCCTAAACAAGCTAATACAACTGTGTAGGCAAAACCCAATGAGAAAAAGGCATACACCCATAACCCCCATAAGCATAGATTAGGTGGGTGATGATAAAAAAATGGGGTCCCAAAAACAAGCCCTAATAAGGTACCTATGTACAATGCAATCCCTCATACATAGAGAAGAGAAAACCCAGTACCAAAAGAGAGAAATGAGGAAGTGAAGAGGTTAGAAAGACTCCCTGAAGATGATGAAGCTACCAAAGTGGACCACACCCTAAGAAGATCTCATAGATGAATAACTTAATCTCAGTGAAGGGTTTAGTGAAGATATAAACAACCTACTCTAAAGACTAGTAAAATACTAATTCAATGGCATGCTCATGAATCAGCTCCTAAATGAAGTGCATGTGAATATTGATGTGTTTAGTCCTATGATAAGGGACCATATTCTTGTTAATCTGAATGGTGCTTTCGTTATCACAAAATATGACTATAGGTCACTTGATCTGGATACCAAGCTTAGAAAGAATCCCCTAAAGCTAAATAGCCTCAGTGGCTACATTAGCACCTCCCTGTACTCTACCTCTGTGGATGATAGGGCAATAGCATTCTACTTCTTGATTGACCAACTTATTGTTCCCAAAATTTGTCACTCATTTTTGGGACAACATATGAACTATTTTGGTCCTGTAGGCCAAAATTATCTCTTCCCTTCTCATAAAATTGTTCTGAGCATTCAAATTTTTCATTATTCAAGCTTTTTCAGTTAAAAGACTAGCAGGTTCAATGGCTTCAACAGGTGAATTCTCACAAAGGAACAAGTTCCCAGCACCTAGACAATTTCAAGATTGGTTCAGGTTCAACCAAAAATGTTCATCAACAAGCTTCAAAAGAAGGATTGAACCATTGAACCATTGAAACCCGCTTCCAAAAAAGTTCAACGGTTCAACGGGTTCAAAGGTTTAATGTTGTCAGCAAGCTTAAAGAGTTAAGCACTTTGTCAAAGGTTCAAAGTTCAATCGCGTCAGTAACATCAATTATTTCAAAATACTTAGCAAAAAACAAAGGAATGAACCATTGAACTGTTGAACCTTGAACTAAAATGGTTCAATGGGTTCAATGGGTTCGAAGAGATCAAAAGACTTAGAAGAAAAGAAGGCTTCAAATGTAAGATTGAACCGTTGAATTGTTGAACCAAAGTTGGTTCAATTGGTCGGTTCAAAGGACTACCCCAAAGCCAAAAGAACAAGTGCCCTTGTGGAGGGCAATGAACTAAAGGCAAGTGCCCTTGCGGAGGGCAGGGAACATTGGTTCAAAGATCAAAGAGAGGCTGAAAGGGTAAGGTTTCCTTCATATTTTTGTTCGAAGAAATTACCAAGTAAAGGAACCAAAAGAATTCCTTCGGAAATATTTTCCTAGGAAAAGTGAACAAGACAAGGCGAATTCCTTCAAAAAAAAGTCCAAAGGAATTCCTTCAGACTTTTATCCGAAGGAATTCACCTGAAATAAAAAGGCCCGAAGGAAGAAGACAAAGCCAAGGAAATATTTCCTTCAGACATTTTGTCTGAAGGAATTGCAGCCTGAAGACCGTCCGAAGGACCCCGAAGGGCATGTACCCTTGCGGGGGGCTCTTGGCACCAAGAAAATGGACCTTTCTCAGAGACCTGAAGGGACACATTCCCTTTGAGGTGTTCCAAAGATAAAAGGCTAAAGGATTTTCAAGGCTTCAAAGAGACTTGAAGAATGAACCAATGAACCGATTGAACCTTGAACCAAAAGAGTTCAAATTTCAATGGTTCACAGGTTCAACGGTTCAAATGAAGCTCCAGACAAAGGAAAGAAGCAACAAACAGATGAGTCCAGAGACTAGTTCAAAGGGATGGTTCAACCAAAGCAAAGGAGCGATGAAACAAAGGAACCAATAAAGACCGCCTGAACTAATGAATTATTGAACCAATGAACTAGCAGGTTCAAAGGTTCATGGTTCAATATGGTTCAAACAACCAGCAACCATTGACATCCCTGCAAACATCAAATTTAAGGTAATGGAATATCTGTTAATTTTTGAATATGGCACAGAACTTGAAAAATAAACCAAGCAACTAGCTGAAGAGAGAGCCCGAGAGCTCAAATTGCTACATGGAAGAAAGAACAATACAAAAAGATCAAAAATATCTACAAGGGAGTTATTTCTAGTAGGTGAAACAGTCCACCAAGTAGACTTCTGAGCACACCAAATCAAGGACGTAGCCTATTTTTCTTCCATGAAGTAAAGGCAAAAGTGGACAGCTGCACAACTAAGGAGGAAAGGACCAGGCAACCTATACTTTGGAGGAGACATATAAGATGAAATGGCACGCCAAAGTTAAGGCGGATGCACTATTCCAAACATGACCCTTGACAGAATTAAAAATGCATTCAAGGCATTGAATGCAGCATGGGTCGTTCCATGGAATAAAGTGCCAAGCCTTTCTTGGCTGCCATATAGTGTAAAATCTTGTTGGATGCAAAGGAGATCTTTTTCAATATAGAAGCGAAACTCTGCCAAAATTTAGAGGCGATTACAAAGACTTTGAGCTTAGATTGTTCATCATATTTCTTTGTTTGAATGAGAAAGCAAGTTATTTTCAGACTTTGTGCTATTATAGCTTGTGTCATTTTAGGAGATTATTCTTATGTCTATTTCTTGAATGCATTCTTATCCATTTTATTGAAATAAGCAGAACTAGTGGCAGTGATTAGGAAGGTGTCCTGAAGCCAATTGTGGAGAGACTTTGTGCTATCTATAATTGCCTTTAGTGTGTTTGTCTATTTTCTATTTCTATGTAAAGGACTTTGGGATGACTTTGTGCCTTCATCGTCCTTCATATTTCACTCTTGGGTAGTCGAGGTGGAAACTTTGTGCTACATCTCAGTCTGTTGGTTACTACGTCCCCTTTGTTACCAGTTACTTGTCACTACCATAAAGAACTACTGTGCCCTACTGTAAGAACACTTCTAAAAGAAGAGAAGTGCCTTTAGTATTATCACTAGGATTTCTCCTTTGTTTGTGAACATCATCTCTAAAAAAAAGAGATAGATGGTGTAGTCCTACCCTTGAGTGTTATTTTATGCTTATATATATAGTATATAGCTCCTCATATTTATAGGGAACCTCCCCTTGATGAGAGGAGAGACTTATCCACCTCTGATGTGGTAAACCTGCACATTGGGCTAACCAATCTCCCTATGTTGTGGTTGAAGAGACCTATTTTGCTCATCAGTTAGCTGGTGACAAAATATTCACCCAGTAATTTTTTAGCAACTCTGCTAGGGACATTACGTGCAGTTTGAAGCCTCAAGTTTCAAGTTGAAGCAATCCTATCCTTATCCATTTCTATTATATCCATTTCCATTATATAATTTGGTCTACAAACCAGAGTTGCTGGGGAAGAGTGTGCAGTTTGAAGCCTCAAGCTTCAAGCTGAAGTAGAACCGATTCTTTTCCATTTTTATTCTACAATCTGACAACTCCACACTATACTAAAAGCCAGAAAGCCCAAGGTATTTTTGACCCTATTTTTGAGTTGGTGCAATAGGGTAATTTTAATTTGTTCCCTCCCCAACTTCAAGTTCAACGATACAGGAGTGTTCCTCCTACCCATACCAGGTCACCAACACAAGGCAGAGCTTCTTTTTCTACTATTAGCAGAGCTTTGCCTATACATACTCCACCCAGATTTGTTATCCCCCTTTTCCATAATCAAATCATGGCGGCTTAAGGCCCCTAGGGTAACTCTTTTGGTCCACTCAATATTACTCCACCTCTACATGAGCTACCACGCAGTTCAAGGAAGAATTTCTCTAAATTCTTTGGTGATGGGAGAGTTCATCCTGATGAACATATTACAGCCTTCAGCATAGCCTGTGGTGTGATAAGCGTGGAGTATGAGGACATAGTAGTTAGGCTATTTATGGAAACACTACAAGGCACTACTGCAGACTGGTTCTACCATCTACAGGCTTAGTCAGTGACTGACTGGGACACTTTTAAAGCTAAATTTGAAGCCAAGTTCAAGCCTACAGAAGATGCGCATGCCTTGCTGGCCCAGCTCACATAGATGAAGAAGGAACCTCATGAACCTATGAGGGACTTCGTAGCCAAGTTTGATAAGCTGAGAAATAGGATTCCTATAATTGCTTAGCCAATAACTAAGAACCTTAAATGCTTCTTCATCAACTCACATTGATCTGAAGTGAGTTTTCTGCTAAGACGGGCAGGCCACATAGACCTTGCTGCTGCTTAGGATTTAGATACTGAGGTAGAAGATGACCTTATCTTAGCAGGAAAGATAAGGAAAGATCCTGACAAAGGTAAATTCCCTTCATCTTCTAAATACTCACCTATAGTCACCACTGATCCAATGGTGCAGAAGCTGGAAAATGAGTTACTGGCTCTTAGAAAGCAAATGACACAAGGGATGTCATCTACTCCATATAGAGATGTACCAAAGAGGACATTCCCCAATCAGTCATACCAAGGCCATGCTTCCAAGAATCAAGGGCAATTAAATCATCTTCCTCCCCCTCAGGGGAAATTGGCCATTGAAGCTCCTCTAACCAATTCAGCAGTCAAATATCTTGAAGTAGCATCAGATTTCTCCTTCCAGCTTGAGTTGAATCCAGAAGATGACGCTAATATCTTCACAGAGGAAGAAGAATAATTAGTTGGCAACTCCAACATTGGTTTCCCAAATTACCAGGATGAACCCAAAAGTGAAGGTGGAGCAGTTGAGGGAACTTACACTGTATTCATCCTGTCTAAGAACCAGTCAGCCCAACAAGCTGATAAGAAAAGAATAGAGGAGCAACCTCAACCAGCAATTTCAATTTCCAAGCGGGGAACCACTCTACCTTTCTAGTCAAAGAACCCAGTGATTGCAAGAAAGGTAAGTACATCAAACATCCCTACACCTTCTACTTCAAATTCACATACCAGTCCTCCCCCTCCCAAAAACCAAAAAGATGAACTCCCATCCTCTGTTCCTAGTTCATTTCAAACATTTGATATAATTGACCATATAAAGAAAACCAAAATTCAAATGTCTAAATTTGAATTCTTGCAATCTAACCCTGAGTAGTAGGACAAGTTGGTTTAATGTGTAAAGAACTAAACCATCCCTGCAAGACAAGATGCTAAGAAGATAACTCATGATCCCCCAAGGAACATGTCCATCCCAAACAATCTTGTCATTACTTCTCATGTTTCCCCTGGGAGGACTGAACCATTTTATGTCTCCCTACTGAAATGGACACTAACTGAACAATTGCATCATTGATTCTGGAGCTTCAGATAATGTCATGCCTGCCAAAGTGGTGGAATCCCTTAGTCTCACACTGACCAAGACATTTGGGAGATGTTTCTCTATAGAGAACAAACAAGTGCCACTGTTGGGACAAATTAAGGATGCCTAATTTGCATTTACAGCATTCCCAGACAAGACAATTAAGATGATTGTCTTGGTGGCTGACGTCCCAGCATCATACGGCATCCTTCTTGGGTGAAATTTCTACAAGGATGTTGGTGGTGAACTCAGCATGGACTTATCTAAGGTGAGGATCCTAGTCAAAGGTGTTATGCAAAGATTGCTCCCTGAGAAGGAAGTAAAATACGTGGTTACTCAAACATCAACCCCTGAAGCTCAAATTTTGTTTGAGTCTTCAGGCATGGGTAATTACTTCTTGTCCACAGAGGAAGTTCATGAGGCATCTGATGAAGCTCCTGAATGTAACAGCCTAGAAATTATTTTAGATGGAACAACAAAATGATGGTAGAACGCAATGTAAGTGCAGAGGAATCCTCTCCTCCAAATGAAGAAGACTCTAAGGATAAATTAGTGTCTGATGAGGTATGTATTCTAGAATTTGATGGAAGTTGCTCCTCTACCAGTTCAGGAGCTGGGATTGTGTTGATATCTCCTCAAGGAGATATTTTTCCTTCTTCATACAAGTTGCAATTCAGCAACACCAACAACACAACTGAATACAAATCTCTATTACTTGGATTGAAGGCTGCTCAAGACAAAGACATCAAACTCCTTCATGCTAAAGGAGACACTGAACTAGTGGTTTGTTAGGTAAGGAACCTATATCAAACCAAAAATGAGATATTGCATCACTACCACAATCTAGTCTGGGATCAAATTGAAAGCTTTGATGCTTTCAGCATCTCTGCCATACCCAAGGAATTCAATGACCGAGCTGATGCACTGGTTGTTTCAGCAACTCTCTTGGTTCCTCACCTTGACTTTAATGGAGATAGGTACACTATTGAACTGGTCTTTCGACCAAGTGTGCCTAACAATGCCAATCATTGGCAAGTGTTCAATGGTGATCACCAAATCATTGCCTTCTTGAAATAAAAAGATAGCTTTGAACAACTACACTTCGAAGGCAGTGAACCTCAGAAGCTTGAACCAGCCCCTGAATCAAGTGCAGACGTAGGTGAGGAATTCCTGTAACTTAAAGGAAATAAAATCCCAAAAGGCATGGTTTCTCTTGAGAAGTTGTTTGACAGCATGATAGATTCATCAAACAACAACAAATAGATTCAAGCTCCTCCCAGGAGTTTGATCAAATAAATCTGGGTACCAAAAAAAATTCCAAGATGGTGAAAATTGGGAAGTGTTTCACTCCAGAAGAGAAGTTCAAATTCATTGCTCTTCTTCACCAGTACATAAATGTTTTGGCATACTCATATGATGATCTGAAGTTACTCAGGCCTGAAAAAAATTGCCATGAGATTCCTCTCAAGAGTGATTCGGTGCCCTACAAGCAAAAATCTAGGTAGTACAATCTGAAGATATCAGGTACTATTCTGTTTGAAATACAAAAAATACTAAATGCTAGGATAATTTTTCCAATCCATCATTCCACGTGGATTGCCAACATAGTACCTGTGAGGAAGAAGAATAGAAAAATTCACCTTTGTGTGGATTTCAAGAATTTGAATCAATCATCCTTAAAGGATAACTATCCTCTACCCATCATGGATCAAGTTCTTCAGATGGTGACTAGTTCAGAAATGTTATCAATGCTAGACGACTTCTCAGGATATAATCAAGTTGAAGTTGGTGAAGCAGACCAGCATAAGACTACCTGTTGACCATTGTTTGCCCAACAGGCCAAAAATCGATCCCCTTCTTCCCCTACTGTTCTAGGCCAATTCATTTTTTGATTTTGCACAAGTCTAGGAATAAATCTATGAACTCTGTAGGTCTAAATCTACGAACTCTGTAGGTGGAATTTATATGGACTCTGCAGGTTTTTACAGACTCTATAGGTCTATTTCTATGGACTCTGTAGGTCTTGGGTTTCTACTGATTCTACAAAGAAGTTTTTCTATGGACTCTGTAGGTTAGTCTTTTGGCGCATGAAGGATCAGTTCAGAAAGTGTTGGGTTTTGCAAGGCTTCTTTGGGATTTTGTCTGAATAAAATCACAAGGTTGGCATCTTTGAACCATTGAACCAGTTCAATGCCTTAGTTCAATGCCTTGGTTCAATCAGCCTTGGTTCAATCGGCAGGTTCATCGCTTGGTTCAATCAGCCTTGGTTCATCACGTGGTTCAAACGCTTGGTTCAACCAATAGGTTCAATGCTTGGTTCAAAATATTGGTTCAATGCTCGGTTCAAAATATTGGTTCAATGCTCAGTTTAAAGGCTCGGCGCGTAGTTTTGAATCGTTGAACCATTTTTGGTTCAACGGGTTGGTTCAACGGCCTGGTTCAAGAGGGCGTCCCAAAGTTGAAGGGCAGGTGCCCTTGCAGAGGGCAGTGTTGGGTTCAAAAGCCCTTGTAGAGGGCAGGGAGCACTTTAAAGAGGCCACAAGGAAGTGGTTTGGACCTTTCAAAATTTTGTTAAGGCAAAGTCTCGAATTCCTTCAAACTTTTTATTTGAAGGAATTCGGGGGAGACCACGCCAAAAAACATGGTGAGAATTCCCAAAAGGAGAGAAAGTGGCCAAAAGGCAATTCTTGCAGACTTTTTTTAGTGAGAAAATGTCTGCGAATAAAAATTCCACACAAAAATGTCTACGAGAAAGTCCGCAGAAAATAATCCGCAGGGAAAAGTTAGAAGGTTTTCAAAGACAAAGGAGCCGAAGGACCCCGAAGGGCAAGTGCCCTTGCGAGGGACTCTCGGCCAAAATGAAGGGCATTTCCCAAAGGCCAAAGGGTCACCTTCCCTTCGGGAAGGTGCTAAGAAGGAAGTCCATAGAGAAGGCCAAGGCAGGAAGTCGAAGGAAAGTCCAAGGGTGACAGACCTGAGGACGTCAAATTTAAAGTTGTGAAATAGCCATTGTTTTTTTTAAATGCTTGCACGCCAACCAAGGAAAGAGCCCAAGGAATGTAGCGACCCGCCAAAAGATCACCTCTGAGGGTTGAAGGAGCAAAAAGAGATAAAACCAGGATGAGACAAGGTGCAGAAAGAAGACAAAGTAGTTCAAGTGGCAAAGAGGAGGCGAGTTATTGCCAGATGAGCGGCACGGCCTATTTTATCTAGTTGGCATTTATGAGGGGACAAACAATAGTTTGTTTATAGAAAAGAGGCATGGCCATGTTTTTACATTAATATGGAATGCCAAATTCAAAGCAAGGGCCGATAATCAGACAGTTTCCTCTTCCTAAGGTTCAGAACGCACATGGGCCACTTGAAAAAGAGAGTGCCAAAATCTTTCCCAAGAAGCGCCAATTTCTCTTCCTCTTTTTATATATTGTAAAATTTCTATTTTGAGAGATCCACTCTCTAAGTCTTAAGGCAAAACTCTACCCAAAAATCTCTCAGGTTTGTAAGGCAGAGCTGCCAAAATTTTACCTTGAATCGAAACATAGCATTTTTACCTCCATTCTGAGTTTTGCATCTTTAGTATGTGTCTATGCCTTGATTCTGTGTTAAGTCATTTTCTTAATGCTTTTGCAGAATGATTTCAGCATGTCTAGTGCATTTTTTTTTGAGTTTCTTTTTACACGTCTATCAGAAGTGTCCTTAGAGGAGTATAGGTGAAGTGGATAGGCTATTGTAGTGTGTCTCAGAATGCCTCTAATAGTTATTTCCTCCCTGTATCTCCATGGACCCCTGACCCACTGATGCAGAAGGTTTTTTCATGTCAGATGAAGTGTATGGGAGCTAGTTCTCGGTGGAAAGTGTATGTTCAGGCGCAGTAGATCAACCTTTTTGGGTGTATCACCTTTTCATTTTTAGGCTTAGGTTTTTTTTCAGCATCTCTCTCTCTTTTCATCCCCCCCTTTTCACATTTATTTGTTAGCATTAGGAGAAACCAGGGCCTAATAGATACATCAGAGGGAGCTAGCCCTCATCTAGAGACTCTCCCCTCTAGCTTCACCAGTCCCACAGGTGAGAGGGGAGTTTCCATTGTTGCGTGTGAAAGGCAGGAGCTCGGCCTCCTGTCTCGGGTGCAATCCACTGCGTCAACAGTTTTTGGCACGCCTAGTGGAATCAACTAGGACAAGTTTTTGTCCAAAGAGTTAAAGAATTTTTAGTGTGTTCTTCAACCAACCAGCCTTTGGAGGCTTTTGCATCAACACCAATGGAAACTCTGAGTTGAATCAACTGGTTAAGCAGCCTGGTGCCATCATAAATCACATTTTTTTATATACAATTCCTTTGCACAAAATCATGGGTCTTGTATTCCTTCATATGACTTCGATTAGACTCAAAAAATTTAGAGAATCACCTCAAGTAGCTCTCCTAGTTGCCCTTCAATGATAAGGGAGGTGGCGCTGGAGTTTGAGAAGTGGACGATGGAGATTGATAGACTGGAGGAGTAGTACGAATATCGGCAGGAGCTGATGTATAAAGAGGAGTGTTTGTCTAGGCAAGCTCAGGGCTTGCAATCCATGGAAGAAGAGGTAGAAAAATGAAGAAATCCATTTATTCAAGGTAGTTAGCCTTGTGTGCCCCCTCCTATTCTAAAGAAAGCCCCCTCTTGTGCACTAAATTCTTTCTATCAGATAACACTTGCTCACACTAGCTCATCTGATGCATCTGCTCTCAATCAAGTGCGCCTGGCTTTCCAACATCAAAGGGCATAAGAGCAACCCCCCATGGAGATCAATCTTCTCAATTCTTTATATTGTGAATCTTCCATTGGGGGGAATACCATGAGCCAACACATGCCCCTTCTAGAGACTCTTCTGATACATCAATAGTCTCTTCCTAGCGTTCCTCAACCTCCCCAAGTCTTTCAACATGATGTGCAGATTCCAAGTCAGAGGAAGGAATGCCAGGAACCAACCCAAAGCCTGGAAGAGGATGATGCTGGTGACCTCCAAGAAAGACTCTTTTAGGATAATCTAGGCAAGCAGATTGAGGAATTAGAGGCTAAGATGAGACTACTTGGAGAAGGAGAGATGGAGTTTTCAGACCTTGTAGAGGAGCCGATGCCAAAAGACACCCCTTCCACCAATCCATAGACTAATTTCAATATTGATGAAGTGTTGGTAAAGTGGAGGGACAAAAATCAAGAAATTTTGGCCCAAGGTCTGCCCCCTCCTATTCTAGAGAAAACTCCCTCTTGTGTGCCAAATCCTTTCTATCAAATGGCACTTGCTCTTTCTGACTCATCCGATGCATCAATCGATCCTACCTCTAATCCTATACGCCTAGCTTTCTAGCACACCTCTTTTCAGATAGCTCATCCTGTACATGAGTAGACCCTCCCAAATCTTCCCCAACCTCCTCAAGTTTTTCAACATGATCTCCAAATTCCAAGCTGGAAGAAGGAACATCATGAACTAGCTCAGGACCTTGAAGAGGATAAAGTTGTTGCTTGTTCATAGGAGCAAGATTCCAATCCCAATATCATGATTTGGAAGCAAACAGTGGAATCTTGGAGCCGAAAAGAAGAGGAGGAGAAAGGTTTTGCTCAAAACCTTGAAGAAAATGAGGCTGCTCCTGATCATGATAATGCTGGTGACCTCTAAGAAAGGTGCTTCCAAGAGGATATGGCCAGGAGAATTGCAGAGTTGGAATCTAAAGAGAGTTTCCTCAGCCAGTGTGTGATGGATGGTTCAGACCCAATGACACATTCTATGTCTGAACACACCCCACCAACACATTTCCAAGAGAGATATCAGGCCACACCTGATATTGATGAAGTGTTGACCAAGTGGAAGGAGGAGAATCATTCGATTCTAGCTCAAGGACTGCCTCCTCTTCCACATGTTTTTTCCACTTCATCCCTTCTCAAGGAGGAACCTGTTCTGTAAGAGGTGAGTGAGGACCAAAAGATCCAATCTACAGTTTCCCAAGAGGCTATCATGAGTGATAATGAAGAAGAAATCATCATTGATGTTCCTTGTGAAGACACCATCGGCAATGGAGAAGATGCAAGTCAAGCGTACATGAGGATGTTCCAGCAATATGAGGAGGAACATAAGCATGGTGAGCTCCCTCTTCCTTTGTTTGATGAACTTCCCTATTTCTTCAATGAGGAGGATGACTATGCTGAGGAGCCTGAGTTGGAGGAGGATCAGGAGGATATCTTTAAACATCTATAGATCCTGATCTTTGAGGAGGAAAAGGGGAGGCTGGTATCCCTTGAGGAAAGCCTTGAAGAAGAGTTTTTTTAACAAAGAGGTGATGTTCTGTGGAATGAGCAATCATTTTGTGATTCCATTTCAGACATCACAACAGTCACCCTTCTTCAAGAAGGCCAAGAGGAAGCAGAGGATGAGTCTGACAAAGTCTTCAATGAAGCAGAAGGAAATGGGTCGGACCATGATGCACTGCAAGGGAGCTATACATATCAAAGGGCTTATGGTGATGAGCCAACAACCATTGACTTCTTGGTGATATGCACCAGCATGAAGGACCAACATTCAACAAGCTTCCAGGAACAAGCAGAGTACACATATGTTGGGAGCATGTTCAAATCTGATCCACTCGAATACTAGCCAATCCAGGTGACAGGCAAGAGGAATAGGTCACCAAATCCCCTTTTCATTCAGCCACTTGTCTGGCACCATAAGTCTTCTTGCCAGGAAGGGGACTTAAGAAGTTTTCCCTTTGATCCAGGAGGGAGGCAAACATTCCTGGTTAGCTGTATATAGTAGCTTGCTTTCAGTTTCTTTTCTTGCTTTCCCTAAATGTAGTTTGCACAAGTAGTGTTTTTAGCCTTGTGTGTGTTTCCCTTTGTGTGTGGGGTAGAAGCTTCATGTTTGATTCTTGGATTTTTGGGGCTGTTGCTAACCTTTCTTCAAACCTGCATTCTAACTCCGTGCCTAATGGACTACAAGGCAATTGGTCTTTAAGCATAGCAGGCATGCTTCCCCTGGGAGTCACCAATTTGTTGACCATTTTTTTCCCAATAGGCCAAAAATCAGTCCCCTTCTTCCCCTGTTGTTCTAGGCCAATTCATTTTTTGATTTTGCACAAGTCCAGGAATAAATCTACGGACTCTGCAGGTCTAAATTTATGGACTCTGCAGGTCTAAATCTATGAACTCTGTAGGTGGAATTTCTATGGACTCTGTAGGTTTCTACAGACTCTACAGGTCTATTTCTACGGACTTTGTAGTTCTTGGGTTTCTATTGATTTTACAAAGAAGTTTTTCTATGGACTCTGCAAGTTAGTCTTTTGGCGCATGAAGGATCAGTTCAGAAAGTGATGGGTTTTACAAGGCTTCTTTGGGCTTTTGTCTAAAGAAAATCACAAGGAAGGTTGGCATCTTTGAACCATTGAACTAGTTCAATGCCTTGGTTCAATCGGCCTTGGTTTAATCAGCCTTGGATTAATCAGCAGGTTCATCACTTGGTTCAATTGGCCTTGGTTCATCGCATGGTTCAAACGCTTGGTTCAACCAATAGGTTCAATGCTCGATTCAAAAGATTGGTTCAACACTCAGTTCAAAGGCTTGGCACGCAGTGTTGAACCGTTGAACCATTTTTGGTTCAATGGGTTGGTTCAAGAGGGTGTCCCAAAGCTGAAGGGCAGGTGCCCTTGCAGAGGGTAGTGTTGGGTTCAAAAGCCCTTGCGAAGGTCAGGGAGTGCTTCAAAGAGGCCACAAAGAAGCAGTTTGGACCTTTTAGAATTTTGTTAAGGCAAAGTCCTGAATTCCTTCAGACTTTTTGTTCAAAGGAATTCCCTTGGACAAAAAGTCTGAAGGAATTCTAGGGAGGCCATGCCAAAAAACCCAGTGAGAATTCCCAAAAGGAGAGAAAGTGGCCAAAAGGCAATTCTGTAGACTTTTGTCTGCAGGAAAATGTCTACAGACAAAAAGTCTGCAGAAAAATGTCTGCAAGAAAGTCCACGGAAAAGAATCCGCGGGGAAAAGCCGGAAGGTTTTCAAAGACAAAGGAGCCGAAGGACCCCGAAGGGCAGGTGCCCTTACGGGGGACTCTTGGCCAAAATTAAGGGCATTTCCCAAAGGCTGAAGGGTCACCTTCCCTTCGAGAAGGTGTTAAGAAGGAAGTCCGTAGAGAAGGCCAAGGCAGGTAGCCAAAGGAAAGTCCAAGGGTGATGGGCCCGAAGATGTCAAATTTAAAGCAGTGAAATAGCTATTGTTTTTTTTTAAATGCTTGCGTGCCAACCAAGGAAAGAGCCCAAGGAATGTAGTAACCTACCAGAAGATCACCTATGAGGGCTGAAGGAGTAGAAAGAGACAAAACCAGGATGAGACAAGGTGCAAAAAGAAGACAAAGCAGTTCAAGTGGTAAAGAGGAGGCGAGTTATTGCCAGATGAGCAGTGCAGCCTATTTTCTCCAGTTGGCATTTATGAGGGGACAAATAGCAGTTTGTTTGCAGAAAAGAGGCATGGCCATGTTTTTACATTAATATGGAATGCCAAAGTCAAAGCAGGGGCCGACAATC
Source organism: Torreya grandis (assembly GCA_037957365.1). Taxonomy (NCBI): domain Eukaryota; kingdom Viridiplantae; phylum Streptophyta; class Pinopsida; order Cupressales; family Taxaceae; genus Torreya; species Torreya grandis. The sequence goes on from JARHVA010002680.1 coordinate 880,392, forward strand.
AAATGGATTTCTCTTCCCAAGGTTCAAAACGCACATGGGCCACTTGAAAAAGAGAGCACCAAAATCTTGCCAAGAAGTGTCAATTTCTCTTCCTCTTTCTATATATTGTAAAATTTATCTTTTGAGAGATCCACTCTCTGAGCCTTAAGGCAAAACTCTACCCAAAAATCTCTCAAGTTTGTAAGGCAAAGCTGCCAGAATTTTACCTTGAATCGAAACATAGCATTTTTACCTCCATTTCTGAGTTTTGCATCTTTAGTATGTTTCTATGCCTTGATTCTGTGTTAAGTCATTTTATTAATGCTTTTGCAGAATGATTTTAGCATGTTTGGTGCAATTTTTTTTGAGTTTCCTTTTACAGGTCTGTCAGAAGTGTCCCTAGAGGAGTATAGGTGAAGTGGATAGGCTGCTACAGTGTGTCTCAGAACACCTCTAGTAGTTATTTCCTTCCTGTATCTCCACGGACCCCTGACCCACTGATGCAGAAGGTTTTCTCATGTTAGATAAAGTGTATGGGAGCTGGTTCTCGGTGGAAAGTGTATGTTCAAGCACAGTAGATCAACCTTTTTTGGTGTATCACCTTTTCATTTTTAGGCTTAGGTTCTATTTTTCAGCATCTCTCTCTCTCTTTTCATCCCCCCCTTTTTTCACATTTATTTGTTAGCATTAGGAGAAACTAGGGCCTAATAGATACATCAGAGGGAACTAGCCCTCATCTAGAGACTCTCCCCTCTAGCTTCGCTGGTCCCACAGGTGAGAGGGGAGTTTCCATTGTTGCATGTGGAAGGCAAGAGCTTAGCCTCCTGCCCCGGGTGCAATCCACTACATAAACACTACCTTCACCACACCTTGGTGCACCTTTGCATACCAGAGAATGCCATTTGGCTTGATAAATGCTGGTACCACTTTTCAGAGAGCAATGGACCTTGATTTCAAAGATGAAATGGGTAAGTTCATTATAGTGTACTTGGATGACTTAACCATCTTTTCCAAGCATCACCTTGACCATGTGCACCATTTGGAACAAGTGCTAGAACGTTGCCGCCAGAATGACATTTCACTAAATCCCAAGAAGTCTATTTTTGAGGTGACGGAAGGGAAACTTCTCAGACACATTGTGTCCAGAGCAATTGGTATGTCACCTTTCCAACTTATTTATGGTCTCAATGCTGAAATACCAATCACCCTGGAATTGCTAGTATTGAAATTGGATAAGGCAGTTGAAGATCATACATAGGAAAGCTCCATCGATAAGAGGATCATGTGCTTGACTGAGCTGGATGAGCAGCGAACTATGGTGGTGGACTGAATTGCTGCACATCAAAGTCTGGTGAAGAAGCTCTTCGACCAGAAAGCAAAAAATCATGATTTTCAGATTGGAGATCAAGTCCTATTGTGGGACAAGAGAAGAGAACCAAAGGGAATACATGGCAAATTTGATTCCCTTTGGAGAGTCCCATTTACTATCCATTAGCTCAATGGTGAAAACAATTTCTTGTTGAAGTATCAAGATGGCACGCCTTTTTCTCTGCCTCACAATGGGTAGCATCTGAAGCACTTTAATTCTTGAAGTATCAGATAAGATCATCTGTACATATGTATATTTGTATAGTCTTTAGTTCTATTTTTGTGCTTTTCATTTTCATTTTTGGCACCTTTCTTTTTTGGGTAGCATAACTCCATAGCCTAATGGCATACTTAAAGGCACTGGAGATTGTTGTTTCTACTCCCCTCAGTTATTCCAAGTTTTCAACTGAAAGAAGTTCCCCAACTAGAGCCAGTTGTTGTTCCCAAAATCTATCACTCATTTTTGGGACAACATATGAACTATTTTGGTTCTGCAGGCCAAAATTATCTCTTCCCTTCTCATAAAATTATTTTGAGCATTCAAATTATTCATTATTCAAGCTTTTTTAGTTAAGGGACTAGCAGGTTCAATGGCTTCAATAAGTGAATTCTCACAAAGGAACAGGTTCCTAGCACTTAGACAATTTCAAGATTGGTTCATCACCTTGGTTCAACCAAAAATGTTCATCGGCAAGCTTCAAAGGAAGGATTGAACCTTTGAACCATTGAACCCCACTTCCAAAAAGGTTCAACGGTTTAATGGGTTCAAAGGTTCAACGTCGTTGGCAAGCTTAAAGAGTTAAGCACTTTGTCAAAGGTTCAAAGTTCAATCACTTCGGTAAGTTCAATTCTTTCAAAAGACTTAGCAAAAAACAAAGGAATGAATCGTTGAACCATTGAACCATTGAACCTTGAACCAAAATGGTTCAATGGGTTCAATGGGTTTGAAGAGATCAAAAGACTTAGAAGAAAAGAAGTCTTCAAATGCAAGATTGAACTGTTAAACCATTGAACCAAAGTTGGTTCAATCAGTCAGTTCAAAGGACTACCCCAAAGCTGAAAGAACAAGTGCCTTTGTGGAGGGCAATGAACTAAAGGCAGGTGGCCTTGCGGAGGGCAGGGAACATTGGTTCAAAGATCAAAGAGAAGGCCGAAAGGGCAAGGTTTTCTTCAGAGTTTTGTTCAAATAAATTACCAAGTAAAGTAACCCAAAGAATTCCTTCAAAAATATTTTCCTCATAAAAGTGAACAAGACAAGGCAAATTCCTTTGGAAAAAAAGTCTGAAGGAATTCCTTCAGACTTTTGTTTGAAGGAATTCGTCCAAAAGAAAAAGGCCCGAAGGAAGAAGACAAAGCCAAGGAAAGATTTCCTTCGGACAAAATGTTCGAAGGAATTGGAGCCCGAAGGACCTTGAAGGGCAGGTACCCTTGTAGGGGGCTCTCGGCACCAAGAAAATGGACCTTTCTCAGAGACCCGAAGGGACACCTTCCCTTCGGGGTGTTCCAAAGACAAAAGGCCAAAGGAATTTCAAGGATTCAAAGAGACTTAGAAAAATAAAAGAAGCAAGGGAACAAAGAATGAACCAATGAACTGATTGAACCTTAAACCAAAAGAGTTCAAACTTTAATGGTTCACAGGTTCAACGGTTCAAAGGAAGCTCTAGACAAAGGAAAGAAACAACAAACAGATGATTCAAGAGACCAGTTCAAAGGGATGGTTTAACCAAAGCAAAGGAACGATGGAATAAAGGAACCAATAAAGACCTCCTAAACCAATGAACCATTGAACCAATGAACTAGTAGGTTCAAAGGTTCATGGTTCAATATGGTTCAAACATACAACAACCATTGACGTCCCCGCGGATGTCAAATGTAAGGTAATGGAATATCCATTAATTTTTGAATATGGCATGGAACTTGAAAAATAAACCAAGCGACCAGCTGAAGAGAGAGCCTAAGAGATCAGATTGCTACAGGGAAGAGAAAATAATACAAAAATATCAGAAATATCTACAAGGGAGTTATTTCCAGTAGGTGAAACAGTCCACCAAGTAGACTTTTGAGCACACCAAATCAAGGATGCAGCCTATTTTTCTTCCATAAAGTAAAGGCAAAAGTGGATAGTTGCGCAACTAAGGAGGAAAGGACTAGGCGACCTATACTTTAGAGGAGACATATAAGATGAATTGGCATGCCAAAGTTAAGGTGGATGCACTGTTCCAAACATGACCCTTGACAAAACTGAAAATGCATTGAAGGCATTTAATGCAGCATGGGCCATTCCATGGAATAAAGTGCCAAGCCTTTCTTGGTTGCCATATATTGTAATCTCTTGTTGGATGCAAAGGAGATCTTTTTCAATATAGAAGCGAAACTCTGCCAAAATTTAGAGGCGATTACTGAGACTTTGAGCTCAGATTGTTCATCATATTTCTTTGTTTGAATGAGAAAGCAAGTTATTTTTAGACTTTGTGCTGTTATAGCTTGTGTCATTTTAGGAGATTATTCTTATGTCTATTTATTGAATGTGTTCTTGTCCATTTTATTAAAATAAGTAGAACTAGTGGAAGTAATAAGGAAGGTGTCCTGAAGCCAGCTGTGGAGAGACATTGTGCTGTCTACAATTGCCTTTGGTGTGTCTGTCTATTTTCTATTTCTATGTAAAGGACCTTGGGATGACTTTGTGCCCTCATCATCCTTCGTATTTCACTCTTGGGCAGTCGAGGTGGAAACTTTGTGCTAAATCTCAGTCTGTTGGTTACTACATCCCCTTTGTTACCAGTTACTTGTCACTACCAAAAAGAACTCATGTGCCCTGTTGTAAGAACACTTTTGAAAGAAGAGAAGTGCCTTCAGTATTATCACCAAGATTTCTCCTTTGTCTATGAACATCATATTTGAAAAAAGAGAGATAGATGGTGTAGTCCTACCCCTGAGTGTTATTTTTTGCTTATATATATAGTATATAGCTCCTCATATTTATAGGGAACCTCCCCTTGATGAGAGGAGAGATTTATCCACCTCTGATGTGGTAAACCTGCACATTGGGCCGACCAATCTCCCTATGCTATGGTTGAAGAGACCTATTTTTTTCATCAGTTAGCTGGTGACAAAATATTCACCTAACACAACTAATGGGGCTAGAACCTAGTGAGAAACTATAACCTGAAATGGACTTATGACTCTCAGTGTTGCCAACCCAATTTGAGTCTGTGTAGTTGACCAAGTCAAAATTTGAATAAACTGTGTAGTGTATCCCATACCTTTGTGAACCCTGAATGTAGTGCAAGATCATCTTAGCTATTTTCTAGTGCAACTCATGGGGTTCCTACATAGATCTCAAAATAATGCCAACAACATAAGATATGTTGGGTCCAGTGTGAGTCAAGTAAATAAGGCTACCAATAAGATGTCGATATGAGGTAGTATCAACTAGTACAGTGGAAAATTTTACCTCAAGATTGACTTTAGATAGGAATGGAGTCAAAGGCTTACAATCAGTCATATGAAATCATGCTAATAGATTAGGAGAGTACTTGGGTTGTGTAGGTGAAATCCTTAAATCTGTCTGAGTGATCTCAATGCCAAGAAAGTAGTGTAGTAGGCCCAAGTCAATCATGATGAATCTGTCCTGAAGAGTTTTATTCACTAGTGAGATAGTCAAAGAAGAACTCCCTGTGATCAAAAGGTCATCAACATACAAGACTAATATCAAACAATGAATCATCCTACCATAAGAAGTACACATTAGGGTCTGAGTGGAATCTAATGAAACCTAAAGTAAGAGGAATGAATCCATTTTGGCATACCAGGCTCGACGGGCCTATTTGAGGCCATAAATGGATTTTCGAACTCTACACACTAAAGAAGAATTCCAAACATAACCATGTGGTTGCTTAATGTAGATCTCCTCCTCAAGGTATCTATAAAGAAATGCACTCTTCACATCCATCTGATGTATACTCCATCCATGTTTTATAACTAAAACAAGGGTGAGTCTGATCAAAGCCATCTTGTCCATGACTACAAAGGTCTCTACGTAGTTGATACTGACTACCTATGAAAAACCTGTTGATGGTTAAAATTGCGCTTGATTCTAATAAATCAACAATGGGAAGTTTCAAGCTGTGGGACATTGTGGCTTAAAACAACTTCCAGATTTTAGAGAAGCTGGTCTCTTCTATTTTATCAAGTGTTTGGGGAAAGGGGATAGGAAATTAAATAGAAACACAAATGCAGGAATTGAAACCTAACTATGGCGATGCACCTGAGTGTAATCCTAATCCTAACCTGAGCACAGTGAAACTATTATAGGATTTAATTACATTTAAGAGCAGACAAGTGCATGATCAATGTAAAAGATTGAAATAACAGAAATAGGGGCTCACAATAGGGAATTCTTTTGCTAAGATACAGAGAATGTCAACAAAGGCATAGTGTTCAATCTTCTTAATAGAATCTTTCAATCACATAAGAGGCACAGAAATCACATACAGTTATGTAGAACTTCCAATTCAAAAAAATGAGACAAAAGCAAATGACAATCTTAATCACAACTCTAGAGAATCTACAGTGTAAACTACCTTTGCAAATGACACAGATAACATCAACTAAGGCATAGAGTTCAATCTTCTTAATTCATTCAGCCACATAAAAGGCACAGAAACATGCACAGTTACATTAACTTTAAAATTTAAGGAAATGAGACAAAAGCAAATGATATTACTGGTCAAAATTCTAGAAAGTCTAAAACTATAGAATGTTCCCTCTTTTTTTTGCACACTGATCCTCTTCTTTTATAGCCTCGGATGTCTCCTTCCATCACTCCTTTTCCCATGCAATTCTTCTCCATCCTTAACCCATAGGGGACAAACAGACGGTGCTTTTAATGCCTTGGGGGCTCCAAAAATCTACCCAGTGAACTATTCCATCTACTCAAATTAACTCCAACTGATTTTCCCTCCATTTTGCTTTGCGACAACAGATACACGAAACACTCTATTTATGTCAAAACAAGAGAGAACACTTGGTCAGTTTCTTGAAAATCCTCTTATTACTTAGAAGGCACCAGAGAACTACACTTGGCGCTTTTCACTTGATTCATCGAAGACACACAGCTCTCTTCGCTTCTCTTTGGCTGTGTTGTAGAATCATTCGGGACACATATTAAACTCTTACAGATGGTGAAACTTGGCAGCTTCCGTAGACCTTTGAAGTAACACCCGAGGCCCATCACAATCTTTATTCAAAAATGAAACTCGAAGATGATCTCTCAGGCATTGACACATGGAGGCTTTCATGGCTTCAGGGAAGATACGTAGCGTCTTCCACTGCTTTAGTTAAGGGTATGTGGTGGCCTCCACTTTTCTTGGGGATGGAGTAGAAAGGGGCTCAGATAATGACACTTGGCAGCCTCCACTCATCTTCGGCACTTAATCAAAATGAAACAAATGCCCTACTACCTTCCAAAAAGGTGCTGACCCCTTTGGTTTCTTGGGACACTCCCTTGAACTGTCTAATGAACTAAAATGGTTTGATGGTTCAACGATTCAATACTGCATGCCATTTACACATTAACTGAGGTATTGAACCAAAACATTGAAACAAAACATTGAACCCAGGCACTGAACTGACTGTCTCTTGGGTGCTAACACGTGGTGACTTCTGCTTTCTTCTAAAAAGTAGTCCAGGGCCTTCCACAACTGCCACTTGGTGCCTTCTGCTGCATCCTGCTCCTTAACCTTTTTAAAACCTTTGCCAAAAAGAAGAAATGTGGGTACCGATATGAGACATGAATGCTGACACGTGGAAGCTTCCGCTTAGCTGCTATTTGATATGTGGCACATTCCACTTCCCTCTTGTAAGTTATGAAAAATGTCTGGAATGACGCCAATTGGCCGGCCCCGTGTTTCAAAAAGTGACACTTGGCAGCTTTCGCTGCACTTCGACACTTAGGCAAAAATGAACCTGCCCTTTGCTCCAAAACTCTACTTCTACATCCAAGGTATATGGGAACCAAAATTGCAGTGCTCGACTGAAAATTTAAAAACAATGTAGAGTAAAAATTACTCTACAGTTACTAGCGACCCCTAGGACTTTTGAGCCTGCTCAAAAAGAAAACTCCACTTCCCACTAGATCAAAATTATGACAATTATAGCTTCAAAAGAGCCGTCGACATGTGTTTAAAACACTTTTTTAAAAGAAAAGCAGAAAAACAATAGAAAACAATGCGAGAAAGGGAAATTATTTAACTATAATACATTAGAGACCCAAGTCAATTGAAATATTTCAAATAGATTTTGTTTACAAGAATCTCTTCAAGTTCTCCTTCTATCGAATCTAGCTCAAAATAATTCTTCTGCTTGCATGTGCAAATTCTATACGGGCCAGTCCATAGCGCTTCAAATTTGGTACGCTGACCTGACTTGGCAGCCCTTGCATCCCATTTCAAAACAATCGAGCCCACTTCAAAATTAAGATTCGAAGTCCTTTTATCAAAATAGTCCTTAACCATTTCTTGATGCTTGATCAATGAATCATGGGCTATATCCCTCTTTTCCTAAACTTTTAGAGGTTTTGCGAGTCTGCCCTACATGGGGCCATTTTCTTCAATCTCAATTTGTTTGATCAGCTGAAGAGCAGGGATTTCCAAGCTTAGGAGAATCACGACAGAATTTCCATATACCAATTCATATGGAGACATTTTGATCGCCTGCTTGGGCGTGTTTCTATCAGCCCATAGTGCTAAATTAAGCACTTTATGCCACTCTTTGTGATGATCAGCCCCTATTTTTTTGATGAGTCTTATCAGGTTCTTGTTGGTTGACTCTACCAGACCATTACCTTGAGGGTAATAGTTAGTTGAAGTTTTCAGATATATTCCATGTCTCAAGGCAAAGTCAGATACCTTAGACCCCAAGAATGCTTTAGCATTATCTAAAATGATGGTACGAGGAGCCCCAAAATGAGTAGTGATACCTCCTAAAAAATCTAGGATCGCATTCTGTATTGCTTTTTTAAGTGGGACTGCCTCGATCCATCTGGTGAAATAGTCTGTGGCAGTTAATATCCATTTGTGACCCATGCTGGACACTGGATTTATCATTCTAATGAAGTCAAGACCCCATTGAGCAAAATGTTCATCCACAACTATAGGATTAAGGGGCATGGCTGCATTCCTCCTCATCCCCATATAATACTGGCAGGATTGACATTTTTTAACCAGTTGATAACAATCTGTAAATAAAGTAGGCCAGAAATATCCTACCTCACTTATCTTTATGGTTGTGGTCTTTGCAAAAAAATGCCCTCCTGATATTCCATGATGCATTTTGTGTAGTATCCTCTTAGCTTCAGCCTGTTCTACACATCTTAACAATTTTCCATCAGAATTCCTTCTGAAAAAGACTTGTTTGATTAAAACAAAATGAACTCCCTATATCCTATAATATCTCCTCTTGTTTCAAGGGAGTTCTCTCAGATAAACCCCATTTTTCATAAATTGAATCATATTTGTGACCCAAGATTCCTGATCAACCTCTTGTAATTTTAGCACTGTCTCCATCTCTCCTTCTGAATCTGCTTCCTCTGGTAACATCTTTTCAAGCTCTTGGGTTATGTATTGGCACAGCCCCCTGCCTCTGACCAGCTTGGTGGGTCTGACCTCTACATCATATTCAAGGATCCTAGTGATCCAATTGGCTATTTTCTCAGTAATTTCCCCCTCCATGGTGTATTTCCTGACACTTGGGTGAGCTACAAGTATCAAAATTTTGTTCCCTAATACTAGATGCCTGAATTTCTTGAGGGCTTTTACCATGGCATAGGCTTATCTTTCTATAAAATTGTACCTAGTCTCGTACTCTCTGAGATTTCTTGAGAAAAAGGCTATTGGATGTTCCCCTTCTAGCCCATCATTCTTTTGAGTTAAGACAACAACAATACTTGACTCTCCTCCATAGGCATACATTACGAAGGGCTTGGAAAAATATGGGTTCTTGAGCACTGGGGCTGCTGAGATAGCCTTCTTGACCTCTTCAAATGCTTGTTTCCCTTTAGTAGTCCATTTTAAGACCATATTTTTCTTTAGCAAGAGTGTCATTGGTCTAACCAAGCCTGTAAAATCAAATATGAATTTACTGACAAAATTGATCTTCCCTAAAAAGGACTGAACTGCCTTTTTATTTACTGGAAGAGGTAGGTCCATTATAGCTATGATTCTCTCAGGATCTATAGAAACCCCTTCCTTAGATACTATGTGCCCCAACATTTTACCCTGAGGTATAGCAAAAATAAATTTCTTGGGATTCAATGATATCCTGAAATCCTGACATCTCTTGAAGACAGATTCTAAATGATCAAAATGATCATCAGTATTTTTTGAGAAAATAGTGAGGTCATCCAGATAGACCAGGATGACCTTATTTATAAGTTCTCCAAAGGCTATATCCATAGCTCATTGAAAGGTGGCTCTTGCTTTTGATAAGTCGAATGGCATCTTTGCATAGGAAAATGTTCCCCATTTGGTAGTGAAAGCAGTTTTATACTGGTCTTCCTCAGCTAGCCAAATCTAATTGTACCCAAAGAAACCATCAAGTAAAGAAAACCTCTCTGATCTACCTACAATTTATAGAATTTTTTCCATGGAGGGTAAGGGATAGTGGTCTTTCAAAGATGCTCTATTTAGATCTCTGAAATCTACACACAGTCTTACATCTCCATTCTTTTTCCTAACTGAGACTAGGTTTGACACCCAGGTTGAGTGCTTGATTGGAAATATTATTTTTGAATTAAAAGTTTATGTAACTCATCTACCATTAGAGGCTCAATCCTTGGATTTAGTGGCCTCTATTTCTATCTGATGGGCTTGGATCCTTTAGCCAACTCTATTGTGTGCTGGATAATGTCTCTATTGTATCCATGAAGGTCTTCATAGCTCTAAGCTATGACTCTGTCATATCTCTAGCATGTTAGGGTGTGTGGAGCTAAAAGCTTCACCAAGGAGCATTCATTATCAAGTTCGGGTCTACACAGACACCGGCATCGGTCAGAAGCGACCGACGTCGGTCACAGGCAGTTGCAGAGACGCCGACGTCGGCAGAGGGTCGACCGACGGCGGTCACAGACAAACAGCAGGAACCGACGTCTATTACCTGCGTGTCCAGAAAGCTATTTTCATGGACAGAAGCGAGTGTTTGCATGATGAGTTTGAGTTGTAGTCTCAAGCTCGCATCTCTATTATTGGCAATGTTATTTTTAGAGCTCTTGTTCAAGTGGCTTAACTGCTTGTTGGAAGTACATGCTCAAGTCTCCTAATTCTATATGTAGAATTAGATCTTCTTAGCTTTGTAGTAGATTATTGTAGTTGGGTAAATTATTGTAATTCATTGTATGAGAAGAACAGTACAGAATTGAATCAATCCAGGCTTGTTGGAGTTGATTGTTCTTGAGAGAGAGAGCTCTTGAGGAATAGAGATCTAGTGAGAGATCTATACATCTAGGAGAGGTGTGGAAGAAAGAAGCTTTCTTCAATTGTATTCCTTTTGTAAAGAGTTTGTTAATACAAGTTTTCAGGGTGTTTTCTTGTATCTCTTGTTCTTGCTATTATCATTCTAATTACTTGTCAATCTGATTTAATTCTGCGTTTAGTGCTGTCACAATTGTAATCTATTGTTGGATTGATCCCCCAACATGGCACAATTTGATTAATCTTCCCTTCTCCTCTTGAGTTGTGATATTTCTGACTTTTAGTCTTTTCCCATCACTTATCTCTATTTTAGAATAGTCTACTTTATCTACCTGGAACCTTTTCTTTTCCAGGCTTACATCCTCTAGGTCAAACAAGTTTTCTAAGGTGATCAATCCCTTGGGGAGCTTATTAGTCCTTAATTGAATAACCTGATCACCATATGCCTCTTCAATATTATTTTGCAACTAATCAGCAAACTCATCTGATTGTTTTAAGAAAGAGACTACCTGAGCATCATTTTCAAACACTTGCCAATTTTCATCATTGTCTGGGATGGTCGGCCTTACTATAAATTTTATTGACTCATTGTTAACCAATAGGCCAATTGTTGGGTTAAACTGTGAACCAATATGAGCCATCCTATCAGCCTTAGAGTTTTGACTTCTAGGGATTATTTCAATATTGAAAGCTTCAAGGTTTTCTATCAAATCCCAAATACTATGCCTGGAGGATCTCATTCTCACATTTTTGGCTACTGCCTTTTCCCTAATTTGCTTTACTACTAATTCTAAATCTCCTTTTACTTTTAGGTTCTTTATTCCCTTTTTTTGGGCTAATAGGAGCCCATGTACTAAAGATTCATACTCTGCATCATTATTAGTGCAAGCAAATTGGAATTGAATAGCCCTTAAAATTTTATCACCATTTGGAGCAGTAAGATAAATTCCTGCTCTAGCACCATGTCTACTTCTAGCTCCATCAAAATTTAAGGTTCAGATCTCTAAATCTGGAATAGTGGATGCCTCTTCCCTTATAACATTTGGGATTTCCTGATCCTCATCAAAGATGACGTATGTACCCAAACCAGTAGAGTCATAGTTCCCATACGGGTCACTATGCATCATAGCCAACAGTTGGCTTTTTTCTTCTTCTTGATCATGCTCAGTCCAGTCGCCTAGCTCTTCAACAAAAAATCTTTCTTATTTATTTAACATGGCATGATCTGCTTCTAATCTTGTTGTTGGTTCATTGGTGATGTGGTCTTTGGATAGTGGTTCAGATAGAATTTTCATCTTTGAACTGTATCTAGTTTTTCAGGGTGAGGTGAGACCAGTCAAGAGACATATATCCTCCTATTTTTGTTGTAAAGTCTCTGGATAAACATAAACCAAAGACAGGAAGAATATCTATGACAACTATATCTTGGTTGACCATTATGTTGGGACATGTCTATAATTTCAAGGGGAGTTGTTTAATCCTCCCTATGGTTTGCACTATTTTTCCATCTAGCTGCATAACTCCTTTTACAAGGGGTTCATATTTTATTTTTAGAGCATCAGTTATTTGCTTGGGCATCACAGTTGTACTAGCTCCTGAATCTATCTATACATTATGCAGGAGTTTCTTTCCAACTATCAAAGTCAAATAGAAAGGCTTTGGCTTGGATTTACTTGTGTTGCATCATTCACGAAGGCTGTTGTCGTCAGAGGAACCATATCTTTGAGCTTTTCCTTTTCAGGAGGTCTTTCCTTGGTAACAACACCTCTGGGCACTACTTGCCCTTGCAGAGCTTCTTGCAGTAGTGTCTTTTGTTTAGGAATAGCCAAAATATCCCATATCAATACTTGTGCTGAAGTCCTCTTTAATTGGTCTATTACTTTGATCGGTCCCAAGGACTAAATTTTTTGGTAATAGGGATACCTCTTTTTTTCCTAAATTTGGGTAGGAATCTCTTGATCTCGTACTAGATGAATCACTTCTTGTCTAATAGCAGCATTCCTTTGCCCCTGAGATGGAGGATTATTCTTGACTTGACCACTTACAATCTCAGGCTACTCCACCATCCTCCTCTTTGATCTAGTGTAATAATTAGACTACACTACTGGCCTTTGGGAGGTAGATGCTTCGTTCAAGAAAGTTGCTTCTTCATCCTCAACCCATGAGAACAAAACATGTTCTAGGGCTATTTCTTCCTCTTATTACAAGGACATTCCTTGCATCTGAGCCACCAAAATTGAATTCTACATATCAGGAGACTGGTAGGCTTGATTGCTACTGGTACTGGCAAACTGACCATCCATTATTCTCTGCTTAGCCACCCTTTATTGTAGATTACCCCTAGGACAATCCCTAGGGGTGTGAGCATCGTTGCAAGGGAAACACCAAGCATTAGTATCATCCACATAATTATTCTAACTTGGAACCATCTCCCTGTTTGAGTTGGGGGAATGGTCTGTGAGGGTGTGGGAATTGCAACTAATTGATTTGCTGGCTGATGGTTTGTTTGTTTTGAAGGACCTTGATACTGGTTGGGTTGAGATGAAAACCTGTTTCTTTGATAGCCTTGATAAGGGGGCTTAGGGAAAGTATTTTGTTGCCTCTTTATATTAATCAGCTCATAAGAGAATGTCCTTAGCATACTCTTGATATCATCCATCTCAGATGACTGAGCAAGGACTGGTTGTTTCACAGATGATGGAGGGTAAGTATACATAGACACAGGTGGGCTTATAGCTTTAGGAACTTCTTGAGGTAAGGGCAAGGTAATTTTTGGGAATGCAGGCATGGGAGGCCTTGAAGGTAACTTTCTAACATCAATTGAATGATTCTCAGCTCTGATCGCATAGTCATAAGCCATTGGCAAAGTGTGTCCTCCCAGTGACTGAATCATAATAGATATATCTAAATTTAAAGCTTTGAGATAGAATACTATGGCCATACCAGGTGGTGGTTTAGCTACAACAGGGATTATGTCCCAAGTTTTCTAAAATTTGGTGTTGAAGTCAGTCATGTCCTCTTGTGGTCCCCTTTAATGGTGATTAATTGCTATAATAAAGAAGACTTATCACCTTTCTCTGCAAATCTTTCAAAGAATTGATCTCCAAGTTGATCCCATGTAGATATGGTATTTGGGGTCAAAGACCGATACCATTCTAAAGCCTTCCCTTTGAATGAGGCTACTAACAACCTTAGGGCCACATTTTTCTGTGTGACACCATGTATGGCATAGACATCTGATACATCTTGAAGATGTTCCATGGGTGTTTTTGAGTCTTTCCCACTGAATTTGGGCAGAGCTTTTAGAGCATTTACCGAGATAAGATCCCAAACAGCTGGTGGTGTTGAGAGGATTAAGGGGCTACCAGTGTTCAGCTTGCATAATTTCTTGGGGGTATAGGGGCTCTCATGTTTGGTACTGGTACAAACTGGTTAACTCTTCTTCTTGGACTAATTACTAGAGGTGGCAAAAGAATACTTGGATTTGTAGCATATTGTGATATGGTGACTAGTCCACAGCTCTGACTCCTCGTAGCTCTCTGGTTCATGCAGTCTTGAAAGAAACTTCAAGACTTGTCCCACCAGGCGTGCCAAAAACTATTGATGGTTAAAATTGTGCTTGATTCTAATCAATCAACAATGGGAAGTTTCAAGCTGTGGGACATTGCGACTTGAAACAACCTCCAAATTTTAGAGAACCTGGTCTCTTCTATTTTATCAAGTGTTTGGGGAAAAGGGATAGGAAATTAAATAGAAATGCAAATGCAAGAATTAAAACCTAACTATGAAGATGCACCTGAGTGTAATCCTAATCCTAACCTAAGCACAATGAAACTATTATAAGATTCAATTACATTTAAGAGCAGACAAGTGCATGATCAATGTAAAAGATTGAAATAATAGAAATAGGGGTTCACAATAGGGAATTCTTTTGCTGAGATACAGAGAATGTCAACAAAGACATAGTGTTCAATCTTCTTAATAGAATCTTTCAGTCACATAAGAGGCACAAAAATTACGTACAGTTATGTAGAACTTTCGATTCAAGAAAACAAGACAAAAGCAAATGACATTCTTAATCACAACTCTAGAGAATCTATAGTGTAAACTACGTTTGCAAATGACACAGATAACATCAACCAAGGCATAGAGTTCAATCTTCTTAATTCATTCAGCCACATAAAAGGCAAAAAAACATGCACAGTTACATTAACTTTATAATTTAAGGAAATGAGACAAAAGCAAATGATATTACTGGTCAAAATTCTAGAAAGTCTAAAACTATAGAATGTTCTCTCCTTTTTTTGCACACTGATCCTCTTCTTTTATAGCCTCAGATGTCTCCTTCCATTGCTCCTTTTTCCGTGCAATTCTTCTCCATCCTTAACCCATAGGGGACAAATAGACGGTACTTTCAATGCCTTGGGGGCTCCAAAAATCTACCCAGCAAACTTCTCCATCTACTCAAATTAACTCCAGCTGATTTTCCCTCCATTTTACTTTGCGGCAACAGATACACGAAACACTCTGTTTATGTTGAAATGGGAGAGGACACTTAGTCAATTTCTTGAAAATCCTCTTATTACTTAGAAGGCACCAGAGAATTACACTTGGCACTTTCTGCCTGATTCATCAAAGACACGTGGCTCTCTCCGCTTCTCTTTGGTTGTGCTGTAGAATCATTCAGGACACATACTAAACTCTTACAGATGGTGACACTTGGCAGCTTCCACAGACCTTTGAAGTAACACCTGAAGCCCATCACAATCTTTATTCAACAATGAAACTCGAATATGATCTCTTGGGTGTTGACACGTGGAGGCTATGCAGCTTTGGGGAAGATACGTAGCGTCTTCCGCTACTTTAGTTAAGGGTATGTGGTGGCCTTCACTTTTCTTGGGGATGGAGTAGAAAGGGGCTCAGAGAGTGACACTTAGCAGCCTCTGCTCATCTTTGACACTTAATTAAAATGAAACAAGTGCCCTACTGCCTTCCAAAAAGGTGTTAATCCCTTTGGTTTCTTGGGACACTCCCTTGAACTGCCCGATGAACTAAAATGGTTCGATGGTTCAACGATTCAAAACTGCATGCCATTTAAACATTAACTGAGGTATTGAACCAAAATGTTAAAATAAAACATTGAACCCAAGTGTTGAATTGACTATCTTTTAGGTGCCGACACATGGTGACTTTGGCTTTCTTCTGAAAAGTAGTCCAGGGCCTTCCGCAACTGCCACTTGGCGCCTTTCGCTGCATCCTGCTCCTTAGCCTTTTGAAAACCTTGCTGAAAAGAAGAAATGTGGGTACCAATATGAGACATAGATGCTGACATGTGGAAGCTTCCGCTTAGCCATTATTTGATATGTGGCACATTCTAATTCCCTCTTGTAAGTTATGAAAAATGTCTCAGGCGACGCCAGTTGGCCAGCCCCATGTTTCAGAAAGTGACACTTGGTAGCTTCCGCTACACTTCAACACTTAGGTAAAAATGAACCTGCCCTCTACTCCAAAACTCTGATTCTACGTCCAAGGTATGCGGGAACCAAAATTGCAGTGCTCGACTGAAAATTTAAAAACAACGTAGAATAAAAATTACTCTACAAAACCCTTGGCTACCAATCTAGCCTTATACTTATTAATAGACCCATCTACATCATACTTGATCTGCTATATCCAATGACATCAAACCATCTTCCTTCCCTTAAGAAGAGAAGTCAAATCCCAAGTATGATTGCTCATAAAGGAATCATATTCCTCATACATGGTTCTATGTCACTCAGGTATACCTAAAGCCTCTTTGAAAGTCTGTAGATCCATCATGAAAGAAAAAAAGATATGTGGTCCTTTCTAAAAGTCTATGAAAGTATATTTGTCATCATCTGGATCTCCTACCCAAGTGCCTGAACTCTTATGTCTACCTAGCCTAAAGAGGCCCTGAAATGGGTGAGTCAAGTGTCGAATCCTTATCTTCTGATGTATGCCTAGAAGTGGATGAGGATGACTCCCCATCACTCTACTCATTGTCAAAACTAGAAGAAGTGGCCTCTACCTTGGGAACCTACTATGAACAATTTGAATCCTCCAACTACTTATCAAACCAAGTGAAATTGATGTAGAGGGAGAAGTGTCAAGTAAAGATTCAGTGGGACTCTCCTGAAACCTAACACTCCTCTCAATGAATAATTGA
The DNA here is from genome assembly GCA_037957365.1 of Torreya grandis. NCBI lineage: Eukaryota > Viridiplantae > Streptophyta > Pinopsida > Cupressales > Taxaceae > Torreya > Torreya grandis. The sequence continues at coordinate 897,393 of JARHVA010002680.1, forward strand.
TGAGTCATAGGATGATTAAGTCCATGAACCTTGACCCCATTTGGATACCCAACAAAGATGCAAGGTTTGAATTGAACCTCTATAGCCTTGTATTTCTTTTTGGAAATGTGTACCATCACTGGTGATCTAAAGACCTTGAAATGTTACACCTTCGATTTCTTATTATGCCAAGCTTCATAAGGAGTAATGCCCCTTAAATATTTATGAGGAACATTGTTTTGAATGTAACATGTATAATTGATGGCTTATGTCTAGAACTATGGATTTAATGATCTAGAGAGAATCATATAGTTGGCCATCTCTTTCAAGGACCGATTCTTGCATTCTACTACGCTATTTTGCTAAGGAATGTATGGTAATGTTTGATGAAGATCAATCCCCTTAGTGGTATAAAAATGATCAAATATATGGTTGATGTACTCCCCTCCATTATCTATTTGAAGGATTTTGATGCACTTTCTATATTGCATCTCAGCTAGAGCCTTAAAGTCTCAAAAATTATCTAAAACTTCAAACTTTTGTCTAAGAAAGTATACCGATGTGTATCTAGAAAATTCATTAATGAAGGTGAGGACGTATCTAGACTTGGTATAAGAAGGATGGGTAAACTACCCCATGACATCACTGTGAATCAACTCAAGAGGTATTGAAGCTCTCCTAGCTTTGCCTTTGTCAAATTTCTCTTCAGGGTGTTTGCCAAGGGCATAACCCTCACAAAGTCCCTTAGAGAATTTAACTCTAAGCAAGCCTATAACCATATCCTACTGAGTCAACTACTCAAGATAGTGTTAGTTAATATGGCCAAACTGCTCATGTCATAGCCTACTAACTCCATCTGAATGGGTAAGCAATATGGTAGGAGGAACATTTGAAGCAAAATGGGAGAAGGTGTATAGCCTAGAATGGTGATTATCCCTCCCCACTGCAAAATTAGATTCACTATGTATCTCTCTGATCTCAATTGAATCTGGTATGAACTCAACTCTCGTACCCTTCCCTATGTGGGTAATTTGATACATTGAAACAAGATTAGTTGATAGTGAAAGTACACTAAGAACATTTGTGAACGTTCCACCTTCAACTTCAACAATCCCTCTTCCTGCAACTTCTATTGGAGTGTCATCACCCAAAGTAAGAAGACATGCTAGAGGTCTCTAAATTAAGAAACTCAACCTCTGATGAACCATATGATGTAAATCACTAGATTCAATAACCCAAGATGAAGCAGATGTGGAAGCCACTACAACTAAAGCTCTCCCTTAGGTTTATCCTTCACTTTTTCTTTTGCCTTAGAAGATTCTTTGGCTACTGATGATTGTTTGACAAACTCAGGGACCTCTATATTATTTTTCTCTATAAGATGTGTAAGGTGGTCTATCTACTTCTTCATACACTTGTGGTTATCATGGCCATTATTATTATAATAGGAGCACTTAACCTTTTCTCTCTTAGGTTTCCCTTTGGATGAAGAGGTTTCAGTGTTAGTTTTTGTAATGGTTTTCTATTCTTTCTGATGTCAAATTTTCATTAAAAATATTTGAAGTAGTATAACCAAGACCTTTAGAATTTATATTATGTTTAAGTAATAGAGATTCAAGAGTATCTTTTTCACACTTACCAAACCCACCACCTGAATAGCTCATACTATGTATGATTTTTAACCCAAACTTAGTATAAGAAATGTTCAAAGAAGTGTAAGTTGTGTGAGAAGCACTATGAGATTTATCAACATTATGAGAGATAATGTCAACATTAAAACTATTAGTATGTGAAAATGATATAAATTTATCATTTAACATATTAATAGAAGATTGTATAGACATCATTTTCTCATTAAACAAATATTGTGAAGCATTTAAAGTTTCACTTTGAAATGCAATGTATATTTTAAGAGCAATAATCTCATCATTTTAAAGAAAAAATTAATGAGAAACATTTTTAAATACTAAAAAATTGTAAGTTTGAAAACTATATTAAACATGTTAAGATATAAAGGACAATAATGTGATAATAACTTACTTGCAATGTCTAAAATAGTCAATAATACTTAAAAAATGAACTTGCACAAAATTACTAATATATCATATATGTAAGTTCTCAAAAATTATCAAAATACTTTATTAACACCTCTTTAATTGATTGCCAAAAAATTGCATTAGAGTTAATAAATAATTTTTTTTAATTTAGAGCATTAAAAAAATTAATGCATAATTTATTTTTTTGAAAATAACTTTTTAAATTTCTATAAAATACCAAAAAAATTCTAGAAGAAAGAATTCCACATGATAAATTAAATTTAAACCTTTAATTTTAATTGGCTTGAAAAATGAAAAAACAATCCTTTTTGAATTTGAAAAAGATTTAAATTAATTTTAAAAGTTTTTTTTAAAAAAATATTAATATAAAATTTTATTTTGAAAGTCCTTTTTTTTTAAATTTTTTAATTTGAAAAATATAAAAAAAACACTTACCAATTTCAAATATAACTTAAAAATAAAATGAAAAAAATGTAAAATAAATAAAAAACTATAATTTTTAACCACATTTAAAAAAAATTGTAAGTACTTTTTTTTATGATATCTAAAAAATTGAATTCTAGTGAAATTTAATCAACATAATCTTAGATGACCAATTACTAAAACTCTGAAATTTTTTATCAATCAAAGATTCTAGTAAAAAAGTATGAACCCTTTTTTAAATAGGTTTTAGTGGAAAAAAACTCAAAAAAATTTAAAAAAATGAATTATAATTCTAAATACAACTAAAAATAAATTAAAAACTATGAAAATACTTGGTTTAGAATCTCTAAAAAAAAAAAGGTTAAAAGACAAATAGATACTAAATTTAATGCATTAAAAAGATATGGTTAGATTATTATCACAAAAGGTGCCTAAAATTTGTTTTTTTACCTAAAACCTCGAAAATTAAACAAATAATGAAAAAAATAGAATGTTAGAATGAATTTTTTTCTACCTCCAAATCTATAAAAAAAATTAATATTCAACATTAAATATATTGTAACTTTGATACCATGAAAGAATATTTTCAAATATTGAAATATAAAAAACATTAAATTCCTTAAAGATTATATAAATCAACAAAATTTTCAAGAGTGAATCAACTAATTAACATGGAGGTACGTGGAGTAAACGGGTGGCTTCTTGATTTGAATATTCTCCCAAGTGGGCCAAATGGAAAAATCCTTCAAAATACTTGGTCTAAAAAGAAGAAGTCGGGGATCATTTTAGTTAGATAGGTGTCACAACCATAGAGAGAAGATAATAGAATTCATATTTTCTTTGAGAATGGAAGGAATATTCTAATCGAATGCAGTTGTAGCAGTTTAGAGTGTCAATCATAGACAAAGATGGGAGCCTTGTGTTACTTAGAAATAAGTCCCATCCTCTTTCCTATATAAGGTGTCCTAGATTATTTTTTTTAGGGGGGAGATGTTACGCACCAACACTCTGTAGAAATTGTGATTGGCTCAATCATCTCATTTTCTTGTTTTGTTTTGGCTTGTGATTATTTGCCTAGATGACACACTTAAATACTTTTATAATAACATTGAAATAAATACTCATCTAGTTTGAAATTCATGTTGTTCTTTAATAAGGTCCTTCATTTTTTGATGGAACAAAATTGATTAATGTTAATAAGATATTTCAATGCTTGTTTACTACTGAATATGCAATTAGATTTGCAATAACTAGTATGATTGATTCTGAATTTCCATTCTATTTAACTTGATGTTGTGTCAATCCATTATGTGTAGTAATTACAGGTCTTTCATGTGATTTTATTTAATAGACATTCAAGGTAATATGTTCATTTAATCCCTAATAATTATGCCCATTGAGTTGCTTTGATTTGTGTTATAACTAGACCTTGATACACAAAGGTATAATTATGATCAGGGTTGATTTTGACTTTTAGTATTAACATTCTTGTTTCAATCAAAGAACCACTTAGTTCCTTACCTTACTCTTTCTCCCCTCTTCTCTTCTTTTGTGATGAATATTCTTCCCATTGTAATATAGTTTGATACACACATGAATGAGGAAGCAAAAGGACTTAAGTAAATATCAACAATAATTCTCAGGGAATATAAAGTTGATATAATTTTTGGTAGTTGATTTCCATTGCTCACCTAGCTAAATAAGTAAAAAAAAAATTAGTCTATGGATTTAACCATTTGAATCCTAAAAATGAGGGGATATTATGTCCCATGTGTTGTTATCTCCATTTGTCCCATGAGAACAATTAAATTCAATTAGTTGTTTTTGTTATGGGTCAGAAATTGAGACCAATATATAAGATATACAAGGGTGCAGTCAAGCATGCACACTAGGTGAATCATCTCCATGTCCACCCTCTCCAACATCAATATTAGAAAGCTTACTCGTAAACTAAATGAGTTTGTCATTTAGTGCATGAAGCCCATGTAAAGTGTCAATCTCAAAAACCTCCATCACTACAGAGGAGATATCAAGTTGAAGTGGCTTTTGGGTAGGGACTTTTTCAGGTTGATTAGGTGCACAACTTACACTTGGTCTATTTTGTATAGAACCTTTCCCTCAGCCATAAATCTTTGAGTAGTTAAAATAATTGGGAATCTCATTGAGGATAATTTCTCAATAGAATTTCCTCAAAAAATAGAATGAAATATTGTGATTGTTACAAGATGGGTAATCAAACACCATACACCATCAATCCCAAAATTGTTTCTTATCAAATTATGTTGGCATCGATGGATTAGGAACCATTTTGTTGATAATGTAAAAGGTGCATTGGTTGATGCATTAATGAATAAGGTATAAATTAGCTCTTTTGTTATTTTTTTCTTCACTTCTCATGCTGACAATTTGTCAGCATAGTAAGCCCTATATCCATTCCTATAAGATGATGATATATCAATTTGACTCATTATCGAGTCAACTTATCCTATTACTGACTCTAAGATATTAGCCAAATATTTATGATGGGTATTGGTCAAAATGGGGTCCCTCATTCTCCTAATCGTAACTTCAAGTTATATTTTATTCTCAACTATGTGTGCAACCAAATAGTCCTGACTACCTAGGGGGTCTTGTTGAATTGTATGAGGGTTAGGAGGGATAGAAGGGTTAGGAGGGTGTTGTCTTGCACTTGGATGGGTTGTTCAAATTAAAAATTAGTTTAAAAATAATAATGCAAATAAAAAATAATTGCTGAAATTTCATGTTAATAGGTTTGAATTTTGTTTGCTTACCTTCCCTCCATAGTGAAATTATCAATTTGTCAAGCTATCTAGAAATAGTGGTGTGTTTTCTCATCTTAGCAATAAAACATGAGTGTGATTCCACATTTGAGGGCAGAGAAGAGACATGAGGTAAAGTGAAATGGGTTTTGTGGAATTTAGACTCATTTTTCCTTATTATGTTAACTAAAAATAATGCGTACATGTTATTTACACTTTATATTCTACATATGTGATTCTTACACTTTATATACCACGTACGTTGTTCTTTATTTATATACCACATATGTAGTTCTTACTCTATATACAACATATGTGGTTATGGCTCAGTGACCACCAAGCTTAATTTTGAATAATGTGTATGTATTATTACATGTGTATGTGTTACTCAAACATATCCATGGAATTGTCCCCCAACTTCATACACTTACCCACCTAGGTCATATAATCTCAGTATATATAATTTCAATGGATCCCATGAAGATTAGAGCCATCTTGGAATGGCCAATACCCAATAATGTGCATGAAGTGTAGTACTTTATGGGTTTAGTAGGGTACTATAGCAATTTTTTACCAAACTTCTCCAAAATAGCTAACTCGATCGCTTTCTTGTAAAAAATGGAGTGGCATTTTGTGTAGATCAATAACTATGAAAAAGCCTTCCAAACCTTAAAGGAAATTCTTACTTCTGCACTAGTGTTGTAGATATTAGACCCAAATGGACTTTTTTGGTTATAATATATGTCTCTAGGTATGGTTTGGGTGGTGTGTTAATGTAGGAAGACATGAATACATAAAATTGAAACCTTATGAGGCTAACTATACCCTGCATGACTTAGAGTTGGCTAAAATTATGTATGTCTTATAAGTCTAGAGGCATTATTTATTGGTTAAATCATTCAAGCTCAAAACAAACAATCTAAGGCTCAATTACATTTTTAATCAACCTAACTTGAATATACAGTAAAGGCGTTGGCTGGATTTTTTATTAGATTAAGATTTTGACATCAACTATATAAATAGAAAAGAGAACAAGGTTGTAAATGCTCTCAATCTTAGGAGGTGCATAGCTACAATGGCTGCCATTAGGATTGATTTTTGAGACCAAGTTTTGAAGTTCTCTTTTGGATATAAATTTTATGAGCAGGTCAAGGAAGCTATAATAGAAAATCCTGAAGATCATAGATACAGAGGATTTCAATTTGAGAGTGATGGGATCCTAAGATTTAATGGGAGGATCTACATGTACACAAAAAAGATAAATTGAGGGTGATCATACTTAAATTTCTACACAATGTTCCCTATTCAAGTCATCCTGGTGTAAAAAAATCTTGGAATAATTAAAAACCTTAATTTTTGGAGAGGAATCAAGAAAAATGTAGTTGATCATGTGGCACAATGCTTGAAATTCAATAAGTGAAGGTTGAACATGTATATTGTGTTGGACTATTATGCCCACATGATATTCTACATTGGAAATGACAAGTCATTAGCATGGATTTTATCCAGAGGCTACCCATGTTAAAGAATAAACATGATATGATTTTGGCGGTAGTGGATAAACTCATCAAGGTTGCCTATTTCATTCTAGGAAATTTAATTGATGATGAACATGAACTCATAAAAATATTTTTAAAATAAATTTTCAGACTACATGGGCTATTGAAAAATATCATTTTAGATAGATACCCTCAGTTGACTTCAAGGTTATGATAGACTCTTAATGTAGCCTTGGTTACTCAGCCAAACTTTTAGTATAACCTATCATCCAAAAATGAATGTGCAAACATAAAGAGTGAATCAATTTTTGAAGGATATTTTATGAATGTATTGCATGGATCAACAATACAAAGGGGAATAATACCTTCCATTAGTTGTATTTTACTACAATAACTCCTTCCAATCAGCCTTAAAAATGACTCCCTTTGAAAAATTGTATGGAAAGAGGTGTAGTGCACCTATCAGCTAGGATAAATTAGAGGATATGGTGGTTTTTGGACTTGATCTATTAGCTAAAATGGAGGAATGGGTGAAGCCAATGATAGGCAGAAAAGCTACGTTGAATTGAATATAACAACTAGGTAATTCTTAGTTGGAGCTAAATTTATCTATAAATCAAGCCCCAAAAGAGTTCTATTAAGTTTTGAAATTTACCAAACTAGCCCCTAAATATGTGGGACCCTTTGAGGTTCTAGAAATGATAAATCTTGTTGCCTAAAAAATTGATTTGCCACCAACATTAGCTCAAATTCATAATGTTTTTCATGTATCTTATTTGAAAAAAGTGTGTGGTTGGTCCATTACATGTTCTTATTTCGAATGCATTATAAGTTTTGGATCCAGGAATAATAATAGTGGAGCCAATTAGAGTGTTTGAGACTTCTTAGTTATGCTTACATAATAGAGATATATCATAATGCAAGGTCCAGTGACACCAATATACTGCATAAAGTGCCACTTGGGAGGATCTGGATGAGTTTCAATTTATTTTCCTTATATTTTACTGATGTGTTTTTATGAACAATATACGTATTTTTTATACATGTTTTTCCTATGTGTCATCTAGATGATAATTCTTTTAGGGGGGAGGATGTTACATCATGTTCCGCTCCATATAAACAAATAATAAATCTGAACAAATATTATAGTCAACTGATAAGTGGGTTAGGAATTTAATGTTATTCAAGATTTCATTTCTAATTTAACATATGGGTATCTTATGATGATGTTTGCATGAGTAGATGTACAATTTTTTTATTTTTGTAAAAGTATTTAGTGACAATTTAATTGATCAATTATTTATTTCTTTACTTGACCCAGACTAACTACCTCTTTTTGGTGAGGTGGTTGTAGGAAAACATGTCTTGATAAAAAATGCAGGGGGGAGAACATCATATGGGAGAAGGTGTTAGCTATAGGAAAAAATAGGGAAATCTAGAATAGTCACACACACTATGGTTGTTGAATGTTGTTTTGCTTATTTAGTACATCATTGTCTAGTCATGTTCGTGCATGTTACCATGATAATAGTATTGATATTCATGACTATGTAAGTTTGTTGTTAAGTGTATTTATTCCATTGGTTTTTTGAGTGCATGATCCTCTTCTTGTATCTAGTACCTAAGTTAATAAAGCTTGCATGATACTATTTTCTTGATGTGGTGGTTTGCTTGATTTTTTTAGACTTTGGTGTATGAACTTATGCTAGAGAAGAGAGAGAACCCTCTTAGACCCATAGGGGGGATTATTAATCTCTTAAAACATCATGGCATGCATTAAAAAATTAAAATGTTTAAAAAAGAGAGAAATTTACATGAAGTGAAATACTTAACCCGGTATAGCATTTGAAATGATTAAAACATTGCTAATATTAAAAAGGTGAAATGGACTACATAACAATTATAATGATTAGAATATTATGGATATTAGAAAATGAAAAGGGAATGATTAGTGTTGGATTTCACTTAAATAACATTTTTTGGGTAAAATAAATGGAGGTAAGTTGGGAGGCAACCAAGGCAAACCATGCACATTATATCTCTTAGGAAGAACAAAGAGAGCCCATGACCTGATTCTTGGCATCCATGATAATGTAAAACTACTAATGGAGTAAAATGGGTCATAGAACAATAATGGGGGTCATTATGAAGATGGAAAATAAAAGGGAAGAAGAGTTTTAGCTCAACACACAATAGTTTGGAAAAACAAATAACCACAGATGTAGTTAGAGAAGAATCATGACATCTAGTTACTGTAATAGGCAAGTAATGTATTATTGTGATTTGGGTTTCCTTTCAAACAAGAGAAATATTATTTTTCTTCAGGTTTCCTTTCAAACAATAGAAAACATGTTTGATAAGTGTGGCTTCATTGTAAAACTTGTTAGACAAAAAATGGCAAACCTCTTTTATTTTGAAACAAGGAATAGTGGTTTGGATCTAGGGTTTTTTTAGCAATGAATATTCATTAATTCATGAATATTACATTTTTAGGATTTTGGTTTTGGAAATTTTTTAGGGTCGATAGATGAGATCGAATCACCAAAATTCTAGGGATATTTTTTTTGTGGGGGGGGGGGTCAACTTGGCAACCCTTTACAATGATATATAAGATTACCCTTACATTCGTTAGATATATATAATAGATCCCCTAAGTGTTTGACCTATACCAACCAAGGGAACAAACATAACCCCAAATGGAGAAGCACAAAACTGAATAATAGTAGCAAATGAAGAAAATGAATTATAGTACCAAACAATAAGCCAAACTATTCTACTAAATGGCAAAGTTGAATGCCTAAGATGAATGACATAGATGAATGATAGAACCTGACAACATGATCAAGCAATAGATTCAAACAACCCAGTCGAATGATCCATCTAAATGATCTAGCCGAAAGACCCAATCGAATGACAGAGCCAAATAACAAAGTTGAATGACCCAGCTAAATGACAAAGGCAAATGAGAGAGCTAAATGACCCAGTCAAACATCAAATTTGAATGATAGCATTCAATGGTCCATTGTGACCCAGTCAAATGACTTAGTTAAACATCTAAGTTGAATGACATAGCTGAACAATAGATCCAAACAACATCACTAGATGGTAGAGACGCATGGTAGATCTAAAAGCTAGTGAAACCCTTCTATCAAACAATAGTACTGAATGGGAGTGTCGAATGATAGAGCCAAAAAGCATAGGTCATTATGGTGTTTGGTGAGAATGGTAAAAGGATAGGTTAATCATCAGGTAAATCATCCATATTATCTTATTTTAAATACCCAACCAAAAATTTGACAAAATCACGATGCACTCAAAATCTAGGTATTTATTTATTTTTTAGATTGTCATAAATTTGACTTCAACTGTTCAATAATATTAAAATAATTTTACATGCAAAAACCCCCACTATTATCTCACAAGATAGAATCAACCAGAATAACATATCACCCCCTAAATATTTTTTTGATGATGACATGCCATTACTCAAAGATGCTCCTCTGGTTTTCAATGGAAATGATAATGACACTGAAGTGGCAAAAGAGATTGGGCCATCTCACCAAACACAAAGTTTAACTGACACCTCCACTCAGAAATCTTCTCAAAGGAAGAAAATTAGATGGACAATTGAAAGGTCCTTTAAGGTGGACTGGGTGACAAAATTTCCCTTCATATAACCTATAGAGCCTAAAAATGTTGATGATACTTCAAAAGAATGCACGTGTACAATATGTAGCTAGAAACTAGGAAAAGAACATAGAATGCAATTGAAATTGGATAAGATTGAGAAATAATGTGGAAAAGTATATGAGACAGTGAAGCACCCAGATGGATTCATAACAAAAACACATAGGTGAAAAACTACATAAGAATGCATGCATGTAAGATATGCACAAGATCATTATAATGATAAGAAACGTCGAAAACATCTTATGGAGAAAAGGGGAAAAATTGAAGCAAATTTTGGAACAGTCAAGCAGTCCCATCTAAAGGTGTGTTGTTCCTAAAATCTATCACTCATTTTTGGGACAACATATCAACTATTTTGGTCAAGCAAGCCAAAATTATCTCTTCCCTTCTCAAAAAATTGTTCTGAGCATTGAAAATCTTCATTATTCAAACTTTTTTAGTTAAAGGATTAGCAGGTTCACAGGCTTCAACAGGTGAGCTCTCTCAAAGGAACAAGTTCCCAGCACTTAGACAATTTTGGCATTGGTTCAATGCCTTGGTTCAACCAAAAATATTCATCGACAAGCTTCTAAGCAAGGATTGAACCATTGAACCTTGAACCAAAAAGGTTCAACGGGTTTAACAAGTTCAAAGGTTCAATGTCGTTGGCAAGCTTAAAGAGTTAAGCACTTTGTCAAAGGTTCAAAGTTCAACCACTTTAGTAAGTTCAATTATTTCAAAAGACTTAGCAAAAAATAAAGGAATGAACTGTTGAACCATATAATTGTTGAACCTTGAACCTAAATGGTTCAATGGGTTTAATGGGTTTAATGGGTTCGAAGAGATCAAAAGACATAGAAGAAAAGAAGGCTTCAAACACAAGATTGAACCGTTGAACCGTTGAACCAAAGTTGGTTCAATTGGTTGGTTCAAGGGACTGCCCCAAAGATGAAGGAATAAGTGCCCTTGCGGAGGGCAGTGAACTAAAGGTAGGTGCCCTTGCAGAGGGCAGGAAACATTGGCTCAAAGATCAAAAAGTGACTAACGCTGAAAGGGAAGATTTCCTTTGAACTTTTTGTCCGAGGAAATTATAAGTGAAGGGACCGAAAGAATTCCTTCGAAAATATTTTCCACGAAAAAATGACTAAGGCAAATCCTTCGGACAAAATGTCTGAAGGAATTCCTTCAAACTTTTGTTCAAAGGAATTCGCCTGAAAGGAAAAGCAAAAACCTGGTGGAAAAATGGCAAAGGAAGATTTCCTTCGGACAAAATGTCTGAAAGAATTCCTTCCGACATTTTGTTCGAAGGAAATGAAGGATCAAAGCCGCTCGAAGGAATTGGAGCCCAAAGGACCTCAAAGGGTAGGTGCCCTTGCGGGGGGCTCTCATCACCAAGAAAAGGGACCTTTCTCAAAGCTCGAAGGGGCACCTTCCCTTCGGGGTGTTTCAAAGACAAAAGGCCGAAGGAATTTCAAGGCTTCAAGGACTTAGAAGAATAAAGGAAACAATGAAACAAAGAATGAACCAATGAACCGATTGAACCTTGAACCAAAAGAGTTCAATGGTTCATAGGTTCAATGGTTCAAAGATATCCCCAAGCAAAGGAAAGAAGTAGCAAAAGGATGATTCCAGAGGCAAGTTCAAAAGGATGGTTCAACCAAAGAGCAAGGAAGCGATTGAGCAGGGAAACAATGGAACAAAGTGACCAGCTGAAAAAGATCACCTAAACCATTGAACCATTGAACCAATGAACTTTCACAGGTTCAAAGGTTCATAGTTCAATATAGTGCAAATAGCCAGCAACCATTGACAGCCCCGCGGACGTCAAATTTAAGGTAATGGAATATCTGTTAATTTTTGAATATGGCACGGAACTTGAAAAATAAATAAAGTGACCCCTGAGAAGATAGCTCGAGAGCTCAAATTGCTACAGGGATGAGAGAACAATACAAAAAGATCAAAAATATCTACAAGGGAGTTATTTCTAGTAGGTGAAAGAGTTCACCAAGTAGTCATCTGAGCACGCCAAACCAAGGACGTGGCCTATTTTTCTTCCATGAAGTAAAGGCAAAGTAGACAGTTGTGTAAATGAGAAGGAAAGGGCCAGACAATCTATACTAAGGAGGAGACATATTAGATGAATTGGCACACCATAATTAAGGCAGATGCACTGTTCCAAGCATGGTCCCTCGATAGAACTAAAAACACATTCAATGCATTGACCGCAGCATGGGCCATTCCATGGAACAAAGCACCAAGCCTTCCTTGGTTGCCATATATTTTAATCTCTTGTCTTATGCAAAGGGAGACTTTTCCATATAGAAGCAAAACTCTGCCAAAATTGAGAGGTGATTACTGAGACTTTGAGCTCATATTGTTCATCATATTTCTTTATTTGAATGAGAAAGCAAGTTACTTTCAGACTTTGTACTATTATAGCCTGTGTCATTATAGGAGATTGTTTTTATGTCTATTTCTTGAATGTATTCTTATTTATTCAATTTAACAAGCAGAACTAGTGGAAGTAATCAGGAAGGTGTCCTAAAGCCAACTGTGGGAAGACTTTGTGCTAACTGCAATTGCCTTTAGTGTGTTTGTCTATTTTCTATTTCTATGTGAAGGAACTTAGGACAAATTTGTGCCCTCATTGTCCTCTATATTTCACTCTTTGATCAGTTGAGGTGGAGACTTTGTGCTACACCTCATTCTATTGGTTATTGCGACTTTGTTACCAGTTACTTGCCACTACCTGAAAGAACTCTTGTTGTTTCATGCAAGACCACTTCTGAAAGAAGAGAAGTGCCTTCAGTGTTTTCACTAGGATTTTCTCCTTTGTGAACATCATCTCTAGAAAAAGAGAGATGGATGGTGTTATCCTACCTTTAAGTGTTATTTTATGCTTATATATATATAGTATATAGCTCCTCATATTTAACAGGGAACCTCCTCTTGATGAGAGGAGAGATTTGTCCCATTTTGATGTGGTAAACCTGCACACTTGGCTGACCATTCTCCCTTTCTATGGTTGATATGACCTATTTTGCTCATCAGTTAGCTGACTGACAAAATATTCACCCAACAAGGTGAAATACATATAGTTCTATACTATATACCATATTCTAAAAAAAGGTAGACCTATTTCTAATTTTTTATATTATAAGATTTCATTTCAACATAATGGATTTCTAGATATTCCACAATCACACTGGTTAAATAGCAGTGCTTGGGAAATGGTAAAATGTCTAGCAATGGTTGACATTGAAGATTTGAAAGAAAGCATTCAAAAATCATTGTTTATCTCACTGTCCATCGATGAGGTCATAGTAGTTGACAACACAACCTGGCTTTGCATTCATGTGTATACTTTTGAGAACTATTCAAGGCAACCTCATCTACTAGCAGTTCATAAAATGATAGAAAATTGCAATGCAAAAAATACTCACAAATTGGTTGTATAAAATTTAAAAGATAAAAATGGAATGGATTTTTAGGGTGTGGAGCTAAAAGCTTCAACTATTTGCAGACACGATGAAGAGGATGTTGAAGAACCAGAAGAACCAGCGTCAGCATCATGACCGATGTCGGTCAGATACAGTGCAAAAGGCAACTGACGATGGCAGCTAGTCGACCGACGTCGGCAGCACCAGGCAAGCAGGGACCGGCGTCGGTCGCCTGTGTGTTCCAAAACTGCTGTTGACGAACAATCAATTAAGTGAAGCGAGTGTTTGCATGTCAAATGACTAATTATAGTCATGAGCTGCGTGTCTAATTATTGTAGTTAGATTTCTATTTTTGTATGCATGGGATCCTATTTAAAGACCCATAAGGCATGTATTGTAATTATCAAGAAGGCAAGTAAAAGCATTGAAGCAAGCAAGGTCAAGGAGATCTACAGGTGTAAGGTCAAGGAGATCAGCTGAAGCATTCAAGGAGGGATAGCTACTCAGGTTATAGAGTTGTTGTGTTGAGCAAGAGAGAGAGGGAAGAAGGTCTTGAGGTGTGGCAAGCCTTGAGGTGGAGGAAGAAGTGGCATCTTCCTTATTGTATTTTCTTCTAGTAATATTTAATACAAGAGTGTGCATTGTCTCTCAAATTCTTTGATGTCTCAAGTTTCTAGTTACTTAATCATTCTAGTATAATTTCGTGTTTAAATTGCTTATAAGAAAGTAATCAATTGTGCTTCTGTTGGATAAGGGGTCACCTAACAGTTGGTATCAGAGCTACGATTTGCAGGGAGCAGGTTATTGTTTTTGATTATAGGTCATTCACAGGGTTTTTTGATTGAGTGGGAGTTCAGCAATGGCAGAAGAAAGTAAGCTACGAATGGAGAAGTTTAACAACAAGAATTATCAACATTGGAGGATGTAGATTGAGGATTATCTGTATCAGAAGGATCTGTACTTACCGTTGGGTGGGGTTGCATGCAAGCCCATAGATATGAAAGATGAAGAATGGAGTGTTCTTGATCGGAAGGCTCTCAGTTCCATAAGGTTGAGCCTTGCATCGTTTATGATTTCCAGCTTATCACAATGCAAGACAACGGAAGAGTTGATAAAGTCCTTGGCAAATTTATACGAAAAACCCTTGGCTTCTAATAAGGTATATCTTATGAAGCAGCTATTTACTTTGCAAATGCAAGAAGGTGGATCGGTACATACTCATCTCAGTGATTTCCATGGTTTGGTAAACCAGTTAGCTTCAGTCAATATTGTTTTTGATGATGAGGTAAAGGCTCTCTTGATTTTATGTTCTTTGCCTGAAAGTTGGGACAGTTTGGTTATGGCAGTAAGTAATTCTGCATCTGCTTCTAAAATCTTAAAAGTTGATGATGTTGTGAGTGTGATCTTGAATGAAGAAATACGTAGGAGAAGCACAGGGGAATCATCAGGTAATGCTCTAAGTGCAGAAAGCAAGGGAAGGCAAAGGGAGAAGGTTGAGCAAGGGAAATCAAAGTCGGGAAGGAGATCTGAGTCCAAAGGTGTTACCTGCTGGTTTTGTGGAAAGAAAGGACATACAAAGGAGTGTTGGTTGAGAGATAAAGAGAATCAACATGCAGGTATTGAAGAAGCAAAGGATGCAAATATTGTGGTACAAGACGCTCTCATACTTTCTTTGGATAGTCAGGTAGGATCATGGATTTTAGATTCTGGTTCATCTTTTCATGCATCTCCAAACAGAGATTTGTTCCATGAGTATGAACAGGGAGACTTTGGAGTGCTTTATTTAGGGGATGGTACGCCTTGTCAAATAGTTGGCAAAGGGAAAGTGCAGCTGAGATTGTAGATTGACAACACATGGGTGTTGAAGGAGGTCATGCATGTTCCAATTCTGAAGCAGAGTTTGATTTTTGTAGGAAGGTTGGGTGATGAAGGATGCACAATAACCCTCACAGCGGACTCTTGGAAGGTTACCAAAGGTGCACTTGTTATAGCAAGAGGTAAGAAAGTAGATACTCTTTATCTGTCTACTTGTATTGTTGATTCTACTTTTGGTTTATCTACTTCAGCTGTAGATTCAAAGATGTGGCTTAATATTCTTGGTCACATGAATAAGAAGGGAATGGAAGTTCTTGATTCAAAAGGTATGTGTTCAGATTCAGAAAGCATAGATAGAGTTCATTGCAGAAAAAGGAAATTTGATGCTTTTGACAGGAACAAAGAAGCCTTGGTGTTTATGGAGGAGATGAAGGACAGAGATCAGTCACAGGGGCTGAATAAATATGAGCAGGGCAATATGGACAGAGGTTTGATCCAAGATGAGCTCATGGATGAAGATTTCATCACTTACAGGAACACACAGACACCAATGTCAGTCACTTGGAATCGACGTCGGTTAGCCAGATACCGACATCGGTCATGTGCAGACTAGTAGGGTCGGTAGGTCAGGCAGGAGAAGTCCGACATCGGTCATCAGGACCGATGTCAGCAGGGGGGACACCGGCGTCGGCCAGGGAAATGACATCGACAGTCAGGGTTAGTGCAGGAAATCGACATCGATCGGGAGCAAACTGGGAGATGGCCGAGATTGGTCACTGGAATGGATGTTGGGTGGACAAGCTGTCAATAAGTCTCAAACACCCATATGGAGGTCAGAAATGGTAAGTGAACCTCATATTCATTGTTCACCTTCTTTATATTGCTTACTGATAGTCAAGAACTAGGAATATGGAAGAAGCAATGCAGGTAGAATCCAGAAATAGTGGGAGCTTGACATGGATGAGGAGTGTGAGCCCTTGGAGTAGAACCAAATAGGTACTTGTTGGTAGAGTTGTCAGCTGGAAGGAAGCACTGGATAGAGGGATGGATTCCCATATTAGAGAAGAGAGTGGATGGACACGTGAGACAGAAGGCTATGGTATATGGTCTTGATTAGGCTACAGACAATGGAGGTTTGACCATTGTATTTTATCTTTACCAGGTTGGATAATATTAGCTACATTATCCTGTTACTGTATTGTATTACTTGTTGCAAGGTTTCATATACAGGGAGTTTTCTGAGCTAAGGGTATAGTTGGTTCAGAAGTATGTCATGAAGAATTTGGAAGCAGCAAAATTCTTTCAGCATAAGTGACAGGTATAGCATCACAGATTTGCGTGGTGGTTGGTCTTCAAGAGTGACTTTGAAGAGGGATACAGAGCCAAAGGAACAAAATAGATGGTGTACAGGTACAGGTATAGTAGTAGTTGTTTATCTCCAAGTGGGAGATTGTTAGGGTGTGGAGCTAAAAGCTTTAACTATTTGCAGACACGATGAAGAGGAAGCTAAAGAACCAGAAGAACCAGCGTCGGCATCATGACGGACGTCGGTCAGATACAGTGTAAAAGGCAACCGGCGACAGCAGCTAGTCGGCTGACATCGGCAGCTCCAGGCAAGCAGGGACCGGCGTCAGTCGTCTGTGTGTTCCAGAACTGCTATTGACGAACACTCAGTTAAGTGAAGCGAGTGTTTGCATGTCAAATGACTAATTATAGTCACGAGCTGTGTGTCTAATTATTGTAGTTAGATTTCTATTTTTGTATGCATGGGATCCTATTTAAAGACCCATAAGGCATGTATTGTAATTATCAAGAAGGCAAGTAAAAGCATTGAAGCAAGCAAGGTCAAGGAGATCTACAGGTGTAAGGTCAAGGAGATTAGCTAAATCATTCAAGGAGGGATAACTACTCAGGTTATAGAGTTGTTGTGTTGAGCAAGAGAGAGAGGGAAGAAGGTCTTGAGGTGTGGCAAGCCTTGAGGTGGAGGAAGAAGTGGCATCTTCTTTATTGTATTTTCTTCTAGTAATATTTAATACAAGAGTGTGTATTGTCTCTCAAATTCTTTGTTGTCTCAAGTTTCTAGTTACTTAATCATTCTATGATAATTCCATGTTTAAATTGCTTATAAGAAAGTAATCAATTGTGCTTCCGTTGGATAAGGGGTCACCTAACATGGATGATTATGCAATAGCTATGAAGTTTGTATGTGTCAGGGTTGAAGGTGTATCAGTTATGCATAAGCATAGAAATGGTTTGTGTGTTTGGCTGTAAACAACAGTTGCCCCATATATGATTCCAATTCACTGCATGGCTCAAAAGATGAATCTTGCATACAAAATGGTTATATAATTTGGTAATGTGGCCAAAGTGGAGGAGTTCATTCATGACCTACATGCTGATATGTCAAACAGTCCAAAAAGAATTTTAGAGTTTGAAAAATTTACAATAGGAGTGACTAATGGTAAGAAACTGTTGAAAGATGTTGATACAAGGTGGATTTATATGTATGAACATGCTTACCAAATTTTTAAAAAATATCCATCATTAGTAGGTTTCATGTATAAATATCGTAGAGAAATTGACAAGGCAAAATATTTGTTATACCATTTAATAGATTTGAAAACACTGCTAACTTTATGTGGAATTATTCCAATGTTGAAGGAAATGAAAATTTTAATGAAACATGCTCAGGAGAGGTCCATTTATATTGTGGACTTCATACAACTGAGAAAATGAGTATGTCAATCTCTTGACATACTATACACTTCGAATGAAATATTTCAAGGCCTTATTTTTAGTAGTTGGTAATTTTTGACCAATTTATAGAACCCTGACAGTTATTTGAATTTGAATATCAATGATTATGTTTTTGTCATTGTTAATGGAAAGGACATACCAATACACACTTTCTACAAAATACCTAATCTTGTGGGAGTTGAATCCAAAGAAATGCTCATTACATGTATTCTGTATGACACTGCTCTATTTGAAGCCTGGATAAAACTAAGTAGAGTTTCCCAAAACTTAGTTGTAGAGATCAGAGATTGTTTTCAAAGGGATGATTTGTTGGAGGCAAGCATTTGTCAATCCCATTTTCTAGAACAATAATAACAGTCAAAAAATGGTTAGCAGTTTATTTTAGAAATACATGTGTTATCTTGTAATGCATTTCTATAGATCTATAGAGGTGAATAGAGTAGAAATTAAAGGCATTTTGGAAATAAATTTACTGACATCTCAGTCAACCCATTTTGGCATGACAATGTTTGAACAATATCTTCTACGTGTACCAACAGAGAATGGGGCAATTACAAGACCATGGAAAAAACTTTATCCTAGTAGTATACTGTAGAAAAGTATAAGTGAATATTTTTGATTATATGAGCTCTATCAAACAATGATTCTGGGCTTAGTGGAAGATGAAAGAGTATTTAGTGCATTATCGTTCATAAATTCAAAACTTCGAAACAGATTGGATAGAAATTTAGAAACTTGTTTGAGATTATATGTTTCTCATTATGCAGTGGATATGTTTCCATATGAAAGAGATATGGAAACATGTATTTCTCTAACTGAAAGAAAAGGCATAAGTAATACAGTGACAAATAAAGAGGATGGAAATAATGACACTAACACAGTGGATGCAAATGTCACTATCGATGATCAGGTTTGTAGAGAATTCTTTCTAGTACCAGAATTTTAGAAATAGAGTTTTTGAATTTCAATTTCACATGTTTATCAAAAGATGCAATAATTATTATACATTTTCTGAAATTCATTTACTTGCTTTTTGTTAAGTGTTGAATGTAAAAGATTAATATATTGTCATTGTGTTAGGGGGAACATTGTAGGTTAATATGGTTCTTTATGTCTTTGATACATATTTTTTATAGATATATATTTTTTCTTACATCAGAATAAGTTCTATGATAGGGGCAAACAAACCCATATTTTTACACCTAGTGCATAGTGTGTTTAGACAATGATGCACTATGATCTTGTCTATCTTCTTTGACCTTGTCACAATACATAGTGGATCTTAATTTTCTAAATCATTTGTCTTCATGTTCTTAAAGTTGACTGAAATATAACACACTCAAATAAATCAATTTGCAAGTACAATTTATTTATAAAGTATTTAGATTTTGCCATACTTGTATAATCTATTATTTAACTTCTTATATAATTTTGATACCTTACATTTCACATTACAATTAATTTGGTGAACCTACATTTTAATTAGAACACTACTTGTTCCTTTTTCGATTTATCTTAGAATTTCAATTTAATTCTATAAATTCGTGTAATTGAATGAACATAGTCCTAAACCTTGGATATTTTATGTAACAATGAAATCACTTTTGTGATATATATATATATTGATTATATATATATATGAGTATATATGAAGTATATACTCATATATATATATATATATATATATATATATATATATATAGGAGTATATACTTCATATATACTCTATATATACCCTACATAGGTACTAGATATGGCATATATAGTACCTCCTTATAGGGTAGTGTAAGTTATCTACTCCTACATAGTAGATAGCCTATATTTAAAAAGTTGTGCAAATGTTTAGAGTCCTTAACACTGATTATTTTTAGAATAAAGTGATCAAATAAAATATAACCTTATCGATACACATCCTCATAACATTAACCGATTCTATAGTTCATGATCATAATCAATTATGCATATTTTCAACTTTGATGAATCCTCATTATTATTGACTATCAAAATACTATCTTCAACACATACATCTACCAAACATGAATATGCTTTTATAATGGCCTCAAAAGCATCTCAAATCATGATTAACTCAAGAAACAATCTAAATATAAAATAGAAGAGATCTTCCACAGAAAACAACTCATTTTTTATAATAACATGCAATAACTATTATACGTTTTTTGAAATGCATTTTTGTGTTTCTTACTAAGTGATGACTGCACAATATTAATATATTATCATTATGTTGGTGGAACACTTTCTAAAGGAATATGTTGACATTAATCCATTTATATTGAGATGCGAGTTTCACAAGTGCATCAAAAATATCAAAAGGGGGCCTAACACCATTCAACTTTACAACATCATAAAATTAAAATTACAATTAAAACTCAATCAATTGATCACAACATCTACAAACTTGAAATTGCCATTCATAATTTATATTTTAAAATAGAACATTATTTCAAGTATATAAAATTTTAAAACAGAATCTCAATTACTCAGCGATTTTCTCAACCACTTTTTCCCCTTCTTTCACAACCACTTTCTCAACTACTTTCATGTATGCCACTATTATCCTTCAATATCCCTACCTTTTCAAGATCCATAGCCGCAACATTAAGAGATTCAATATTTTCCCTATCCTCTTTTCTAGCATCTCTTACAGAAAGTAGACTTGGATTGGCAACTATATTCTGCTTAAATAAGGCATTGAGATCTCATCCTTGCTCCTTAATGATTTTTCATAGTGTGTAATTATGTTTATTCAACAGAACAAGCTTCTCCTTGAATTGAGCTACAGATTGTAAACTTTTTAATGCATTTTTTAAATGGATGTTGAGGACCTCAACTTCTTTCTTCAAGTTCTCATATTTTGTCTACATTTTAAAATGTAATGTAATTAGATGTGAACAAAATTAAGAATGACATGAAAATTAATTAAAATGAATATACATTACCAGAGATTTTTTCTTCTATGCATTTACAATCACAACAAGCTTGATGTCTTTGACCCATTTATTAAAATATGCCTGCGCGTCTGCATTCAAATTCTCCAACCTGTTAAGCATGATCATCAAAACATTATCATTGTAAGTATTAGCAACAGTAATTGACCTAGATTTAGCTTTGGCAAACAAAGCATCCATCTTTATAGGTTCGTGTTGTACCAATGCAAACAAATTTTCTTACTTCGATTGGTTGTAATAACAGTCATTTATTTCTTTTATCAAGGCCTTTGCTTGAATCTCCCACACACGCAAATTTTTCAACTCATCAATTACTCCCTCCTGAAGACTAGCAGTAATACTATCTGCTACCAAATTGTTTAATGGAAAATAGGTAAGGGCATCAGAATACTTTACAACATTCTCTATTAGGGTGGCACTATCTAGTGAAGTGATTGAATCTTCCTACTAACCAGTCGCATGAACATGTGTTGTGTCTCCTTAGATAAAATCATGTGGATTGAAATCATTTCTTACATCAGTGATACTATCAAACCCTAGATATTCATCATCAAGATCAATTTTTGGAAAAGAAGTCAATCCCTGCACACTCGATAAACCTCCAACAGATAAAGAGGGGAATTGGGAACCTAATATGTGTAGTGTTACTATTCATTGTAGTGGTGTTAATGGAAGAGCCTTCAACCTTATGTGAAATGCATTCACGGGCTGAGGCAGTGGCATAATCTTCCTCATAAATAGAGGATGGCCTATAAAATGTAATTTATTTTAGAAAATAAATAAATTGAAAAAAAAAGTTATATGCAAAATTGAAATTAAAAGTTTAATACTTGTATTTGGAGTCAAATTATTCTCCAATGTACGTGGTATATTTTGAGTGACAGCCACAGGGGTGTTTTGAGTTGCTACATTACCCAAATGTTCAGTCTAAAAAATAATAATCAAAATCCAAAAAACAAAAAATGCAATGTACAATACCTTCCATAGAGGGTTGAGAAGGGACAATAGATGTTATTATTTGTTGTGGTGGTACTGGTGGTTGTTCCACTATCTAGATTAATCTCGAGTCAATTGCAAGAATAAAACAAATAACTAAAACAATGCATTTGAGTTTTGAAAATCAAAATCTCATTTAAAATTGTTAAATAGAAAACCTACACATGGAGATGACACCGAAGAAACTCATGGATGTTTTACAATTCAATAAGATTACATGGATGATTCTACAGACTCCGAATCTGTAGAATCTTCAACCGTAGTTGTAGTTGCATGCTATCCTTTTTAGGTAGATTTTTTTTTTAGGCACGCATTCTTGCCTATCAATTGTAACAAACAAAGATCGAACATTTATTAATATTTACCTTGGTAACCATTTAAAAAATAGATAAACATTAAACCCTAGATTCTAGATCAATAAATTAACAAATTAACTAACCTCCTACTCATCCATTGACAAAGAGTTTATCATCATTTTTGGATCCAGTACAGTTGGATCCTATGTTTTTTGGAGGTCAAAGAAGGCCTCATAGTACAATTCCAAAATAAAATTGGAATAAGAAATAGTGGAAATAGGATTACTATCAGTAGAATTTAATTCAAGCCTTATTCTAGAGGAAATGAAATAACACTAGTCATATTTAAAGTTGAAAATAGTACGGACAATGTAAAACAATTCCCAATATGGAATATTTGTGGCTCTTCTTTGCAATACTATTATGGCTTGGAAAAATTGAACCATTGCTTTCAAAAAAGGGTGAGTAACATCTTTGATGTAGATGCCCCTCTTCCAACTATCTAAAATGAAAGACAAAAAGAGGATTATAGTCTTTAGATCGTAAAAGATGAAATTTGAATTTTGAATATACAAACAAATTTATAAGTATATACTGATTTTTCTGATGTGCAAATCAAAATTTTTGGAAAATAAATTTTTGTCTTCATCTGATAGTTTTGATTTGGAACTCACAGGGCTACATTGTGAAATGAAAGACCTATGAGATTGTGAATATGTTGTGGTGAAGTACCAAATGAAATCATTTTGCAATCGACTTACAAGGTGAAGATCTTCTCATTTCGATTATATGAGTACATGAGCATTTTCAAAAGGGTAGTATTGAGGTCATATTATGGCATATAGAGGAGGCCACTATAGATACATTCCTAAAACAAATCATTGAATGCATCTGGTTGTTGTACGAGCTTCATGATGTATGGGCATAGTAGGTTTTTGAAAACAAATTTTCTTTTCATGGCTATAAAATGTTTTTTTTCTCCTGGGAATGAGAAATGAGTTCTATAAATGTTAGAAATGAGGGCAAAGGTGAGTATTTATAGATCATGGGAGGTATCTGGGCAACTGGATAGCAGATTAGATGCACAAGTCACCCACTAATGTGTCAAATGGTTGAACTGTCTAGCTCCATCATCTGATGGAACCGTTCAAATAAGGAACATGACTCAAGTGTTTAGCCAAGCCATTCAGCTCAACCATCTAGCTCAGCCATCTATTTTAGTCATCCAGTTTAGTTATTTCTTTTAACATTTTGGCTTGTCCATTTAGCTAGACTATTTGATGTGAATCAGGTGTTTGGCTAAGTCATGGGGCTTAGTCATTCGATGCGGCCGTCTGGATTAACCATTCATTTTAGTCATTCAGCTCTATCATTTGGTTTAAGTTTTCAGTTTAGTGGTCTGATTCAATCATCCATCTCAGTCATTTGGTCCAGTTGATTGACTTAATCGTTTAGCTCGAACATCTGATTTAGCCTTATTATTTAGCCATTCAACTAGCCATTTCATTCAATTGTATGTCTCATCCATTTGGTTAGACCATATATCTAAACCATTCAATTCAATTGTTCATTTTAGTAGTTTGTTATCACCCTCAGGAGATTTACCATGCCCATAAATCAGATTTTTATAGATTCGCCAGATATTTCCAATAGGTTTTCTTGTAGGGCCTCTTAAAATGAACCCTGTTAGGATATTTCCTTAGGGTTTCTAATTTGTAAATCTTGATTTTTATTCTACAAAACAATGATAGGTAAAACTTGGGGTTTTATTGTAAAGGGTTTTTGTAAAAATATGTTTATCCCCTTTATTCTATTCATTGCACATGCTTGCTTTATAACCCACATTATGGGCCTAGGGGTAAGGGTTTGCCCTTACCCACAGGACGGTACTGAAGGCTCATTCACCCTAGCTATATTCAATACAAAATATCTTTTTATGGAAAGTTATAGAGGTACCAAATGTTGGCTTAGTAGTTGAAAAAATGAGGTGTTACTCTAAGAGTAAAACAGCACCATATATAGGCATTACCAAACATAAAAGTTGGCATCTCCCATTATTAAATGGTAACTAAAATCATATATCTTGACTTTATAGCCTACAAGACAAAATTAAAATTTGTTATATTTAAGGTATTGCCTAAAAGAACAAGGAAAATAATTGTTAACATTGAGACATGGTTTTAACACTATGATAACATAAATAAATGCACTATAAGAGATATATTGTTGTAACATTCTAATTGCATACACTTGGTTGTACCTCTTTTATGATGACATTTAGGCTACCTATAAATTGATGCTTGTGCATTTTTTTGAATCTAAGTTGTCAATTTAAGTCTTGGTCTTCATCACCTTAGTAGTAAATAACTCATAGCTGAAATCATATGTTACAAGATAGTCTTTTCTTATTTTGATTCTCAAACCTAAGGGGTATAAAAATCAAACTGGTTAGTAACAATATTTTTGAATTAAGTTAGTTTCAATTAAATATATTAACGGTAATAGAAATGTTCCTATTAAATTGAAAGCTATGAATTAGTTAATCTTTGTTTATTAATTTTTTTTTTATAATGAATAAATCCTACAATTTTCATTGCACAAGTAAGAGAATAAGAGTTGATTTCAATGATTACACTGGTGGAAAAAAGAAAGAAGAAATAATGGTTATATAGTAGACTACATCTTGGCTGCTCATGCATGGTTTTAATAAGTTAGTCTCTCCTAAAAAACCTTATTGAAGGGCTATAGGTATCCCTTGAGGAGTCCAATTATGAATGGTTTTTTTTAGATTCATTTGCAGCTTATAGAAAACCTTGAATAATGAATGTTAAATAGATTGTTGCAAGTATAACAAAAAAAACACCATAGGGGATAAATAAGAGATGTATAGTTCAGATGTAAAACTTATCATGATTTATTTATGAGTTAGAAGTGGATGTAACTTTCATGACAATTAACTAAGTATAATAAAGATAATTTATTTAAGATACCTGGAGTGATATCATTGGTTAAATATTATGAAAGATTGATGCCTAAATTTTGTATGCTTGTGTTTAAATGTTTAAGATTTCCACTTGTGTATAATATGTTATCATCCAGTATATCTTGAAGACAAGATGTGTGAAATATCAAATGATTGCAAGTGGTATAACAATCATAGGACTGTTTGTATTAATTTATACCTTCTATGAATGATGTTTATAATGTTGAAACTAGGAAAAAACCTATATTAATTATACTATAATTTCTTACTATGCTTAGAATGTGTTCCTTTGAATGTTTATTTTTATAAGTTCATATCATATGCCATTTTATAGATAAAGGACAATGAGTAGCGGAGGAAAATATTCACACAACGATACTCATTGCTTGTTATCATCTAAAATGACATACAAAACATAGAGTATGGGTGTGTGTGGATGTGACTCAATAATTGTTGATTTCTATAATGAAAACTTTGGCCAAAATGACGTTATAGTTGTATAAATTTTTTATCCACTTGTACCTTCTAGATTGCATGCATGTGTGTGATGTCATATTAATAGAGGATGTATCCATGATCAGTATGAGTGTTGAATGTGAATGGGAATGTACAACACACTATTCTAAATCACTTATTAATGTCTACATCCTTATGATTTTCCCTATCATGAAGGGAAGGGCTACTCCTAGTGGGGAGTGTAGGGGACCAACGATCTATGGTTGGATGAAAAACACGTAGATGATGTTCTCCCCCCACATACACAACTGAATCCAATTATATCATATTCATATTCATGGCTATTATTTGTAGTGATGTACTATTATATTAAATGCTTTCTAATTTGGCAAATTTATAGAAATATGTTAAGGTAGTTGAGATTGAAATCTATAAAGAATATTATTATACTGATTTACAGTAGTGGTTGATTTCATTACTTGTACATTATATTGTGCTTGGTTGGAGTATTAAGTTTAATAAATTCTACTATAAACAAATGTTTCAAATCATACCAATAGACCTATAGTGGTGTGAATGACTAATATAGTAGATCGTATTATTGAGTACAATTCCTAATAATTATAGAAATGTGATGTTAATGATTTTTTTTAGTGTACTTTTATGGTTGCCTTGAGGTGTTGTAACAAACCATCTTTTCATAAAATTCATAATCTATATTGTCTTGGTGTTCATGATGCCTCCATTGCTCAATGATGAAGGCTTATTGATTTGGTGTTCTAGTTTGGATGTTAATATGTATCAAGGTTTGCCAAAAATAAAGGTGTGTTGTGACCTTGATTAAGTAAGGGTTCGTAATAAAGTCACATTTTTAAATTGGTGAGATTCACATAAACTAAGATGAAGTTGGAATAATTTAATGCATCTAAATTTACAATACATAGTAATAATCACCAAGTTCAAATTTAAAATAATCTTTTAAACTCTTTTTTTTGGGGGGGCGGGGTGGATGATGATTCTCAATTTAATAGACTTTTCAAAATCAACATAAAACATTAACATAATTCATCAATATATATTGTATTATTCAAGACTAACTCATTATAACATCTAATCTTCCCAATTATACACAATTTTACCAATGCCCCATAATTACTTTTTATAGCAACCAATACACCAATGTGAAGGAAAAGACAACAAGGGCGTAGAGCACCAAGTCCCTATGAGAAGTAGAGGCTAGCAAAAAAATAATAATTAATCTTTATTATTATATAATTATAATTGATAATTTCAATTTATTTATAGAGATGGGATCTCAAAATAGTCTTTAATTTTTTACCTTGAATACGTATAAAGTTACAAGATTACCAAAAAAATGTCATGATAATAATTATAGTGATTTTTAGATTTTTTTTTTTAGTTTTTTTTCACTTCAATATATGAAATAATGCTTAAGGTAAAGCAAAAAAATCCGCAATTGTCTTATATGGATTTATAATGGGTGTAACAAACATCGAGCCACAACACTCTATTTGTCCGTCTAAAATATGTTTTTTATTTTACTCGAATTTTGGATCAAAATGAGGAAGATGGCAAGCAAAGAGAAATGTTTGCATGGTGTGACCTTTGCATAATCGAGATGTCTTAGTAGTGAATTATGAAAATTTTAGATAGTCTTATTACTTTATAGTAGATAAAGGATGACCAATTATGGATTATGGAAGCTTACAAACATAGTAATAATAATCAAGTTCATAAATCAAGAATGTATCATTTATACTTTTATTTTTATGCATAGCAATTTTGAGTTTCAGATATGCAGACTATCATTAAACTACCATAATTATCACAAATAGATATTTTTTAGGCCACAAACTAAGCTATAAAACATGAATTGACATTTAAACTTTACAAAACCTGTTAATTGAGCTTCATTTATGTATTTAGTAATTTGTCATAAGGTTTTTAAAAATGTATCCATTATAAACTAGAATAGAATAAATCAATATCAATGTTTTTTAAAGCTCAAGTTTTGTTCTAAACTAAGTTTTTACTCTTATATAAATCAAGCAATTGAGAATATATCCCCATTAAAAATTATATTAACTGTCTATTCATTTCAAGGGTTTCAAGGACTTGTTGTTTTAACATTTGGCATAGTTATTACAATCATATTGCCCTCTCAAAAATTTATAAACTAACAATAGCCACAATGTTCTTGATTAAAGTTCAACATGATTTCCCAAACTATATCCCTTAAAAATTAGGCTAGGTTATAATATACAAATATTAAAATATTTACAAATTATCTCTTTTAGTCTTCCTAGCAAGGGACACAAATTATAGCCAATACTTACAAACAATATGCCTAATAAAATTCGCAAATGAAAGAAGGCATCAAGTAATAACTACCAGTTCATCCATGGGCACACATGCTTCATTATTACAATATTGATAGTTTCACACATACCCCACTCCATCATATTATAAATCTTCATCAATTTGTGTTATAAACATTGTTTAATAAGATAATTCCCCACCATTCCCCATCCCACCTATTTTTATTTGTTATTGTTACATCCTGATTTCATCCTAAGTATTATAACCTTTGAATCTATGGATTATTATGGTTATCATCTGATTTTTATTGCTTTGATTTGAGATCTATGACATGTATTGGTTATGAGATAGTGATATGTTGATTAGTTAACATGATGTGACAATTGTACTTTTTTATCTATGTACATTGTATAAGTATATTTGTTATTTATGTATCATTAGTTGATATATATGATGACTCAGACTAACTACCTACTTGTCATGAGGTAGATGCAATATTGATTCTACCCTCATAGCATGACGAAGGGAGAGCATCATCAGAGATGATGGCTTAGATTAGAAAATTGGGGGATGACAGAGGAACTGCTAGTAACCCAACACACACACCATAGTAGAATAAATTGTTAACTCTTTTGTTTGATCTAGTTAGTTAGTTTGGTTTTGAGTGCTTAAGTATTTTTATATTAATCATATTTCATTTATGCATTTAAATGAGTGATTTCATTATTCTTCAGTCTAAAATTAGATTCATATTATTTTTGTGATTGTTGTGTTTGAGAGATGTTATCACTTAAATATGTATGACTTAATGCATTTTTATAAAGGATAGTTGAAAACATTGAGACTAGTCTATATAGCAGACTCGACAAACAATTTCATAGTTATAACATCATGATGTTTTGGGATGTTGGTTGAGCAATTGTTTTTATGATAACAGTTGATATACTATCTAGTTGGGTCAAAAGCTAGTAATGGATTAGGCTATCCTCATTACAAATTCATAGCTTGGACTCTTGATAAGATGAGAAACTAATTTTCTAAGTAACTTATGGACTATCCTAGCTAATGTTAGAGTGCATATATAATAACATATTTCTAAGTGGACTTGCGAAGTGTTAGTTATCATTGGTAATGATAATGTTTTGCATGATTATTTAGATTATGCATGGAGTCAACCTACAAGCATATTGGTTTGGATTTTGAAAGGATTATTAATTTTTTTGATTTATCTTTTATGGAGATAATTACCAAATTTCATTAAATTAAGGAAATTTAACTATGATGATAATGTTAAATTAAGTGCTATAGGCCACTACTTGGATTACTTGTTGAAATTATCACTTAAAGAATATGTAAGTAAACTAAAACAAGTAATTAACTTAGCTTCAAACAAGGATATTGCATGGATGATTTTTTATGAAATAAATAAAGCTCAAGTTAGTGTTTATTTTGAAATAATAAAACTAAACTCTAAATAAAAGGGATTTTATGCATGAAGAATAAGATTAGATGGCAATTGCAGCATGGAAGTTTATTATAAAAAAATAATAGAGAAGGTAAATTAAAAAAAGAAGAAAATATTTTGAAAGGAAAAAGAATAAAAAGATGACAACTCATAGGCATTGAATTCTATGGAAAGGAAGAAAAGATTTTGAAAGGAGAAAGATTAAAAAGACAATGACTCCTAGGCATTGACTTCTATGGAAAGGAAGAAATAATTATGAAGTGAAATAAGAGTTCGGAGGTAGAGGGTGGTGGTTATTTTTGGAGAGTTTTGAGCACACTAGTTGGCATAATTCTAAGCATGGTTGTTGACATTAACAGCGTGGTCTTCATGATGTATTTGAGAGGGGTAATGAAATGAGGCAATTTCAGATAGTTGGGCGGCACTAGGTGGTGACGTCCTATGGCCACTAAAGTTGTATGCATTGTGGAATGAAGCATAAAGCAATGGATGAATGTCGTTGACATCAACCAGGGAATTTTACTTGCGAAGAAAAGTTGTAAATAATTCACAAACCCCAAAATTGAATGGGCACATAAAACTACAGCAAATGGAGAAAATAAATGCAGCGTAGTAGTTATTTGAAGCAAGGAGAAAGGGCATGATAGAAGAAAGATAGCAGACAAAGTTAGAAGAATATGCAGCAAAGAAAATAAAAGGAAAAATACGGTGTGAAGGCAAGAGAAAGATGGAAATTAGAATATAGTGACATAGGTCAGAAGGAACTTGTTCAGATCAAGTTTTATCCAACACTCCGGACAGATAGGAGGAGTATTTAAATTCTACGTCTATATCTGTAGTTTAAAACAATACAATGATTTATATAGTTTAGTATAATGAAAACGATCTGAGATGTTTAAAAAATTATGTATAATATAATCCATAGATTATTAAGTATATATTGATACGAGACTTTGATCTGCTAATATTTACAAATATACTACGTATATTTACATACAGATCTGAGTTTAAATGTTATATTAAAGCGCTAGATGATATATACAAGGTAGTCCAGAAAATATAATATAGAATGTTTAATTAAAATGTTTACCATGGTGATGTTGTAGTGTAAAAACCTAGCAGTTAGCAAGTGTTTTAATTAGTGAATCTATAAATTAGCCATAGAAAATAGTGTTCTTTACCTAGTTATATTAATCAGATGCTACGTTAGATTGATCAGAAACTAAAGATCCATTTTTGATGGATCATTATTAAGCTGTGTGGTATTTAGATTGTCTCATAACCACTCCAGCATCCTAACTATGCAAATATATGCATCTAAAACCCATATTATTATGGTTTATATAAAAACCTTTACACATTGGTTATTTTTATGCATCCTAAATTCTTACCATATATTTATTAGCGAAAACCATAGATGCATGTACATCATCTTGAGATCTTATATTGTTAAAATAATCTACCAATTATTATGGTTGTTATTCTAATGGTAATGGCATCATAATGATCCTTTATACATCTATGCATTTAAATGGTTTTTTATTTTAAGAGGTGATCCTTATTAAGGTAGTTGGTTGGCCATGATATTAATGCTATAACTAAGCTTTTAATCAAAAAGTATTTAAAACACCCCCAAAAGACTAGTTTTAATGAGATTATTAGTCAGTGTTAACTAGTGTATGATATATATCAGTAATATTATTACTATTACTTATCACCTTGGACAAGGGTTTGAAATTTATTGGTTAGCATATTGTATTTTGATCCATTGTTAACTTGTGTACTATATGTACTGTAGGGAAACTTATATATATATATATATATATATATATATATATATATATATATATATATATATATTTTGGATGCATACTTATAGCATAGGTTTTAATTAATATATTATCATGGCATTGGTGTTTCGTATTTATGAACTTGATGAAACCATACTCATATAAATATAGTCCATAAAACATAAAATAATTAAGATTGACTATTGGTATATATGCATACAGTATTGAAACTTTATGTGTGATACATGTTTTGAGTTATTAATACACATAAGTGCTTATTCATAGCATATATTAATGCATCATAATGTGTTTTTAGAGATTATGTTTCTTCTAATTTATAATTTGCAGTAAAATCTAAGGTATACCTAGGTAGTATAATCCCATACTTGCTTTATCATTATTTATGAGTGTAAGATTGATTGTTTGTGTTTGACTAGGGTGCTCATGCACAAAGATATATGATGTTATGGGATGTCATATATTTATACATTATAAAAGAATGATATGCCTAGATGGTTCATACTGTATTTGTTATGCCTAGACCCACACATACGTAAATGTATGTGTTGGTTATTACTATGAATAGTATGTTATGTGATAGTTAATAAGACATTATGTATGAGTGCATACAACCTTGAGAGTGTAATTAAATGTTAGGATAGAATATTATGTGTTTCATGGAAACTGTAACTTGTTTGCTTATATCTAGTTGCTAAAATAGAAGCTTATGTTTCCATGTACGTAAGAATACTTTATATGACTAATTGTGTAAATCTAGTAGTAATGTCTTAGATTACTAGACTATGGTAATATGAGTTATCATAGGGTGTAGCTTATTTGAAAACTAATTGTAGTAGTATAAATTTATAGTTAGATATGTATTTTACTCGGATGGTATAAACTATGGTCATTATTTCCAGTATGGGATAATAATAATATAAGATTCATACATATGTTTTACGAAATAAATGTATGTTTTGTTTACTCCTATGTTTAGCATGTTGTATGATATGAGTACCAATAGGATATAAATTGAATGAACCTTAGGGTTAAATTATGTTTAGTGAGATAATATCATCTCATGAGTATGATTTACATGTTTATGTGATATCTTGTAATAGAATAGGTTTTCTATGATACACTGCATGTTTAGTTTTAGAAATCATACAATACATGGGTACTTGCTTATTTCTTTGGATTCTCGTGTCATCACTATCTACCCATCCATGAAGGGAGGGTCATTCCCTGATGGGATTAGTGTGAGGTATTATTGGTCCTTGGTTTGAGTCAAAAATTTCTTGGATGATGCTTTCCCTCCCCATAGTAGTACTACTTTTGAAACGACTCTTGGGATTGCCACAAATACTAGAACAATTAGGGAACTCATGTTCTAGGGAACCTTATATCTAATTTTATGTACATTGTATATATTGTATTGATTATTAGAAGCATTATCTTTTAGAACTATTACTGCCTATCTATTATAGATTGACAATGGTGGTTTTGCATTGTACCAATAGTGGTTAGATATTTGTAATTACTTTCAATGATTGTATTATGATGCATTTTCATATATTGATAGTGATCAGTGATTGTCAGATGTCACATACTTATTTGCAATTATCACTCTTGGGGTATTTTTGGTATGATCACTACTTAGATTCTTGTGATGTAATCTATTTATAGTTTTTATGTTTTAAAAAATTAATTTTTCTAGTTAGCACCCAGCAGGGTTGTTACATGTGGTATCAGCGCTGAGGCTCGAACTCTAACACCTAATGAGTCCATTAGCATTTTTGTATCTTTATATTTAAGGAGAATTTTGAAAATTTGTGTGGTATATTGAGTATGTACCCTAAGAGCATCTGTACCTCTTTAGAGTTGTTAAAGGGTTGCTTTATTAGGTGTCTCATTAGTGATGGTTTTATAAGGTGATTGAGTGGGTAAGAACATAGCATAGTTCATGAGTTGAGAACAAAAGTTCCCTACCTAATTCATGATCTTTGAGATTGAACACCTCAAGTATGATTACATCTTCTTAGTAATCTAATCACCTTCACCATTTGTGTTTATGTGTTGTGAGTGTTTTAAAAGCATGGATTGCTTCTCACTTAAGTATATATGCACTAGTTTGGTGCCTTACACAAATCCTATGAATTGGAAATCCTTTAATACCATTCTAGATTGACACCACCTAGTGTGATGGGAATTTTCCTATTGTAGAGTGTAGATGTCTTAGTTAAGAATTCTTTTATGTTTGGAGTTTGTTTATGGATTAACACCCTTATATTTTTATGGACTTGGGAAAAAGTGTCATCTCTTTAGCTAGATTAGTGGTGAATTGTTATTTTCTCACTCTCCTCTTACTTCATTTTAAGCTATTGAGAAGATTCATATCTACATGATGTTGATTTAGTGTTTCCTTAAATGAAAACTTGTTTTTGAAATGTTGTTTTGATCTTAATCCCTTGAGTTCAAGGGATAGTGTTTTATACTTCTTGTTGAGAGAAGTTGTAGGATTGGACAGATTAATACATCTTTATGGTTAATATTTCCTTCTAGTTGTGGAAGTAGGTTGTGATACTACACTTAAAAAATTGGAAAGTGAATAATGATTTTGGAAACTTGGGTTGCAGTGTTTTCTTTTTGCCATGTGAGGGTGTGTAGGAGTTTTTTATTTTAAGATGTTAGTCCTTTACTTTCCACTTGTGACTTTTTAGAGTCGCTATTTTATCTAACTTGTGAACTTGACCTTGAGGAATGGCGAACTTAGAATTTACATTAATTCTAGTTGTATAATTATTATGTTATTATATGCCTTAGTTTAGACTGATATTATTCTCTTTTTGAAGCATGTTGTTTTAAAGAGTTATATATTTACCTTTATTTGAAATCAATTAAGTTATGAGATGTACATCTTGGCAGTCTCAAAGGGTTGAGATAAACTTTTAACTTGTTAAGTACTAGCCGAAAAAGTAGGAAAATATTGTCTCGTTTGTTTCTTTGGAAGGTTGTAAGGATAGTATGATCCTTGGCCTTTGTATATTATGTTAATCTTAGCATTATTTCCTCTTAACTATGAATATAAAACTATAGGTTAAGCTATGAAATATAATACTAGTTATATTTGGCTAGTGGTAACTTAATGCAATAACAGAATGATTGTATGTTTTTTCTTGTACGTATGTTGGTGCATATAGAATTATTTAGCATATAGTATTGCTTTCTATGATCTGTTAATATAGAATTATGATTCATAGAACCTTATGCATGTTTGGAGATCATTAGGTCATGGAGACCTAAGGGAAGAGTGGTGAATTAGGAATGTGAATTCTAAGTGATAGGAGTGTATCCTACTTATCCTCACATTAACTTGGTAGTTACCGATTTGGATCTAATAGATAAACTTGTTGAATCTAAGATTTGATAGATGAACTTGTCAAATTCAATCGTATGGCCATACACATGTATATTATGGATGGGCATTCCATAATTTTGTATACATTGGAAATGTAGTATTTCTAGTTCCTATTCATCATCATATTTATCATGAGCTCCATGGAGTAGTGACAGTATTGATATGTTAAACTTATTTGAATCTACATGGAGTAGGGATATAATAACTTATACACATTATTCTTACCAGGTTCCCTAAATAATTTTATCCAGGATGAGAAAAACAATCTCTAGTTTAGAGAGATGTGCTGAGGGGTTACAAGGTTTTGTGGAACTCTCCCTAGCCATTTGTTTTTAGCTTTTGTGATGATCTCATGTGATTTTAGGGAAGTCATTGAAACTTTCACCGAGGTATGTATGGGTTGGTCTTGCAGTTTTGGACCCTAGGGTGGTCATGATAGAACCAATCAGTATAAGTGACTTTCGTAAAAACTTGTTTACATAATAGAAAATGTCAACAATCTATTTCCACATTTATTTACATAACTTGATACTAGATATTATGTTTTAATTATATTAAACTCTGTTTGTTATTCGAAACTATTATTTAAAAAAGTGTCATCGGGATGATTACCATTTTTAGGGGGGAATGATGTTACATCCCAATTTCACCCTAAGTATTATAACCTTTGAATCCATAGATTATTATGGTTATCATCTAATTTTTA
Organism: Torreya grandis; assembly: GCA_037957365.1. Lineage (NCBI taxonomy): Eukaryota > Viridiplantae > Streptophyta > Pinopsida > Cupressales > Taxaceae > Torreya > Torreya grandis. The sequence continues at coordinate 933,228 of JARHVA010002680.1, forward strand.
TTGCTTTTATTTGAGTTTTATGATATATACTAGTTATGGGGCAGTGATATGTTAATTAGTTTACATGATGTGCCAATTGTACTTTCTCATCTATGTACATTGTAGATGTATATTTGTTAGTTATGCATCATTAGTTGATATATATGATGACTCAAACTAACTAACTACTTGTCACGATGTGGATGCAGGATTGATTCTACCCTATGAGCATGACAGAGGGAGAGCATCATCAGGGAGGATGGCGTAGATGAAATAATTGGGAGACGATAGAGAAACCGATAGTAACCCAACACACACACCACAATAGAATAACTTGTTAACTCTTTTGTTTAATCTGGTTAGTTAGTTTGGTTTTGAGGGAAATATTTTTGCAGTAATCATATTTCAATTTATGCATTTAAATGAGTGATTTCATTATTATTTATCCTATAATTAGATTCATATGATTGTTGTGATTGTTGTGTTTGAGATATGTTATTGCTTAAATTTGTATGACTTAATGCATCTTTATAAAGGATAGTTGAAGACATTGAGACTAGTCTATATAGCAGACTCGATAAACAATTTCATAGTTATAACATCATGATGTTTTGGGATGTTGGTTTAGCAATTGTTGTTATGATAATAGTTGATATACTATTTAATTGGGTCAAAAGATGGTAATGACTTAGGCTATCCTCATTATTAATTCATAGCTTAGACTTTTGATAAGTTGAGATACTAATTTTCTAAGTAAATTATGGACTATCTTAGCTAAGGTTAGAGTACATAAATAATAGCCTATTTCTAAGTGGACTTACGAAGTGTTAGTTATCATTGGCAATGATAATGTTTAGCATGATTATTTAGATTATGTATGGAGTCAACCTATAAGTGTATTGGTTTGGATTTTGAAAGGATTACTAGGGTAAGTGCACACATTTGGGGGATAAAAAAGGTTCTACCCATGGACATGATTTTTTTGAAATTTCAAAAATTTGAACTTCTATAGATAATTTGATATGGCTACACTCAAAATTTGAAGATGGTATAAAAAGTGAATTGTAGCATTTCGAGTCTAGTTTCCAAACTTTTTTTTTGAAAAATGATTAAGTATAAATACGTCAAACATCTAAAATTTGAATAGGACCTCCTATTTTTTTAAGAAAACATAGTAGATAAATGGCCGTATGGCCTACCATATTTTGAGCATCGTTAAATATTATTTGAAACCCTTTAGTTATTATTTAGATAAGATCTTCGAGTGTATTACTAATTTTATTTATTTTTTCAATCAATATTTTTTTTATTAATTTTGAAATTAAGTAGATCTTGAAAATTGACAAAAAAAATGGATAGTCGACCGTGCAGCCCCATGTAACTACCTCAAAAAAACAAAAATTGATTTTTTTTTAATGTGTGTAGAATTAGACCTAGTTTATTAGCATATAATTTTTTTTGCACTTGGATCAATGAAAAACAAATTACATAAACATGATTAGGCATGTATATATGTTGCATGTAGTGGCCTAAAAAAGGCATAGTTAGAAATAAATATAGTTTAAAACCTTAAAATAGCCCAAAAATTATAAAAATCATATGTTTCGAAAGAGGATAGTATGCTCGTCATGATGGTAATAATTTTTTGAATTTTGATGTTGAAATCCATAGCCTATTTAGCCATTAAAGTTTTTTTTTTTAGTTTTTATCAAAACTCTCGGTCTCGACTATAGATGCATAGTCACAAGCCTTTGGCTCATAAATCCAAGCCATTTCCAAACATAGAGGCTTAGTTTTGAATTCAAATTCAAATAACACATATGTGTTATATAATGCATTATATAATGTGTACACATTATATAACATGTACACATTATTTTTTAATAACACCAAAAATCCAAATTTAGTCTTTAGGTATGCATTTTTCTTATATTTTGATATTTTGGTCTTTGGGTACATGTTTTGTTTTGTATAATATGTGGTTTTGATCTCAATAAACTTGAAATGGTCACATGTATCCATTCGTGATGATGTGATTTTAATATGTTGTGCTTGTAGTGATGAATGTATAGCTTAGAAAATATATGAATACACTAGGTACCTTATTCAAAGCCATTAAGGGATGGATATGCTTTAGAAATATAGGGTGGCATAGACCTGGTATTGACCAAGTATGACATATGTATAAGTTACCCCAGCTCAAACTCTATTGAGCTTACTCAAGATACATTAAAGGTGACAATGTCCCCTAAATCTAAGACATGCTTCCCCTCAAAGATAATGTTGAGTAGAGGGACCCATAATTTTTCATGTGGATGATGTTGCTCACCTCATATAGATGGTTGATCAGAATTGAATACCAGTGTGCACCCCCTCACCGAAGGTTTCAATATTATATATTTTGTATATCTTCAATTGTCTTGTTCATATTTCATTGTAATGAACTTAAACCTTATTATGTGGATTGAAAGAAAGTAGTATCTCAAAATTCTTGTTCTGGCTTAGGATTTGAGGTCAAAGAGTCCATTGTTGAATTATGTTCTCTTCTGCATGTAGGAATTAATATGGATGTACTTTGAGATCTAAAGGTAATTCAAGGTAGATGGATCTAGATAATTTGAATACATACATAAAATTTTGATAACATTCAGTGCTCACTCAATTTGGATGGGACCTTAAAGGGCTCTACATGATAATTTCCATACAATAATGGCAAGTCAGAGGCTAACATCATGTGAATTATTTATTAGACATGAGTTGATGAGATCGATGTCAATCTTTGAACATTTTTGACTTATATGTATGTGTGATATTTGTGAATAGGCCTTAATTAGATTGGTTAGAGGTGATGGAACCTATCTAGGTATCAAAGATCATGAATTCCACTCATGTGAGCTAATAAATGTAGAGAGTGTAGCGTGCACATGCCTAGATTTGGACCTCATGGCATCTGAGATATTTTCATATTTTTCCAAGTCTTTTTTTATTGTTGATGGGATCATTGAGCACTTTTGATGACTTGACACAGTGGGGCCAGGCCCAACCTATCGATCTTATCTATTCGAATCAACCACTTGGTGTACAAAAGTACATGTGGCCATCTCTGATTGGATCGGGACTCCTAGGGTGCTAACATCTCTGATCCTTTTAGGATCTAGAATGTATGTATATATGATAACTCTAATGCTTCTCTAGGTGTAATAGAACTACATGTGGAAATATTTGATTGGATTGGGCATCCTGAGGCTCTAACAAATATGATGCTTTTATTACTTGATAGTTAGATCTCTCACACTTATATATGTGTATGAGATACACATGGTGACATCTAATTAGATCAGGCCACACATAACTCTGATAGATCCTTAACACTTTTAGGACCTAACACCTCTATTAGTGCTGACACTTTTGAGCATGTGTGAGGTATATGTGGTGATATGTAATTGGATTTGGCCTCTCAAGGCATTATCAACTCTAAAACTTTTAGGACCTGATGTATCTCTGATAGCTTTAACACTTTTGGGTGTATGAGGTGCACATGTGGCATAATGAGGTTCAATTATATGGGTAATTAGGGTCAAAATAATCCATATATGAACCTATTTTGAATTGTATACATGATGTGATTTGGAATGAAATTAATCCTAGAATATCATCATGTATATATACAATGAATCAAAGAGTTGATTCATTCAATCGAAGAGGCATGGGAGGCCAATTTGAACCCCTTCATGACGTAACTATAATAGCATGATATATGATTTCGGATAAAATTAAGATTCTATCATGAATTGAACCAATTAGTCAATTGGTGCAATTAGGGACATGATTTAGGCAAAATTGAGCCCCTAAACCAAATTTATGGCCCAATTGATTGTATAATATATGCAACATGTATGGCTTAATTGACCTTATTTTAATCATAAATGCAAATACGAATGCAACTATGGCCAATTTAAACCCATTGAACCTTAATTGGAGTCTACAATGTGATTAAAGGGGCTAAATTAGCTCATGTTTCATGACATGTTGATCGTAAACCCTAATTTTATCACTTGAACATGTATAGTTCCCCTAAACCATAATTTCATGACATATACACATGTACAAAACTATTATACTAAACCCATAAACATAAATCCTAATTTTACAACAAACACAACCCCTAAACTCCCTGATTTCATCACAAATGCATAAATTCATGAATGTGATTAGTGTTAATTTATGAACCCATTGTTCACCTAGTTTTTCAAGGACCTAAGATGGGATTTGGAGAAAAATTAGCTCATTTTTTCTTACATATTGAGCTTTATTGCATCACATGATAGTCTTATTGCTTCATAGTATTATCAAGAGTCTTGTTGCACCATATTGGAGATTTATGCATCATATTAGGGATTTATGCATCATATTGGGGATTTATGCATCATATTGAGCCTTATTGCATCATATTGAGCCTTATTGCATCATATGATAGCCTTATTGCATCATATGATAGCCTTATTGTATCAAATGATAATATTATTGCATCATATTAGGGATTTCTTGCATCATATGATAGTTTTATTGCATCATATGATAGTCTCATTGCATCATATTGAGCCTTATTGCATCATATTGGGCCTTATTGTAATATAAGATAGTCTTATTACATCATATTAGGGATTTATGCATCATATTATAGTTTTTTTTAGTCTTATTGCATCAAATTAGGGGTTTATGCATTGAATATGAGTGTTATTGCTTATTTTTATATTATATACCTATACTTCAAGGAACACATGCATGTTATTGTAATTCATATGAATTCCTTTAAGTATATACAAAACTTACTTTTCAACATTTATTTTTGTCCCAAATCGAGACTACTGTCCCCACAGACATTCCCTACATGTACTCTACATATTCTCTGTGTACATTTTGAAGTACTTTTTTGGACCCCACACTTTGAAGTACTTTTTTGGGTGTTTTTTTCAAAATAGGCTTTGGTTTGCATTCAAAGAAGAGGAATAAGTTGAAGAACAAAACACCAAAGCAACTAGAAGAGTTGAGAGAAAAAAACAAGGTACAAATTCAAGCATTTCATTCCTGATAAGGTACAAACACTAACCCTGATGAGCCAAATGCCTTAGATAATGAGACAATTGACAATAATGAATTGAATAATGATGAAAATGATAATAATGAATTGAATTATAATGAAATTGATAATAATGAATTGAATTATGATAAAATTGACAATAATGAATTAGATAATGTTGGAAGTTCACATTTAAATTTTAAAGTTTTTGATTTTATTGATGAAGAGCCTATGCATGATACTTTACCCACCAACAATGAACAAAATTTAATGAACACAAATAATTATGAAATTAACAATGAATAAAATTTCATGGAAACATATAATGATTTTAAAACACCCTCTCAATGGATTCCACCAATAACAACACCTCCAAGAATTGTGCATAGAAAATACAAGTATTTAATTGAAGTTGATGAAAATATTTTAAAAATAATGCATAACAAAATATCTAACCGCCATTCAAGAATACTAACTCAAGCAATTTGGGATAGTTTCATTCATATATTGGATTATGATAGTCAAAGATGTTAATTATTTGTTCCATTAATGAAATTGCTTAAGATGAGACCTACAATGTACATATTAGGACTAAGAACATCTAACATGGATAATGAAAATGATAAAATTGTTGAAATTCTACATGATGCATATCATATTGTAGGCTCAAGATCACTCCACAAATATTGTAATACTACCCAACGTATAATGACAACTTGTGCAATAAATGCTGAAACACGGAAAAAATGATTGATTTCAAAAACAACCCAAACACTTGATTTAAATAGAAAAATATTAATGAAAGCAATTTTAAGACATGAAAGACTTAATGAACCCAATACCAAAGAGCTTTGGGTATTCTCTGGTATACTTCCATGAAAGGACAAGGCTATAGCTGGTGCTTTGAAAGACTTACACAATTTTGGAAAGATAATACAAGAGTTTCACCCAATGCAAGAGATGTAGTGAAAATAAGATTTGGTTCTCGTAATTGTAAATCGTATCCAAAACATTTCTTGTATATGACTCAAACACAATTGTACTCTAAGTTTTTGGAAAAACATCTATAAATGGTTATTAGTCAAAGTTTTTTTGAGATGGCTAAATTAATTCATGTAAAAATAAATCACACATGCACCACTTGTTGTAGGCAACATGTTGAATTTCAATACACTATGATATTTTTCACCATATTTGTTGTACTTTTCATACTAACAACATTTTAACAGAGCGTGGCATAGAAGTTCCCCCAAAATCAGCCAAGGAATTTATTCCAATTTTTTTTTTTGAAAGACTAGATAGACATTTCTTTTATAAGAAAGCATGTTTGAATGGAAATTGTAGCATTTGCGGTGGATTGCCAAAATTAAAAAAATGTATCCATGAGGAGTGTACAAGTGTAATTGGATAGGAATTAGTTGGTTTGAGCCAATACAAATATATGACTTATGAATTAAAAGATGGCAAAGAATCTAAAAGGTGTGAGCTTGTTATGAAAGAGATACCTATTTCAAAATTTATGGTTGAATTCATGGAGAAAATTATTTATGAGTATGCAAGGCACATACATAGGGATAAATTTTGGATGAACATTTTAATCGAAGCAAAGACACATTCCAACTTGATTATATTATTTTAGTAGTCAACTTTGCTAAAAATTACACATTCAAACCACAAATAGAAGTTCAATCGTAGTATTACAACTCAACACAAGTTTCCATATTCACGCATAAAGCATTCATGTATGTACTTAATAGTATAGAGGAATATTGTAAAATATTAAGGGAGTACTATTTCTATATCAGTGACAATTGATTACATTGTATAGAGTATGTACAAGGTTTTTTTGAGAAGTTCTATAGATAGTTGACTCAGAGGAACATTACTTTCAATCACCATTACATTTGGTTAGATAATTTCACATCGTAATTCAATAATGCATGGATGTTTTATTAGTTGAGAAGGATGGATATTACCCCTAGTGTAGAATATATTTGGACTTTCAATAAGGTTGGACATAGAACAGGGGAGCATGATGGTACTGGAGCATGTGTAAAAAGAGTCATTGCAAGGGAAGAGTTAAAATTTGACCATGTTACTAATTTGACTAATACAAAGATTATGTTGAATGGTGTAATGAGAAAATATGTCATGGTGCTCAAGCAAATTCTAATGTTCGTAGACATTTTTGGCTAATGGAGGAAAAAGACTTGGAAAACTATGAGGAATGTATGACTCTAATGGGTTCAAGTGAGATCCACTAATTTCATAGCTCAAATTTAGGTTCTTAGACTATTCATATGTGACACTTGGCATGATTTTGTTCTACATACATGGACTCTGTTTGGAATCAGTGTGAGTCACAAGAGTGGCTGGATGACTGGAGTTCTAGACCTCTAATTCCAATCAACACATATCAGGGTCCACCAACATTGTAACTTACAGATATGACCTCGTCATATGCCTCTGACCATATATCTGATCCATGCCAGGTATAAGATTAATATTTATGTACTATTTATTCTCATTATCTATCTTCATAGTGTTATTAAAAATTATTTTTTGTGATCCATGCCATGTTTTTGTAGTTATTGTAGATGAGGACAATAAAGAGGGAATAAATTACTACTTATGTCAGTGTATACATGGAAAGAAAAAGTTGACTTCCCCGATCGTAGATGGAGAAAACATTGGTTATCCCACTGGATCTATGGTAGTCACTATAACTTGGCTTCAATGATATCCTATAAAAAATTCAAATGTATGGTTGTTTGAAGACTTTGAAATGCACAAGAAGATACTGGACTATTCAAATTTGGTTCTTACAATGAATATTTAATTGAAGAAATATCATGGCAGGCCAAAAAATAGGAATCTATGGAAATTTTGTGATTCAGACCATGAATCTATTCTTGATACTATCAAGATCATAGTAAATCCTAGTGGTTCATTGGATTGAAATGTGCATGTATGTTGAGTTATAAAATGTAGATATAATAAATTTTACCAAATATTTTTAATTTCGTAGGTAGTACGTGCATAAATTTCATCTTTAATTACTAACATTTTTTTATAGTTTAGTGGTGCCAAATAATCTTTCACCTTCATGTGGTTGGCACTGTTAGTAAAGAATTTCATATTCTTGAAGCTAAGAGAAGCTTACTAAAAGTACTTGGTGTTTTCGCACTCCTGAACAATTTCTCATGACAAGTCTATTTCTCCTTGTAGCCTTCCAAACACATAAACGTCCTTATTTATAATAATCTACATGGATTCTATCTAAACCAAATGCATTAAAATTACCTCAAATGGAATTAGATACTAATATTACACATAAAACAAACACACTTTTCATTGTATAACATTCTTGAATAGTAGTGGAAATGTACTTGCAAGGGAATTGGATGTCATGGTTCTTGGAGCACATGTAATTTACCTATATAGATGTACTTAAAGTGATGGATTTACATCTACAGGTCCCAGAGGCAAAAATGCTAGTTGGAGATCGACAAGTTGTCTCTTGACTACCAAAAAGTTGCATTTTAAGACCTGTTACTACAACTTCTACCATGGATTGCTCTTAGAGGTGATTTAGACTAAATATGTGGTATGATTAGAGGGATTTATCATGCATAGGAAGGATGTTATTGTTCATCCATATGACTCAAATTTTTGGTTTTATGCATGCCTAAAGTTAAGCTAAAAATTAGCATCTTTTTAGTATTGGAAAGGGCATTCTTGAGCCCATAATGGGTGGTGGGTTTGTCGACCAAGCCAGATGGGAGGCCAAAAACCTAGTCCTGGATCTTATCCACCCCTATGAACATGTTGGTAGTGCCAATTTTTAGCCAACAAGCACTAGAAATGGAGTTCTCAAACTATAACTTTAACTTTGACAACATTTGTTGTCAGTGTTTCCATGCTCCTGAATAGTAGTGAAAATGCACTTACAGGTGGAATTAGATGTTACAATCATTGGAGTACATTTAATTTTCATATATAGACATGCTCGAAGTGATGGATTTACACTTGTGCATCTCGGAGGCAAAAATGCTAGTTGGAGATCAACAAGTTGTTTTTTCACTGCCAAAAAGTTGCATTTTAAAACCCATTATTGCAACTTCTACCATAGATTGATCTCAAAGATGATATAGACTAAATATAGGTTAAAATTAGAGGGATTTACCATGCACATTAGGGATCTTATGACTCATCCATATGACTTATAATTTTAATTTTATGCATTCCTGAAGTTAGGCTAAAAATCAACATCTTTCTTGTATTGGGAAGCGCATTCTTGAGCCCAAAATGGGTGGTGAATTTGTTGATCGGGTTAGATAGGAGGCCAAGAACCTAGGCCTTGACATTATCCACCCATTTGGATGTGTTTTAAGTATTAGTTTTTATCTAAAAAACACCAGAAATGGAGTTCTTGAAATGTAGCTTCAACTTTGACAACATTTATTATTAGTGTTTTTGTGTTCCTAAACAGTAGTGAAAATGCACTTACGAATGGATTTATATGCCATGGTCATTGGAGAACAAGTAATTTTCCTATATATATATATATATATATATATATATATATATATATATATATATATATATATATATATATATAAATATATGTGATAAAAGTGATGGATTTGTACCTATAGATATAGGACGTAAAAATGTTAGTTGGAGGTCATTAAGAAGCCTAAAAGGCCTAATAGTCCAAGTGAACCATATACACATGGCTAGAAGCTAGTGGCATTGGAATTAGGTTTCAATACCCTTTGAAAGGTTTGTTTGAATTTTATCAAAGTGTTCCAAGGGTCAAAAATCCTTTAGGAGGCTACTAATCAGTCAAGGAGCCTCTTAGGCCTTCTAGGCCAAATTAGGCTAAATTGCATGCCTATAGGTAATGGAAGGATCTTGACACTAGAAATGGAGAATTTTGTGGTTCATGATAGATGAGAAATTTTGGAGGTTTCACAAATAGGTCAATATACTTAGATGGCCTTTCAGGCCTAATTAGGCCTAAATGGCCATGTACAAGTGGTTAAAGTGGCTTCAAAGCTTGGCCAAGGGGTTTTATGGACCAAATAGAGCCAAGTGTTTAAAACTATTGATGTAGGACCATCTTTTGTATAAAATAGTGTGGTGTCCATGTGAGATTTTTAAAGTGTTAAGTAGAGTCAATAGGCTTTGTTAGTCCTTTAGAGTCTTCCTAGACATGTTATAAAGGTCCTACTTATCTTATATGCTTAAAGTGTCTGCTGTATCATTTGCTAAATTGATACAAGTCTTGAGAAAGATTTTTGGAGTTAAAAATGGATGATATATTATTATAAGGATGAACTAAAAGGATAAGCATGAGTATCAAGATGAAAGGAGCTTCTTCAGGAACAAACATCAAGCAAAAATATTCGAATCATACCTATAAGGGTTGTAAATGTGTGTGTGTTTTTTTATGATTGTAAGTAGTGTATGGTGATTATAAATCCTTTCTTGAAACATAATTGAACTCGAACAATCAAAATATAGTGAATTCAATACTTTGAAAGTCCTTTTCTGTTAGCACACACTAATTTTGGTTGAAAATCACTGTTTGTAGAGATTGTTTGTACGATGAAACCTATGTATGGTTTGAAATTGAGGATTGGATTTTTTAAAAAGGTGAGTTAGGAGTCTTTTACAACTATTATATTTAAAATAACCTCTTTTATATTTATGAAACAAGGTTAATTAGCTCTGGGGTCCTTAAAGTGCAGGAAAACCCTAGTTACAGGGTTTTGATTGAAAAATGATCATAAATCCATTTTGAATTCATAGAATTTGATGAAAATATATGTAAACCTAGTTAAGAAGGTTATTAAACCATTCCAAGTGTTTTGGAATCAATATAAGGTGTACATATTATGTACTAAGTAGTTATCCATAGTAATACTCAGAATTCTAAGTTCCTCTAGACATCAAATAGGAAAATTAACCTATCTTGCTCAGTTTTGAGAAAAAAGACACCAAGTAAAAGTTGATTCTCATATAAAAACATCCTCAAAAACTGATTGAGGTGTTGGTTTAGGAAAATAATCCATCATCTAAGTTTTGACCTACTAGTGGAATAATTAGGTCTCTTGATAAAAATAGGGTTGAGTCGTTGTTTGATAAAAAGGAACTCTAAACCAATAAGAAATTGGTTTATATATAGTATAAAACCTATAAGACATGTGAAAGACCTATTGATATTTCATAAAATTGGTTTTTATCCCAAATACAACATTAAAAAGGTCTTTTATATCCATTCAATCAAGAAGGTCTTGAAAGGGAAAAAAGAGTGAATACGTCCTAAAGGGCTTAAAGTAAGAGTTTGAAGTTTGAAGAGAGTGAAATGATACATTCAAGTGTATTAACTATAAGGAGACCTTAATACCAATCAAAGACTTTGTGCTTTCTCCCAAGGTCTATTTTCCTACTCTCTCGCTTTCAGAGATGGAGTTTGGGGATGTTTCAGAGGGAATGGAGATAGGATAGGGTCTGACCCATAGCATGAAGAAGTCCTAGGTACTTTCCAAGATAATTAAAGGCCTAAAGAGAAAATTCAAGAGCTTTTATACTGTCTTATAAAGGATGCTAGCTTGTCTTGACTGATATGAGCTTCTTCACTAGTGTAAAACCCTTCCCATTGGAAGGAAAGACTTCATCACCTGTTAAGAGATTTCCTCTATGTAATGTATAGACTCTTCATAATATATTAACTCTCTCACCAAGGATATTGAACCATATCCCTCTAAACCCCTATTCTCACACTCTTAGAATCCCTTTAGGCCTCCATTAGTCCTATGACAAAGCTCAATCTTGAAATCCATACTTGTCCTATCTGTACTATACTAAATATTCTTGATTCTTTTAGACCTTGTGAAAATAGATTAGATTATAACTTTCCAAAAACTTTTAATGGTTAGGTTTCAAGATATGCACACTTCTAGGCAAACCCCTAGGTCTGATTTTACCAGTATGTGTATAGGTTGAGAGGGTTTTAAATTATGTAGTTAAGTTTTTAGACACCTTCTTGAGTTAGTTCCTCCTATATAGACTCTATCCATAATAAATTCACATGTTCAAAACAAGATTCTACCTTGATTCTACCTTATAAGGCTTATCCCACTAAGAACTTAGAGTTATAGACCTAAAATAAATTGTATATGACCATGAGCATACAAACATAATTCAAATGCAATCATTGATATTCTTTATTTATTTTAAGGGTTTCTTTCCCTTAACCCCACTCCATGCACAAGACTTAGAATCGAGATAAGTGACTAGGTGTCTAACAACTACCAATCTAAGACTAATTCAATCACCAATATAGGATTCAATTATTGAAAAGATAGGTTCAACACCCCTTAATTCTTATTTCATTTGCATTCTTATAGAAACAAATCTTTTTAAGAACAAGAAATGTTAATCTTTCTAATTGTAGGATCTATCATACGAATCTGATTTATAACATTATCCTAACAAGTTATTCTCAATCTCATAACATTTATAATTCTTAAGAATACTTCAAAACCAATCATTTATAATACTCTGAACACAAGTATAATGTTTACAACTTTCATGAACTTGTTTCTAGGTTACAATCACCAGTATAGGATTCAATTAACAAAAAGATAGTTTCAACACCCCTTACTTCTTATTTCATTTAGATTCTCATAGAAACAAAGCTTCTTAATAACAAGAAATGTCAATCTTTCTAACTGAAGGCTCTGTCATACCAATATGATTTACAAAATTATCCTAAAAAGTTATTCTCAATCTCATAACATTTAAAATCCTTAAGAATACTTCAAAAGAAATCATTCATAATACTCTAAACACAAGTGATTCAAACAAGACTTACTTCATTGGTTTTCTTAAATATTCTTGTACAAAATAATAATGCCACATATGAATGCCATATATAGGCATATAATGTCAATAATACATACATTGTCATATAGGCATACAAAAAATTACATCATGTCTAACGACATAGTATCTAATTTTGGGTGAATACATCATATACACATGTACAATGCCAAAAATGCATACATTGACTTATAGGCATACAAAAAAGTACATCATCTATAACATCCCAATCATTAAATAGTCTCCCTCTCTTTGCCTTCACCAAAGAAGACTCTCCCTAGGATTCCTTGCTTGTAGATGGAGATATCTTGAATACCTTAGATTTCTCCAAGGTTCGACTATGGGTACTACGCTCATAGCTCACTTACATCTGAACCTATTCAAATATAAAAAATATTATAAAATTAACAAGTATACATCAAACCAAGTTAATAAACTCATTTTAAACTATAATAAAAAAAATTATTTAAACATGCACTTACTGCAAGCTCATGGTCCTTCTCAATTTGCCATTGACGCTCAACTAGGTGAGTGCCAAGTTCAACTACACGAACAAGCATGTCAAATGATAAATAAACATGAGGAGTTACCACATTAGTTATTTGAATCAGACTATCAAATGCCATATGATAGCCTTTCATACATAATACATTCATGCATATAAGTTATATTTGCCCAAGTATATAGTAAAATTATTCAAACAAAAGTATTAAATTACAATTCAAAATTACAAGTGAATATACATATCTTAGTGAGTGCCTATCCAAATGACATTACCACAACAATTCCCAAGTTTGTCTCGACTCGCATTGATGGAAGAGTGTCCACCCTAATCATCAATTGAATAAAAAACCTAATAATTAATAACTTGGACAATTCATTGATTAAACAAGTTGCTAACAAACTTAGCCTTGCATAAGATATGAAAATTTATAATGAGGTCATGGGAAGCATGAATGTGACTTGTGGATATGTGCAATGTGAATCGTAACACCACACTAAAGATAATAAATGTCAGCTTCATGAGGGAGAATGACAAGACATCCAAGGCAATGATGCATCTCTTACACTTCTTGATGTAGGAGCATCTTAAAAACTTGTATATATGGTCCTATCATTAGCCTTGGAAGGGTTGATACGTGTCAATAAGCCTTGAATGAGGCATTTAGTGTGTGTCTTAGGTCATTTATAGGTCTTGGAGTGTTTTCCTTCCAATACTTGTTATTTGAATTTTCAAATGTATTTGAGTGAATATTTGCTTAAATTATAATAATTAATGTGTCTAATAGGTTCTAGAAGGTCTGATATGTGGATAGGAGTCTCCTCCTAATTTTAGTTAAGGTCATATATATCTTTCTTACTCATTTAAAGGTCTTAAATGACTTGATAAGTCTTCAAAGATCGGTTTTTCTAATTTGAGACATGTCTGTTAAAGGAATAAGGACCTAAATTAACACATCCTAAACTTGGAGAAGTCTTCAAAAACATGATCAGTTTTAATCTATCATTTGAAGGATGCACAAGATGAAGGAAAAAAGTATAAAAGACCAACTTTGCATCATTGGAGGATTATAACTTCTGTTTGAATACTTGGCATTTCATAAAAACTTGGGAATATTTAGACAAACAAGCCTAGAAGATGATTCCAAAGGTTTTGGATCTAATAAATCCTTACAATCACATTTATTGAAATTTGAGTTTCATGTAAACCTGCAACCTTATATCTCTAAGACAACGAGGGAGGATTTATGAGTGAATTTTGTGAAATTGAGTCATTGAATTCAAGTTAGGTGTTGAAACATCCTTGATACACCTATATACATTGGTTTGGATGCTTGTTTAGCTTTGTTGAGGTGTATTTTAGATTTTGACCTGATTAAGGTCATTAGGCCTAATTGTCTTAAGGCAGTGACTTGGTCTAGTCGAGGATAGTCTTATGAGCTATGGTGTTTAAGTTGATTTATTTTGAAATTTTGATCATGTTAACACCTTGAATACTTTTCTTACAGACATTCTTTAATTTTTAGTCCAATTGTGTATTAGTGTGATCAAAAATCCCTTAGAAACAATCATTATGATAAGACAAGTAACTTGTATAGGTGTTTATTGAGAAGTTTATAAACTAAGTTTTAATAAAGTTAAGACACCTAGAGTGATAGGTTGATTTTATTAGGTCATATATTAAAGCCTTTTAAGAGTGTCTAGAACCTTATAAAATAAGTCTCATCAAAATCTAAAGAAACAAACACAAAATAGACCTGAATATTATAGAGATAAGAGTGAGTGGATAGTCTTCTTTACAAGTACTTGATTTTGGTTATTGAAAACATAGTTTGAAAGTTGATATAAAAGCAAAAAAATTGAGATGGAGGATGAGTTTTTAACACTACGCCAATCCATGTTAATACATCAAATAATAAAAAGTCCAACAAAATTATATTAGGTATTTTATATTTTCTTACACAAAATCTACCAATGAAGCAATTAAGGTGTATGAATGTACATCTAGAGTATATAAGATTCACTTGAAATTTTACCTTTGTACATGTATATGGTGTCATACTAACACAGATAGATGTAGTATTGGTTGGCCCAATACCTAGCTTAGTAAATTGAAATTGTGATGTCGAAGGCAACGTCTCCTCCTATAACATAAAATACACACACACACAATTCAATTTAAATGTTTAAACTAATTTTTACATTTTTAATTTGTAAACATAACTTAAAAATTTAACATAAAATTTATATAAAATATACCTACATGTGTGTAGAGAGTCCCAACATATCCAAACCAAACCTATGTGCCAATAACTCATTAGTCAAGATCATATCCTCGAAGCCCCTTGAAGCACCATTGTCATCATCTAAAGGTCCAATACATATAGTACCATAATATCTGCATGGGTGGGGTTAGTCATGACCACTAGGTGGAGTATTTTGAGCATCTATTTCTAAAAGCCTACTCGTATGTTGAACGAGTGTATCAGTAAACATACTAAGCATATGCAAAGTGTCTATCTCCTTAACCTCCTTCACCATAGAGGTAATCTCCAAATGAAGTGGATTTTGGGTAGGGATCCTTGCAGGCCAATTAGGTGTATGGCATACACCTGATCGATCCTACATAGAGCCTTTCCCTCGACCATGAAACTCATCGTAGTTGAAATAGTTTAGAATTTCATTGAGGAAAAACTCATAGTAGAGTTTCCTCAAAAAATAAAAAGGGACCTCATGGTTATTAGATAATCAAACACCATCCACCATCACTCCCGAAAATTGGATTTAATCAAATTGTGTTGGCATTGATGGATTGGGAAATGTTTAGTCATTATGAGAAATGGTGTATTAGTGGCAAGGCACAAATTTGTTCTTTTTTAATTTAATTCTTCTTCACCTCATATGTTGATAATTTTTTAGCATAGTAAGCCCTACACCTATCCATGTATGAGCTTCATCTGTCAATTTGACTTGTTATTGAGTCAACTTGACCTAATACTAATCTAGGGAATTGGCCAAATAGGTGCGATGGGTGTTCATGGAAGTGGGCTCCCTCATTATCCTAATTATCTAATCAGTTTCAATTTTGTTCTCCATTATGTGTGCAATTATATCCTCCTGACTGCCTGGGAAATCTAGTGGAACTATAGGAGGTAAGGCAGAGGGTTGGGAGGGTTGGTCGAAGGGTTAGGTAGAGGATTAGGGAGAGCATGTCAAACTATTGGAGAAAAATTACAAATTAAACTATGTAAAACATTCATAAAAATTGATTTAATTCACAAAACTTACCTCTTCTTCATGGAAGAATCATCGATCTCATGAATGTGGGAGTAAAACTAATTATTCCTACTGTTGATGGGAGCAAACCCAATGATTTTCACGTTGAGGGATCAAAATGCGAATGGGAGGGTAAAACACGAAAGCCAGAGGAGAAAAATGCGAGTCAAGAGAGGAAGAAATGAATTGGGGTTTCATTTTGTTTTATTTTTATGTTTAAATTATGTGTACACATTCCTTAAAATGATAAGAATGTGTATGCATTCCTATTGGTAAAGGAACACATTCATGTTCTTTTTACCTAAAATTCATATGTGTTATGACCTGGTGTCCCTAACCATAATGTGTATGCTTTTATAGAAATAACACATACATGTTATGTAATAACATGTATGCGTTGTGGGTAATGTCCATGGAATTGTCCCCCAACTCCATGCACATTCCCAT
The DNA here is from genome assembly GCA_037957365.1 of Torreya grandis. NCBI lineage: Eukaryota > Viridiplantae > Streptophyta > Pinopsida > Cupressales > Taxaceae > Torreya > Torreya grandis. Next base: position 950,404 of record JARHVA010002680.1, read on the forward strand.
TAATTTGTTTGATTTATCTTTTATAGATATAATTACCTGATTTCATTAAATTAAGGAAATGTAACTATGATGACAATGTTAAATTAAGTGTTATAGGCCAATACTTGGATTACTTGTTAAAATTATCACTTAAATAATATGATAAGTAAACTAAAATAAGTAATTAAATTAGGGAATGGCCCTCTCTTAAAGAATATGATGTATTTGAGAGGGGTAGCGAAATGAGGTGATTTTATATAATTGGGTGGTACCAAACAGTGACGTCCCATGGCCACCAAAGTTACATGCATCATAGAATGAGGCATGAAGCATGAAGCAATGGATGAATGTCATTAACATCAACTTGGAAATTTTAGTTGTTAGTATATGTGAAGTCACTATTCACAGGTGACATGGTAGTGGGGCCCAGTTGGTGAGCCCATGGCGGGACCTAGGTGACTAGACATATGAGGTGACACAAGTGGGACATGGCATGACCCACAAAGCATCTTACTTTGTCGAAATGAGGTGATTTTATATAATTGGGTGGTACCAAACAGTGACGTCCCATGGCCACCAAAGTTACATGCATCATAGAATGAGGCATGAAGCATGAAGCAATGGATGAATGTCATAAACATCAACTTGGAAATTTTAGTTGTTAGTATATGTGAAGTCACTATTCATAGGTGACATGGTAGTGGGGCCCAGTTGGTGAGCCCATGGCGGGACCTAGGTGACTAGACATATGAGGTGACACAAGTGGGACATGGCATGACCCACAAAGCATCTTGCTTTGTTGAAAATTGAGGAGAGATGAAATGGGATTCCATTTTTTAATATCACATGTGTTTGACTTGGGAAGCAAGTTAACCAAGTCAAAAGGCAAATAATTTTTTAATTCTTTGGCACATGTGTGTGGATTTTCATGTTGGAGGATAATCATGAGATTTTGATGCTATTTCTTGACCCCATGTGAAGGTGGGATGAAATTATTTGGGACACCTTATTTTTCTTCATGAGGTGAAAGTCAAAGTGAGTTTGGTGGAGGATGACCTCATCAAATTCCAAGTTGATTTGGCCTCACATGAGCAATGTCATATGTTGAGTAGTGTTGCCACATGGGTGTGGCATATTTTTTTTCTCTCCCCTTCATTTCCTTCTTGATAATTCTTTTCATTGTATTTAAAAGAGAACATTTGAGAGGTTTTATAGGTGGTGGAAGTTGAGAAAATAAGTCATTATTTTCTAGTTTGTCAAATAGCTTTGTAAAGCTTATATGCTCGAAAGATAGGATTGGAGAAGGAGAGGGTGTTGAAGGAATAAGTTTTTGTTGTAGGTTTTAAATTTAATATAAAGATATAGATACCATTTTCCCCATGGTTTTTCTTTGCATCTTGCAAGGTTTCCACGTAAACTCTTTTTGTAATGTGTTACTCCTATTTTTTATTCTGTAACGGTTATTTTTGCATTTATTTTCTTGCACACATATTGCATTTATTACTAACATATGGTATCAAAAATAGGCTCTTTGAAAAATTATTTTGTGAGTTTTTTGTGTTGAGTCAAGGTGTTGTGTGCAAGAAGGAGCTACAACAATAACAGATGGAGTAATCAGATTTGAAGTTGAGAAGTTTGATGGCAAAATTTTCTCCTTATGGAAGATGAAGGTGGAGGATCTCTTTGTGCATAATGACCAAGATTTAGCCTTGAAGGGGTTTATAAGCAAGCCCAATAGTATGACAGATGAAGACTAGAACAAGATGGATAGAAATATTGTTTTTACCATTCATCTGTGTCTTGTAGATTCTATGCTCTTCAATGTTGCTGAAGAGAATATTGCAGAAGCTTTGTGGGAGAAACCAAATAAGTTGTATTAGACAAAATTAGTAACAAACAAAGTTTTCTTGAAAAATAACATTTATAGTTTGAGGATGAAGGAGAATTCATCCATTGCTAAACATTTAAATGAGCTCAACACCATTTTAAACAAACTAGTTTTCATCAATGTGAAGATGGAGGATGAAGACAAGGCCATTACCTTATTATGCTCACTTCATGATAGATGGGATCATGTGGTGATGAATATCAACAATTCATCATCATCAACTATTAATTTTGAAGATATAGTTGTAGCTTTTCTTGGAGAGGATATGAGAAGAAAGTCTTTTAGTGCATACTAAAGCAATGAAGCATTGTCTATAAGAGGGAGATCTAGTGAGAGGAACAATCATGGAAGATCACATTGTAGATTAAAGTCTAGAGGATGTAAGGGAAAATGTTATAACTATGGAAAGTCAGGCCACATGAAGAAAAAATGTTGGCAATTAAAGAAGGAAAAGAAGGATGGAAAAGAAAACACACCTTCAGCTGAAGCCAGCACTGCAAATTCAGAGGAAGAAACCACACAAGAAGCATTCTACTTTAGTAACAATAGATCACTTTCAAACACCTGGGTATTGGACTCAGGAGCATCATTTCACATGTCTCCACATAGATATTGGTTTGTTGAATACCAGCCTTATAATGGAAGATCTATTTACTTGGGTGATGATCACCCTTTGGATGTTGTGGGAAGAGGAGATGTAAGGATCAAGTTAGATGATGGTAGAATCAAAAGATTGAAAGATGTGCAGTATGTTCCTAATTTAAAAAATAATTTGATGTCCATCAAGGTGATAGATGAGCTGGTATATTCTTTTACTTTTGTTAATGGTAAATATAAAATTACCAAAGGATCTTTGGTGGTAGCAAAAGGAGAATCTTATGGCTCCTTATATCATTTGTGTGGAGATTTAGTGACAAGTACTGCAACAGTAACAACTACAAAGAATGGTCAAGATGTTATGATGTTATGGCATCAATGCCTTAGACACATGAGTGAGAAAGGCTTGAAGATATTGCATGAATGAGGTATGTTGGCTGGGATCAAGTCTTGTGATTTAGGCTTTTGTGAGCACTGAATCTTTGGTAAACAAAAGAGGGTAAGATTTACTACAAGTGCAGGTAAAAGTTTAGATATTTTTGGACCTATCCCTAATCAATCTATAAATGGTAGAACTTATTTTATTTTCTTTATAGATGATTATTCTATAAGGGTATGGGTGTATTTTTTGAGAAAGAAATTAGAAGCTTTGAAAAAATTTAAAGAATTTAAGGCATAGGTAGAAAAGAGTTTGGGAAAATCTAGTGTATGTCTAAAGTCAGAGAATGAAGGAGAATATTGCTCTAAGGAGTTTGATAAATTTTATACACATAAAATAATTAAACATCAAAAGACTATCCCTTATACTCCATAGCAGAATGGTGTAGCTGAGTGGATGAACCACACTATCATGGAGCGTGCAAGAAGCAAGTTGAGTGCATCAAAGCTGGCAAATGGATTTTGGGCAAAAGATGTTAATACAATTGTATATCTTATTAATAGATCTTCTATATCTATGTTGGATGAAAATACTCCAGAAGAGACTTGGCATGGTAAGCTAGTTGATTATTCTGAATTCATATTTTTGGTTGTGATGCATTTTCCCATTTGCCTAGAGAAATAAGGTCCAAGCTAGATTTGAAATCTAAGAAATGTATTTTTCTTGGAAATGAAGATACTGTAAAGGTGTATAGATTGTGAGATCCTACTAACAACAAGATTATTGTTAATCGAGATGTTATTTTTAATGAAAAATCCATGAAAGGGAAGGAGGTACAAGAAACACTTGAATTTGTACCAGTTGAAGTAGTCAAGGAAAGAGAAAATGAAAAAGAGCAAGTTGATGCTTTAGAGTAGCAAGAAGAACACTAAGTACAACAACCACAAGTTAGAAGGTCCACTCGTACCAAGAGGGTTCCAGAAAGGTATACTCCTACATTTCATTTATCTTTTGCTTTATTTATTGATATGGGTGAACCTAGTTCATTTTAGGAAGCTAGAGAATCTGAGAATGCAAAAGAATGGAAGAAAACCATGGAGGATGAAATGAGATCACTCCATAAAAATGAGACATGGGAGCTTGTGAATCTTCCACCTAAAAGAAAGAGTGTTGGTAACAAGTGGGCGTATAAGCTGAAGAAAAATAGTGATGAGTTGTGAGAACAACATAAGGCTCGTTTGGTGGTAAATGGTTATGTGCAAAAATTAGGAATTGATTTCAATGAGATTTTCTCTCCTATTGTAAAAATGACTTCTATCAAAGTGTTACTTGCATTTGTAGCCTCACAAAATTTAGAGCTAGAGCAGCTTGATGTGAAGACAACATTCCTACATGGTGATCTCGAGGAAGAGATTTATATGGATTAGCCTGAGGACTATGAGGTAAAAGGAAAGGAGCATATGGTTTATAGACTGAAGAAATCTCTATACGGTTTGAAATAGGTACCAAAAATGTGGTAAAAGAAATTTGACACCTTCATGAAGAGCCAAGAATTTATCAGAAGTGAAGCATATCATTATGCATATCATAAAAAATTCAATGATGGGAGCTTTATTATTTTACTACTATATGTTGATGACATGTTGGTTGCAGGGCCCAACATGAAGAAGATCAATGATTTAAAGGCTCAATTAGCTAGGACATTTGAGATGAAGGATTTAAGAGTAGCAACCAAATTTTGGGGATGAAGATACACAGGGATAGGGAAGCTAAGAATATCTGGTTATCACAAAATAAATATGTTGAGAAGGTTCTATAACAGTTCAATATGTAGAATGCCAAACTAGTTAGTAGCCCACTTTCTACACATTTTAAGTTGTCTTTTGAGCAATGTCCTAAAATAGAAGAGGAGAATAAAATTGTATCTAGTGTACCTTAGTCATCATTGGTAGGGAGCCTCATGTATGTTATGGTGACCACATGATCGAATATTTCCCAAGCAGTGGGAGTTGTGAGCCAATTCATGACAAATCTTGGAAAGGATCATTGGTCTGCGATGAAGTGGATACTCAGATATCTAAAAGGCACTTCAGATGCTACAATATGCTATGGAGGATTAGATTTATAGATAAGAGGTTTTGTAGATTCTGATTTTGGTGGTGACAGGGATGGATGAAAGTCCACTATACGATATGTTTTTACTCTTGTTGGTGGAGCTGTGAGTTGGGCTTCTAAGTTACAACCAGTGGTGGCTTTATCAAGCACTAAAGTAGAGTATGCAGCTGCAACTGAAAGTTGTAAAGAGGCAATATGGTTAGAGAAATTGTTGGGTGACTTCATTAACATGCAAGGAAAGATTACTTTACATTGTGATAGTTAGAGTGCAATTCACTTGGTGAAGAATTTAGTGTTTCATGATCGCACAAAACATATTGACATTAAGTACCACTTCATCAAGAACATGGTGGAGGATGGTAAGATCATGTTATCAAAGGTAGACACTGAATAGAATACTATAGACATGTTAACAAAGCTGGTCAGGACAGAGAAGTTGGATTGGTGCAAAACTTCTCTGGACTTGTTGAAATTGTGATGAAGGCAGCATCGAGCATGGTAGGCAACTAGATGGTAAGATACATAGGTATGAAAAATCATGAGTATATTGACTTCAAGTGGAGAATTTTAGTATATGTGAAATCACTATTCACAGGTGACATGGTAGTGGGGCCCAAGTGGTGGGCCCATGATAGGACCCAGGTGACTGGACATATGAGGTGGCACAAGTGGGACATGGCATGACCCACAAAGTATTTTGCTCTGTTAAAAAATGAGAGATGAAATGGGATGCCATTTTCTAATATCACATGTGTTTGACTTGGGAAGCAAGTTAACCAAGTCAAAAGGCAATGCTTTTTTTAATTCTTTGGCACATGTGTGTGGATTTTCATGTTGGAGGATAATCATGAGATTTTGATGCCATTTCTTGACCCCATGTGAAGGTGGGATGAAATTATTTGGGACACCTTATTTTTCTTCATGAGGTGAAAGTCAAAGTGAGTTTGGTGGAGGATGACCTCATCCGATTCCAAGTTGATTTGGCCTCACATGAGCAAAGTCATATGTTGAATAGTGTTGCCACATGGGTGTGGCATATTTTTATTCTCTCCCCTTCATTTTCTTCTTGATAATTATTTTTATTGTATTTAAAGGAGAATATTTGAGAGGTTTTATAGGTGGTGGAAGTTGAGAAAATAATTCATTATTTTCTAGTTTGTAAAATAGCTTTGTAAAGCTTGTATGCTTGAAAGATAGCATTGGAGAAGGAAAGGGTGTTAAAGGAGGAATTTTTTGTTGCAGGTTTTGAAGTTAATAAAAAGATACAGCTGCCATTTGCCCCGTGGTTTTTCTTTGAATCTTGCAAGGTTCCACGTAAACTCCCTGTGTAATGTGTTACCCCTGTTTTCTATTTTATAGCTTTTATTTCTGCATTTATTTTCTTGCACACCTATTGGATTTATTCCTAACATTACTTATGAAGAAAAATTATAAACAATTCACAAACCTCAAAATCTAATGGGCACACAAAACTACAACAATTTGAGAAAAGAAATACAGCATAGTAGTTATTTGAAGCAAGGAGAAAGGGCATGATAGAAGAAAGATAGGAGACATAGTTAGAAGAATATGCAGTGAATAAAATAAAAGGAAAAGTACAACATGAAGGCAAGAGAAGGATAACAATTAGAATATAGTGACGCAAGTCAGAAGGAACTTATTCAGATCAAGTTTTGTCCAACACTCTGGACAAGTAGGAGGAGTATTTAAATTCTACATGTATATCTGTAGTTTAAAATAATACAATGATTTACATAGTTTATTATAATGAAAATGATCTGAGATGTTTAAAAAATTATGTATACATAGAATCCATAGATTATTAAGTATATATTGATACAAGACGTTGATTTGCTAAATTTACAAATATAATATGTATATTTACATATAGATTTGAGTTTAAATGTTATATTAAAGTGTCAGATGGTATATACAGGGCAGTCCAAAAAATATAATACAAAATATCCAATTAAAATGTTTACCATGGTGATGCTTGTAGTGTAAAAACTTAGCAATTAACAAGTGTTTTAATTCATGAATCTATAAATTGGCCATAGAATATAGTGTTCTTTACCTAGTTATAATAATCAGATGCTACGCTATATTGATCAGAAGCTGAAGATCCATGTTTGATGGATCGTTATTACGCTGTGTGGTATTTAGATTGTCTCATAACCACTCTGATGTCCTAACTATGCAAAGATATGCATCTAAAACTTGTATTTTTATGGTTTATATAAAGACCTTTACACATTGGTTATTTTCATGCATATTAAATTCTTACCATAGATTTATTAGCAAAAACCATAAATGCATGTACATCATCTTGAGATCTTAGATTGTTAAAAGAATCTACCAATTATTATGGTTGTTATTTTGATGGAAATGGCATCATACTAATCCTTTATACATATATACATTTAAATGGTTCTTTATTTTAAGAGGTGATCCTTATTAAGGCAGTTGGTTGGCCATGATATTAAGGCTATAACTAATATTTGAAAAAGTATTTAAAACACCCTCGAAAGACTAGTTTTAAAGAAATTATTAGTTAGTGTTAACCGGTGTATGATATATGTCAGTAATATTATTACTATTACTTATAACCTCAGACAAGGGTTTCAAATCTATTGATTAGCATGTTGTATTTTGATCCATTGTTAGCTTGTGTACTATATGTACCATAGGTACACTTTTGTGTACTAAAGTATATACATATATGTATGGGATGCATACCTATAGCATAGGTTTTAACTAATATATTATCATGGCATTGGTGATTCGTATCTATGAACTTGATGAAACCATACTCATATAAATACGATCCCTAAAACATAGAAAGATTAAGATTGATTGTTGGTATATATGCATACAGTATTGAAAACTTATGTGTGATATATGTTTTGAGTTATTAGTACACATAATTGCTTATTCATAGCATATGTTAATGCATTGTAATATGTGTTTAGAGGTTATTTTTCTTTTGATTGCTAATTTATAGTAAAATCTAGGGTATACCCAGGTGGTATAATCTTGTACTTACTTTATCATTATTTATGAGTGAAAAATTGATTGTTCATGTTTGAGTAAGGTGTTTATGCACAAAGATATATGTTATTATGGGATGTCATAGATTTATACAATATAAAAATATGATATGCCCAAATGGTTCATACTGTATTTGTTATGTCTAGACCCACACATACGTAAATGTATGTGCATTGGTTATTACTATCAATAATATGTTTTGTGATAGTTAGTAGGACATTGTGTATGCATGCATACAACCTTGAGAGTGTAATAACCATTAATTAAATGCTAGGATAGAATATTATGTGTTCCGTGAAAACTGTAACTTTTTTTATTATATTTAGTCGCTGAAATATAAGCTTATGTTTCCATGTATTTAAGAATACTTTATATGACTAATTGTGGAAATCTAATAGTTATGTCTTAGATTACTAGACTATGGTAATATAGGTTATCATAGGGTGTATCTTGTTTAGAAACTAATTATGGTAGTATAAATCTATAGTTAAATGTGTATTTTACCGGAGTGGTATAAACTATGATCATTATTTCTAGTATGGAATAATAATAATATAAGATTCATACCTATGTTTGACAAAATGAATGCATGCTTTGTTTACTCTTGTGTTTAGTATGTTGTATGATATGAGTGCCAATAAGATATAAATTAAATGAACTTTGGGGTTTAATTATGTTTAGTGAGATAATATCATCTCATGAGTATGATTTACATGTTTGTGTGATATCTTGAAATAAAATGGGTTTTCTATGATACACTGCATGTTTAGTTTTAGAAATCATACAACACATGGGTACTTGCTTATTTTTATGGATACCTGTGCCATCATTATCTACCCATCCGTGAAGAGAGGGCCATTCCCTTATGGGATTAGTACAGGGGATCGTTGGTCCATAATTGGTGTGAAAAATCACTCAAATGATGCTCTCGCTCCCCATAACAGCACTACTTTTGAGATGATTGTTGGGATTGCCATAAATACTGGAGCAATCAGGAAACTCATTCTCCGAAGAGCCTCGTATCTAATTTTATGTACATTATATATATTGTATTAATTATTGGAAGCAATATCATGTATAACTGTTATTGCCTATCTACTATAGATTGATAGCAATGGTTGTGTATTATACCAGCAGTGGCTGGATATTTGTAATTACTTTCTACGATTGTATTATGATGTGTTTTCTTATATTGATAGTGATCAATGACTATTAGATGTCATGTGCTTATTTATAGTTATCAATCTTGGAGTATTTTTGGTATGATCACTACTTAGATTTTCGTGATGTAATTTATTTATAGTTTTTATGTTTAAAAAAAATTGTTTTTATAGTTAACACCTAGTAGCGTTGTTATAGTTATAGGCCATCTGGTTTGTTTATTTATATGTATTATGTTTTTTATGAATCCCAACCTTCAATTCAAATGAAATGGTCTTCATGTAACCACCATCGAAATATATGGGAAGACACTAACTGACTCAGAAATTAACACTAAGAAAATTTTGCTAATTCACTTAAATTTCATGTCAATCATTTCAAATAGACTTGACATCATTCCAAATATATTGATACTGTATAGAAAAATCATAAATTGAGAGCACCCAAGAACCTACTTGAAACCCTTAGTACAACAACATTGATATATAGACCCCAAAAAAAAAAGTTATCAAAACTACTAATAAACATTAGAATGAAAAACAAAAATGGGTATACCCAAACAAAGATGAGCATACCTAGATATATTTCCTCAAATGAACCACTACCAATTTTGCACCCCAATTTGTATTTCTCCTCCACCTTTGGTTCCATGAGTGCTTCGGCTAATAATGTTGTAATGTGCTATAAAAAATTCATAATTATCTAATTCCAATATGAACTAAATCCAATTAAAATGCCTTTATTTTGTTTTTTTCTCTAGGACATCCTTTAAGGCTTGCAAAGCATGACCCATAAACACAAATTCCATACATTACCCTGATGTAGGTAAAACACAGTAGTGTTTGTATTGAACATAAACCAAAAGAAAATCCTCGAAGATAATGATGAGCCACTAGTGCAATTGTTGCCAACAATTAATATCTCAAAATATTTAATGAATGCATCGACATAAACTCCCTTTTCAACTCAATGAAGGTTAGAAGGGGCAATGTCGTAAAACCAAGGGAACAAATTTGGCCCCTATTTTTTTCATGAGAGAAACCTCGGCCAAATCCCAGTGTGAGGGAGCACATCCTTTGTAGAAAATAGCTATATGAACTAGATAATTGTGAATGGCATGATGTATGTTCATTGATAATAAATCCCCCAATTGTGATTCTGTTAAACCTAGAAATGCTTTCAACCCTAACTATTATAGAAATTGGTAAAGGACACTAACAAGAGAATACTTTCATGATTAATAAATACATTTTAGTGCTGAAAAATATGGATCTTCATGAGAGGGAGTACGAAATTGCATACACATGAATGCAAAGCCAAAAGGCCATGATCAAAGGCCTTGAGAGTAGATTCAACAACAAAGTGAAACATTTATCTATTAAAAATAAATTACAAAAATAGAACTGATATATTTCATTGCTAAAATTATTACAAGAACAATTAAAAAATTAGAGCCCCCTAGAACCTAATTGATACCCTCAGCGTAACAATAATGATGTATAGATCCCACTATAAGAAACAATGTATCAAAGTTACTAATAAACATTGTTTCTTTATTATTTTCACTTATTTGGGACAATTCAAAAGGTATCCAAGAAAGAAATCCGTGACAATAAACAAGGCCCAAACAAAATCAACAGCGAGGCCTAGCCTATAAGAAATAGTATTGACCTCAGTTGCAACCTATCCACCAATAATAGCCCAACGATATTCACGACAATGAAATTATGGAGGGTTTCACATTTTCCCCTCTACCAGGGGCCAGCGCTGAGAATGCATTCAGCTGTGAGAATTTTCATCAAGCTTAATCCCCCTGCCCCTGCGTTCCCTCGATTTCATGCATTACACAATCAAAATAGCTTGTTGCAGTTCCCTGACTCAGCTTCTCAAGGAGGCCCGACCTCCCGTTGTTTTTTCTAGATATATAATAAATTTGCCTTCTAATTCTAAACATGCCCTAATGGAAATAAAATAGCATCCTTGGATTTATTTAAAGCAGTGGTCAGATGGCGAGATGTGTCCTTTGCTGCGGTGAATGGTTACTACAATATATCATGCTTGAAGAGCAGTGAAACAATTTGAGAATATGGAAAATTAGGGGGTGGCGCTGTCAAATCCTCCATAGTGGTTTCCTCCTTGTCCCTGCTAGTAAACAACTTGGATTAGAAACAATCGAGTTGTTGTTTCTATGGGTGTTGTGCTTCCCATGGATTAATTGGCATCGCAGGGAGGTACTTGAATAAATATGGAGAGAGAAGGGGACAACTGCTAGTAGGGACGTTGTCCATCCCTTACAAAAATATTTTTTTCAAATGTCAGTAATCGTGATTGCCATTCACCTTGATCGTGATTCACCTCCAATATTACCTTGATTAATGAGAAGGTAAAAATAACATATAATTTTTCACCCAATTAATTTACACGGAAAATAATATTATACACTATCAATTAAATAACTTGTAACTTATTTATGCAAGATATTTACATATTTTTTAACACGCCAATCGAAACCTCTGATTGGCCAAGAAAACAAAAATTAATAACTAATAAAAATATAAGATTAATAAACATCTCTCACAAATGGTCCATGTAATGATACAAATCAGGGGATTTTTAATTCTTAAAATAATTGTTAGCATTCAATAATTAATAATAAGCAAAAATATGCGTAGGGTGTGTATATTCAAGATTAACATAATTTATTATATTATGACTTTACCGTTATGTACAACGGTTGTGTTTTCTTAGAAATATAAAAGATGATGTAAATTTGGAACGTTTGAATTTGATTGTTCCATTTGACAATTTTTACGTGACGTCACCATCAATCAATTTGAAGTTGTTGCGGGCCGCCGCAATTTTATACGTTGGCATTTTTGTGGGGCTTTTATTTTATACTCACACGGAAATCAGTGGATGGTTAAAATTAAAAAATAATAATAATTTAAATGATATTTTTTATATTTTACAAAATAATTTAGTATAATTATTTGTTTCATCTTTTCATACAATTATTTATTATTTGAATAGTATTTTTTAATATTTATTGTTAAATTGAATATATTTATTAGTTCGCTTTCCCTTCTTTTTATGTGAATTTAAAAAATCTTCTTTTAAAAAAACTTAAAATTATTTTTCTACTTTAAATTGATTATATATTTTTTGAAAATGTTTTGTAATAATTTTATAAAAACTGTTTTTCCAATTAAAGTTCATCTCTCATTATGATAATTGAAACAATAATATCCATTTGATTTTAACTTATAACTCTAATAAAATATTTATTATATTAAATATATATATATATATATATATATGCATCATATTTTATGTTAGTAGATTCGATTTGTTATTAAAAGTTGATAAACATGTATGAAGGAAGGATTGGAAGCCGCTTACTCTAAAAATGTTCAAATTCAACTTCGACGATGTTGTTAGGAGAAATTTGGGTGCATCTAAAATAGGTTGTATAATCCGAGATTCTATAAAATTATTCATTAGAGCAATTTCAAAAAAATTGATGGATGCAACCAACAATGAAGTTGAGGCTTAGGCTTTGGTTATGGGACTTAAGCTTGTGTGCCAGAATGGGATTGACTGAATCGTCATTGAGGGGATTCCATGGTTATCATATGGGCCCTGCGGAATGGGAAGGCAGGATCTTGGAGCCTCAAAAATGTTATGAGTCAGGGATGGGAATGTCTTGCATCTTTAATTGCTTGGGAAGCTAACCATTATTTCTGTGAAGTAAATCAAGTGGTCGATAAGTTGGCCAATAGAGGTGTTGATCAAACAAAGGAGTTAATTTGCGACAATGATTGGTTGAGGTGGGAATTGGATACTCCCATATGATTATATCGAGCTCAAGTATCTTGGGATTAAGGGACAATTAATGGTGGTGAGGGTTGAAGCATGGGAGATGTCATCCCTCATTTCCCTAGTGATATCTACGTCCTCTCACCCAACTTGAGACACTCACCTTCGGTGTTATAGTATTTGGTTGGGTTTTTCGACATTTGTCTCACAAAAACTCATTAGTGTTGGAAGGTGGCTAGGATATATCATGGAATGAATGTTCCAAATGGCTCTTAGTGAGCCTTCTTGTGTGTCACAATAAAGAAGTGTGAATTGGCCTTTGAGGGATGTGGTCAGATGCCAGCGTGAAACGAATTTTCTTCATTCAAAGAGTGAATGTTTTACATGTCGTTAAAGAAGTCATGGGTCTGATCTTCTTGGAGATGAAATGTAGGGTAAAGGTTAATTCTTTGCTGGCATCAACTTTCATTAGTAATTTCCTTCAAGCCTCTATGGATAAAGAATTGACTGCTATGGTGTCATCGTGACTAGTCCAATGGCACTTTCGTGTTGGCCTGGAGCAGTTGTGGAACATTTCTCTCTAGAGGACAAAGGCCTCCAAGCTTTTCTTAGGTTGGAAAACATTGGTCTCGTCCCATTTAGGGTCTTTTGGGATTTGGATGACATATTTGATAACCTTCTAATTCACCTGAAATTCCTGTAATTCAGGGTTTAGAACCTAAGTCCTAGAAGTCATGTGCCATTACTAGATTTAGGAGCCCTTCGTGTTCTACCATTGTCGGTCGTGGCTGCTCTCTAAGAATATAATTCTTTGGGTTTAACATTAGTGGTTAAATTACTCTTGAGGCTCTTTGGGGCACACACCCCTCTCCCACATCAGGTTCTAGTCTGTGTGGTCGCTGGGCCCATTATCAGATGAGCAACCTTGACACACATCTATGCTTGATTGGACAACATGAGAGTGACTCTTGGTGCTTGATTGGACAACATGAGTGTGAGTCAGGTTGGAAAAGCAAAGAGGAGGTAGAAATTCACCTTGCTCAGGGGACTAACGTGAAAGGGGCGAATGTTTTAGCATGTAGTGTCGTTGGTTCAGGAAACTCTGTGTTTGTTGAGGTCCCTTTCAAGGGCGATTGTTATATTCGTGATAGTGAGGCATCGACAGTTGGCAATGCTTCGTAGGGTCATTTTTCATGGTTGCAAATTTTAGGTTTTTCAAATTTTACATCTCGAGATTCAATCTCTTCAAATTTAATGTATCTTTACACCTTAAGGTATGTTATTACTAATATATAAACTCAATTTACCATTATTTATATGTCAATGAGAATGATACCACAATATAAATAACTCCTCTGAAAACATAATAATTAATTAATTATAGATGAATATGTTTATTTGTTCAACATCTCCCTTACAACAAACTTCTTAAAAATTCTTTTTACTACATCAAATCAAAAATAACGATATAAATAAAATAATGAATAAAATCTCATCCCATCACAAATAAATAAAATAATGATAAGAAGTATCTACATACATTGTAAATAAATACTTTTATATTAATTGAGTGTTCATAATATTTTTTTCAAATCTAAAATATTTACACAAAATTATAATAATAAAAAATATCTACATACATTATAAATAAATATTTTTTTATTAATTTAATATTTATTTTTTTCTTTTCAAATCTAAAATATTCACCCAAAATTATAACCCTTATCAAAATTTTCAATCTCATATCACATATCACCTCTTCAAATTACGCCTACTTTTCCATTCTAGTAAGCCAACTTTGACGTTTGTGGACACTCACATTGTTCATTGACTAATAAATACCTACCCCATTATTGTAGGGCTTTATTTATCGTCAGTGCCACCCTTAGCATTGTTATGGAATGCAGGGCCATAGGAATCGGACCAAAACAAAGAAAAAAAATGTCTTTCATTACAAACTAAAGATTCCCTGTGCTCACTAATTCCACGATGTACTAACATTGAAGGAGACATATTTATCGTACGAAAAAGTAAAATAGCACTTTAATTTTTCTCTAAGTGTACTCAGTTATGAGAATTTTCATCAAGCTTAATCGGTGTCGTATATCAAATCAAAAATGAAAATAGATAAGAGAGAATCCGTAAACACTTCATCATAAGCAGTCTCAAAGTCAAGAATTCGGTGTCGTATGAGATCTTACTTGCTGAAACGGGGTCCTTCCCTCTAGAGGCATCGGCAATGATATGGTTACTAAGCTACCGCAAGAAGATTCAAAACATGCAGAAACACAGGTGGCCTAGACTAATTATGGAGGAAGAGCTAACTAGAAGAAAGAACACTTGGAGGAAGCAAAATGACAAATGGGTAAAGAGGTGGGATATTAGCATGCAAGGGTGCCCAAATATTAATGAAGAAATAAAAAAAATAAGTGAGAAGAAAATTCAAGTGCATCATGTGGACAAAACAACTGGGCCGTAAAAAAGAATACTACCTCAAAGAATTCAACTTCACAGGTGATTTTGAAGAAAAAGCCTATATAGGAGCAAACATTAAGTGGAAAGCGAAAATGTTGATTGCCCAACTTAGGATGAGCTCTCATCATCTTAGGTGTGAAACGGGTAGATGAATAACTCTTAAAGAGGATTGGGAGGAGAGAATATGCCTCTTTTGCAACAAAGGTGTGGTGGAGACGAAACGACACTTCCTCTTGGAGTGTGAGGCATACAACGACATCCGATACAGTTATGGTGAAACTTTGAAAATCGCCAACCTTGACACCCTGTTTGAAGCGACAAGGCTAAGTAATACGACAAACCTCGTGATCAAACTTCACAGCAGAAGGGAAGATCTCAAGAAGGAAGTTTAGGGAACTTAGAGAATGTTTTGTAGTTGATGTTGCATTTTGAAGGGGATGTGCGCGACTGATGGGTCCCATAGGCTGCTGCAGCCTCGTGGACGTTATTAAAATCCTTCATTCATTCATTCATTCATTCATTCAATCCTCTTGCCCCTATTCCCCTTCGAATGTACTCATCTATGAGAATTTTCATCAAGCTTAATCCCTCTGGTCCCTATCTTCCTTCAATTTCATGTATTGCATAATCAAAATAGTTTATTGCAAGTCCTTGGGTTAGTGTCTCAAGGAAGCTCGGCTACCCGTTGGTTCTTTCTAAATATTGTATAAATTTACCTTTTAATTCTAAGTATGATTTGATGGTAATAAAATAGCATTCTTGATTTGATTTAAAGTAGCAATTGGACAACGAGATGTGTCCCTTGTGGTGAACGGCTACTACAATATATTGTGCTTGAAGGGCAGCGAAACAATTTGAGAAG
This sequence comes from Torreya grandis, assembly GCA_037957365.1. NCBI lineage: Eukaryota > Viridiplantae > Streptophyta > Pinopsida > Cupressales > Taxaceae > Torreya > Torreya grandis. The sequence goes on from JARHVA010002680.1 coordinate 966,724, forward strand.
ATGGAAAATCAGGGGGCGCCACCATCAAATCCTCCATAGTGGTTTTCTCCTTGTCCTTGCTAGTAAACACCTTGGATTAGAAGCAACCACGTTATTTCTGTGGGTGTTGTGTTTCCCATGGATTAATTGGCGTGACAGGGAGGTATCGAATAAATATGAAAAGAGAAGAAGATGATTCCTAGTGAGTCATCCATCCTTTACAAAAATAAATTTTACAATCGTCAATAATCTTAATTACCATTCACCTCGATTACAATTTACCTTCAATATAACAGAAATAATATAGAATTTCTTCACCCAATCAATTTACACGAAAAATAATATTATATACTATCAATTAAACAATCTGCAACTTATTGATACAAAATACTTACATATTTTTTTTAAGCATGCCAATCAAAACATCCTAATTAAACAAGAAAACATGGATTAATAACTAATAAAAGTAAAATGAATGTAATAATGGTCCTTTTAGGATTAATAAACATCGCTCTGAAATGGCCCATGTAATGTTATACAAAAGAGGTGATTTTTAATTCTTAAAATAATTGTTGGCATTAAATCATTAATTATAAGCAAAAATATGCGTAGGGGATGTATATTCAAGATTAACATAATTTATTATATTATGACTTTACCGTTATGTTACAACGGTTGTGTTTTCTTAGAAATATAAAAGATGATGTAAATTTGGAACGTTTGAATTTTATTTTTACGTGACGTCACGATCAATCAATTTGAAGGTGTTGCGGGCTATGGTGATTTATACGTTGTTATTTTTATGGGAGCTTTTATTTTATTTTACGATCATATGGAAATCAATTTATGGTTAAAATTTATCTCATAATGATAATAGAATTAATAATATCCATTTTAATTTAATTTATAATTTTAATAAAATATTTATTTTATATATTTAAAAAATAATATACATATATTATATTTAATATATAGAACATATATATTAAAAAATAACGTATATGTTATAAATAATATGTATAATGAAAAAATTATTGTTATATTCTTTTTTTTATAGATATCGGTTTTTGATCGGAATTATAATTAAATCTAGAGTATAAGGGAGCTTAGTCCCTAAAATACCAAAAGGTTTAGGGGTAGTGCTGGATTACATAGCAACATTCGAGAGAGAATATGGTTAACTCATTCTTCTTGAAAGAACACCACCAACAAGAATCGCTACTCATCACTCAAACAAACCAAAAATATTGAAAAAGAAGAAGATCAAAATTCTGCAACCCCACAAAACACCCCACTTACCCAATAGTTCATTCTTGAGCCGCAATGACTCATCACTAGAGAGCAGAGCTTCCATTGTCTATTAAGTGCCACTATCAATAGAATCCATAGCATCAATTTGCAATCTTTTAGCTTTCATCTCCCACCCTTTCTTCCCAGATTTACCAAAATTCAGCGTTGCCTACATGGAAGGATGTTGAGCAATCGATAAAAAGGCTTTGGAAGCTATCTCCTCTTCTTCGTCTTCCTCCACAAAAGTTTCAGCGTCTTCAAGATCTTTAGCTTGCAAAGAGCCTTCTAGCACTGACAAAACTTGAACTTGGGGAGATGCCAATGCTTTTAAACTCTCAAACATTTGCTTGTTTCTAGAAGACAACACCTAAGGATTCTAACTTTCTAAATCCACTATTTGTTGCGCTGAGGGAGTTGATCTGAAAGGAGTCAAGACAATCCTGGGTCGCCACTACCTCCTTTGGTCTAAGAGAGAAACCCTTGTCTAGCAATGGATCTGCCTAAGAGGCTTTCAAAACAACAATTAAACCACTCATTGAGCCACGAACATTGTTAACAAGATCCCTACTAGGACAACCAATCTTTCTTACCCATTTATTCAAACAAGATGAACCAACACCTTCTATAGCCTTCTTTGGGCAAGCTGCAATTTCATGACCGACTTGATTACGCTTAAAGAATTTATATGACAGCCCTTCACAATTGATAAATTGATTCCAAATCCCCTGTGAAGATTTAAGCCTTAGAAAATGATGAAGATGTTTGAAAAAATCCATCAACACAGAGCCTCACAAACTTCTACAGAGCATTCAAATCTTGATAGATTTTAACAAACACACCAAAAAGATTAACAAATTGTTATAATACACTTGAATCATGCATTGCCAAAGGAAGATTGTAAAGTTTTACCTAGACATGAGCATTTGATAAAATTGTATCTGAAGGATCAAAAAAGGGTGCACAAGGGCACAAGAACACTCCCTACTTTGTAAAAAACCATGGACCATTGTTCCAAACAAAATTTTGCTCCTCTACAAAGGGAAAAAAAACAAGAAGAAGCCATTTGGGAAACAATAAAGAGAAACATCGGTGATAGAATGCCATACTAAATTTACCCACAAAGAGAACTCCTTCCATGATGGACATTTCCCCACACAACGACCAATAAGGGATTTGCACCTTGTTTCCACATTAATGGCTTCAAAGATCTCTTCAAAAATCTCAAGGAAAGGAGGACGAGAGAAAAAAATGTGAGGGATATCCCCATAGGTATCCACACCATTGAGATCTTGCCCTTCGCCGTCAACCCTCCCTTCAGAGCAAGAAACCTCAACGTCTAACTCAACTCTGCTCCTAAGAGGCAAAGAACATCTCTCAATTAGTTGAGGGGCGAGATTAGGGTTTTCACACACAATATCCACTAGACATAATCACCACAGCGGTGAAAAGGGTTTGAAACACTCTGACATTTGACAAAAACTTAAGCCTTAGAATCTGAATCCCTAGCCGAAATTGTTACTACTTCCCTTGACCTCTAGGCTGCATTATCTTGGGTTGCATTCACCACAACATGACTTGATTTACCTACCATGTGGCCTTTGTAATTGCAGCCCAACTCAAGATTTGCCCTTCGCTAAATTATGCATGACCCTTCCTCCCAGTATTCTACCTCTGCAATTACCAGCACCCTTGCCTCAACAAATCATTATCATTATTGTTCTCAACAATCTCCTCTGCATCTACTGTTTTCATCGCCAAAAACCTTCACTACTTTCACCATTTTCCATTAAATTATTTTTTAAATGATCAATATTTTTTATTAATATTAAATGACTAAAAATTTAAAAAAAACATCATTAAATTCTTTTTTAAATGGTCCATTTTTTCTCTTAATATTAAATGGCTAAAAAAAATTATTAAGTAGATTTTTAAATCGTTAACAATATTCTTTAGTGGAATTATATAATTATTAATTATTTTAAGGTTTCATTTTTTGGGAATAATAATTATATTTTATATCAATTTAAATTTTATATTTTTAGAGTAGATTTTTTTTAAATTAAAATCTCAGGGTATTGAGTTTTCATGCTTCCAAAATTTAAGTTTTGTAGTTTTCAAATTTTGCAATTTATGTTCAAGGGTTTGAAGTTTTTTTTTTTTTTTTCAAAATAATTTTCAAATTTTTCGAAGTTAAAAACTTTTAAAATTCGAATTATTAATTAATTTTTTATATTTTCATAGTTTATGGGTATATGATTTTTGAAATTCATGGTTTTCAAGATTTAAGTTCTAAGATTCAAAGATATAAGTTTTGAGATTTATAGAGTTTAAGTTCAAGGTTTATAAGTTTTGGATGATTTAAGTTCTAAGGTTTCAAAGATTTGAGTTTTGAGATTTATAGAGTTTAAGTTTAAGGTTTATAAGTTTTAGATTTTTTAAGATTTTTAATTTTAATTTTTTTAAGATTTAAATTTAAGGATTTTTTTTTTGTTTTTAGTATTTAAATTTTATATTTAAATTTTGAGTTCTAGGTTTCAAGTTTTTTGAGTTTGAGGATTAATTTCAAATTTTAATATTTTCAAGTTTTAAGTTATGATTTTTAAGATTTTATGTTTCAGTTTTTTTGATTTTCAAGTTTTTCGTGTTTTTATGTTTTTTATGTTTGGAGCTTTAAGTTTTTAGGGTTGAAGATTTTTAGAGTTTAGTTTTCGAAATTTATGTGTGTTTTATATCAATCTACTTTTTTTGTTTTTATGAATTCCAAGCTTTGGAATTTTGTGTTGAAGGTTTTGGAATTTCTGAGTCTCGAATTTTTAGTTTTAAGGTTTTTAGGTTTGGGGGTTTCAAGTTTGAGTTCCAGAGTGATCAGGGTTGGAATTTCCAAGATGTTTTATATTAATCTATTTTTTGTTTTTCAAAATTTTAAATTTTAAATTTTTCAAATTTTACATCTTAAAATTCAATCTATTCAAATTTAATATACCCTCATAACTTGAAATATATTATTATCAATATATAAATTTAATTTATCATTATTCTTATATCAATAAAAATGATATAACAATAGAAACAACTCTTCAACATAATAATTGATTGGATATAGATAAATATATTTACTTATTGATCTCTCCTTTATAACAAACTTCTTAAAATTCCCTTTACCACATCAAGTCAAAAATAACAATATAAATAAAATAATAGAAAATAAATAAAATCCCATCTCATTGCAAATAAATAAGAGTAAAGGTAAAAAGTATCTACATACCTTATTTAGTATCAAGGTAAGCCGATTGCCATTACTTTCCATAAGCAAGGTCATTATTTGTTTAAAAAGGGTGTGTGTAAACTTGGCGATCCATGGGATTTTTCTTTGTTAACCTGGACTCCTTGGCATATTCTTCAAGGATAGTTTGGATTAAATAACCAAGTTAAACAGTTTATCACCTTTGTGCAGTTTCTAGTTTCAAAGGCGTTGTCCATGAAAATGTGCACCCCTGTTCGATGCAGTTTTTTGAGAGATTGGAGATGGTTAGCTCATTATCATTTCAATGCTTTTCCTTTGAAGAAAATTTATAATCAACCCCTACCCAATGTTCCTTTAAGTCTTCGCTTGAATCTCAAATGGAAATGTCAAATTAGTGAAAGACTTTGGTCTAATTTGAGCTCTCAAATTTGGAAATCTAAGCTGGCGTTGATGCACAAATCATGCCCTAAAAAATTCTGCATTATAAATTACCTATAGGAGATAGATTGAAAGGCATTGTGATCCAACCCATCAGTTGCCCATTTTGCCAATCAAGAGAGGACTTAAAGCATGTTTTTTGGGATTGTGTTTATGCAAAAAAACAATGGAAGACCATTTTCATTAATCTCCCTGCTATATTTAATCATCAGCTGAACTGGAAAGAAGCACTTTTGGGGATAAGCATGAATAAATTTTTTATCAAAGATACAGTTAGATAGGGTATTTTATTGCAAATATGAAAGAATAGATGTTTGACAATGTTCTCTAAATCTTTTTTTCATCAGGGAACATGAATTCTAAAGATTTACTCTGAAGTTTTTCTTAATATCGTTTCTCTTTTTTCTCAACGTCAGGGGGATTTGGAGAACACATCGTTAGCATTCCAGATTTGGCGAATCAAACTTGAAGTGAAGCAGTTATTGGGTAACAAACAAATACAAGGTTCCCAAGGATTGAAAAACATGTATAACCGCTCATGGCTGTTATATTTGTATAACTTTTTAGGCTGCCAGCATTATGTTATTGATTGGAACTGTTAAATTATGTTTTTGTATATTTGTATTTACTGCCAGCGATATATTGTTGTTTGTAATGTGTCTTTGGTTGCTCTCTCAAGCATTGTTGTTTGTAATGTGTCTTTGGTTGCTCTCTCAAACATTTAACTCTTGTTGTATTTAATGCATAATTTCAATATAAAAAAAAAGGTATCTACATACATTGCAAATAAATACTTTCACGTTAATCAAAAGTAAAGAAACATCTACATAGATTATTAGTTCTCATTTTTCAAATATAAAATATTCACAAAAAATTATAACCCTTATCTCACCAAATAAATATTTTTTAATCTCATATCACCTTCTTATACTTTTCCAATCTCATAAGCCAACTTTGACGTTTGTGGACACTGATATTGTTCATTGACTAATAAATACGTAGCCCATTAATATAAGGCTTTATTTATCGTTAGTGCAACACTCAGCATTGCATTCATTACAGACTAAAGATTTCCAGTGCCCACTAATTCCACGACGTACTAAAACACACATTTATCATACAAAGAAGTAAAACAGTACTTTAATATTTCTGAACTTATCACCCTACTGCTGCCTACTCAAATTTCACTACCGTTCATACATTTATTTTATCCAGCAGAAAACAAGTGGCGCTTCTTATCTTTTAGACGAGCAGAAGGGCCGTACACACCAAACAGAAGTGTTACAAGTTAAGCAGACACAGGCACCCAAATGAGGTCGTTCTCGAAAATCCAGTGGCAGACTTCGATCTCGCCTGGCTTGTGTCCCAGCGACACGAACGCCGCATGCTTCGCACTCCACTGCGTCGTGTCCAAATGACAGATAGCGATCCCCTCGTTTATCTTTCTCTTCTCCTTCTCTTTGTTTGACAGCAATGCGGCCTCGTACACTTTCACCATGGGCACCGAGTGACAGTAATATACCAGAAACGGAAACAGACTCTGATGGCACGACACCGATCTCGTCACCTTCCCTCCGTCTTTGCCTCTCACAACGCCCACTTCGACAGTCTCCCGAGATCCGGCAGTGCTCTCTGTGGTCAGCACTTCCACCTTCGATCCCAACACCGACACTGCAAACTCCGCCATGCCCTCCACGGACGTCACGCATTTCTTTATTTCTCCCTTCACCGCCGGCCTTTCGCATTCTCGCAACGTCCGGGCCATGGTCGACGACATCGTCGAGTTGTCCGGAATGCTGAATGTTTTCGTCAGATTCGGTAGAGTCTGGCTGGCGAAGGGCAGTTTATCGGCCAAAGAGGCAGGAAGGAAGGATCTCTTGGGCATGTAGTCCTTCAGGTCGGGCACAGGGAGAGTTTTGCCTTGGACCAGAAGATTCTCCCTGAAGAACTTTCCGGCCTCCACGCCCGGCGCGTTGGAAGTGGCCGCCGTGGAGTTGGTGTAGTCGGAGAAGGTGACGCCGGTCTTGGCATAGCCTTTGAATGTGGAATTCCGGGCGTATGAACCGAAACTCACCGTGGGATCGTTGGAGTCTTTCGCGTATTCGGCAAATTCGTTGACAGCGTTGGATATATTCTTCCCATAGTTGGTGAAGGTAAGACTGGGACTGTTGTCATCCTTTCCATAGGATTTGAACACATTCTGCGGCTCACTCGACCCGGAGGCATAGCTTGTAAAACTCTCGCTCGCCGCATTCCCACTCGCAGCATAATTCAGAAATTCGTTTCGGGGGACGTTTCCGTCGTCTGCGTAGGTGTTGAAGGTTCCGAGGGCGCCGTTGCCCCCCTGATCGTAGGCCTGGAAGTCGTTGGTGATGATATTGGAACTCTTGGCATAGCTGCTGAAGCGCGTCAGAATCGCGTTGGCGTCCTTCCCGTAGCTGGAAAATCCGTTCTTGATAACGTTGGAGTTGTCGGCGTAGCTCTGGAAGGTCTGGATAGCGCCGTTGCTATCGGTGCCGTAGTTTTTGAAGTGATCGTCCGGCACGTTGGTCTGTTGGCTGTAGGAACTGAAATCGTTGCTGCTCCCGCTGGATCCGACGCCGTAAGTGCCGAAGCCCTCGTCTACGACATTCGAACCGGGGGCGTAGTTCCTGAAGTCCTGAGACCCGCCGTTCGAGTCCGGGCCGTAGCCTTTGAAGCTGTCTTTCACTACGTTGTCGTTGTCGGAGTAGTTTTTGAAAGTATTGTCGTCCGCCTTGTATTGCTTGAACTCCTTTCCGAGATAGCTCTCGAAATCCGACGGGCCTGCAACGGCCTTCTCGTCCCGACCCGCTCTGCGAGTACAGAGGAGATCTGCGGCTGCACAGAAGGCCGCAATGTGGTTGGACAGCGTGTGATTTCTCAAATAGTAAGAAAACAGAGCAACGGAAGTCGCATTGAGAGGCGAGGCCTTCTCCAGCAAGAAAGGAGGAAGGCGGGCGTCGGGCAATGTGCGGCGCCAGAAGCGCAACAGAGATGCCTTGGCTGCAAACGGATGACCTCCACCGGCGCTCTGGCAGGCAGGAATCTGCACAATCCGTGATCCGTCAGGATATTGCATAAAATATATTAACAATCCTTGAGCTAAACCTCGATCTTCAGTTATTCTGAAAATAATGCAAAGAGCAAAGCACCATACTTACAGCAAGTGCACATAGGACAAGAACCAGCAAAATCGCGTTACGTGCCATCTCCAACACACTTTCTTCTAACGCCGATTACCGATTATAATCAACACCGGAAAGTCCAGTCCAATCGCACCATAACTTGCAATCACGCCGGCCTTTGATGGATTACAACACACTTTCTTCTTTATCCGCGGACGGAACGCCCAAATCAAATGGTCGGTGATAGACGAATCAAATCGATGAGCCTCAACTGGCAGCTCACATCGACATTTAATAGATCGGCGGCTGGGAGTCGCGTAACGGAAAAAAAAAAACGGGTGGAACTTTCGACCGGAGTTTCGGGCAACGAATGGAAACTCCGATTTGCCAGATTTATGACAGTGCAGCAGGATAATTATTGATACTGCCTTTAAAGTTGAGCTCCTTGTATCCTTTGATCCATGGGTCCAGCGTGGGGTCCTTTTTTCCAGTTTGCACAGGCACTAAAATACTCTTTTTTCTGATTCCGATGGCTACAATTTTCAAACCTTATCTTCGCCTACAAGATTACTATATTGACCATGCGTAAAGGCTCTCCTTTCAGAAGAAGCAGGGTGGGCTCGTCACGCCGATTGCCAACCTGGGGTGCCTGGTTTTTAATTGTAGTGCGATGCTTGTACTGACAAAATTATTCCCCCTCCACAAACTGGTGACAAATAAATTACTCCAAACCGAATCTGGATTTGTCTTTCCCGTTTGTCGGCAAACGTTAGGTTAAAGCTCTGTTTTTGTCAGATTTTGGAAACAGTCGGGTTAAACTGAAACATTGTCACATCAGAAGGCATGTAATGGGTAACTCGTTGCACGCTGCCGCATCGGATACGTATTAATCCTAAGCTTTAAACAGCAATTAATGACGCTCTAATAAGTTAAAATTTGAATTATAAACAGTACGGGCAGGCGAACAGAGAGGTAAGAAAGATCACGTCATGACGATTCTCGACGTTTCACGATATTGACACATATTTGCTCTTTCTTTCGCTCGTTTCAAGTACTGTTTTACATGGTGTCCAAATGGAAGTTAAATAATAATTATTATTTTATTGATTTTAAATGGCATAATTACATCAACATATATTACGATCTTGTTACACATATTAAAAATAAATGTAATATTGTAACAACTTCAACTCGAGATGTCTTGCGTTTATCTAATTCTCTTAGCTTGTTGACCAACTTATCCACTTTTAAGTGTTTTTAATACTTTTCCCACTCAAGTCTAGGTATGTGTTTATATATATACACAATCCACCTACTTAAATTAATTCTCTCAACTAACTCGACTACCCACTGATGCCACGATCAATAAATATTCATAACACATCACTATGTCCCACAAACATTAAACGTTTATAACACATCACTATGCACCATAATCATTAAATATAAAATACATTCAAAATGTTTATAATATATCACATGTTCCATAACACATCACCATATGATGTGGCCCCAGCGTTGCTATTTTCAATGTCGCTCATATTAACAAGAACTAGTAAATAGTTGGAATGAATCTTTCTTCCAATTATTAGCTAACCTTCAATGATGTAGTTTCATTAGAGTAGCACTTGAACCTTTGACAAACGTGATGACTTATCGCGAACCTCAAATTGACACTAAATAGGTTGCAACATGCCACAACAAGGTTTAAGGAGCTTCTACGAAAACCTGTAACACTATATCATATTCTAATTTGGCACATGGATTTACAATGTTGTCTGCAAAATGTGAGATGTCGTGGAACCATATATCATATTTTATAATTTTTAAAGAAAACCATAATAGTATGACACCGAGATGTTCCCAGCAAACTACAAGTTTCCACAAAGCATTGTATCTCTTTTTTGAGTTTCGGGTTGAATTACAAATCCATATCAAGTTTCTAGGTGTTGCAACACTAAATTGGATGGTGCGATAACTTATATCAATGGTCTAATGATCTAAGATATACTGCATACCTCCTAAAGTGTTTCCAAAACACTGCAAACATTATAGTACCAAAGACCTACAACACTGCTTATTATTACTTAACACTAATCTTGCTTTTGGTTGATGCAAGATTGCTTTTGAACCTGGATGCCCCTACATCATACACCTTAGGTATTGAAAAGAAACATGAGCTCCTAGACTCGTGCTTGTCATGAGTTCCTTGAGAAATACTACATAGAAATTTTTGTTCCGCTCATCCAAGTCACATCTTCAACTTATCAGCCTTTCCACTTCACCAAATATTTTGTAAATTCATTTTTGTGCATTGTTTTGACAACTCTTGTATCAATCACCTTTCCCACCTTTTCATGCTCTTTCTTAGGCATCTGGACTCTCTAATCAACTTCTTTAGATATTGTGTTTACCATATCTTCATCATCTTGTTCTTCATGATAAAGATATAGGTTTGTGACATTGAAAATGGGTGAAATATCCATCCCTTCAAGGAACTCAATCATATGCATTAGATGCAAATTTTTATAATACTCTACATGGTCCACTTTTGTCCCACTCCAAATTTTTAAACATTCCTTTCAAAAATATTTTTTCGTACGTGTCCTAAGATCAAGTCTCCCGCTTGATACTGTACTTATCTTTTCTTAAAATTTGCATGCTACTTATACTGTACAATGTTTATTTTCAAATGTTCATGCACTTGCTGATGTAAGTCACACATATATTCAACAATATCTTCTACTTCAACACTCTTCCTTCTCTCATCTATGATGCCACACAATTATGAGTCCTTTTGGACAACTCCCATACACATTTTGAAATGGTGTTCTTCGAGTGCTCATATTAAATGAATTGTTATAAGCAAACTCAACTTGCACCATACTTGAATCCCATGTTCACGTATTTCTTCCAATCAAACATTGTAATAAATCACCAATACTTATGTTGACTATCTTCATATGTCCATCCATTGAGGATGATATGTTGAACTAAAATGTAGCTTAGTATTTAGATTCATCCACAATGTCATCCCAAAAGGATGGAAAAAACTTGTATCTCTATTAGACAATATGTTGCGTGGAAATCCATCCATCCTCACATCTTCCCTAAAAAAAGTTAGCAATGTGTTTAACATCACTAGTTTTCTTGCATGCAACAAAATGTACCATTTTGGAGATCCTATCCACAATCACAAAAAATAAATAAAGTCTCTTCTGCATTCTAATCAATCCTAAAATAAAATCCATAATCATATTTTCCCATGGTCTCTTTGGAATAGGAAATTACCGGAGTTGTTGCCAGAATCCGGATAACGCGAGTGCAATGGATACGTGATCACACAAGATTTACAAGTGCACACCACATAGATGCCAATGCAATTTGAAAATAACACAATAAGAGAAATTACACAAGACAAAATAGAGAAAACCAAAATCTGATTAACATGAGATGGCCAAAGTGAGGAATACAAATAGGAGAGTACGTAAGTAACTCCTCCACAAAAGGTGGACAAGGCATCCTAAGAATAGAATGCAACTCCTCCATGAAAGGTGGTGACAAGGAGCTAAGAACAGAGAAGTAACTCCCATCAAGGGAGTTACTTATGACATTCTTATGACACCTATGACACATCTATGACACACACCTCCACATAAGCCTGCCTATCCCACAAATGTAAGAAAACTCCATGTATGCACAAGAGATACAATTTTCCTAATTAATAAATAGGAAAAAATAAAAACCTACACTAATACCCCTCCATAAGCACAGCTTCGGTGGGCAGTGTGAAAATATAAAATGGGTCTCGACAACTAGGCCTGATGAGGTACCCATGTACAAATGCAATCTCCCATAAGATAGAGAAAAGGAGAAAACTCGTAGGAAAAAACTCCACCCAAAAGAGAGACATAAAAAAAAGAAGAGGCTAGAAGGCCCCCCCTGAAGATGATGCTACTGTAGATGTGGACTGCAACCCAAGAAGAGCTCATAGATGAATGGACTTGCTCTCAGTGAAAGGTTTGGTGAAGATGTCTGCAACCTGCTCCGAAGACTGGCAAAATATCAAGTCAATGACCTGACTATGAATAAGCTCCCGAATGAAATGCATGTGAATCTCTATGTGCTTGGTCTGCTGGTGTTGTACTAGATTCTTGCAAATCTGAATGGTACTTTGGTTGTCACATTAAATGATGGTGGGCTGCCTGATAAGAATGCCAAACTCAAAAAATATCCCCTGAAGCCAAATAGCCTCAGTAGCTGCATTAACATCTCCCCTGTACTCTACCTCTGTGGATGATATAGCAATAGCATTCTGCTTCTTGCTAGACCAACTAATAAGACCAGAACCTAGAGAGAAACTGTAACCAAAAGTGGACTTGTGAGTCTGTGAATCGCTAGCCCAGTCTGAATCTGTATATTCAACCAAGTCAACCTCTATGCCAAATTTGTAATGAATCCCGTATCTATGTGAACTCTGTATGTAATGCAAGATCCTCTTAGCTGCTTTCCAATGTAGCTCATGAGGTTCCTGCATGAATTTTGAGACAAGTCCCATTGTATATGATATGTTTGGCCTAATGTGAGTCAAGAAGATGAAACTACCAACAAGTTGTCGATACCGAGTGGCATCAACCAATGGTGAAGAAAAATCAGCCTCAAGCTTGACTCCTGATAGAAAGGGAGTCGGAGATGGCTTGCAATCAGCCATATGAAATTGAGCCAATAAGTCAAGAGCATACTTAGGCTGTGCAAGAGAAATCCCTGAATTTGACTGTGAGATCTTGATGCCAAGGAAGTAGTGCAACAAACCCAAGTCTGTCATGTCAAATCTATCCTGAAGAGATGCCTTCACCACTGCAATAGCCGATGAAGAACTCTTGGTGATCTAAAGGTCACCAACATATAGAACCAAAATCAAGAGCGAATCATCCTGCTGCAAGAAGTAGACATTGGGATCGAAATGGCACCTAGTGAAACCCACTGTGAGAAGGAAGGAATCCATCTTGGCATACCAAGCCCGAGGGGCCTATTTGAGGCCATAGATAGATTTCTTAAGTCTGCATACTAAGGAAGAATCTTGAACAAATCTTGGCAGCTACTCCATGTAGATCTCCTCCTTAAGGTCTCCGTGAAGAAAGACACTCTTCACATCCATCTGATGCACATCCCAACCATGTGATGTGGTAATAGCCAAGGTGAGTCGGATAGAAGTCATCTTTGCAACAGGTGCAAAGGTCTCTGAGTAGTCAATGCTTGCCACCTGTGAGAAACCCTTGGTGACCAATTGCGCCTTGTACTTATCAATCGACCTATCTACTACAAACTTGGTCTGATATATCCACCTACATTGAACCATCTTTCTTCCCTTAGGAAGTGAAGTCAAATCCCAAGTGTGATTTTTGATTAAAGAAGAATATTCTTCCTCCATAGCACTATCCCACTCAGGTACCCCCAATGCCTCTCGAAAAGTCTGTGGATCTGAAATTGAAGCAAAGAAGGCATGTGGATCTCTCTAAAAATCCCCCTAGTATGTCTGTCATCTGCGAGATCTCCTGCCCAAGTGTCAACACTCTCAAGTGTCTGTCTGGCACAAAGTGGCTCAAAAGTGGGCAAGTAAGGTGCTAACTCCTCATCCTCTGACTGACTAGAGGTGGATGACTCTGCATCACTATCCTCACTGTCTGAACTTGAAGAAGAAGATGTCTCTGGCTTGAGAACCTACTGTGGCTGATCTGAATCTGATGAGGAATCATCATGAAGAAGTAGATCTGATGAGGGAGAACAAGTGTCAAGTATTGAGTCTCTAGGACTCTCCTGAAAATGGACACTTCTCTCGAAGAACAACTCATGAGTGACTGGATCTAGAAGGCGATATCCCTTAATACCATCCAGATATCCTATAAAGATGCAAGGCTTGGACTGACATTCCATAGCTTTACGTTTCTTCTTTGGAATGCGGGCCATGGCTGGGGATCCAAAATTTCTAAGGTCCTCAACATCAGGTTTCCTTTTATGCTAAGCTTCAAAGGGTGTTATCCCTTTCAAAGCTTTGTGAGGAACCCTATTTTGAATGTAGTAAGCACAATTGATGGCTTCAGCCCAGTACTGTGGTGCTAAGGATTTGGAGTGAATCATTCAGCTACCCATCTCTTTCAAGAACCTATTTTTGCGTTCTACAACCCCATTCTGTGAAAGATTGTAAGTGATTGTGCTCTAAAAATCAATCCCCTCTGTGGTGCAAAACTGCTCAAACTTGATGTTGCCATACTCCCCTCCATTATCAGTTCGAAGAACCTTGATGGATTTTGCACTCTATTTCTCAACAAGAGCCTTGAAGTCTAGAAAATTTTCAAACACTCAAGACTTTTGTTTGAGAAAATGTATTCAAGTGTACCTAGAGAAATCATCAATGAAAGTGAGGATGTACTTGGCCCTTGTGAAAGATGGTTTGGGAAAGGGTCCCGATACATCATTGTGGACTAACTCCAAAGGTTGTGAAGCCCTCCAAGCTTTGCCTTTGTCAAATTTTGCTTCGGGATGCTTCCCAATGGAGCACCCCTTGCAAAGTCCTTTTGAGAATTAGACACGAGGCAAGCCAATGACCATGTCATTTTTGCAAAGTTGCTCAAGATAGTGATAGTTAAGGTGGCCAAACCGCTCATGCCACAATCTGCTAACTCCATCTGAATGAGTCAGCAATGCTGTTGGAGAAGAATCTGATGCAAAATGTTAGAAGGTGTATAACCTGGCTTGGTGATCTGCCCTACCCACTGCCACTGTAGTATCACTATGCAACTCCCTGATAGCCATTGAATCTAGTGAAAACTCAACTCTCATACCCCGACCAATGTGAGTGATTTGGTACACTGATAGGAGATTAGTGAAAGAGAAGGAACACTTAGAACATTGTTGAATGTTCCTCCTTCCATTTCAGCTGACCCTCTCCCTGCAATAGAAACTGATGTGTCATCACCCAAACTAATTGAAGTCATGCTACAAGGCTCTAAAGATGAAAAATCAACTAGTGAAGAGCCCATGTGGTGAGAAGCACCTGAGTCGATGACCCATGAAGATGTGGAAGCTGCTGTAGCTATAAGGGCCTTGCTCTTTTCTCTCTCCTTACCCTTGCCTTTTGCCTTGGTAGAATCTTGGGTAGATGAATTCTGCTTGATGGACTCAGGAACACCTATGTTGTTTTTCTCTAGAAGATGAGTTAGGTGATCTATTTGTTTCTTCATGCACTTGTGTTCATCATATCCTGTCTTTTTACAATAGGCACATTTAACCTTCTCCTTCTTAGGTTTAGCATTGGAAGAGGAAGTCTCAATGTTGTTTTTGGCAGGATTGGTGTTTTCTTTCTTCTTCTCCTGGTCCTTGTTTTTTTTCTTTTTCTCCTTTGTTGAAGTCTTGTCCTTACCATTTCCAGCTATCAAAGCTTGGGGTTGAGTAGACTTCACTGTGCCCATTTGAATTAGCTTATCTTGCTCCCTAGTCAAGTCGGTAATGAATGAATCCAAAGAAGGCATTTTCCATGTAGTGCCAATAGCACTTTTTGTGGCATGGAAAGTGGAGACAAAGATTGAATAGCTTGGACCTAACTTTGTGAGAATAGAAAGAATAAGTTGATCATCTTTCTTTTCTATCCCACATTCTTTCAATTTAAATCTAAGGGCCTTAAACTTAGTGAAGAAGTCCTATAGGGTGTCAAAGTTGCTAGGACTTAGACTTATGAGTTCATTTTCGAGCTCATGACCTCTCATCTCATCAAGCTTCTCAAATAACTTTTCTAAGGTGTCCCATATGTCATTAGGAGTCTGGGAAGATTCTAAATGGAAGAGAAGTTTTGGAGACACAGACAAACTCAGTAATCTATAGGCTTCATCACTACGGTTGTACCACTTGACCTTTTCAATATCAGTACCCATGGTGATCCTATACAACCCTTTGCTTCTAAAAGAATGATTGACATTTTAACCTTCCATTCATGATAGTTGAAGGGTGTTATGGGTTTAAGTTGAAAAGAATCTATTTTTTAGCTAAATTTAGGTGAAGTTGTGTTGGTTGCAAGTTGTGAAATTATGCAGAAAGGAGAATGAAAGCAAAGATTTACAAGTTTGTGAAAAGTAATCACACCCCTTGAAATATTGAGCCCCCCCCAAATATGCAAGTGCACGCTCAAAAGACGTCGAAATCAGCTGAGAATGCGTCTTAGAGCAATTAGTGCAAGACTAAAGCAAAAAAGGACGTCGAACTCAGCTGAAAATGCGTCTCGAGAGACCCAAATTTTTGGCACTTTATAAACTAGTGCATTTTTGACAAATAACAAGCCTATGCTGTGGAGAATTGAATTAAAAACACTTTTGAAAAAAATGGCACCCAAATTTGAGTTACCGTTTGCAAGATATTAAAGGTTCAATTTTCTCGTAAACTAGTGTTTTTGCAAAAAAAACACTAAAACATTAAAAAATGCCTGTTATGAGAGAAAAAGTGGCCTTCCAACCATTCATTAGATTCGACACGGAATGAGGAATCCAAAGGAGGTTTGTGTGAGGGGGAATTGGCCTCTCGCCAACCCGAGCCTCACCCTTCGTCTTCGTAGGTCAAAGATACAAGTTAAAATTCAAACCCCAAAAATACAAAATTGTCTATAAAATTGAATATTCAGTCAAATTGACTGAGTTTTGTTTTAACAAGTCAATTTTTAACTGAAAAAAGTAAAGCAAAGATAAAATTGATGAAAGCCACGTGTCCAAGGGCCCACATGGGACGCCAAGCAGGAAGGGGCACCAAAAAACAGAGTCCAAAATTTACAGCGAAAAAGACAAAAAAATTGCAGACCTACTGGTCGTACGGCCTGATGGCGCCTAGCAGAAGTGGCAGAGAGGACTGTGGAATTTCAGAAGAGGACTGTGGTAGAATATCTTCACCAAAAAAGAGGCGCAGTCCTTGTTTCTAGATAGCAAACAAAACAACAAGTGGCGTCCCAAAAGAAAGGCGTAGTTCTAAATATTTTTTTGCAAAAAACAAAAAAACAACAGACCTGGACGTTGTACGGCTTATGGCTTGGCTGGAACTGATTGCTTGCTACTTGAAGGAAGCTGTAGAAAGGAAGATGGTGCAACTAGAAGTGTGGTGTGGAGTGTTGGAGCTGAAGTTGGTGCAGACCAGAAGTTCAACTGTTGGAAAGGATGCTTCTCCTTTTGCTCCTTGCAATGGCACCCAGCTGAAGCAAAACCAACACATGAAGTTGCTGCTACCCCTTAAAGATTGAAGAGAAGACAACCAAGACACCCAAAGGCCAAGGATCCCAAGGAAACTATACCAGAAATGATATTGAAAGTTTTTTATTATTTTAGATCAGATCTAAAAATAAAAAAACAAAGAGAACTCCACTCCTCTTGATTTCAAAATAAACTAAAAACATAACCATACACATGATTACCATTCTTGCTCTGATACCATATCGGAGTTGTTGCCAGAATCTAGATAACGCGAGTGCAATGGAGATGTGATCACATAAGATGAACAAGTGCACACCACATAGATGCCAAAGCAATTTGAAAATAACACAATAAGAGAAATTGCACAAGACAAAATGGAGAAAACCAAACTCTGATTAGCATGAGATGGCCAAAGTGAGGAATACAAATATGAGAGTACGTAAATAACTCCTCCACAAAAGGTGGACAAGGCACCCCAAGAATAGAATGTAACTCCTCCATGAAAGGTGGACAGGATGCTAAGAATAGAGAAATAACTCCCATCAAGGGAGTTACTTATGACATTCTTGTGACACCTATGACACATCTATGACACACACCTCCACATAAGCTAGCCCATCCCACAAATGTAGGAAAACTCCATGTATGCACAAGAAATACAATTTTTCTAATTAATAAATAGGGAAAAATAAAACCTACACTAATAGAAATGTAGCATACAACCCTGTCTTTTGACTTCTTCCTTGCGTCAACTAGTAAATTTTGCACTCCTGAACATACTTGCACACATCCAAACTCATCTTTAGCTAATAATATTTTTTATCCAACTATGCATATGTTTTATCATAGCAAAAATGATTTACTAGACCTCCATTATGTTTCTTTTTAATCAAATTTATGACATTCAATCTCTAGGTATGCACAACTACACTCCTCAAAACAAAGAATTTTGAATGAAATAATATAGCCACGGTGTTTTATCAACACTCACTGGTTGTGCATATGCTTTTTGTGAATTCTTGAAATCTTCATCTTTTGCATACAACTCCAACATAGGAAAAATCCTATGACTTCCACTAACATCTCTTTTAACAAGAGACACCTCCTACTTAGTGCATCTACAACTTTATTTGACCAACCACTCCTATGATTCGACATAAACAAGTAAATACGTGGAAACTCAATAGACTTCATATGTCTTTGGTTTAGCTCACTTTGACGATTAATGAATTGCAATGCTTGATGATCTATGTTTAACATAAATTCCTTGGAAAAGAAGTAATGCCTCAACTTCTTGAGCACTTACACCATGGCATATAACTCCAAATCATAAACTAAACACTTCTTCACATAATTTTGTTTTTATGTATAAGACTTCAAGTTAGGGATTTTTTTGTTTTGAATATTTGGGTTGCATGGTCTAAGGTTGTCCTTAACAGGATCCCTTAATGATGATTTCATCATAAAACTCTTGATCATATACTGAATACTTATTCTTTGCATCATTTAGTTTCTCACTGAAGTAAGCAATGGGCTTACCTTCCTCACTCATCACAAATCCTATTTCTGTGCCACTATAATCAAATGTAACTTGAAATACTTTGTTAAATTTAGGAAACATCAATAGTATTTGTTTAATAATTATCTCCTTTAAACTTTGGAAACAATTTTATGCTTCTATGCTCCAAACAAACTCTTCTATCCCCTCACATTGATTTTGTTATAGGCACACATATACCATTAAAATTATTGATAAAATTCATGTAATTTTTTCCAATCCATGAAAATTATGTGCTTTGACAAACGTAGTTCTAGGTGATGGCCACTCAAGGATAGCTCGTACCTTCTCTAGGTCTGTCTTTAATCCTTCTTGGGAAATTATGAACCCCAAGTACACAGACTCCTCCTACATGAAGTTGCATTTGTTTGAATTAATCTTATTTTCATTTTGTAACTATTGTAACACTTGATGTAGATGTTCTAAGTGTTCTTCCTTTGTTCTCCTAAAAATCAGAATGTCATCCAAACGCAAAATGATCAAACTTACCAAGAAATGGTTTCAACACTTCATTCATTTGTCTCATGAATATACTCGACACGTTAGTCAACCCAAACAACATGACTATCCACCCATATAATCCTTCTTTCATTTTAAACGTAATCTTCCACTCATCACCTTCACTTATGTGGATTTTGTGATATCCTCTCTTGAGGTCAAAACTTTGGTCACCTTGGTTTTGTGACTCACCCAACAAGAGGTCAAGCAAACTCACCAATAGTTAGAGAGATCATTGTAGAGAATGGTGATTCTCTGCATTTGAGAGGGGCAATTCCCTCATAGGATATGAATAATTTGAGGTTTTTGTGCACTTTTTATCTAAAATCATAAAAGGAAACAAAACAAAAAAATAAAAAGAGAAAAGAGGATAAACCTATAACGGGATAAAAGTGGAGAACCACTGAGATAACTCGAGAGAAAATAACAGAAATGAAAATCTTTCCTCTCACATAAAAATGAGCATAGGAGCGCAAGGGTTTTGGGAATGAAAGGGGATGCTTAAAAGCACAAAAGCTTCTCACAAACCATATTAGACACACTTGGTATAAATTTTCCTTGAGATCGAAAATGCAAAAAACTCATGGACATAAAAAAAACTCATACATGGGGTTTTCAACACAAAGTTTGGAAACACCACAGGTTGCACATAATCAAGAGAATACATAATTTTAATAGAGTCTTCATCTACGAATATAAATTCAAATTTCATAAACAAAGGAAAATTAAAATCTACAAACACCAAAGAACAATCTCAACCACTTGTTTGTATTTCATTTCTCCAACCTAAAAATTACATAGCTTCACACCAAGTTGTAGCTAGCTCTCTCCAAGAACTTGCAAGAAAGAACTCCTAAAAAGTTTGGATTTTTCCTTTTTGTACAATTTTTTATTCACTTGGAAGATGAAAAACCATTCATTTGCCCCTCTTTTTATTTTATTATTTAGACATATGTACAAATATTAAATGGACTTTTCGATTTGCATTTTACAACAATATTAATTCTAAAGAGAATTAATCTATCAAATAACCAAAAATGTAAAGTCATTTAGTGATTTTAATTAATGTTAATTAATTATAAAATAATTAATGACGTAATTAAGTCAATTCATTTGTCATCGAGCCCATTATATCAAAACTACAACTTGTTCTATATGGGTTAGTCAAAAAGGTTTCCTTGTCCATTGGGCTATGGGGTCCCGTGACATATTATGGAAAACAAGACAATATGTAAAATGACGAGAAAATAATAAAAATGTAGTGAAATTTGGATGGCCAAATTTCACTATAATCATTGGATCTGACTGTGGGACCTCATCCTTAGAGAAATGCAACATAACTCTAAAAACCACTGGTGCCTTGTGCCTCATCCAACATATAAATACACTTAAATATCCCGATTTGACCGACAACCAATCCACCTATCCAAATTGTATAGAAATGAGTACGAGTTTTTGGGGCAGATTTACCTGCTCAAATTATCTGTAAACTACAATTTAACATCCAATCTCGTGCCACAATACGACCAATTGGCAGCCAATTTGCCTATCCCAATCATATAAGAATGAACAAGGGCTACCAAAATAGATCCATGTGTGAAAATTCTACCTATTTACATGCTGAAACACCCTATTCTCAAGACAATTTCTCCTAATTTTTGCATCTGAATTATGTATATTTATCACAAAAATGAGGGATGTGTATACCCCAACTAAGCTTTGAAAGAACCTCCTTGTCATTTCTCAATAATATGACTCTTCCCTTATGTGGTTCGCATGCTTCTCCTCAAGAGCTTCCTTAGAAATAGTGGCTTGAGTTTCCCAGGAGGATCAAGTTACTCCAAACCCAGTGTGAACCAAAAGTTGAACAATGCAAAAAAAAATCCAACCAGATGAATAAACATGCCTCTACTCTTTAATGCTACCGTCCTAATGGACATTTGTTGTATGAATATACCCTGAAGTGAAACTCCTAAATCTAAGACCATTATTCAGAATGATAATCAAAAGCAAAATAATGCCTATGCACATCCATTTCCTGGAATTTATTTGATTCTTCTTAGCAACTTGAAGTTGTTGAGCTCCATGATTCACGAAAGAAGTATTCGCAACATGATGTTTTAAGCTGCATCACTTGACATTTGAATCCCTCAATCACTTGATATCACCATTTTAGATGCAGTTACTACCGATTCGGCTTCATATCCAAAATCTAAAGTTTTGAATAAGAAAGCCATGTTTTTAAGACATGCATTCAGTGGAGTTCAATTCGGGTAAACTTTACATATCTAGACACATTTGCACAATCTGAAGACTTCTTTCCTATCTTTTGAATTTAGGGGTCAATAAAACCAATAACTACAACAAGATTCACTAGCTTCTTTAACTTGCTGTTCTTTCCAAACCATTATACTAGGCTTGTCATATTTTTTACTCTGTACAGTCTTGTCATTGAGAAGATGATTGGCTTCTTCTTGTCACTGAGAGAACCTACATGTACATCAATTTGATCGGGGATGAATAATCATTCTTCAATAGATTCTTCGAAAGAAGTAGGTCACCTCTGTTTCTCTATGCCTAATAGGATTTCCCCCTTGAACTCGTTACACTCTCAAAAAACTATCCTTGTCAAAAATGGCGTTCACTCTGGGTACATCATAATCACAAAGTGAACTATCCATCTTCTTGTGAGGGATAACATGAATGACAACTTCCTTATCTGAGTTCGTCTTGCACTTGTTTTGTTCTTCTTTAGTATGCTCATACCATAATGAATACTTTCGTTGGAGATAACAAGCTTTCCATCTTTAGCATACGATACCAAAAACCAACCAAACTTCATAGTTCCTTTTATCAATATTCAGAGATTGCTTTTTGTGATCCTATTTGAAATTCAATATGATTAGAACATCTATTTGCCATCAACATTAGTTGATCTTGTGGTGTACTCTGAAACAAGTTTTGCATATGATGAAGATTTGTCCTCAAGTAATTTTGTTAGAGAATCATATTCAATATAAAAAAATTATCACACAATACCATGACCAAATTACCATCACATACAGATCTGGAATTCGATGTGCTACGATTATGACACTGCAGTCAGAAAATTGGTTCTGTATAGTTTGTTGAATAATCCCAACTGTTGCAGTGTCTATTGAGGTAGTTGCTTCATCGAGAACCAATATGTGAGTATTTTTAAGAATCACTCTTCCCAAGCAAAGAAGTTGTCTTTGCCCCATACTCCAATTTTCTCCATTGTCAGTTGCAAGAGAATAAATCTTCTCTTCTCATCAGGATGCATAAATTATTTGAAAAGTGTTTCCATTTCTTAATTTAAGTCCTCCCAAAAAATGTTGCTTAACACTTGTAAGATGAATTTTAGGATTCTGGTCCTCAGGTGGAAGAATGGAGTTCTATTTTATTTTGCAAGAGCTCGAAAAAGATTGTCTTCCTTGAAAATGATTTTCTGTCATCTGTCACTTCAATATCAACTGAATTCTCACTGACAAGCTTAGCTTCAATTTCCAACTTGTCACTAGCTAAAACATTATCATATGTTTAAGAATATGATACAAAATTTACTGCATTTGTATCAACAGATACCATTGGAGGTCAACCATTAATTTATGGTGTTTGTGTACCCAAAAGTAGAGGTGATTTTCAAATGAAAATTCCACAAAGAGTAGGACTGCCAATAACACTCTGAAATCTTACCGTCAACATACCACCTGTAAAAAAACCATTTACACGATAGAAGGCCAGTACCTACCAAGGCTCTATTTGTTAACCCAAGCTTTTTTATTGATAACCCACTAATCCAATCATCTCTTCGTAAACTATAGCTTTTTCATTCACATGGAATTGAAGACTCCAAATTTTAAGAACCATTCAAAGACCCTGATTATTGCCTCTTAGCACCAAAGTCTAAAGTCTTCTGCAGTTGCTTATATTTCTTCTCGGATCCAATATATTAGTTGCTACTTGTATACATGCCACGAAAGTACTAAAGGAAATGCTACATATTGAATTCAAATATTCTTTCTTCGGCAAAGAACACAAACCACCAAATACTATGCGGGATCAAGAAACCAACACGGGGAGAAGGAGAGAACACCACAACGAACAAGTTGGATTTTTTTGAACAAACACATACACACACACAACAGGAAAAATGGAAGGCAAAAAATACAAGCCAAAATAAGCAGAAAGGGAAACTATTTACAAACGAACAGAAAACACCACAACACTAATCAAAGCCATTTATGGGATAAAATTTTGTAAAATGAGGACTTCATGTGTAAAGACAAAAGTATGGACAACAACATATATTTAATTTTGTCCATGGAGAAGACATGAGGCATGGGAGGAAAGATAAACACAGATTCAAATACTTGAACTTGCATAGAGAAAATGTCAACATTATTCACATTTTGGTCGTGAATGCAAGAGGTTTGATTTGGCTTGAAACTTGAAACACAAACAACATGAGACATACCTCCAAAACTTTCACCTCTTGGATTCTCTTGTGACTCTTCAACTATGAATCATTGAACCAAATCTCCCATAGGCACCTCCAAATGTGAGCTTGGGACTAAAACCTCTTGGCACTTCAAATGGCTGAAAATTTCCTCTGAATTTTTTCTTTAAACCCTATTATTTGCTCATGTTCAACATCATTACACACCATCTATTCACCAATATGAAGCCCACTATCTTCGTGACTCTTCTCATGCTCTTGAAAGGTGGCTGATATTTCATTTCCCATGCATTGTTTTGCTTGAGCTTAACTTTGAATTAAGCACTCTTCTTTCCTTTTTACTTGTATGGTTCCAAGAAGTTTTTCAAAAAGTGAACTCTTTTATTATAATCCACAAACTAATGGATAGGATCTTCTTTGAAGACCACTATGAAGAGAAAAATAATTTTTATTGTATCATCATTTACATAAACCCAATGAGCCCCTAATTCGGGCTCATTTGAAACACTAATCTCTTTTATTTTTTATTTTTTTTCTTTTTTCCATCCAATGTTTCTCAAGTATACATACTCTTTTTCAGTTAAAACCTTTTCATCCATGCAACTAAAATCAAACCATGGGCAATAATATAAAAATCATAAAATTATAAGTATGAGTTGTTTATACACATGATATTTTTAAACTTTTATCACTTACTGATACTTTGTATCTTGCAGGAACCCGTTGAGTCTCAATCTCTTCGAATGCATGCCACCTTAAGGGGTGCACCGAGAAAGGGTGGGCAGACTATTGATGCTTCGTAAGATTGTTGTCCCTTTTGCTACTTGCCATCTACACACTTGTTTCTTAAAACCATTTACCTTAAGCTCATTCTTCTCAGTTGTACCCATTCCAATCATTTGTCACATCATTATCCTCATGTTCCTTACCTTGACCCTCTTTCGTTAGTTGACTATACTAGGTCAACTGAGTCGACCCTATAGAGTTTTCAGCCTCTAATTACTGTATAGAGTCGACTGGGTCAACCCTGTAATATTTAGGGATATTTTTCACTTGGAGTTTTGTTAGCCCTTCGACTGACCTAGTTCGAGACCTAGTGATTTATCTCTCGAAAACATACATAGTCGACTGAGTCGACCCTATACAGGTAACATATTTGAAAGGATTTAGGGCAAGATCTCCCTATATATACAAGTTTATTTCCAGCCATTTGATAAAAAAGAGAAGCAAAAATGAATAAGTGCGAATGAATATCTGCTTATTGACCATTCTACTTGAGTAATAAAGCTTAGGGTTTCATACTTTCTTTGGAGATACAAATCTTGTCTTGTGGAGAAGCCTTTTGGATGCATAGATAGATTGTGTTGTCTAAAGCTGATTTGTCTTTGTTATCCTTACATACCACAACAATCTCTTGCGAAGCACCTTGGCCAAGGGAGAGATTGAGACTTGACGGGTTTGGCTTCAAAGGTAAGTATTCCTAACTTTATTTCTCCTTTATAAAAGTAGATAGATAATGTAATTATGCTTCTCTTCCATGCATTGAGATTCTATATACATTGACGTGAATATATGTCTTCTATACATGTTTAATTTAGTTTGTTTTGTTTCTAACCCCCACTTTATGCCACAAGCTTTGGTGTGCACTAAATTAGATTTGCTTTCTTATTTATTAGAATAGAGTGAACATTAAACCTATGACTCTTTTAGGGTTGTTATGTAATTATGTTAGATTGGAGGCTTTGGGACCCTTTCTATCATGATTTATTATGACAAGTGATCCCCTAATCGGGTCTAGCAGATCCTCATATTGGTCATGCTCCTACTTAATAAATATATTCTCAATTAGAAGTGTAGGTATGCTCTATCTTCTCCGAGCCAGGATTGATTTATAGACATGATGTATTTCTGATTGTATACAAGTTATGTTCCATCATATCCAAACATCTTTTCAATGTAGTACCCAATCTTCTTTTTCAAAGGGAAGATTCCATTCAAATTATAGGAATCAAAGGCACTTTTTTGATCCCCAACGGAGTCATAAAAAATTATTGGTGTAAAATATGGTTGCCTTAGTTTTGTGGCTCGCCCAACATGAGGTGAAACAAATTCATCAATAGTTGGAGAGATCATCGTAGAGAATGGTAATTCTCATTTGCATTTGAGGGTGTGGTTACCTCATAGGATATGAATACTTTGGAGTTTTTGTTGTGTATTTTTTACTCGAAAGTACAAAAATAAATAAAATAGAAAATAAAAAGAGAAAAGAGGAGAAACCCACATAAAGATAAAAGTGGAGAACCCATCAAGATAACTTAAGAGAAAATAACAGAAATGAAAAACCTTTTCTGTCATATAAAAATGAACATAGGAGCAACAAGGGTTTTGGGAACGAAAGGGGATGCTTAGAAGCACAAAGTCTCCTCACAAATTAGATTACACACACTTGGTACAAATTTTTCTTGAGATCAAACACATAGAAACTCATGGACATCAAGAAAGCTCATGCATGGGGTTTTCAACACGAAGTTTGGAAACACCACATGTTGCATATAATCAAGAAAATACAAAATTTTAATAGAGTCTTCATCTATAGATAGAAACTCAGATTTCATAAATAAATGAAATTAAAATCTACAAACACTAAAGAATAATCTCACTCGCTTGCTTGTATTTCATTTCTCCAATTTAAAAATTACATAGTTCCACACCAAGTTGCATCTAACTCTCTCCAAGAGCTTTCAAGAAATAAGAACCCCTACAAAATACATTTTGTTCTTTTTAATACAATATTTTTCTTCACTCGGAAGATGAAAAGCCATTCATTTGCCTAGGCAAATGTACAATATTAAATGGCTTTTTTATTTTGCATTTTACAACAATATTAATTATAAAAATAATTAATGTATCAAAAGACCAAAATTATATAGTCGTTTAGTGACTTTAATTAAAGGCAATTAATTAAAAATAATAATAATATAATTAAGTCAATTAATTTCCTGTCAAGCCCACACATCAAATCTACAACTTGTTTCATGTGGGCTAGTCGAAAAGTTTGTTTGGTCCATTGGGCTATGGGGTCTCATGACATATTACAAAAAACAAGACAATATTCAAAATGATGGGAAAATAATAAAAATGGAGTAGTGAAATTTGGATGGCCAAATTTTACTACAACTCTTTAAGTCAATATTCATGAAGTATTACGCTCAAATTAAATAATCCGTCAAATCATCCATGCAAAGTAATTTAAATTTGTACTTAATATTAATCTTGTTGATGAATATATAATTAGTGCACATCCTCTATTCTCCACTTTTATTTCGTGCTGACACTATTAGAACTGTGCTTGGGCTCAAGCTTTTTCTTATCGACCCCTTTTCTAATAACTCGTTTACTCTCATTTGTACTTATGCATTCTCCTTAGATGTTAATCTATATGCCACTTTTTTTGGTTAACTAGATCCGTGATTCAAATCCATGTGGTGACTTATACTCTTCATGGGTGGCAACCCATCTAGTATAGATCATTTGAAACAATCCTTGAAAACTCACTCAACAAGTATTTTAGTTTGGGCATAAGTGCTTCTTCTCATGTGCTCTTGACATTTGTAGGCTTAGACATGACCGTAAAGCATGCTCTCTCCTAACCCATTTTAGGAATGTTATTCCCAAAACCATTAATAGCCTTGGCCCATTATCTACTTCTTCACTTTTACCCTTTAAAAGACTTAAAGTGTGTTTTATTCCATATTTCACCAATGTATAGGTGTTTGCATGGGCATCATGTTGTGTTTTCCTATCAAACTCCCTGAATAGATAGGAGTATCCAACTTCATATTACTATTCATCCTTGCAATTGTGCGTAGGAATCTTTCCTCTAGCTCATTGGCCAAATCTTCTTCATCCTAAACTTAAGGTGCTCCTTCTATGACTTAATTGTCACTCTCATCATACATTAAAAATCCTATGTGTTGTGTAGTATCCATAGCCTCTAAATGGGCTTGCATTCCTCTCATCAACTTATCCAAGCCTACAAGTCTTAGTGCTCTTGGCGATCATGCAATAAAACATCCTCTATGTTCTATTTACTCGAAATCAAGACAACTCTACACCTTTTACCCAACCCTTCTAGTTGGAAGTTTCCTTCATTGTCTTCTACCCACACTCGTAAATATGGAAAACAAACTTTTTCTCACATGCTTACTCCACAAGGATAACCTTGATCTAATACCAAATGATGAAGTTATGGTTATGGGATTTAGTTAAGGAGGACCTTAGACCATGTAGCCCATAAATTCAACACAAAAAAATGGTTTAATTATAGCCTTATGTACAAAAATGCAATGAGATGAAAATAACAAAATTTATTTTATTGATTTCAAATGACATAATTACATCGACAGAAACTACATTTGTGTTACAGACATTACAAACAAATACAATCCTAAAAAAACCTCAACAAGATGCTTTGCATTCATTGGCTTTCATACATAACTCTCCCATCTTCCTGACCAATATATCAACCTCTAGTTGTCTCTAATAGTCCCCCCCTCAAGTGTAGGGATTGTTTATATAGATGCAAGATGTACCTCCTTACATTATTTATCTCAACTAAATCAACTACACATTGATGCCACAATCATTAAATGTACATAACACATCGCTATGTGCCAAAAACACTAAATGTTTATAACATATTGAATTGTTACCACAATCATTAAATGTACAATACATTCCAAATTTTCATAACACATCACATTTTCTATAACACATCACTAGGGGATGTGATAACAACTATGTTATCTCCAGTATCACTCATATTAACAAGAACTATTAAGTAGTTGAAATGGATCCTTTTCTAATACTTTTACCTTAATCAAAATTCTCTTCTGTGCCTTCCACCTTTTCATTTGCTGGTGCCTTTGTCTCTTGAGTAGATGAAGAGTTTTTTTATTCTTATATACTTGTTATTTCATATTATTCTTGTTCTTCTTCTAAATATTTCTTATGTTCTTATTCATTACATTATTATTCATCCTCATGCTCTACCTTGACTTTTTTTATTCCTCATTAAGTGTGGTATCTTTCAAAGTGACATTCTTTATCTTGTACCAAATCTTCATTAACTTCTTCTGCACATTAATATTGATTTTTTCCAAAATCTCTAACCAAGGATATTCAAGAATAGTATCGAAACCATCCATATAAAAGTATAAGAATATGAATGCAAAACATATTTTTCCATAGCAGATGTCAAATCTTCAAAAACTTGAATTTTATTACCATTTACTTGAGCTTCCTTGATATCCTTTGATTGAACCTATAAATGTTGGGCCACTTTCATGTTGATGAAGTTATACTTTATGTTAGGGTTTATAGACATAATGACTTTCTTATTTTAAATGCATCCCTAACATTTTTTTTTTGAAGCTTCTTTATTTGGAGCTACATCATATGCACCCTTATCCTCCCTCTCTCCTTTTATCCCTTCCTTATCCTCCTCATCATTGTTACCAACATCATTTTCTGCTTCTTCTTTTACCTCATCCTCCTTTTCTGTCTCCTGATCCTCATTAATAATTTTGTTCTCGTTGATTTCCTCATCATCATTTTGTACATCATCTTCATTTTCTACATCTTTAACCTCATCAAATTTTTCATCCTCATCAATGTCCTCATCATCATTATTCCCTTCATTTTTTCTACATCATCCTCATTTTATACCTCTTCATCCTTGTCGTTGTTTTTTTCCTCTTATTTTTCTTCTATGTTCCATCTAGCCAAGAAACCCTGTTTGAAATCATCCCAAGACCAATTATACATGTTCCTTCTTAACTTAATAAATCCCTGGCATGTTAGACATGTAAGAAAAAGGTTAAAAAGTAATTACCACCATTTTATATCATCAATATCATCCTCACCAAATAAAAATTAAAGCCTCATGATCCAAAATTCATATAAAATCTAGGTTTAAAAAACACTAGTATTCATTGTATCTCACTTACTACTCTTGAGAATTTGATATTCATTTTTGAATAAATTTTGACAAAATAGTTTCATACTCAGGTCCACCTCAAATCCAAAACTTCAAAGAACAAACCCTAATTTTACGATCTTTCAAAAAAAAGGTAAAGAAATAAAAAACAAATCTTGAAATTGCATCTTGTAGAGCGAATATAAGAACAATACTAAATCCATAATAACTTGCTTAAAACTAGTCACATAACCCATTTTTTTTAAATTGTAGCTTCCCTAAATAATTTTACAAGTTTGGTAAAAATAAATTTGAAGAAAAAATCCTAAAATTGTGGCCTATAAAGTGAATTTAGGAGAAACCCTAAAATCACAATAAATCACTCAAAAAAATCATAGAACCGTAATTTTTTTATTTTAGCTTCCTTGAATGATTCTCCAACTCTAGTAAAATTTTATAGAAAAAATTGTAATGGTTTGTGAGATATGGTTGATTCTTTAAAATTATTGTTTTAACCACACTTTTTTCCAAACTGAGGCTCTAATACCACTTGGTAAGATCTTGACATATGATAATAAATTACAATAAATAATATACATAATATAATGAAGATCAACATAATATAAGATATATTGGTGGGTTAAGATGCTCTAATATTTAATATATTCAACAAAAAGATGATTATCTTTAAGGTAGGAAAACACCATATAATACTCTTTAAGGAAGAAATAATTTCACAAGATCACCCAATACAAGAATGCTAATTCAAAGGGATAGCCTTTAATATGATTATACCAAATAAAAGACTCTTCACTTACATGATATCCTTCATAACGATGCTCATCTCTTTTATATAAACTTCTATCACTAATAACGAATGAGTATAATCCTAATCTTAATGTAGGTCGACTCATTACCTACTTTAGTAATTTCACCAGTTATCTATTTGACCCCATATATTAGACCAATATAACTAACTAAGAGAGGGGTATATCACATGTCAACATCTTCATCAATCCATATATATCATAATATTATATCCCTACATACATAACAAAAAAATTATGTTAACAAAAAATTCATCCCAATTGTAAGTGGTGTTAATTATTTTGGAATAGTGTAATAGCTGCAATAAATAAGTTGGATCTATTAATTTAATGTAAATAGAGTTATGATAATGGTAAAGATAAGTGAAAATAATATGAGAATTAGTCAATTTGTTGAAATTGACTCATAAGATTTCTCGTAACCATAAATTTACATCTAATTTTGCATGGAAGCATATTTTTAGTTCTTCATTTGAATCTTTCACGTGAAAGCATATTTTTGGTTCTTCATGTGAATCAATATTTTTATAAATAATGTATGTTTTTTACTTTTATTTGTCTATTCAATTTTATACTTATAAATGATATTCTAGATTATTTAGTGTAAGTAAATGGGTTAGTGTAATTTTCACATTAACATGACATCAATGTTTTATTTATAGTCTCAATTTGAAAATTAATTAAATAAGGTACATCGATTTTTATATAAATTGAGCTTTATCCTATATACTTTTAACATAAAACTGTATAATTAAATGTTTATTTTAATAAATATCATTCGTAAATTATATTTAATAAATAATATTCATAAATCATAATATATTATAAAAAAGAATGATATTTTATACACAGATTTTTAAAAATAATAACTTCTATAAAATAACATAAACGAAACAATACACGAATCTTTATCAACATAATTATGAAATTTAAATAGATTATAACTAGTATACATATTTTAATGTTCTCATGATTTCATCTTTAAAAAATATTATTTTTTAAAAATATTTAAATAATCTTACTCTTAGTTTTGGTAGAGATACTACCAAATTTACAATTCCCCCAAAAGAATGGCCTATAAATTTACCCACGTTCAATCTTATTATGGTGAGAATAATATCAAATCTATAATCCCTCCCTACTTTATAGGACACAACTTTTGTTGGATAAGTGACATAGTTTTTCTATTCATTTTAAGAGGGCCCGCTTAAAGTGATTAGTGATATAATGAAATATAATAGGCCCCGCTTAAAGTAATTAGTGATATGATGAAGTATTTACAATTTTCCTTCAATTTATTTAATGAATAGAATTATTATTTAACAAAGGTTTGGATTAAACTTATATCATAATCAAAGGGATTGTAATTTAATCAATAAGAATAATTGTATGTCATAATTGTTAAATAATGACATATAATTATTTAACCAAAAAAAGATACATAAAATAAAAAGATGAAAAATACATAAAATAAAAAGATGAAATTGAATTAGAATTTAATGTGATGGAATAGATAACTTTCAATTTTGATAATAAATTAATAATAATCATTTATACATATTAATCAAAATATTTATTTTTTAATTTAAACATAATTTTTATAAATTAAATAAAAGCTGAAATTCTAAATCAACTAATCAATTGATTGTCATTTTATAAAATTGTTGAAAAATTAATTTTTATTATAAGGGGAATATTATCAAATCTATGAACCCTCCCTACTTTATAGGACAAATATTTTGTTGGATAAGTTAGGTGGTTTTTCCATTCATTTAAAAGGGTTCCATTTAAAGTGATTGGTGATATAATGAAATATCTACAATTTTTTTTAAATTTATATAATGAATAGATTTATTATTTAACAAAGATTTAATTTAAACTTATATCATGATCAAAAAGATTGTAATTTAATTAATAAGAAAAACTATATATTATAATTATTATGTTATTTTTCAATCTTTAATGATATATAAAATAAAAAATAAAATTCAATTAAAATTTAATTTTATGGAATAGATATCCTCCAATCTTTAATAATAGATTAAAAATAATTATTTATACATTTAAATAAAAATATTTTTTTAATTTAAAAATTAATTTTATAAATTATAAAAAACTAAAATTCTAAATCAATTAAATTGATTACATTTTATAATATTATTGAAATAAAATTTCAACCGAATCTTATAATTATATTATAAACATATTATGTTTTTTTTATTAAAAATTAAGAAGTCACATCTTGAGTCATGTTTATGCCATATTAGACTAGCATACCTATCATAGATAAACCTATGCAAAATACGTCGAGAGATATCATTTTTGAGGTGCCTATTACACTTATGTCACAAATATAATATAAATAGGTGCCTCAAAAATGATATCTCCCAATATTTTTTACATAGATTTATCTAAGATAGGTATGCTAGTAGTATTTTTGCGTATTGTGTATTTATTTGAAAAATATTATGAAGTTTTTAATATTATTTTTAATGTATAATATACATCATATTAAATCATCCAAAAGTGTAATGTACATAAAATATAATAAAAGACAAATGAAGCATTTGTAGATGATTCTAAAGTGTAATATACATAAGATATAATGCTTAAACTAACAAATTATTTAATACTCATCAAATGTGCCATATCACATCACATAAAATGCCAAATAATGAGTCATTTCATTGGTGTGGATCTTCTTGAGGATTCCATGTGTGAACAATAGAATAGAAGTATTTCTTAATGTTTTTCCATTCATGATCATTTTTCCAATCAAGGGTGTCCATATTTGGTGCTTCATCTAACCATATGAAGCCATGCACATGTGGTGAACCTCTAAGTTGTCATTCATATTAGGACCATTAATATTTTACTTTCTTTCAATTTTTCAATATCTCCTTACAAATTATTTTTTGTCGTAAGTGTATTTAGTGTGCCAGTATTTAGGATTATCAATAATATTATGCCTTCGCCAATTTTGGACTTCTCATGGATTTGTTGGTTTTGTTCATGAATTAGTTCATATAGATCAAATCAATGCATATCAACTATAGTTAGAGTGAAGAAAATGGTAGGTGACCTAATTTGATGTAGTCAAAATGGTGATCTGTATATTAAAAAGGATGCTTAATAAATTCATGCAAATGTACTTGTCTCAACCGTGGTTCTATCCAATCACATATTCCATCAAGAATCAATGTTGAAAACTCCATATCAAGTAAGCTTAATGTGACATACTCATTGATAGGATAAGATTTTTTCCCCAACCAATCAATGAGTTTTTCAAGATCTACATTGGGGTTATTTACCAACACATAGATTACTTTCATATCTTGAGGCATTTGGTGGTTTTGATGCCATTGATGTCATGTGATTGATAATACATCCTTCATTTGTCTCCATCATTGGCCCTAGAAATAAAACTTTATTTGCATCACAATCAAACTGCATATGGATAAGTTCAATTGGTTAAAACATTTTCATTAGATTTGGGTGAAAGTTCACTAACAGCATTTTCATCAATTTAAATATCTTAATATAACTTATCATGTTCTATTTTGTATTTAAGTTCCCTATATACCTGCTCTCTATTGATAATAATGTTTTAATATTTTCCACGTTGATATCTCCTCCAAACTATAATCATCATCAAATCTTTTATTTGATGAAGTAAAATCTTAGCTATTTGTTTTATTTCTTATGAAAAACTTAGTGTACATATGATTTATATTTATGTTGGCCTCTAGTTGAGTGTGTCACTTGTAGGATTGAGTTGACACGAGATATTAACATTTCTTCAACTTATGTTATTTTTTTAAGTTCTAGTACTTGTGGCCTGAGATCCATATTGTTTGATGATGAACATCAATGATGACCTTTTTCTTGTTGACATCTATTACATACATGGATTTCAAGTGTTTCAAAAAAATTCATTCCAATTTAACTTTCCTAACAAATATAACACATGCTTGGTGAAGCAAAATTATCTAGACCATGCTGAAAAAACATTTGAAAAGTATTCAAATCTCTCCCAAGCATTCAATTAGGATTAGTTATATTTTTTTCTCTTTCTTTTTCTAAATCTTGCATTCATCTTTTTCTTCCAGGTTGCAATGTTGACTCTTCTTCTAAATCATTATTTTTTATTTATCTTTCTACCTCAGTCAGTTGGTTTGAATACATTTTTATTTGTAATTTTGTTCTCAATACATATTTGTCATCTTGAGATGTTTGTGTGTAACTATTTTTCATCTTATCTACATGTTCTATTTTCTGTTTCCAGTTTTGCATTCTTGTAATCTTTGTCTATCATTATCATTTTGTCTTTTTCTTTGACTCTCTTTTCATGCATATGTTATTTGTTGTTGTCTTCATTTCCAATATTATTTTTGATATTATATATGTTTTTCTTTATTGATATTCTCTTTGTTATTCTTCATTTTCAAAATTTAATTTTGGTCAAACCATATCTACACAATTTTTAAAAACATGTTTGTAACTTGCTTGGAATAGAACATTGCATTTGACTATTATGAGATATGAACTCAGATCAATTCACTTGTAAATATAAATCCATATCAAAACACTAAATTTTTGTAATAAATAGGTTGGATCTATTAATTTAATGTAAATAGAGTTATGATAATGGTAAAGATAAGTGAAAATAGTATGAGAATTACCTAATTGGTTTAAATTGACTCATAAGATTTATCGTTTCCACAAGTTTACATGTAATTTTGCGTAGAAACATATTTTTGGTTCTTCATTTGAATCTTTCATGTGGAAGCATATTTTTGGTTCTTCATTTGAATCTTTTGTGTGGAAGCATATTTTTGGTTATTCATTTGAATCAATATTTTTATAAATAATGCATGTTTTTTACTTTTATTTGTCTATTCATTTTATATTCTAGATTATTTAGTGTAAGTAAATGGGTTAGTGTAATTTTCAAATTAACATGCCATCAATGTTTTATTTATAGTCTCAAATTGAAAATTAATTAGATAAAGTAGATTATTTTTTATATAAATTGAGATTTATCCCATATACTCTTAACATAAAATTGTATAATTAAATGTATATGTTAATAAATACCATTCATAAATTATATTTAACAAATAGTTTTAAAAAATAAAATTATATTATAAAAAATAAAGAATTTTTATACACGAATTTTTAAAAATAAATAACTTCTATTAAATAAAATAAATGAAACAATACATGAATCTTTATCAACATAATCATGAAACTTAAATAGATTATAACTAGTATACATATTTTACCATTCTCTTGATCTCATCTTTAAAAAATGTTATTTTTTAAAGAATTTTAAATAATCATACCCTTAAATTTTGGTAGAGATGCTACCAAATCTACAATTCCCCAAAAAGAATGGTCTATAGTTTTACCCATGTTCAATCTTATTATGGTGGGAATAATATCAAAACTACAATCCCTCCCTACTTTATAGGGCAAAAAATTTGTTGGATAAATTAGATAGTTTTCCATTCATTTTAAGAGGACCTTGCTTAAAGTGATTGATGATATAATGAAGTGATTGGTGATATAATGAAGTGATTGGTGATATAATGAAATATAAAAGGGCCCTACTTAAAGTGATTAGTGATATAATGAAATATTTACAATTCTCCTTGAATTTATTTAATGAGTAGAATTATTATTTAACAAAGGTTTGGCTTCAACTTGTTACATCTCAATTTCTTGTTAAGCAAATTTATTAGATTATTTGTGGATTTTATATAATTAATAATTTGATTTGATTATTACTAACTAAGTTGTAAGTCATATGTTATTATGAGACAATGGTATGTTGCCTTGGTTTCATGATTTTACTGCTACGAGTTAGTTATAGTGTATTTTATTTATATTGTGATCATGTTGACTTATTATTTAGTGGTATGTTATGATATACATGTCATGATGTTATGGGATAACTACCTGCTTGTTGTGAGTTAGATGCAAAAGAGATTCATCCCTTATAGTATGATGGAGGGAGATCATCATCGAAGATAGTGATATAAATGGAGATGTTGAGAGATGACAAATAAATCGACTAGAACCCTACACTCACCACATTATTTAATACATGTTTTATGCATAGTTGAATGGTTAACATAAATACTTATTGATAATTGTTTGCATTTAGATGCTTAAACATGTGTGTTAGTTTAGTTCAAATTTATGTTTATACAAAATTATCTTTGTAAGATTTATGTTGTGGTTATTATAAATTCAAATTGGATAATAACACGTGAATTACCATTTTTTATTAAGTAATTTGTTGTTAGTCATGTTGAAATTAAGTCATTAAGATTAGTTATTTGTACTAAATGACTATATATCATTACATTAAGTCTTATTATTATTAATTACTAAATATATTATGATAAATATATAAATAAGGAAAAAGTAAAAAAGGAGAAATAAAATAAATAAAATCAAAATTGGAATAAGAGGAGAAAGTAGGGGGTTTACGTTTAGAAAAATAAAAGAAAAATAAAAAGAGGAATATCTGAGAATAAAAATAAAAATAAAAATAAAAATAAAAAAGAAAGTGGGCCAGCTTTAATGAAAGCCATGCTATATTCATGTAAGGGGGAAATAAAATATTTAGAAGGGGGGTGCATTTCCAAAAAGGAAAGGAGAGAGCAAAGAAGTAAAGGAGACAGGGTAGTCCTTTTGAATGTGCAAATGTTTATGTAGGCTTGAAATTTTTTTATAGAGAGAAAAGCAAAGGAAAGAAACTCTTCTGCATCAAGTGATTTCGGGTTGGAGCTTTGAGAGGTACGTGATCTGTGTATATTTGGTTTTCATGTTTATTATTTAATTAACATGTTATTATTTATGTGTATATTGTTAATTTTAAAAGGGAAAAAAAAAATCACCAAGCTGTTGTTATTATTATATTAAAATAGAATAATTCCCAACTACTCAATATCTAACACACACATCCTAATTGATATATATACTGAGTTAGTCATCATCATATACAAATATGTGTCAAACTATTTATTTGTGTGGTTGTGCCTAGTTATATTTAACAAACTATGCATTCATATGTATATATAAAACTAGTGTACAAATATTGAAACTGTATATTTATATATGTGGCGATATGCCTTCAGTAGCCAAACCGTATTTCCACCCAATATTTCATTGCACAAGATTGATAGAATTCAAAAGACTATTTTTTTGAAACCCTTCTTTTTGTTTTTATGTTACTGCCGCTACTTTAGAAATTCTCAACTCCAATGTCATGACTCTCCCAGTCGATATGTTGATTGCACAAGTTTCAAGCTTGACCATATTAGCGATGAAGGTGTAGGGATACCAATTTTGTGAAATGACATCTTCCTGGAGAGTTTGAGAATAAATATGAGTCAACATTTTGTGTAGAAGTCTATCCTCTTGATTTCTTTACCAACTATGGACATTAGAGCATAATGTTTTGACATCATGGTAATTCAAGATTAAGAAATCATTTCATACGTTATACATAGTTAATTTGTCCCTTGATTACTACTGGAATACCAAAGGACAAGATATATATTAGGGCATTAAGTTAAAATATTGAAGCACACAAATTTGATGGGTCAGATATTACAAACCAATATTTATTTTTCACTTCATTGATCTGATTTTATTGGTCAAATTGCAACCACAATTTATACATAGAAATATTAAATCATTATATATGAGAATAACCTTTTTTTACTAGTGAATTTTATGGTGATGTAAAATATATGATGTAGTGAATTAAGCAGCCTGGTATATAACCTTCCAGTATGAAATAATCTGATATTATAAGGAAAACTAACTATATAACTATAGATATAAATCAGATTTATTTTATATGCGTTAAATTAGATGTAGAAGTCGATGTTATGCATTAATAACATGCAACAATATAATTACCTAATATATTACTTAAATTGACTATTAACTAAATATAGGGTGATGCCTATGACTAACATGGATATATGGTGATACATATAACAACTTCCAATAGCTTAGTCAATAATATTATGTGGTCGCTGTACTTAATCAATAATAATCAATTCAAATTACATTGATTATAAATATTCAAATGTATGGTGATACATACTATGTTGGACCTACGAGTGCCTATATGAAAGGATTGTTAACATCAACATATATGTACATGATCAAAATTTATTTAAAAGAATCAACAAAATGATCTTGTAAGTAGATATAGGACAATATGCTAGCTAGTTATAAGAAACTATGGGTGTTTGAAAATTATAACTATATGATGATTTGATAGGGAAAATAAACAACCTATTCACTATGATAATTTGTTTACTCATATTTTGGAAGTGATATGTCTCATAATTGATAATCAATCTATTCAGTCAAATGATTGTTGAAAACCTCATATAATCTTTAGTTAAGAGTTATAAATGATTGTAAGAGTTTTTATTTATTATTTGAGGACATGTGTATAGTATATACTATGGGTAGATTAATTTGTACATATGTATATACACATATAGGATGTATTGCTATATAGTGAAGTGTGTCCATAGTTATATTAATTGTTATAAACTAAATCATGGACATCAAAAGAGTAGGACACCAACTATATATGTATGCAACTCCCTAAAACATAACAAAAAATATGAAGGAGCATTACATTGTTGAAACTCTTATCTTATAACAACATGTATTGTGAATGGGAGAGTTATATCAGTTGTTGAAATCATATGAAGTCATTACCTAGAATTTTAATGACTATTGACATTTACAGTATTTATATATTGAGAGGTACTTGTTTGAATACAATTAATATGTACAAGGGTGTATATATAGGAAGTATATCTTCATACATATTTAAGTATGCATATAAATATATAACATAAATGGGTGTATTGGGTCATTTGCATATCTATAGTTTAATGGATTATTAAAACAAATAATAGGGTTCTAAAGGATGATAAATTGTAACTATAGGAATAACAAAATTATAAATATCTAACAAAAGGTTTAAACAAATGAATATGTCATCCAAGATATTTATGATTTTCTCTACCATGACAGGATGTTGAAATTGAGTAGTGTGTACATAAATGGACTCTGATGTTATTGCTTATCATAATATGTATTATACTTGATTCCTATTATTTAGGATTATGGGACATTTTATTCTTTAAATTTTAAGACTGGTTGTTCGTAATTGTGTAGTGCTCATGAACAATGAACTATGATTGTAGATACTAAAAAACTACACATTTATAGTATTTGATGACTAAATGCTTCAAGACCCCCTAAATCTTATTAAACCTTAACAAACCCCTCTTAACCTAACCAAATCACTATTATTCTAGTCATATAATATTATTCAAAGTCATTATTTGAAAGCACTATTCAAAAGTACTATTCACTATCATTATTCACTATAAGACCCACTATCACTATTCATGATGACATGACATATGACATGGAAAGTGACATGACATGTGACATGGAAAGTGACATGACATGTGACATGGTAAGTGGCATGGCTTAGAAGTGATGTGGCTTGATGTGGGACATCATACCCCACCTGAGACCCTTTCCAAAGTGCTTGATCACCTCATTTAATCATCACAAGGCCCCCCCTTGAAATATGAAAAATTTTCCCTCAAAGGACTATTGGTCAACATGTATTTTACCTTCACACATGAAATTAACCTTCAAAATAAAATACCTACCTCTTTAGTACTTTGGGAAAGACAAAGGGCACCCATTTTTGACTTCTTAACCCAAATGGGACACTCACCAACCCAAATGAGGATCCCCACACACATCATTTTAATAATTAATCTATCACATAGAAAATGGTGCCATAATTATACTATTCCTCTTTTGGCATGACTCTTCACAACATATGCTATAAATACCCCCCTCTCCTTCACCCAAAGTTAAATTAAAAGTTAGTCTTTAGTTATTAAGATCTTGTTACAAGTTTTTGAAGGAGGTCATAATTTTGAAGGTCATAATCATCTTGGAGGAGAAAATATGAAAGTAATGAAGCTATGCCAAAATTGCCCCTAACTCCATCAATAGTAACATCTTCATCAACCATCTTTATCAAGCATCAAGGTAACATTTGTTTGCTTTCTTGTATTCCATTTATTTCATTTCTTGGCCTTCTTCTTTCCTTGACCTCACACCTTTAGCCCATTTTTCTCTTCTCTTTTAATCCCCTTAACTCACTACCCTCTTATCCATTTACTTCTTTTTCCATTCACCCTTTACCTCCTTACCGCCTTGACCATTTACCCCTTTTGCCTCTTTGCCATCTTGATCTCTTGACCCCATAATCCATTTCACCATTTATCTTCCATTTCTTGACTATCATTTACCCATTTAAACATTTAACAACTCAATAAAAACATTATAATTTTCTTTTGACTCTTGTCATAAAATAAACCAAAACCACCCTTTGACCCCATAATCCATTTCACCATTTATCTTCCATTTCTTGACTATCATTTACCCATTTAAACATTTAACAACTCAATCAAAACATTATAATTTTATTTTGACTCTTGTCATAAAATAAACCAAATCAATCAAAACATTATAATTTACTTTTGACTTTTGTCATAAAATAAACCAAAACCAACTCAATCAAAACATTATAATTTTCAACATTAGTATAACCAAACTAGTTGCTTTATTTTGGTTAACTTAGCAAAGAGTTAATTATCTTGTATTAAATTTGGTTGTTTGCTGATTTTAATTTTAGTTTATTATAATTTAATGAAAAAATACATTTATTTTATCATCTCAACTAAAATTTTAAAGCAGGTGGATTGACAACCTCCTAGAAAGCTTTCACTTCTAGGATCTAGCTCACGCTAGGCAATCCACCCATCTACTTATCTAACAAACAATTTTTTTTTAGTGTTTTATTATTTTTAAGTCATCCACCCAAGCTAAAGATTATCTCTCCACAATCACTTGGATTCAATGCGTGCACTTTAACAGGTTCTTTCCACACCCTTCATCACAAGTT
Source organism: Torreya grandis (assembly GCA_037957365.1). NCBI lineage: Eukaryota > Viridiplantae > Streptophyta > Pinopsida > Cupressales > Taxaceae > Torreya > Torreya grandis. The sequence goes on from JARHVA010002680.1 coordinate 1,008,429, forward strand.
TCTTTCTTTTCACACTTAAGAAAAAGAAAAAAATTAAACAAAAATAATGATATTATGGGATGCCATAGAGTGTATTATATTTTAAAGTTATAGTCTAAATATATGTTATACTTAGGTGATACAAACTATAATTATTATATATAGATTCATTCATATGTTTGACAGACTAAATGTATGCATTTTGGTTATTTTTATGTTTAACATGTTTTAAGATAGCTAGTAGGAAGTAATATATTGTGTTTGTTTATATAAATTAGAATATATAGCCTAATATATATATAGATTCATTCATACGTTTGACAGACTAAATGTATGCATTTTGGTTATTTTTATGTTTAACATGTTTTAAGATAGCTAGTAGGAAGTAATATATTGTGTTTGTTTATATAAATTAGAATATATAGCCTAATATATATATAGATTCATTCATATGTTTGACAGACTAAATGTATGCATTTTGGTTATTTTTATGTTTAACATGTTTTAAGATAGCTAGTAGGAAGTAATATATTGTGTTTGTTTATATAAATTAGAATATATATATATATATATATATATATATATATATATATATATATATATATATATACACACACTCAGTTGGTATAATCTACACTTATTTGCTTGTTAATTTTGTGATAAATGATATTATGAAGATTCATTCATACGTTTGATGGACTAAATATATACATTTGATTATTCATGTGCTTAGCATATTTAATGATTGCTAGTAAGAAGTAATCTATATGAATATATTGGTTATACAATGTTAATCAAGTTTTGCATTGTTGGTACAAAGTAAGTAGTGAGACAAACTTCACTAGCTTACTAGCATCATAATGCTAGATGAAGCTAATGTGATCAAGTGATGTGTATGAAATTGAATGATCATAGTGATCAATAACTATTTGAAAAATTTAGCCATGATAATTATAGTGAAACATTATCATTTCATGTGTATGATTTACGTGTTTGTATGATATCTTGTTAAAATAGGTCTTTTAATGATACACCACATGTTTATTTTTAGAAATTATACAATACACAAGTACTAGATTATCTCTCTGGATTCTTGCACTATCACTATCTATTCATTTGTGAAGGGAGGGTCATTTTATAATGAGGATTATGTAGGGGATTAATGGTCTGTGGTTGGTATGGAAAAGCATGTAGATAATGTTCTTCCTCCCCACAATAGCACTTACTTGGAGACAATAGTTGAGATTGTCATTAATACTAGAATTCAAAAACTCATGCTCCATAGAACCATGTATCTTATATATGTACATTGATTGTATTTATTATAGAGACATTATTTTGATGAAATGTAATTATTAATTATGGTACATTAACAACGGTGGTATGGTTATACTAATCATGATTGGACATTTGTAATTATTTTCGATATTTGGTTATGATGTGTTTCATATGTTGATAATGATCAGTGACTATTAGATCTCACATGCTTATTTATAGTTAACATTATTAAAGTGTTATCTATGGATCACTAATTAGATTTTTGTGGTGAATTATAATTAAGAATACATTGATCAAATTTATATTTCTAATTTAAACCCATAAAAGTTGTTACATGTGGTATCAAAGTTGTGGCTCGAACTCTAAGACCTAATGAGTCTACTAAAGTTTTTGTATCCTTCTATTTATCAGAAAAGAGAATGGTGAAAGATAGAGTATATGGAAAGGGTCCTTTAAATGTCAATTATAGTAACCCTTCAATTGATTCTAGCTTATTTACTGCTAAGCAGCAGTAAAGTTAGATCAAATTCTCTCAGCCTTGAATGAAAGTGAGAATCAAAATTTAGCCTTGGAGCAGGAGGTTCATGGCCATGAAGAGGAAGAACACTAGAATGAACCTGAAGAACATCTTACTAAGCAGGAAAACCCTCAAGATGTGAGAGCTCAGGTAGTATTGTACTTGTTAAGTGAGGAGTATTTTGGACTTATAGTGTCTCATGTAGAATCATGTTACACCATGATTGGAGTTGTGAGATTTAGAAAATCCTCATGTATGGATTGGTGACTATTGTATGTGATAGATAACCCTGATTTTTTGAGTTATGTTTACCTATGTTTATGTAATGTTGTGTGGTACATTAAGTGTGTACCCTTAAGAGTAATTATACCCTCTTAAAGTTATTAAAGGGTTGGTCTATAAATTGTCTCTATGGAGATGGTTTTATCAATGTTTGGTAGGTGAGTGCATAACATAGTACATGAGCCATGAACAAGAGATTCTTACAATATTTTTGATCACTTAGATTGAGCACCTCGAGAGTGATTACATCTTTACTAGGTAATCAAGTCACCTCCATCACTTATGTTTTGTATTATGCATGTTTAAAAAAAATATGGAATGTTTATCATTTAAGATTATGCGTATTTAGATAGATTTTTGTGTCTTATATACATTAACCCTGGGGAGGGAGTCCTAAAAGGTCACTTATTGTTTGGCACCACTAAGTACGGTGAGAATTCTCCTTGTATTAGATTGCAGTTATCTTGTTGAGGATTCCTATGTGTTAGGAGTTTAGGCACCCCATATGCTTATGTGGATTGGGAAGAGGTGTCATATCACATAGATAATATAAAAGGTGAGTTTTTACTCTCTCATGCTTCTTTGACATCATTATAAGCCACTAAGTGGATTCATATTTACATGATGTTGATTAAGTGTTCGCTTAATCAGAAAGTTGTTTCTAAAATGTTGTTTGATAATATTCTTTGGAGTTCATGGGGATAGTGAATTCTACTTCTTGTTGATATAAAATATTTAGGAATGGAATGAATTGATATATCTATGTGGTTAATGTTTTTCCTTTTGGTTGTGGAAATGGGTTGTGATACTACTCTTACAGGTTTGGTAAGTGTGTAGTGATTTTCGCAACTTGGGTTGTGGTGTTTTCTTCATACCAGTGAGGGTATCTAAGAGTTTTATTGTTGAGATGTTAGTTCACTACTTTCCAATTGTGAATTTTTAGAATCACACTTTCTAGTGCTACTTTATCTAATCTTGTGAACTTTGACCATGTGGAGTGGAAAACCTTGAATGTATATGGGTTTTGGATTAAGATTTATAAGTTGATTATAATCATTATGTTAAGATTAACCCTTGTTTAGATTGGTATTATTCTCATCTTTCTTAAAACATATTGTTTCAATGAGTTATTTATGCATCTTTTCTCTGAGAGCGAGTATGAAATAAGATGTGCAGAACATCTTGTTCATCTAAAAGGGTTGAGATAAACTTTTAGCTTGTTGTGTAACTAGCCTAGCAAGTAGGGAGACATAGTCTCACTTATTTTATTTATAAGGTTTCAAGGACAGTGTGATCTTTGGCCTTTGTTTGTTATGGTAATTTTATTATTATTTTCTCTTAACTATGAGTATAACAGAGATGGGTCAAGCGATGAAATTTGATACTAATTATGTTTGGCTAATGGCAAATAAATGCAAACATGGAATATTTATATGATTCATCTTGAGAGGGATATTGATACATCTTGGATTATTTAGTGTATATCATTGCACTCTAGGATCCATTGGAATGGATTTGTGATTCTTTAAACCATGTGCACATTTTGGAGATCATTAGGTTAAAGAAACCTAAGAGATGATTGGTGAATTAGGAATTTGATTACTAAGAGATGGGAGTAGGCCCTAGTTAGTCTCACATTGATGTGGTAGTTATTGAGTTTAGATTTGACTAGGGGAGTTTTTCGAATCCAAGATTTGGCAAGCAAGACTTGTCAAATTCAATAGTATGGTTATATGCATGTATACTAACAAACATTTATTCCTCAATTTTGTATATGTTAGAAATGTTTTTTTGCCAATTCCTATTCATCATCATAATTGTTAGAAGCTACGTAGAGTAGCAACAGTATTGACATGTCATACTTATTAGGATCTACGTGGAGTAATAATGGTATTGACATAAATACATCATTCTTTCTAAGTTTTCTAAACATTTTTCTCTAGAATGAAAAAAACACTCTTTAAATTAAAGAGGTGTGCATAGGGGTGGGAAGGTTTTGTGAAACTCCCCCTGAGAATTTGTTTTGACTTTTATGATTAGTTCATGTGTTTATGGTTGAAAATTAAATTTATGAAGCCAACAAAAATTATCACTGAGATATGTGAGACCCTTCAAGGTTTTAAGAGTAGTCAATCTTGTAGCGTATAGGCATGCATTATTGTTGGTTCTAGATATATTTCATAAATGTCTTCCATATTGATTATCTTAAAAGTGTATAGCTGATCCTCTACATGTGTTGGATTGGAATGTTTTGTCGATTCAGGACCCTAGGGTGGTCATGATAGAACCAATCAGAGTGATTGACACTCACAAATTTTATTTACATAATAGGGAGATGTCATAGTGCAAGATCTTATGGGACCAATATTTTGAGGATAGTGCTACTTGGGAGGACTATGGTGAGCTTTACAGAAAAAATTCATATTTATTTACTCGATTTGATACTTTATACTATGTTAATTTTCTACTACAAAATATTTTTAATTCAAAACTTATGTTTGAATAAGAGTCAATCGGGATGATGACTAACTTTATGGGGCAAGGATATTACATCCCGATTTTTTGCTAAGCAAACTTATAAGATTATTTGTGAATTTTTTGTAGTTGATAATTTTATTTGATTATTACTAAGTTGTAAGTTATATATTGTTATGGGATAATGGTATGGTACTTTGGTTTCATGATTTTACTATTATGAGTTAGCTGTAGTGTATATTCTTTATATTATAATCATGTTGACTTGTTATTTAGTAGTATTTTATGATATACATGTCATGATGTTATAGACTAGCTACCTACTTATCGTGAGTTAGACATATGAGAGATTTATCTCTAAGAGCATGACGGAGGAAGAGTATCATCAGAGAGGGTGACGTGGATGGAGATGTTGGGAGATGAAAAATAAATCATCTAAAACCCTATACACACCACATTATTTAGTACATATTTTATGCATAGTTGAATGGTTAGCATAAGTACTTATTGATAATTATCCACATTGTCACTATCTACTCATCCATGAAAAGAGGGCCATTTCCTGATGAAAATTTTGTAGGGGATCAATGGTCCGTGGTTTGTGTGAAAAAGTACATAGATGATGCTCTCCCTCCTCACAATAATACTTACTTGGAGATGACACTTGAGATTGCCATTGATACTGAAGTTCAAGAACTCATCTTCCGTGGAGCCATGTATCTTATATATGTACATTGTATTGTATTTATTATAGAGACATTCTTCTAATAAAATATAATTATTACTTATTGTACATTGACAATAGTGGTTGTATGGTTATACCAACCGTGATTGGACATTTGTAATTACTTTTCATATTTGGTTATGATGTGTTTCATATGTTGATAATGATCAGTGACTGTTAGATATCACATGTTTTTTTATGATTAACATTCTTAGAGTGTTATATCTAGATCACTAATTAGATTCTCATGGTGAATTCTAATGAAAAATACGTTAACCATATATATATATATATATATATATATATATATATATATATATATATAAAACTTAGTAAAGTTGTTATACAAAATATTTCATAATTAAATAGATTGTAATTTAATCAATAAAAATAATTATATGTTATAATTATTATACTATTTTTTAATTTTTAAAAGTACATAAAATTAAAAAATGAGATTGAATTATAATTTAATATGATGAAATAGATATCTTTTAACCTTTGATAATTAATTAAAATTAATTATTTATACATATTAATCAAAATATTTATCTTTTAAATTTAAAATAATTTTTATAAATTAAATAAAAGCTAAAATTTTAATCAATTGATTGACATTTTATAAAATTATTGAAGAATAAATTCTTATTATGGTGGGAGTATTATCAAATCTACGACCCCTCCATATTTTATAGGAAAAAACGTTTTTTTGGGGGGGATAAGTTAGATGGTTTTTCCATTCATTTTAAAGAGCTCCATTTAAAATGTTTGGTGATATAATAGAATATCTACAATTTTTCTTAAATTTATATAATTGAATAGATTTATTATTTAACAAAGATTTAATTTAAACTTATATCATGATTAAGGGATTATAATTTAATTAATAAGAATAATTATATATATATATATATATATATATAGAAAATAAAAAAAAGATTAAATTAAAATTTAATTTAATGAAATAGATATCTGTTAATTTTTAATAATAAATTAAAACTAATTATTTATACATTCAAATAAAAATATGAAATTTTTAATTTAAAAATTAATTTTATAAATTATAAAAAACTGAAATTCTAAGTTAATTAATTAACAATTGATTACATTTTATAAAATTGTTAAAAGAAAAATTCAGTTGAATCTTACAATTATATTATAAACATATTATATTTTTTTAATTAAAAATTAAGAAGTCACGTCACTTTGAGTTATATTTATGTCATATTAAACTAGCATATTTATCTTAGATAAATTTATGTAAAAGACATTGAAGGATATTGTTTTTGAGGCCCCTGTTACACTTATGTTAAAAATATAATATAAATAAATGCCTCAAAAATGATATCTTCTAGTGTATTTTACATAAATTTATCGAAGATAGATATGTTAGTAGTATTTTTGCGTATTGTGTATTTATTAAATAAATATTATGATTTTTTTCATATTATTTTTAATATATAATATACATCATATTAAATCATCTAAAAGTGTAATGTACATAAAATGAAATAAAAGACAAATAAAATATTTGTAAATGATCCCAATGTGTAATATACATAAAATATAATGCTTAAACTAATGAATTATTTAATAGTCATCAAATGTGCCATACACATCACATAAAATGTCAAATAATGAGTCATTTCATTGGCGTGGATCTTCTCATGGATTCCATGTGTGAACAATAGAATAGGACTATTTCTCAACATTTTTCCATTCATTATCATTTTTCCAATCAAGGTTGTCCATATTTGGTGTTTCGTCTAACCATATGAATCCATGCACATGTGGTGAACCTCTATGTTGTCATTCATATCTAGACCATTAATCTTTTACTTTCATTCATTTTTTCAATATCTCCTTATAATATTTTTTTGTCGTAAGTGCATATAGTGTACCACTTTGAAGGATAATCAATAATATTGTGCCTTGGCCAATTTTGGACTTCTCATGGATTTGTTGGTTTTGTTCATGAATTAGCGCATGTAAATAAAATGAATGCATATAAACTGTAGTTAGAGTGAAGAAAATGGTAGGTGACTTAATTTGATGCAGTCAAAATGGTGATCCAAATATTTAAACAAATGCTTAATAAACTCATGAAAATGTAATTGTTTCAACCATGGTTCTATCCAATCACATATTCCATCAAGAAACAATGTTGGAAATGCCATATCAAGTAAGTTTAATGTGACATACTCATTGATAGGATAAGATTCAATCCCCAACAAATCACAGTGTTCTAGGATCTACATTAGGTCATTTACCCATGCATAGATTAATTCCATCTCTTGAGGCATTTGGTGGTTTCAATGCCATTTATGTCATGTGATTGATAACACATCCTTCTTCTATCTCCGTCATTAGCCCTACAAATAAAACTGCATTTGCATAACAATCAAATTGCATAAGGACAAAGTTCAACTGGTTAAAGACATTTTCATCAAACTCGGGTGGAAGTTCACTAAGAGCATTTTCATCAATTTAAACATCTGAATAGAATTTATCATGTTCTATTTTGTATTTAAGTGCCTTATATACCCGCTCTTTATTGACAATAAAGTTTTAATTTGTTCCACGTTGATATCTCCTCCAAACTATAATCATCAACAAATCTTTTATTCGATGAAGCAAAAATTTAGCTATTTATTTTATTTATAATGGAAAACTTATTGTATATGTCATTTATATTTACGTTTGCCTCCAGTTGCATGTGTCACTTGTAGGATTGAGTTGATACGGGATATTAACATTTCTTCAACTTGTGTTAAATTTTCAAGTTCTGGTACTTGCGGCCTAAGATCCATATTGTTTGATGATGAAAATCAATAATGACCTTTTTCTTATTGACATCAGTTGCATATAAGGCCTTCAAATGTTTGAAAAACATTCATTCCAATGTAACTTTTTTGACAAATATAACACTTGATTGGTGAAGCAAGATTATCTAGACCATGTTGAAAAAACATTTGATAAGTCTTCAAATCTATCCCAAGCATTCCTTTACGATTAGTTATATATTTTTTTCTTTCTTTTTCTAAATCTTACATTCATCTTCTTCTTCCAGGTTGCAATGTTGACTCTTTTTCTAAATCATTATTTTTCATTTGTCTTTCTACCTCGTTAGTTGATCTGAATACATTTTTATTTGTAATTTTGTTCTCAATACATATTGGTCATCTTGAAATATTTGTGTATAAATATTTTTCATCTTATTTAGATGTTCTCTTTTCTGTTCCCAGTTCTTTATCTGTCAATTCAGCACTGCATTCTTGTAATATTTGTTTATCATTATCATTTTGATTGTTTTTTTGTTTCTCTCTTTGTGCATATATTATTTATTGTTGTCTTTGTTTACAATATTATTTTTGATATTATCTATGTTTTTATTTATTGATATTCTCTTTGTTGTTCTTCATTTCTAAAATTCAATTTTAATCAAACCATATCTACATAATTTTTTAAATTATATTTTTAACTTGTTTAGAATAACACATTGCATTTGACTATTATGACATATGAACTTAAATCAATTCATTTATAAATGTAAATCCATATCAAAACACTAAACTATAAGACTTAAATTAAAAATAAATAAAAATACTTATTTTAATATTATTAAATTTTACATAAATAAAATAAATTAAAAAATAATATTCACAATAAAATAAATATTTAATATATAAAATAAATTAATAAATAATATTCAAAATAACATAAAACTATCAAATAAAAAAATCAAATAATATTAACCCAATAAATTTAAACTTTGCATTTAACCATTTTCCCTCCTTACATATATATCAAATAAAAAATACACAAATTCAATAACTATTTTTTTCATTTTACGTGCATTTCTTTGGTCAATAAAATCAAACCAATAATTTAAAAAAAAAAAAAAAATGATTATCTTCTCACATAAATTAAAAATATATTAAGTGGCTCCATATTTATAATGTTGGATATCATCTTTTTCATATATATATAGTTTTTGCAAGGGCATATAGAGATTATATTTAATGAAAAGAATTTTAAGGGTAATTTATCTAAATATGTCTTTAAATTATTATTTTCACTAAAGGTAAAATCATTAAATTAATTTATAAAAATAATGTGTTTAAAATGAAATAAATAAATAACTTATAAATGATTATATTGATTAATTTTTAAATATTAAATTAATTTTTATGAATTTTTTAATTTATATTAAAAATAATTAAAATTTATCGATCATTTTTCCTAACACGATTACAACATCAAATTCTTCCCCACCCCTTTGTCATACATAATTATTACAATTCTAAATAAACATTTAGATACCATATAAAATAAAGTAATATATGAAAATCTTTTAATCATTGTAGAGTTTGGTTTCTTGCTTTCATGGTTCCATGATTTCCAGCGTGTTTAGTTTTTATGATGTTTGGTTAGAAAAGTATCCAATATTTACAGTCTAAACCTTCTTTAAAGGAGATGATTTGTTTGTTTGCTCTTTATGTCAGTTAGATATTATATTTATGTGGGATGCTTCTGGATTTTTCATCCATTGTCTTGGGGACTTCCTTTACAATGTTAGTATTTTGGAATTTTCATTGGTGGATAAAATTGATGCTAACAACTCTATCAAGGGATTTATGTATATGTTAATTATCAATTATTAATTAGAAAAGTTTGTTGTATTGGTATGTATTTCTCAATTATTAATTAGGAAGTTTTATTGATGTCATGTTTTTAATTTTTTTTAATTATATATTATTTTTTATCTTTCTTCCATTTTTTGTTTTGATAAATATATAATATACATTTTCAAGATGCATCTTTTTATTTTATTATAAGTCCTCAATAATTGTAGGTTTTTATTTGTTAAACTTTTTTCATCATTTTGTATCAGTTTATATGTCCATATGATTTTAATTCAAATTCACTAATTTGATAAATATATAAGTGCAACCATGTGACTGTTTGTACTTTTCATGTTCCTTCGATCACCAAGTCGCCTCAACTGAAATGGAGGAAAAAAGACACTCTCCCTGATGATAATTTTGTTTGGCACAACCACATAATGTTTTTTGCTCACACTTTGTTCCTCCTCTATCTTCTTCTTTATCTATTGATCCTTTGATCTCCCCTCAACAGGTGGTTTAAGTGATAAAAGTGACAAAAAATGGTGTGTAGACAAGTTTCCTCTGGCCAACTGATGGATAAATTGATGTTAGGGTCCTGGCTTATGACAAAAAGGCAAAACATGAGGATGGTAAAGACAATTAGTTGGATTTTCCAAGCATTCATGCCCTTCTCCATCCATAAGTTCATGACCTAAGGCTAATGTTGGTTTAACAACTAAATGTAGAGGGCATAGATAAGAGGTTGGAAGACTGAGGATGGAAGCAAATGAAATGGTTGGAGATGTCTCTCAGTGGATGATGAAGGCTCTCATAGATAGCTTCTTTTTTAATCTAGAGATTTTTATTTTTATTGTCTTTCTTTGGAAGGGTTGTTTCTTGGTGGTTGAACTATTCTAGAAACTATATAGTCCTTTATTTTTTGTAAGTATATTGTCTTTTGTTTTTAGTTTATAACGTTGTTTTAGTTTGACTTTTTTAGCTTTGTCTTGTTAAGAGATCTTGTTTTCTTGAGATATTTTTGTATTTCTAGTTGTTCATTCTTGTTTAAAGGGTTGCACCCTTTCAAAAACCCTCCTTGGTTGGTTGAATTGGTTGATTATATTAGCTTAGCAGTTTCTAAGGACTAGGCCCCATATTATGTCCTAGATCCAATTCGTAGCTCTCATCTCTGAAAAAAATATTTTTAACTGGTTCATAGCTCTGGTAAAACATTTTCACCCCTAATAAAAAAATCCATTGGTGAATTTATGACATATAATAAATGAGCACAATAAATACGTGCAAGCATTTAGAGAAGACATTTAAGAGTCTAAAGAAATTTAAAGAGCATCTAGTATTTATTACTACATTCTCGATGAAATCAAACATTCATTGTAGCAATGAAATTCATTATAGATAAACACTATATCACACTAGCTTCCTGGTTGAATTACATTTTAGTCAACATGTTTTTTATATTATGTACTATTGAGGGGTCTGATAAGTATCTAGAGCTTAAAAACCAGGTTGACCTTGAGCATGTTCCCCATAAAAAACTTTTCCCTATCTTTTGCAAGTTTAATTAACCTAACATTTTGAGGAGGAATATCAATTTCCCATAGATCTACATAGAATATCAAAAAGGCAAGCAAGGTTTTAAGATCCCTAGACATGACGAACAAAGTTGTTAAATGAGTTTCTTTTTATTTTCTATTTTTGATAAACGTATTGTGTATAGTTCTAGTTTTTGAAAATTCCAAGTGTGCAATTATGGCAAGGTGTTTAGGTTGTTGCGAGTTTTCTAGGTTCTTACTGAATTTGCCTAAAAACCTTGATTCTACTATCAAACTGTAACAATTGTTTCCATATTTACGTGAAATCCTCTTCTTTATAATTATTATTCTGGAAAGTTTGATTTTACTATTTATATTTTATTATATTTAATTACATGTCTTATGAGTAAATGTGATGCAATTTTACGTAGATCCATTTATTCATACTAATATTTGGTTAACCGACATTTTTATTGCATGCTTTGTAGCCTTTTATGGTTAAGACTTTCTTCAATAGTTATAAATGTGATTTTTCTAAGGCTTGTTTCATTTTATTCTTTCATGCTTGTTAACCTTAGCTCTTATGTATTATATTTAAAACCTTAAATTGATCTTACTTGATATTATTCTGACCCTAGGGTATTTTACATGTTGTATATGTTTTCCTCTTATGCCATCCTAAATGATTAGATATAAAACTCCAACAAGGAAGAGTGGTAGAATAAATTGTAACCCTATTTATTTTGTTGAAATTATTTTAGTAAATCCTATACCTTGTAAAAAAAATTAAATGGACTTTGCAAATGAAGTTAGTGTTGCTTCCACAATTTTATTTTTTGTTGCAAGTGATACTAAGATGTTTTTGAATGATAGTGGTATGAATTGATCCCAAGGTGATACTAAAAATTATCATAACCACCAAGATCGTGTTGATGAATCAAAAATATTTTTAAACCTAACATTATTTACAAAACACATTATATCCAAACCCTAATGAGATAGATGAATATATGTATGCATTAAAAGATGTTCAAAGCAAAACTCTAGGTAAAGAGGCTTAAGATGGGATTAAGGTGCAAGACATACTTTATAAGGTAAACGATGGATATTTGAATGCTCAAATCCATAACCTACCTCATTTAAGGGAGCACCTTTTATTCATAGTATTACAACCATTTATAAAGTTTATTTTGAAAACATTACTTCCCATGCATTTATTGCTTTCAGTATTATTAATGCTTATCTTGCTTCCTAAATTATTAAACATCCTCCATTCACCTTGTCATGATTTATTTAAAATTGTCAACACATTTTTCATATTCCTCTTGTTAAACCATATATTGCTTATTGTTATCTCCAAATCTTACACCCTAGGAGAGGGTTGTTTAGGCCTGTTCTAGATTTGGGCAATGTTGGGACATTTCTAGGCCTGTGGGTGTGCCTATAAGTGGAAATGAAACTCTAGGTTGAAAGGTTAGCTCCATGTATTAGATTTTGTGTAATAAAAATGTTGAACTAGTTTGTATGAGTGAAAAGAGTCAGAAGTTTGCATAAATGAAAATCCTAGTCTAAAATGGTGATACACCAAGAATTAGTATCCACATGTATGCCCTATACTTATGTACAATAAAATAGAATATAGTCTATAACAGAAGCTCTAGAAGATTTTAACATAAGTATCTCAATGTAGAGACAAAATGAATGAGATCACACAAGGTAAATAACTAGAAAAGACAACTTGTATAGTCCAAAAAAGGGTTAAACATGTGCAAAATCTCATATAGCTAGAATGCACTCTACATGACCTGTTGGATCAACTCTTTGCTCAAAAGCATGAACGACATAGAATAGAAGGATAAAACATCACTTGTTATCACTCTGTGTCTCTTGCATGCCTAGGAAAATACCTAGAACTTAGAAAGAAAATAGACTTATGCTTCTTTGCTCAAAGGCAAGAAAATGGCAAACATTCTAGCAGGGCTTTGCTGTCCTATCTGTGGATGATAAAACAAGAGCCCAAGGGTCCTATTTATAGAAAACAAGGAGATAAGAGAGAGCTCTTGGGTACCAAAATAGAAGCCTCCAAAATGGTTTACCATTGCCATCTTAGTGAATTTGATTCTAGTTGTTCTCTCATTTAGTTGAAGTTTGTATTTCTCTTTGATTCACCCTCTTGAAATGACCAAGATCGTTGCAAAACCAATGGTGAGATGACCCTCCGTAAGAAATGGCTCAAATCACTGCTGTGAACCTTAGATTTATCTTGAAAGCTTCCATATTTTGCATTGCAGACCCATTCAAGCCTTTTGAATGGATCTATTTATAAAACCTATAAGTCAAGCATGTTGGGAAACTTGATTTTCACTAGCCTTGCTCTTTCAAGTTTTTTTGATTGCCCCTACTTATAAAATTCATAAGCAAAGCTCTTTTGAAAACTCAGTTTTAATTAAGACCCTTCAGGTTTTCTGAATGGCTTTTCTCCTTGCTTGTTCCTTCAAGCTCTTTGATTGCTTTTAAAAGTCATAAGTCAAGCATGTTGGGAAACTTGATCTACACTGTAGAGTCATTCATGATTTCCCAGTGACTTTACTTCTTATTTGAAGACTTTAGGCATGAATTTGATGTCCTACAACACATCACCAAGTTATACCCAAACAACTAGTTGGCTACCCTAAATTTGACATCCTATGACATGTCATGTCTTTGAATCCCAATGGCTAGTTGGCCACCCTAAAATTGAAATCATTTGGTACATCACCTCTTTGTATCATAACAACTAGTTGGTTGTATCAAATTTGACATCTTATGACATGTCATGTCTTTGAATCCCAACGACTAGTTGGCCACCCTAAATTTGATATCATATGGCACGTCACCTCTTTAAATCCCAACAACTAGTTGGTTGTATCAAATTTGATGTCCTGTGGCATGTCATAGGGATCCATTTAGGTTGGGCTTATGTTTCAAACAATTTTCTTGAAGTAATTCCTTTGAACAATTTATTCAAAGGAATTCTTTGAGGAATTTTGCCTGAAAGGAAATGGCTAGTTTCTTTGGGAACTTTCCCCGAATGACACTTGGGAAAGTATCCTTCAAAAAAGTTTTGAAGGACACTTGGGAAAGGTACAAGGTCCCTTCAAAAAAATTTGAAGGGCATTTCCAAAGGAAATGGCCCTTCGAAACTTTTTTGAAGGGCATTTCCAAAGACAAAGTGCCCTTCAAAAAATTTTGAAGGGACACTTAGGTGGAAAAGTGCCCTTTGAAATTTTTTTGAAGGGTCACTTGGACAACAAAGTGCCCTTCAAAAAAGTTTGAAGGGACACTTAGGAAGAAAAGCCCCCTTCAAAACTTTTTCGAAGGGTCACTTGGACAACAAAGTGCCCTTTAGAAAAGTCCAAAGGGACACTTGGGAAGAAAAGTGCCCTTCAAAACTTTTCTGAAGGGTCACTTGGAAAACAAATTACCCTTCAAAAAATTTTAAAGGGACACTTGGGGGGAGGTAAGGCAAGAAAATTTCCGACAGGCTAAGGTAAACAAGGCAAAGGGAAAAACAAAGAATAAGGGAGAAGAGCCCAAACCAAGAAAGGCCGAAAGGAAAAGACAAGTAACAAAGCAAGTGACCAAACATAGAAAATGAGCAAGGGAGAAATGAAAAGAGCCAAAGGGAAAACACAAACATGTTATGCAAAAAATGGTCAACATTCTGGTGATTTATAAGGGAGACATGCCTACTATGTCATAAGACTAGTCACCTAAATCCTTCCATTTGGCATGGAGTCACACAAGGTAAACAAGAGTTGAAAGAACAAGCCATGGCCAAAAACACAAGCTAGAGAGGCACATGCACAATTGACAAAAGGAAAGAAAACACCTGAAAGGGAAACACTGTGCTCCAAGGAACTTAGGGAAAAAACACAACAAAGGAAACACACCAAAATAAGGTATATACAAGACATGGCAAGCAAGGGTCAAAATCAAGGCTTTAAATGGATTCCATTCACTAGAATAAGTAGCTCTTCTCCATCAATTTTGGATAGCTGAAAGGAGTTTCTTTGCTTGCACTTGCTGATGATGTAAGGACCACTCCATAAAGTATTAAACTTTGTATGTTTTCCTAGTTTTGTTCTATCTTCACACCATTTTAAGACCAAGTCACCTTCTTTGAACACTCTTTCCCTTGCCCGTTTATCAAAAGATTTCTTCATGAGAACTTGATGGTGTTCTAAATCTTTATGTGCATTAATTTTATCAATATAACCTCTATGGGAGTGTTTTCAATTAAATCTAGTTGTTGTGCAAGTTCCAAGGTAGGGAGCTATTGTGATATGGAAAGCTTAGCTTCTCTCCCATAGACAAGTACATAGGGAGAATTACCAATTGACTTCTTGGGAGTGATTCTGTCTACCTATAAGGTTGCCTTTAGCTTATTATGCCATGCTCTTTGATGATATTGATGAGGTTCTTATTGGTAGACTTAGTCAATCTATTACCTTGAGGGTAGTAGTTGGATGAGGTACTCAAATGAACTCCACTCTTTTATGCCCAATCAAAATTTTTAGCAGTTATGAAAGTAAGTGCATTATCTAAGATGATGACATGAGGAGTTCTAAACCTTGTTATAATGCTATCATTGAATTCTAAGATGAAATTTTCATTTGTTTCCTTCAAAACAACAACCTCTACCCATATTATAAAGTAGTCTGTAGCATTCAATATCCATTTGTGTCTAGCACTTGATGGAGGGTTGATCATGCCAATGAAGTCAAGGCCCCAATGTATGAAAGGCTGGTCCACTTGGATAGGATTTAATGAAAGGGCATCAAGCTTTTGTTTGCCAACAAAGAAAGCACATTGAGGACAAACCTTAGACAAATGATAATAGTCCTTAAAAAGACTAGGCCAATAGTAACCATCTCTCATTATTTTTGTAGTTGTTGTTTTAGGAGAGAAGTGACCACCATTTGCACCATTATGGAACTTTTATAGTAGTATATCAAATTTATCATTGTTAATGCATCTTAGCAACACATTTCTCACATCCTTATTAAAGAGAATGCCATCCAAAAGACAATAAGGAATAGCCTACAGCCTAAAATACCTTCTTTGAGATTTGTTCAAGCCATTGGGACACTCACCATTTTGAAGAAAACTAATTATGTCTTGTGTCCAACATTGATTTTCCATTTAATCAACTAGATGATCTTGAACTTGATTCACCAAGGCTTGCTCTTTTGGATATTAAAAATTAGGTGTTAAGTGCTCACATAAACCTCTTCCTCTTACTAGGCTAGTTAATTTGATGTTAATGTCATATTCCATCACCTTCGTGATCCATCCAGCTCTCTTCTCATTGAGATCCCTACTTAGGAGAAACTCCTTGGTGCTAGGATGGGAGACCATGACATGGATCTCATTGTTGGAAACCATATGCCTAAACTTTTTCAAACCTCTAATGATGATTAAAGTTGTCTTCTCAATAAAATAATATCTCACTTCATAGTCTTCTAAGCTTTAGTTGAAGAAAGCAATTGAATTCTCAACATCTTCATCATTATTTTGCATAAGCATAGCTGAGATTGTGTCAAGGTTAGAAAAAGTATAAAGAATGAAATCCTTAGAAAAATAGTGATTTAAGAGAGTGGGAGATGTTGCAATTTCTTGCTTGATTACCTCAAAGCTGCGTTTACCTTCCCTTGTCCAAGTAAAAACTTGGTTTTTTTTTAGCGTGGTTGTGATAGTATTTACCACAGTTGCAATTTTTAGGATAAACCTCCTTATAAAGTTTATTTTTCCCAAGAAACTTTTCAGCCCTTTCTTGTGTTGAGGTAAAGACAAGCCTAGAATAGCTTCAATCCTTTCAGGGTCAATAGATAAGCCTTCTTTTGAAATAACATGACCCAAAAGCTTACCTTCATAGATAGCGAAGATACACTTCTTTGGATTGAGGGATATGTCATACTCTCTACACTTACCTTAGATGTCCCATATGATCAACATCATCCTTGGACAAAATGGTTATATCATCAAGGTAAATAAGCAAAAACTTATTGATCAAACCTTTGAAATCCATGTCCGTTGCCGTTTGAAATGTAGCTCCAGTATTGGATAAATCAAATGGCATCTTCTTGTAGGCAAAGGTCCCCCACTTGGTGGTGAAGGATATCTTGGAGTGATCCCCTTCATTTACCAATATTTGATTATAACCTGAATAACCATCAATAATTGAAAAATGTTGAGAACCTGAAACAACTTGCAAAATTTGTTCCATAGAAGGGAGTGGGTAATGATCCTTGAGAGACACTTTGTTTAGATCATGAAAATCCACACAAATTCTAATTTCTCCATTCTTCTTTCAAACTGGCACAAGGTTGGCTACCCAAGTTGAGTACCTGATAGGAAAAATAATCCTAGACTCAATCAATTTGGTCAGCTCTTTCTTCATGATTTCTCCTACCTTGAGGTTGATAGGCCTTTGCTTTCGTCTTACCAGTTTAGCTCCATGATCCAACTCAATGGTGTGATGTGTTAAACTTGGGCCAAAGCCTTGCAAGTCCTTGTATTCTTAGGCAAAAGATGTCATGAAAATCTTTGCATAATGCAATAAAAGCTTGCCTTTTTAGTTGAGAACAAGCCTTGCCAATCTTCAAAAGTTTGTCCTTAAAAATCAGAACCCTCTCATAGTTCTCTTCTTTTGTTGACATGCTCATTATTTGGTTTTTATTTTGATCATCCTCATTCAAGACACTTTCTAAGGTAATCAACCCCTTGGTTATTTTATTTATCTTCAACTGTATAATTTGCTCTTCATAATGATCATACAACTTCTTTTGGTTTCTTGAAGAGAATCTTGCCTCATTTTGAAAGAAGTGTGTAATGTGTTCATCACTTTCAAACACTTGCCATGACACTTCATTATCCAAAATGGAAGGTCTCAAATTGATCTTGATATGGGATTGATATTTCTCTTGTTTAACATCAACATCTAAGTCAAAATGTATTCCTATTGCACCCAATCTATTAGCATGCTTGTTCAAGTCTCTTGGTATGGGCTGGACATTGAAGGCATCAAAATACTCAAGTAGATCTCATACCCTATGCTTGTAGGACTTGAGCAAGGGGTTTCTAGATATAAATTGAATTATCACTTGATGAATGACCAGTTCACTATCTCTGTAGACTTTCAAAAGGTTGATTCCTCTCTTCTTTGCCCATTGGAAACCATGAACTAAGCCTTCATATTCTGCCATGTTGTAAGTGCAGCTAAAGTGAAACCTATAAGAAGATTAATAACAATTATTTGATGGGAAAACCAACATGACACTAGCTCCTATGCCTGCTTTATTCCTTGAACCATCAAATAACATTTCCCACATGCCATCAAGATCATGATCTTCATTAGTGAGTGAAGGAATTGGGATGTTCTCCTCATGCATGTAGTAAACTCCCAAATTAGTTTCCTCAATGAAAATATAAGGATCAAGGCCATGTGTTTCAGTGTTTTACTTGTCAAGATAGAGGTTAGAAATACCTTCAAGAGGAGAAGATGTTTCACTATTCATGATTGTTTCTTCCTCTTTTTTGATTAGATAGTTTTAATTTGTTATTGTCTCGAAGTATGGCTCAATGTGGAACCTTGCTAAGGGTTGAGTCCTTATGGTTACCTTGGTTCCATACCTTGTCTTAAAATCTAGAAAGGACCAATCAGAAGAAAGGTATCCTCTTATCTTGGTCGTAAAGTCCCTAGATAAGCATATAACAAAGTGTGCTAGAAGGTCCACCACCACAATATCTTGCATGATAGGGAAGCTTGGGTAGCCATGTAAAACCAATTTCAGATCTTTGACCAATCCTACAATCTTGGTTGGAGTTACATCTGGCTACAACATGCCTTTACTTTGTGGATCATAGTTCAAACCCAGCTTATTAGCCACTACTTTAGGCATAATAGTAGTGTTTACTTTTTAGCTTTAGTGGAAGGCTCCAAAAGCTGATTTGGAGAATTTGTGAGAGCCACACTATGATTCTTTGAAGATTGAGGAGACACCTGCATACTTGCCAACTGCTCTTGTAAAAGCTATTTTTGACTAGGTATATGTAGAACCTCCTAAAGGGATATGCTTGTCTTAGTGCTCTTTAATGAGTCCACAATATTTAGAGATGGAGTTTTCACTTTCTCTTACATTTTTGATAGTAATAAAGGAGTTATTGCTTGATGTGTTGTAATCTTGGTAGCTACATTTACATTCTAATTTTGTTGAGGAACATGGCTTGTAGAAGGTGCAACACTTTGATTGGCACTTTGTGGCCTTGGAGAGGCATCACTCAAAACTATTCATGGCTCCTGACCTTCTCCCAATGCTCTCTTCTTGGCTGTTGTATTGGTAGCAATTGGCATGCCTTGAGTCAACAAAAAATCATCTTTTACTTAAAAATTCATCATTCCCACACTTGGGCTACAGCCTTCTCCATGACTATTCCTTTGGCTGGGACATGCTTCTTCTACTATCATGTAAGGAGTAGCTTCTTCTTGTGTATTCAAAGTGTAGCTGGTTCCTCCATCATAATGTGTAAACTGACCTTGAGGTTTCCCCCATTGGTCTACATGATCTTCTCCTTACACTAGATTTGTATGAATTAGAACAACAACCTTTATGGGAGGAGTAGAATTTGGATTATATGCATTGGGCTGCCTGTTGTAACCTTATTGGATTTATCCTCTCCCTTGATAATTGTATTGGGATGGAGCTCTATATCCTTGTTTAGGATAGTATTGTGCATTAACAGGAGAACTTGCTTGATATTGAGCTTGCTTCAGCTGACCTCTCAATGATCTAATTTCTTCATCCTTATCCACAACATTATCCACCTTCTTGGGAAAGGCTCTTGGATTCACATTGGCATTGGGAATTTGTGACATGTTTGGAGCTTCAACTGAATTGAGGGACAATAAAGGCATGGAAACTCTTGGAGGGAGTCTTCTATCATGAATCAAACTATTATTAGCCTCAATTTCTAGCTCATATGCACCTAGAAGAGTAAATCCTTCCATTGACTGCAACATATAGAAACATTAGTACCAATCCCTTTGAGGTATGTTGGGAACACAAATTTAAGAGGAGGTCTAATGATTGTTGGCAGCCTATACCATGTTATTTGAAATCTCTCATTAAAATCTCTTATGGATTTATTTGGACCTCTTCTTATTACATTCAGCCGATGTATTAGGAAAACATGATCACTCTTATTTTCAAATCTTGTCACTAATAGGTCTCCAAAGACATCCAACTTGCAATACAACCCCCCTCTAATGTTCTATACCAGTCAAGTGCTTTGCCTTTTAAAGACATAGCAAGTAGCCTAATGTCTATGTTGGCCCTAGTAACATTATGGAAATTATAGAAATTAGAGATGTCTCTAATATGTTTAGATGGGGTAATAGGACCCTCTCCATTAAAACTAGGAAGAGTTTTGGTAGTATTTGGAGGGATGAGGTCATATGCAGGAAGCTCTATTGGGTTTTGGGTATTAAAAGCAGTGAAGGGTTAATGTATATCTATCTCTCCCCTTTCCCCCATTTCTATTATTCCCCTATGATCCTCTATTTCTTCTTCTTCTTCAACTTCTTCCTCTCCTTGAACTTCTTCAACCTCTTCTACTTCTTCACCAAAACCTCCTTGCCAAGGATTTAATAGGGATAGGAGTGGTTTAGGGTGTTGTTCTTCAGGAAAAGCTTCAGCTGAAGGGGCTTGGTCAGAAAATCTTAAGGACCTTGTGAGGACCATGTCGGATAATGTATTAAACTTGGTCTAGAACTAGGGATTCACACCCTTTTGGAGTTGCCAAATGTTGGGTTAGGGGTATTTATACTACTTTAGGCCTGTCAAGACCAACATTCATCTTGACTTAGAAATAATTCACATCCCACCGAGCATGCTAGAATTGTTGTCTCCAAATCTTACACCTTAGAAGAGGGTTGTTCAAGCCTCTTCCAAATTTGGGCAACATTGGGACATTTCCAGGCCTATGGGTGTGCCTATAAGTGGAAATGAACCTCTTGATTGAAAGGGCTAGCACCTTGTATTAGATTTTATGCAATAAAACTATTGAACTAGTTTGTATGAGTGAAAAGATTCAGAAGTTTACATAAATGAAAAGCCTAGTCTAAAATGGTGATACACCAAGAATTAGTATCCACATGTATGCCCTATACTTATGCACAATACAGTAGAATATAGTCTATAACTCAAGCTCTAGAAGATTTCAACATAAGTATTTCAATGTAGAGACAAAATGAATGAGATCACACAAGGTAAATAACTGGAAAAGACAACCTATATAGTCCAAAAAAAGGTTACACATGTGCAAAATCTCATACAGCTAGAATGCACTCTACATGACCTGTTAGATCAAATCTTTGCTCAAAAGCATGAAGGATAGAGAACAAAAGGATAAAAAATCACTTGATATCACTTTGTGTCTCTTGTATGCCCAAGCAAATACCTAAAACTTAGAAAAAAAATATACTTATGCTTCTTTTCTCAAAGGCCTGAAAATGGCAAAACATTCTAGTAGGGCTTCACCGTACTATTTGTGGATGATAAAATAAGATCCCAAGGGTCCTATTTATAAAAAAAGAGGGAGAGAAGAGAGATATCTTGGGTGATAAAATAGAAGCCTCCAAAAGGGTTTGCCATCACCATCCTAGTGAAACCGATTCCAACTGTTCTCTCATTCAGTTGAAGTTTGTCTCTTTCTTTGATTTGCCCTCTTGAAATGAACAAGATCATTGTAAAACCAATGGTGAGATGACCCTCCATAATAAATGGATCATATCATTGCTGTGAACCTTATATTATTCCTGAAAGCTTCCATGTTCTACATTGTAGACCCATTTGGGCTTTTTGAATGGTTTTATTTATAAAACCTATAAGTCAAGCATGTTGGGAAACTCGATTTTCACTATTCTTGCTCTTTCAAGTTTTTTTTATTACTCTTACTTATAAAATTAATAATCAAATATCTTTTGAAAACTTGATTTTGCTTAAGACCTTTCATGTTTTAGGAATGGGTTTACTCCTTGCTTGCTCCTTCAAGCTCTTTGATTGCTTATACTTATAAAAGTCATAAGCCAAGCATGTTGGGAAACCTGATCTACACTGTAGATTTGTTTGGATTTTCCCAATGACTTTACTTCTTGTTTGAAGACTTTAGGCATGAATTTGATGTCTTGTGGCACATCATCAAGTTGCACCCCAATGACTAGTTGGCTGCCCTAAATTTGACATCCTACAACATGTCATGTCTTTGAGTCACAACGACTAGTTGGCCACCCTAAATTTGATGTCTTGTGGCATGTCACCTCTTTGAATCCCAATGGCTAGTTGGTTGTATCAAATTTAAAATCTTATGGCACGTCATGTCTTTGAATCCCAATGGCTAGTTGGTCACCCTAAATTTGACACCCTGTGGCATGTCACCTCTTTGAATCTTAACGACTAGTTGGTTGTATAAAATTTGATGTCATGCGGCATGTCATGGGGATCCATTTGGGTAGAGATTATGTTTTGGGCAATTTTCCCAAAGTAATTTCTTCAGATAATTTGTCAAAAGGAATTCTTTTAGGAATTTTGCTCGAAAGGCAATGGCTATTTCCTTCTAGAACGGTCCCTAAAGGACACTTGGGAAAGGCTCAAGGTCCCTTCAAAACTTTTTTAAAGGGCATTTCCAAATATAAAGTGCCCTTCAAAATTTTTTGAAGGGACACTTGGGCAAAAAAGTGCCCTTCAAAACTTTTCTAAATGGTCACTTGGACAACAAAGTGCCCTTTAGAAAAGTCTGAAGGGACACTTGGGAAGAAAAGTGCCCTTTAAATTTTTTTCAAAGGGTCACTTAGACAACAAAGTGTCCTTCAAAAAAGTCTGAAGGGACACTTGGGAAGAGAAGTGCCCTTCAAAACTTTTTTGAAGGGTCACTTGGACAACAAAGTGTCCTTTGAAAAAGTCTGAAGGGACACTTGAGAAGAAAAGTTCACTTTGGAACTTTTCCAAAGGCTCACTTGGACAACAAAATTCCCTTTGAAAAAGTTTGAACGGACACTTGGGGGGAAGGCAAGGCAAGAAATGCCTTTCAAAAAAAATTTGAAGGGCACTTCGAGGCAAAACAAAGTCTAACAGGCTAAGGCAAATAAGGTAAAGGGAAAAACAAAGAACAAGGTAGAAGAGCCTGAACCAAGAGAGGCTGAAGGGAAAAGACAAATACCAAAGCAAGTGACCAAACACAGAAAATGAGCAAGGAAGAAATTAAAAGAGCCAAAGGGAAAACACAAATTGGTCATGTAGAAAATGGTCAACACTTATAATATTTCTCAATTCGCTTCCTGACAAAACACTTTTAGTCTACTGTATTCTACCACTATTTCTCTTATGAATCCCGTAATGACTACTATGATGCATATGTTGTGCAACTTATAGTTTAAAATTAAGGTGTTCTTGCAAGGATCTCAAAATATAAATAATAGGGTCACTTTTAATGATATTTTACTTATCCCATTGTCTTATTAAGGTTCTTCCATGCCCTTTTCCACTAGGATTCATGGCTCCAAAGTTTGAATTATTAAATGGGAAAGGAGACCCATTTCATCATATTATAGTTTTTAATGCTTCTTTCCTAGTTTTTTCTTGTAATAATAAGTAGTTAACTAATATGTTTCCAAGTGTTTAACCCTAAATTGAGATAGTTCTATATACTATAGTGTTAATAATAAATAAATGAATAAGCACAAGGGTAATAAATAGATCTATAGTAGGACAATTAATTATAAACTCAAATAAACAATATTCTAAATTTGAATCCTGAGATATGCCAAAAATAGAAAGTACAATTACTAATTAATATTGTAATAAATTTAAAATAAGAGTGCTTGGTTTACTAGGCACATGAAGATCTGATATGAAATAAGTATGAAATAGGTTGGAAGTAGATTGTATCTAGATTCTGGATCAATCATCAAATTCTATAAATTTACATTTTATGGCCTCAGATGCTTGCGTTAGATTCAAATAGTTATGTCGACACTTGTGTTTGATTTGGATGAAGTTATCCAATATATAATATTAACTTGATCTAGATGTAAACACATATAACCTTCTAAGTTTTTTTTGATTTTAATATGGTGTACTCAAATCTCACTCATAGATTGTTTCTCTTTGTCAAATGATCAAACCCTAGTTCTTCACCTTTAGATTGACTATGGGAAGAAATGGGTTAGTGGGTACATAGTGTCAAGATGACCAAAGGACCCATCTATCAATGGGTGATTCTTACATAGCCTATACTCTGAAGAGGTCCTCAGATGTATTTAGTTCTCCCCCATGTGTTGACTTGTGTGTGCATAAGGATGTAATGTGTGATAAGCAAGTACATAGAGTGACCTAACACGTAGCTTAGAAAATATGGTTCATAGGATGATATTTCAATACCTTAAACCTATCAAGATGTTGTTCTTATGCTCAATATATAAATAAGGATGAATAGGGTATATTTTCTCACTTGAATGCTTGACTGAGTACTTTTGGTAAGTTGCCTTATAAGTTGTTAGGTGTGCTATGAATTAGGATTGATCATGCATATATACCTATCCTTTTGGGTAATACATCACATTAAATAACTTAGGGCAATCATAAGGACACATTATAATTACAAATTTGATGACTTTAGGGAACTTGACACTTAGTTTGGCACATGACACTTGCATCGACATAGGCATCTGGCTAGGACATAAGTGTTTGGGAAGCTAGAAAATAAGTACAGTTCTAAAACTTATAAAGGATAATAATGAGGTTCATAATATTTTAATAAAAATATAAGGCCTATTCATTAGAATAACATATGGTTGGTCTAAGAGATAAGCAATAGGCATAAGAGATAGCAGATGCAAACCTTTTAGTAATGGGAAGGTCTAGGAACTGAAGGGTATAAGCATGATAAGTAATTTTCAAGTATACAAGACTGAGGTGATGTATATTATTTAGATTTATTATCTACATTCACCCCCTTTAATATAGTAATAAAATTTCTAGTTTAAAGGAAAGAAATGCATACATGGGTGTGTATAACACACCTCATCTTTACGTGAGTCTAACTTGAGTGATTTATTAGTGACTGAACTACAACCAAGAACATATTATAGTATATAATAAATGCATATAATCTAAAATTGAAGGTATTTTAAATGTTTGAAAGTAAAGAGAACAAGGTTAGGAGTAATATATGTATCGATGCAACTGTCTTACTTTTTGGAAATTTAATTTGAAAATATCTTTCATTATGAATCATTGAAACTAAGATTTTAACAAATGTAAAACTTACAAATGCATATATATATATATATATATTGGAGAATAACTTTCCCCAAGTTTGGAAAAAAGGTGAGTTGCCACTCGAGAGTTGAATATGGTGAGGGTGGATGATTTGATCAATACATCCTATAAACTTGGTAAGATTAAGTGGTTTAATCCCCTCAACCTTCCCAAAAGTGAACCAAATACTCCAGTAAATTGACTCAATAATAGTCTATAAAATTCCATCCTTGTGTATGTTAAAGTATATAGAAGCATTTAAAATCTGAAAATAATTTTGATTTTACAACACAAGGTGCCCTTTTCATGACATATGCACCTCATATATGTCTCAAGCTGAAACTTGGGTATAAAAATGGTATTAAGGTATAGAATGTTGCCATAAATGCGTATCTAAATCATATAACTATGAAATTTGGCCAATTTAAAATTTTACAAGTGTGGAATATATGTTCTCATGACATGGCTCCACTAAAATCTACAACTAAAAACTAGTATACATGTGGAGAACATGTTTCCCAAAACATGCCCCCACTGAATTTGAAACTATGAATAATGTGGAGGTCATGCCTCTATGACATGCCCCCCTTATGAGGTGAGGGGAAGTAGAAACTAGTAGTTACCTTACCTAAAAACATTAAGATAACTGCATAACATGTGTATGGATCATGTATCATATAGGAGTAGCATGTTTAGGTAGATATAATAATGAGGTACATAGTATGCGATCACATCAAATCCTAAGATGCATGCTGTGAATCATATAAATATCTAGATAGTAATAGTAAAAGATCAAAAATCAATCAAGCAACATGTAAGAGCCTTCAAAAATAACTCAAAATGCAATGGTCTAAGGAAACCTCAAATAAGGGGCATGTTAAAATGTTGCATGATTGAAGGGACATGACTTAGTCAAATGTATATAAGGAAAGTAATGACATATTTAAATGTCCATATATAATAAACTATGATGTATGCAAATGTCATAATAGGTAAACAAAGGTATAGGGCTCATAAGAAATAGAACATATTCAAATGCTCGAACAAGTAATACAATATAGGACAATAGTGAGCAAGGAGCATACTCAAGGAAGTGAAAAAAAGAAATCATGGAATCATAAAAAACCAACATAGGCATATCATACTAGTCCATGGATATATGTGTTAGAAAAAAACATTAATTACATAGCATATCAAGTACACTATGAAAGATCAAAGCATGGATTAAGGCATATGTAAGTATATAAGCTCAAACACGATAATGTAAATGACCATATAATAATGTAACCTGGGTGTATCATGATCAAGGAAGTAGATACCTCCAATGTCCATATGACATGAGTAAAGGGAAGGCCCAACATCTAAAAATTCATAGATCATGTGCCTGAGTATGCATGTATCACACTCAAAATATGCACGAAACACATGTGTATATAAAAATAGATGATATGATATTTACCAACATGGAACTAACAACATAGATGCCAACGATCTAATAGGACATGTAAATGTTGAAATATTTTTTGGATTTTTAATTTTTTTTGGTATTTTTAGAATGTTTTATATTCTAAAGTGAGATGTATCTACTGTAGTATCACCACTATCAGCTATGCGATGTATCCTATTTTCTAGATCCAAACAATGATTTGTGTGATGCCACTACATTCTATGATATTGGCAATAATAGTTTGTTTTGCTGAGATATTGTAAAGGTGGTAAGATGATTAAGTTATGTCTAATAAGTACCCTTAGAATCTCACTTTGACTCTTATTATCCTTTTGTTTACTTTTATAATCACTTGTTTTAGATGTCTTTTGTTTTAGCTTTTCATTTGGATAAAAAACCTTGTTGGGTATAACATTGCTAGATGAAAATGCAAACACATGATTAACACTAGCACATTTTATATTATGTATGTATATAATCTAACTTTGTAACTCTTGTATTAACTCTTTCATATTGGTGATTTGATATTTTAGGGCTTCACAAGCACAAACCATAGGTGCTTTAGATTGAATATTCATGCATGTACCATCTAGGGATTTAGGAAGGGTTTGTTGGCTACCCTTGTTTGGTATTATATGATGAGCCACCTTACCCCTTGAAGAAGTGGTAGCATGGTCCTGAATAGAGGGATGCTTTTATCACCATAATTAGGGCTAGGAGGTGGAATAAGTTATTTTTTAGCCATATTAAACATGATTTTAGGAAAATAAATTTTAACAATTGAGAGATTAAAAAAATTAGAAAAAATCCTAGAGCATACTAAGAATTACATGGAAAGACATAGAGGTCAGGTTCACCAAATGTTTGAACATAATTTGAGAGGGTTAAATAAATTATAGGATTAATAATATATAAATAAATAATCACAAGGGGGAGAAACAAATCTATAGCAAGCTAATTAATTGTAAACTTAGATAAATAATATTATGAATTTAAATCCTAAAATATGCCAAAAATAAAAACTATTGATTAATCTTACAATAAATTGAAAATAAGACTACTTCATTAGTTTATTGAATGCATATAAATATGATATGCAATAGGTTATAAGTAGATTGGATCTATATTTTGGTTCAATCATCGGATTCTATAGATTTATATTATGTGGCCTTGGATGCTTCCATCATATCCAAAGAGTTACATAAATGATTGTGTATGAGTTGGACATAGGTATCCAATACATAATATAGACTAGATCTAGATGCAACTACTTGGAAACTTTTATGGTTTTTTACCTTTACTCTGGTGTACTCAGATCTTGTTCATTGGTTGTCACTCCTTATTAAATGATCAAACCCTATTTTTTCACCCTTCAAGTTATTGTGTAAAAATGGGTTAGTGGGCACATAGTATCGAGCTTCCCAAAGGAACCCTCTATCAATGGGTAATTCCTACATAGCCAATACTATGAAGAGTGCCTCAAAATTATGTAGTTCTCCCCTATTTTTTGGCTTGTGTGTGCATAAGGATGCAATGTGTGATAAAAATGCACATAGAGTTGCATAGCTTATAACTTAAAAAATATGGCTCATGGGATGCTCCTTTAGTACATCAGACCTGTGAGGATATTACTATTATGTTTGATATGAAAATAGGGATGAATAGGGTATATTTTATCACTTTAATGCTTGATTGAGTGATTTTGGTAAGTTTCCTTATGAATTTATAGGTATGTTATGAATGAAGATTGATCATGCATGTATACCAATCCTTTTGGGAAATATATTTCATTAAATCACTTAGGAAAACCATAAGGACATGTTACAATTGTAAATTTTATGACTTTAGGACACTGGACACTTGGTTTGGCACATGACACTTGCGTCGATGTAGGCACCTTGTTGGGATGCAAGTGTCTAGGAAGCTAGAAAATAGGTACATGTCCAAAACTTATAGAGGATGATAATAAGCAATTTTATAACATTTGGAGCAACATAGAAGGCCTAGTCATCAAAATAACATATGGTCAGACTTAGAGATAATCAATAATCATAACAGATAGCGGATGTGAGCCTTTTGGCAATAGAAAAGTCAAAGAATTGAAGGGTATAGCCATGAGAAGTACTTACCAAGTATACAAGATTGAGGTGATATATATATATATATATATAAATTAGATTTAGTATTTACACCAAGGAGTTTGAGGGACCAAACACTTAATTGGTTTTATGTTTTTATTTTTGATAAATATGGATTTTTATGGAATCCTAACCATTTATTAATAATGAAAAACCAAAATAGATCCAGGTTAAAGAGACCATTTATTAGTGGATGAATTTTGAGCTCATTTTAATTAATAATAGCATGAGAGTCCCCTTTGCACAAATAACTCAAATCAAACAAGGAGCCAATAAAACTATTAGTAAGTATGTGCTTAGATTCAAAACTATGGTTATAAAAGTGACTCATCAATTACTTGATAGTGAATTTCAAAGCCTCTTTGCTTAAAGCTTACTTTCAATCATTAGAACAATGTAATTTTCAACACTTACAAATATTTTGGTGAACTTTTCCATACAATTAAAAATTATGAGGTTAAACATTTTTTTGGAAAATATGCTTATGTATGGGTCTAATGACCCAAATATTGGTGGGTCTAAATTTCAAGGATAAAATTAATGACAATACCTTTCAACCTAACAACAAGGCCAATAATGTGGCTAATGTTTTGGATAAACCATCTAATAAGATCATATTATCTCAACAAAAGGAGTGTAGATAATTTACAAGATTAAGTGAAATCCCAAAATGTGTTGAAAATATTGACCGAGTGTCTAATGATCACATGACCTCATATTAGATAATTGGATCCTTCACTACCCTAGCCTAAGTATTGTGATGCAAATGCATTATGAGATTATATTATAATTATAGGACAAACAGATGAATTACCTTAAAGCATAAGATCTAATATCTTATTTATAGCAACCAAATTTAAGTGGAGGGGTTAAACAATATTGAGTAAATTTTCCCAATTGACTTCTACTCAATCTGTACACCTTCATTGGTGTTTGTGTCACCTTTGATAACTAATTATTGGTAATCCTTTTGACCACATTAGGTTTTACCTTTCCAGTTCTGCATCTAAACATCTTGATTCTAACATAGTTAACATACCTTGTCTTTACATGTGTGCATGTATGAAAAATCACTATTCTATTCTTACACCCATCTTTTAAAAGTGTGACTAGTGGTTTCTAACATAGATGTGCCATTCTTCCAACTTAGTATCCAATCATCCATATGGTCTAAGTACCCCTTTCCATATGCAATGATATTATATATTTTATTGATCTCTTCATCTACATCCATGCTTTCAACATAAATATGGATCATGTTCTCCATCTAGATGAATTATCAACCTCTCTATCATTCTCAAAACCCATGTAGTGTAACAACCCCATTGGGTTTTACTAGAATATAGTAATTTAAAAAAAAAATTACACATATTCATCATATAAATTTAACCAATAAAAATCTAATTAGTGGTATTTAACTAACTACATTAATTTAATTAACCAAAAGGTTTATAGCTAATCCACTAGCCAAGGATCACCATGAACAGATATAAAAATCATGAATAATACTAAAATAATAATAAATATTGCATCTAATTATAAATGAAATAGTAAAAATTTAGCCACAACTGAAACAACATTACAACCACTATTGTAGAAGTATAATGTATAAATGTTATAGTTTTTAACAATAAATAATAATATATCAAATGATAAAACATGATACGAAGTTCCATAGAGCAGAGTCTCCACGACTCAAGTATCAATATGTAATCTCAAGTGTAGTCCCTAGTGTAGTACTCCAGCTGGGAGGGATAGCATCATTCGAGTGCTTTTCCATACCAACAACGAACCATAGATCCCTCACACTATCTTCCATATAAGGGGATGGTCCTTCCTTCACGGATGGGTAGATAATAATGGTGCATGAATCTAGAGTAACAAACCAAAATCTACGTGTTGAAGATATCTAATACATAATGTGTACCATAAGTTAATTCATTTTAATATGATATCGCATAAATATGAAAATTATATCAACATATGAAATGACAATGTTTAATCAAAACATTACTTTGGCCAAAGTTTTCAATAACTAATGATTTTTAAGATCAATAAATTTCATACACACCACTCAATCATATTACACCTCATCTTGCATTGATGGTGCTAATTAAGCCAGTGGAATATATCCACTACTTATATAGGGTCATGAATGCAAGAGTCGATAAAAATATATAATATAAAAACCAAAAGATTCAATCAAAATATTTATCTTTATCTAATAAAAATTAAGCTAAGTACAAAAATATCACATACATTCATTTAGTCTGTCAAATGAAATGCAATAAATCCATAACATCTAATTTATTACAAATAATAAACGGAATAAAAAATAGTCCTCAATATAACATACCATTTGGGTAATGATTTATCTAGACTATCAGGTATTTAAACCACAAAGCAACTTATAATGTTATTTCTCTTTAAAACAACATTATATCACAGACTTATTTAATTGTTCATATTCCACATATAATAAAAGCTATCCCAAAAAGCTTTGTATTTAAAACTCTTAAATACTTTAATTTAATGCTTTTATACAAACATTAAAATATATACAAGCATCATTTACACATTGTTATGATAATAATACTTTTATACATAACATAGGTGTGTGTGTGTGTGTGTGTGTGTGTGTGTGTGTGTTTGTGTGTGTGGTATATTCTTTTCTTAATTTGTTACTCACTCAACAAATGTATAAATTATACCATATATATATATATATATATATATATATATATATATATATATATATATGAATTCACACGTATAAATTTAATACAATATAAATACTTCATTTTATACAGTATACTCCTAAGATGACATCCAATGGCATTAGTCTTAGAGTATACTGTATACACTAAGTATATATTCAGCTAACAAACCAAGGCCGCATAAACTGAATAATTTCCATTGTGCTTGATATTTAAAATACACATAATTTTGACAATCAAATACATCTACTCATTCAACCATCCAAAAATCTTTAATCAAATATATCAAATCAATTGATTTAAGTTTATTATTTTAAATAAATACATATGAACATTACAAACACATAGCTGACTATGCCCAACTTGAGTTTACTATCATAAAAACTACACACAAACAACTATACCCAACTCGAGTTTTCTATATAAAAACTTAGACTTGACCAAATAAAATATTCATACATGATACATATATAAAAATGCATACCCATTCATTTTATCATCTGTGTAATCTCTTATTTAATTTATAGACCAAATCCAATATACCATAACAATACATAGTCATGTTAATCAATTGAATAATTCACATAATGTGAATACAATAAAATCTTAACTATCATATTTTCATTAACCTTAGTGGATATATCTATGCATACAGTCGAATGCACAAACAAACAATTCACTCATCCACTTACCCATACCCAGGTTTATGAGTTTAACTATCTAGCTTCCAAACCCAAATAAGAATAATTTTGCATGTTTTAGCCTCTATACAGAGTCATATTTAAATACAATTCTCTTAATTGAAAATATATGAATTCATTTAAATTCTAAAACAATAGTATTTCCATATGAATCCAACGCATCGAATTCATCCATACAAGTACTTAATAACTAGTTAAATTTAATACCTATAATTTCTTTCATAAGCCCCAATTTTCCA
This sequence comes from Torreya grandis, assembly GCA_037957365.1. NCBI lineage: Eukaryota > Viridiplantae > Streptophyta > Pinopsida > Cupressales > Taxaceae > Torreya > Torreya grandis. The sequence goes on from JARHVA010002680.1 coordinate 1,041,443, forward strand.
GAATGCCAATATATATATATATATATATATATATATATATATATATATATATATATATATATATATATATATATATATTTGTGTGTGTGTATCATCAACTCAATGAGTATATACATAAATATATATTTGTGTGTGTGTGTGTGTGTGTGTGTGTGTGTGTGTGTATATATATACATAGTCCATTTCATATTAAGAGTTCATACATTTTAATCCCCAAAAATCCAATAGGTTTAAACACAGTCGATCCCAAATTATATATCAAGTTTTCTAAATACCTTAATGAATATATATCTTAACTGGTTCGACACAAACTAGCTCGAGCCATTATATATACCCATCAAGAAATATTCATCCATAATGTAAAATAGAGATTTTTGAAATGGAAGAGGAGTTTATGACAAAGCTTGTTTAAATCCAAATTACCATGGTAATTACTACAACCCTACCCCAATTCCCTCAGATCACCTTGGGTTGGATGTAGGTTTATGTGGAGTCTGAGCCTTCCACAGTTCCCTACATACATCCCTCTTAAGATCACCATAACATCCTAAACAAAAGAAAACCCAATAATTATTTTCATTCAAAATCCCTACCACATTACACACATGAATTTTAAATACAAAACTGACTAGATAATTATGCCAAATTTTTTGAGAAAATCTCTTTCTTCTTTCCTTAAATTTTCTCTTTTTTCTCTATTATTTACTATCCACTGTATGATGTGTGTCATGTGTACCCACAACCCACCTTCTCCTTTCTTTTTATCCTTCTTCATTAACTTACTCACCATCCCTTCTCCTACATTAACGACCACTTTATTGATTCAAAAATATGCATGCCCAATAGAGCTCCATGTATGATATAGTCTACCACCATGCAGGCCTTTAAAAAACTCCATGATTTTTGCAAAATGATGGTTAACTCGAAGTCAATGGTGATTTTATACCCTAATCATCTCGAGGCTTCCAAAATAATCATATTATAATCTATACAATATTTTCATGTCATTGACTTCACAAACTGACTAAATAATTAAAATAAACCACAAGTCATATAACCCAAATGTTTATTCCATGCAATGACTATCAACTTAGTTGATATTAAATTTCCATGCAAAGTCGACTACATATTACCTATATAGTATGGGCAATACTAATATGTATTCAAAGACTATTGTTTAATGTTACAATACCACCCACAAACACACTTTGTAACCATAATGATTTCCTTAAACCATTTAACAATTATAATCAATGTCTAATGTATTATGCATATTAAGTCGTTGATTAATATTTAATCAAATAAAATGAATTTAAAAACAATGCTATTTATATCTTTCAACATTTTGGATTTAAACATATATATTATAATAATAATGTTTAATTATTGTTACCTATATCTTATAGATCAATAAAAATAATGGAATCTATCTATATTTATTAATGCATTCACAATGTTATACTATACAACCATACCTAATAAGGTAGTAAGGTAAGTAAAACATAGATGAATTCACTCATTTAACCAAATAATTACATCATATAAGGTAAGCTACGTACGATCATAAAAATTAGTAAAATTGCCCAAACAAATCAACATGATCATCAATTGCAACTAGATTAGTGAAAACATAAAAGATCACAACAATTATTCAAATAGAAAACAAAGCATACTAATACTATCTATCAAATAATTAATCACACAACATGAAATACTTATGTGGTGTGTGCATGGGTTTTTGGGTTCATTATTTATCGACCCCCAATGTCTCCATCTAAACCACCCTCTCTGATGATGTTCCCCCTCTATCACACTCTAAGGGAAGAATTTATTCTACATCCACCTCATAACAATGAATGTAGTTAGATCGAAACATCATTATATCCATAAAATAATTTTGTATAACTAAAAACATGATCACAACGTATAGAATATAAAAGTGTTGTTAACTCATAGCAAACTAATCATGTAAATTAAGCATCACATAATTGTCTCATAATCAGCATATGACATAAAGCTTAATCAAATATTAGTTAATCAATTAATTAACCATAATAATCCACATATTAAATAGGCTATTCATCTTAGAGAGAAACTGGGATATGACATTCTTCCCCCTCTAAAGTGTGTCATTATCCCAATGACATTTATTTAAACATAAGTTATGAATTTAAAATATTATTCAGTAGAAAATAATATAATAAGTAACAACAAATCAAGTAAACAAATGTGAAAACAACCTATAAAACTCATCATAGTCCTCCCAAGTGGCATTATCTTCAGAACATTAATCCCACTGGACCTTACACTGTGACACTTCCATATTACACAAACATAATTTACGAGTATCAATTACTTTGATTGGTTCTACCATAGCCACCTCAGGGTCCAGCACCTACAAAGCATTCCAATCCAATACATGTGAAGGATCAACAACATACTTTTTAAGATAAGACACATGGAAGACATTATACAAAAGAGCTAGACCTGGTGGTAATGCAAGCCTATATGCTACATGATTGACCACTTTCAAAACCTTGAAGGGTCTCACATATTTTGGTGAAAGTTTCACTGACTTCCCAAATTTAATCGAGCTTTTTTGAGGCTTAACTTATAGAAACACTTTACACCTATAGAAAATTGCCTAGTTAGTCTCTTTAGATCAACATAATTTTTATGTCTATCATTGGCCTTTACCAACCTCTACATGGTTGTCTTGAATTTTTCTTCCATTTTTTAAATCATCTCAAGTCCAAAGAGTACCCTGTCTTCTAATCTTTCACAACTAATTGGTGTTCTACACCTCCTTACATACAATGCCTCAAATGGAACCATCTTAAATACTGATTGGTATGAGTTTTTGTAAGTAAAATCAACCAATAGAAGTACTGATTCCACTTATATTTTTGATCCATGTAATATATACAAAAGAGATATTATAAAACCTAGTTAACTTGCTCTATTTGTCCATCTATTTATGGGTGATAAGTAGTGTTGAAGTTCAACTATGTACCCAAAGCTAAATTCAAAGTCAACCAAAACCTAAAATTTATCCTCAGATCTTGATCTAAAAATATCTTCTCTATAAAACCATGAAATCAATACACTTTTGTCATGAATCTCTTTGCAAGCATAGGTGCATCATCAGTCAAGTTGTCCAATATGAAATGAGCTACCTTGGTTAGTTTATCAACTACAACTAAGATCATGTCATATTAGTTTCATGATAATGACAACCCTTAGATGACATCTATACTAATCACTTGCCACTTCCATTCTGGTATGTCATGTGTATATAAAAATCTAGCTAGTTGCACATATTCAACTTTCATATGTTGGAATTTTAAACAATGAGATAAATTCTAATGCATCTCTCTTGATTCCTTTTCAGAAATAGAGTGGTCTAAGCTCAATCATGAGCTTGGTTACTCCTGGATGTCCTAAATATGGGGTATTATGCAATTCATTTAGCATTGTGTTCTTTAGATGCTCTTTATCAGGCACATACACCCTACCATTGTACCTCAAAATACCATCACTCTCTATTTTGAATCATTTAAACCTAGGATTCTGAGCATTCTAAGACAATGCTTTTCTAAACTGAACATAGAATTCATATCCTGGAGAGAATTTATTTACTTGATCTTTGAAAGTACTCTTGATAGTAACCATGACTATTATGTACCTCTTATAATTTAGAGCATCAATTACTCTATTCTCTTTACCTTTGATATAATTAATATCAAAATCATAATCAGATAAGAACTCTAACCATCATCTTTGATAAACATTTAGGTTCAGTTGGATGAAGATGTACTTGAGTTCCAAATTATCATTCTTGAGCTCAAACAGTTTCCTCAATAAATAATGCCTCCAAACTTGTAAAGCATGCACAATTACTACAAGTTCTAGGTCATTAGGGGCATAATTCACCTCATATGGCTTCAATTTCCTAGACTCATAGGCTACCATTGATCCATCTTACATAAGAACTCCTCTAAGTCCATCCCCAGATGCATCGGTGATCACAAAGAATTGAACATTAAGATCATGAACCCTTAGCACTGGTGTTGAAGTAAGCCTCCTTTTTATTTCTTGAATTTCTACATCATACTTATTTGACCAAATGAAACTCTGATTCTTCTACTGAAGAGAGGTAATTAGATTAGTTATTTTATATAAATTTGAAATGAATTCCCTGTAATAGCCCACTCATCCCATGAAACTCCTTACGTCATACACATTCTTTGGTGTCGACCACTCCATAATGGCTCTTATCTTTATTGGATCTATTAGTTCCTAGTTGTACACCTCTTTCGCTCAACCTTGCACACTTGAGAGAAATGGTAAGTAAAGATGGAAAACCCATTAGAATGTCATTATAGCTGGGGAGGGTTGAGACATCAGAAATGGATTGAACAAATAAAATGACTAGGAGGCACCTAAAAAGGGTATGGTTAAGTCCCTACTACTTTTGGCTTTGCATGATTCAAGGTGAGAAGACCTATGGGGTAGATTGCTCACATGGATAGATTATGTAATTCAATCTCCATGGTGATTATTGACACAAGGGAATACAAATATGATCAAAACACAACCAAACCTGCTTACTTCACCTGGGAAGGGTTGTCACATGAAATGAGCAAATGTTCTAAGCTAGACATAAGCTACTAAATATAGATATGAATATGATTGCAACCTTAATTCTAAATAATGTTCAGTAAAAGATGCGTTGAATAAGAGATTACAATGCTGAGCTTTAAAGCACAAAACATAGACACATGTTAATTACATAATGTTTATGCATCTATAGGCAAATGACACTTCTAGTATTCAAAGGGCATGTTATAAGCAAGGCAAATTAGGGTATGACAAAACTTATCAATTAACAGAAAAGAAAGTTGAGGGTTAACGAATGAACAAAAATAAATTTAATAAGCTGCTATATATCTTTACCAACAAATAAAATGCAGATATGAAACAAATGAAATTGAAATCATGCACAAATGATATCCTTCAAGAACCTCTTCCAACTGAATCCATAATCCTAGGACTACCCTTAAAAAGGCTATCAACACCCTATTCCCAAATCTCAAAGCAGAAAGGATTTTACAACCTAGATATAATCTCTAAATGACTTCCATAAAGATGAATACACCAGATAACCAATCTACTGAGCATGTAAAATAGAAAAATATACTTCATCAATAGGAGAAGAATGGAAACCATGAATAGATTTTATTTATCAATTGAATGTAAACTGAAAACAATGTGTTCTGAATAACATAACAACCTAACACTATGCAAGACAATTTTGTGACAAGGGAGATGTATCAAATTCTCTCAAAGCTTGCCAATGATTTTACAACATAAATTAATTTAGAACTAGAAATATCACACAAAGAGAACTCTTCAAGGCTATAGCTCTTGACTTAAAAATTTAACCGACCATTGTAAAGGTCAAGATACCCTTTACTTATACACTTAAGCTAAACCTAGCATATTCCTAAAGATGCTCCAACTAGAAGAAAAAATTCACGGGTCTGGAGTCTGTTAAACCTTGTAATGAACATGATTCCTTGGATATGATCTTTCTCCTATGATGATGGCAATATTGATCCTCCACCTCAGTAGAATATTTTTTAGTTATCTATGTGGAGGAAGATCTCATAAGGGATAAAACAAAACCTTTTTCCACTTTTATAAATAACAACAAACATCCCTTTCCTATCCACATGATTATATAAAAACTAACTAAAATGGATGTGCCACTATTAAGCCAAATACAATAGTTTCCCAATGGGAAACAAGAAGAAAAGAGGGAAAATAATAAAGAAGTGGTGCCAACTCAAAAAAACCAAAATATCTGGTTATGCTCCAGAATTGATCTGGAAGATGGAATCTTTCACCAACTTATTCCTATACTTTGTGTATCCTTCCAACATCAAAGAAATATTTCCTTGGTCTGGGCTTGCTTGATAATTGAATTTTACTCGATATTCTTTAAGCCAGGTTGAAATCTTCTGAATCATAATTTAATTTCATCCAATGAGCTCCTTAAGATGGTCACAAGATTTCTCAAGTGACACCAATTGCTTTATTTTATCAACATCGAAGGACTCTTATGGTGCATCAATAAGGTTTTTTAGATCAGTGCATGCTTTCTCTTCCTATAAATCACTTTCACCATCAAGGATTACCATCTTCCTAAGTGTAGCATCTATCTCTTTTGTTATAGTCTTGAGGGACTGCTCCTTTTCTTTTAAATTGAAGATGCCATCTTTGAGCATCGCTAGTCGATGATTGATTGCCAATTGATATTCTCTGGGACTCTTGTGATCATTTAGAGTAATGATATTCTAAGATATCAAAGTATCTATGTCCATCTTGTATACCTTATCCACTTTCCACTAGACTTCCTCCCACTTCTTAATGTCTGCTTCATAGATAAGCATTTGAGCATCACAGTCTCTCTTATTATCCACTATGTTGTTTAAGCATTTCAATGCTGAGTGGATTATTTCTTCAGCCTTGATGGATAAATCTTCTTTCCATTTTTAAATCACCCTTCCTCTGGACTTCAAGTCATCAGTTTGGCCAAAATCAAATGAATCTATTAAGAAGAGAAGATGCTCTAGAGCAATATTGGCAGTCAGATTTACTGCCTTGGGCTCACTCAGTATCTTTTTCAAGTACTAGATCATATCCTAATTTTGTGCCTTTAACTCCTCTATGGTGGCTTTGTCTTTATCCATTTTATGAGCCACCATATTCACCAGAACCTATGAGTTGTGTTTTAGCTCATTCCTTGATGGCTCCCCTAGATTATAGTTATAAATAGTGTAACTTTAAAGGGGATCATCTTTATTCAAATCATCTTGTGGGTGAATGGCTATCTCTACCTTCCTTTCTCTTGTAGTAGTGAATGTGGTTATATATTGTGTCTTGACCTTCTTAGGGGGTTTGGACTTGTATGCGTGAGTGATCTTCACTACATAAATCTCTCTAATCTTGTTCATGATCTCCTTCTTTTCTTTGACCTATTTTTTGACCCAAAGAAGGGGTCTGGTCTGAAATCCCATTGATATAGTGGACATTAGTGTAGGCCTAGAGATAGTGTAAGGTGGTGTCATTAGAGTACCTAATGTCAAAAGTGCCACAAGAATGGGTTGTGGACTCAACATAAATTATTCTATTTCTTCATCACTTTCATGTTCCTTTCTACCTTATTTGTTTTCTCCAAGTTCCCCTTCTAGGTTTGGCTCTATCTACTCCAATACTTCAAAATTGGGCCCGAATTGGTGAGACTCCTTAGAAATTTCTTGATGGAGATCCCTTATCTTACAAACTGACAAGAAGGTTCCGCACCTACTTCATCTTCTTTATTTACCTAATCCCTAGGCATAGATGAGGCTATGGTGACTTCCTTGTTGCCTTCAAGCAACTCTTCACCAGTCATGGCCTCTAGACCTTTATTATGGATTGGATCATGGACTTTGATGTGAGGAAGGAGACTTCAAGGTACTTCAATTATACAAATACTACTTGAAGTACCTTCCTCAACACTTTTATTTGATTGGTCCAAATCCTTATTTATCTTTATATGGGTGGAGGTACTCATTTGCATGTTTGTTCCCTCACCTTCTTCTATACTTGTCTTCTATGATGGTACTGAACTTAACACCTTTGGAGGGGAAGAGATAACTTGTGATACTTATGGAACTACTTGTAGTCCCTCTTATTCAACCACAACTTTAGGATTAATGGTGACTTGAATATCTTGCTCTGGCTCTACCTTAATTTTTTCATCATATTTATTCATTTCTTCAACTTCACCTTGATTATTTTGGCCTGGTGGTTGGGGTGATGACATTCTCAACAAATGTCTCTACATCTGATGAGATCGTGTTTGTCTCTTGAGGGGCTTGAACTTGAGTGGCCACCTCAACCCTAACCTACACAACATCTTTGAAGGAAATAGGATCACTTGAGGGCATAATTGCTTCCTCATTGCCTTTAATTTTCACTCTTAAAGGACCCTCTTCTCCAAATAGCCTAACTATCAGGACCTTTATTGGGGTCTAGGGTCTTTCCCTTAGAGTTCTCTGCCTAGTTCTTACCTATGAAGGAGTGAATGCTTACTACTTCTTCATTACCTCTACAATGGGCCTATCTTCATCTAAATATTATTCATCACTCATATCTCTCAATCTATGAGGATTGATCCTCTTTCCTTTTCAATGGGATTTATTGAATTAGGTCCTTGAACATGACCTCCTTCCTTTTCTTAGGAATCCCAACTATAGGCTATAAAGCCCTTTTTACTCTTTTCTAATTGGGATACTCTACCTCTTCTTCACCTCCTTTTTTCCTTGAATAAATCTTTGAGGGAGGGACAATAATTGGTTGTTGTGCTAGTGGAGCAGGTGGAACAACAATTAAATTGACCACTAGAATGGCTACTGGGATGGTTGGTATCATTGGGGCTCCCTCTGATATGATGGATATTGAGGTGGCACTAGCTAATGTAACCTACATAGTAGTAATCTTATCCCAATTCTCAGCTTGACTTGTTAATTTTGAGAAGGACAATCCCACATTGGACCATGATGTAGATATGGACTCCACATCAATTAGCCTGGCAAAGTCAACATCACCAACCTTGCTCTTCCCTTTGCCCTTTTCCACTAGTGGAAGAGTTAAGGGAACACCATTTTAATCTAGAAGGAAACCCTTTAACTCCAAAACCTATCTAAGCTCTTGAAGGGTAGGGGTATCATAAGTATTAAGATCAACCCCATGTTCCTTCAACCACTCAAAGGTTCTTCTCATGGTTGGTATGGCTTTCCATGAAATAGAATCATTATCCTTAATATTGAAGTCCACCTATGAGATGGCTTAGGCTTCAATATTGGACTGATTATACATTGTAGATAGTATCTTCTTATCATCCTTCATATCCTTGGGGATGGGAGCAATATTGTAAGCAAAAATTCTTGCACTATTAACCTCATATAATCTAGCTTTATAATGTCTTTCTCGATAGTGAAATTGAAACAAATGTCTTCAAAATGTGATTGATGTAGAATTATATTGGTCATTGTGCTCACCCACCATCTGATATCATAGTTTGGCCTGGGTGGCATCTTGTCAATCACATACTATCCATCTCTATGTGGAGACCCCAAGTAGCCACTTATTCTGATATAAGTGAATGTTCTGAATTGAATATATAAGGTGCCATACTTATAAATTATGTCTCTAGCCCACTTAGACATCCTATTGAGGCTTCTTATAGGATAGAATACACTCATCATAGTATTAAAGAAATAATTGTAAACTCTACAAAAATTCTTCTTAAATCCATCCAGAGTTATTTCAAGATAAATCTCATATATTCTCATCCCACTGGTACTTTTGGTGAGCCCTTGGAACATCTTATTATGCCCTAGGCTCTACATTAGGTAGGAGGACATGTAAAATGTACCTTTGAACACCTCATTCAAGTGAATTTCAACCTAAAGTTGAATTATATACATGTGTAGGTTGTCACTTAAAATGGTGGCCTAGTTTAACTTCTTTTGTTTCTCCAATACACAGATTAGGATTATGAACATCCAAGGATTGAATTTCTCTGTGGTGGGCATCCTATAAATTTTGGATACCATAAAAATCACATACTGGGGAAATTCTTTGAATGCCACTAATTTTATAATCTTAGATATTCTCGAGACCTTTTGCCTTTTCTTAACCAACCAACAGGAGTTGACAATGTCCCATATTATTTTATCATCTTGTCTACATACTCTTGGCATTCCTCCAGGGATAGTGTGATAATTTTAGGTTGGGGAGGAATACCAAACATGGTGTTGAGGGCCAAAGGAATGAAAGAGTATACAATTTATTGGCTTCCATTGATGATAGTTTTAGTATCTAGTTGATATACTTGGGTACATGTATACATTAATTTTAGGTATGGGGTAGCCAGGGGGAATATTGTCATAGGGGCAGTGTAACTCATGCCAAGATTTGAAACCACTATATGAGGGTTTGGATACTAAAAGGCATTCAATAAGGCTATATAGTCTAACCCCTAAACATTTGTATCTTTGATTTCATCCAAAACAGAAATGATGTTTCTCTTGATAGATGTTGAAGTAGGTACCATTGTTCCCTAGCTCTTTAGTGTAATATTTTAAAATTAAATGAATTCCTCACTATGATCACCCTTGAAATACCTTTAAACCTCTTTAAAGAATATAATACAAGGAGCTTTAAAAACACTTACTGATAATCTGGAGGGTTATGTGCAATTAAATCTAAATATCTTTGAAGAATTTGTCATAATCACTCTTTTACGCTGCACGTAGCTAGGGCATACAAATAACTTGAAGGCACAAGCATAAGCTCTGAATGCAAAAGGTAAATGTGAATGAAGGTAAATGCCTTAGTCATAATCCTTTGTATTTTTAAATTAAGGTTATAATTAATACTTTGAAACATAACGGCTAATTACCAACTACCCCTTTTAGTCATTTGAGCTTCTTTCAAAAAAAGAGAGAGAAGGTGCAAATGTTTATTTTATGCCAGGCAATCCTCCTTGCAACACATCGATACATATAAGAAAAAAATTTCATTCTAGTGCATTTTGGGCCTTCAGGGACTTTTTACACCTTACCCACCAAAAGGTAAGTGAGGCAATCTTCAAAAATGGCTCAGGGCTTAAAAAACCCTAAGGATTTTTCATGTGTCACTACTCCTCTTTTCAAATCTGGGCATTCAGTCCTTCAAGGACTTTTTGCACCTTGTCCATCAAAATATAAGTGGGGAAATCTCCAAAAATAGCCTAAAATTCATAAAACCCCAAGGATCCACTATGTGTTCAACTTAGATGCTAGCTCAGACTCTTGGCCACCTTTTCACCTTTGAACCATCCTTTTTGATGTAGGGAAGGGTGAAATATCCTTCCAATCCCTAAAAATAGTCTCAGGAGTCCCTTGAGATAACCACGTCTCTTTCATTTAGCTCATAGGGTAATTCCTCACCTTAGTCATCAAAACACATTGAAGGTACAACATGACAATCTCATCCAAGGCCCCAGAACGTTCTTATTCGAGCATAAGGTAATAAATCAATGTATTCAAAGAGACTTGGATACATTTCTATCTTTTCATAGTGCATCTTCCCATCGTGAAACCTTTGGCCGAAATAAATGACCTTACAATTCCTTTGGGCCTTTTGTGTTGGCAAAATGATTGAAGGGCAAGTGCCCCTCAAAAAAATTTCCATGGATAAAAATTTGAAATAAATAGGACTTAGCATCTTTCCCAAAACAAATAATTTCCTTCGAAACTTGTGTAAAACACTTAGCCAAAAAAATATAAGTTATCGAAATCCTTCAAAACTTTTATAGTGGATAAAATGTTTGACAAAAATAAGTCTACAAACTTTCTGTCTAAGATAAAAAGGTCCTAAGACCTATTTTCATTAGATATTGTGTTCGTGCAAAAGGCTCAATAAATCTAATAGAATGGGTACCTTCATCAAGCAAATACATGACAAATGACTTAGCAAATTATGAACATGAACTTGACTTCCAAAGGAAAACATGGAGATGGAAATGGGGTAAATAATTTAAATATTGATACTTAACCCAGGATGGACTTAGGCACTTTCATAGATAAGGGCCCAATTACTCTAGTGTAAGTTTGGGCATTAACACAGGCTCTCATGAAACATGGCAAATCAACAAAATACCCCAAATAAAGATACCAAAATATAACAAATTTTCAACCTCTCAAATCTTTTGACACTAAGAAGGATACAAATTACTTGGTGTATATTTGGGCTCCAATATTAGCTCTTGCTCAGGGACGTGTACCCCTAGCAACTACACAGAGAACACCAAACTAGATGCCTATCCATTAGGCCATGGAGTCAAAGAATTTGCAATAAAGGCAAGGAAAACATACCATGGGCGAATAAAGTTATAATAAGGCATCTAGAGACAATAAAAAGGAAAAGGAAAAGCACAAGTTGTACAAACACAACCCCAAATATGGAAATAAAAACACAAAGAGACTATACAATATGTACATATTTAGATGTGCTAGCATAGAGTTAATCCAAAAAGTGCTTGAGGTATCTACCATTAACTGGAAGTTCCAAGATTTATCCATCAATATCTCTGAGATAAAATGTATGGTTCCTTATTTGATAATCAATGGTGTAGGGACCCATACATAGGGAATCAAATTTACCATGTTTTCCCTTATCTTCATGTCTGATATCCCAAAGTAGGACCAGATCACCAATTTGAAAATCTCTTGGGGTGACCTTTTTATCAAAGATCTTTTTGAGCCTTTCTTTAAACTTTAAATTCTTTTTATGAGTTTGTCTACGAGATTCATCAAGCTCTACAATCTGGTTGATCTTTTCCTTATAGTGGTTTATTTCTTTTTCATCCTCATCCATCTGCTGCATAAAATGGTAAGTAGGTAATTGTAAATTAAGGGGTAAAATAGCTTGAGATCCATAAACAAGATCAAAGGGGCTTCTTCCATTAGATATTTTAAGAGTCAACCTATCAGCCTAGACAACAAACTTCAACTGCTCACCCCATTTCCTTTTGTTGGCATGTAGAGTCCTAATAATCTTCAATAGATTCTTGTTACTAGACTCGGCCTACCTATTTCCTTATGGATTATGGTTGGAGGCATATGTTATATTAGCCCCATAATGTTCACACAATGCAACTAATTATTTTTCTCTATAGCATATGGCATTGTCACAAACAAATTTAATTGACACTCTAAATCGACAAGTCACATTATTCAAAAAGAAATCAATGACTAACTAGTGACTTGATTTTTTGGCAAGGATTGCTTCAACCCATTTCATGAAGTAATCAGTGCCCACTAAGATCCACTTATGACCAGCACTTGAAACATCTAATATTTTACCCATGAATCCCATTCCCCAATATCTAAAAGGTCTCTTATTAGAAACTAGATGTAGGGGAAGTGATTTAGATGCCTTCATTCTCCCAAAAAATTGATGACACTCTTCACATCTTCTTACCATAGCAACAACATCTTTGAATAGAGTGGCCCACTACTAACTGGCCCTTAGAATCTTACGTGTAGTGACTTTGGGAGCAAATTCACCACCACACACACAACTATGGAACTCTGTAACTAATTTGAGAATCTCATGTTCCACTAAGTACCTCAAGAGGACACCATCTAGGTTCCTCCAAGCTAGATCATGTTGCAATAGAAGATACTTTTGGGATACTAACTTCAAGGTCCTCCTTTGATTTTTGTCTAAGTGTGGAGGATAATTAAAAGTCTTCAAGTACTAGACTATATCATTATACCATAAATATTGGTTGTACTTGTATTCAGAGCTATCAACAACCCCTTATACATTATTCACCTCTACAGCCTAAAAGTTGGCTTCAATCATCAACTTGGTGAGATCCATGCCTCTGACCAACTTAGTAGTTTGTATCTCCAGGTCATATTCTTGAAGCTTACTGACCCATCAACATCTTTTGTTGGTAGTTTCATTCTAAGTTAATATGTCCTTCACCATAGTGTGAGGAACATAGGCCATGATCTTTGAATTTAGAATATAGGATATGAACTATTTGATAGCCTTTAAGAGAGCAAAGGCTTGTTTTTCCATTATGGTATAGTTCAACTCAAATCGTTTCTACCTTACTGAAAAAGGTAATTGGTTTCTCATGAACTTTGTCATTATTTTGTAGGAGCACTATAGCAATAGTATGTTCAGATGAAAATGAAAATATTTGGAAATTTTTTCTATAGTCAGGATTGGTGAGCACTGGGTCAATTTTTTAAGTTGCCTTGATGTCTTGGAATGATTTGGTAGCCTTTTCCTCCCACCTTATAATTTTATCTTTTTTTAAGAATGATGTAATGGATGCAGTAATCTCTACAAAATTGTAAATAAAGCTTATAACAAAGTTAATATGGCCAAATAAAGATTGAATACCTTTCTTGGTCTATGGGGTGGGTACCTTGTCAATGGTCTCTACCCTTTTAGGATCTATCATTACACCTTGTTTAGACATAATGTGCCCAAGTAGCTTTGCCTTATATACTCCAAAGTAGCACTTCTTAGGATTGAGGGAGATTCCAAACACCTTGCATCTAATAAGCATTTATTCCAAGTGTCCTAAGTGGTCATCTCTTTTCTTGGAATATATTGTAACATCATCCTAATATAATGCAATGAATTGGTTGATTAACCCAATGAAGGCTACATCCATTGCTCTCTAGAAAGTTGCACCTACATTCATTAAGCCAAAAAGCATTTAGGCGTACACATAGGTTCCCTATGGGGTAATGAAAGCAGTCTTAGAATTTTTAGACTCCTTCATTACTACTTGGTTGTAACTAGAGAAGCCATCTAGAGTTAACAACTCCGAACTAGTAACATATTGAGGCATGTTGTCCATATTTGGAAATAGATAATTTTCCTTCGATGAAGCCTTGTTTAAATTCTATAAATCAACATAGAACCAGATGTCTCCATTTTTATTTCTTACAAGGACTAGATTGGCCACTCATGATGAATATCTTATGGGTTGAATGATCCCACCATCCCTTAATTTCTTCAGTTTCTCTTACATCTTGGTGGCCAAGATGGGATTAATAAGCTATTATTTTTGGTAGAATGGTTTTATACCAAGTTCAAATGGAATAACATGTTGGAACAAGTCTTTTCTATAGGCCTTTAGCTCTGAATATGACCATGCTAAATAGTCCTGGTACTTAATCAAAAGCTTGATAAACGCTTCCTTCTCTTTCTTGCCCAGGTGAGTGCCAAGCCATTTTTTCTTTGGATTGTCCTTAGTCCTTATGTTAATCTTAGTTACATCCTTTGATATAGAGATACTTTTTGATTTAATTTTGTCAAATCTGTCAAAGGATGCTTCAATACTAACCAATCCTCCAGGGATAGTATTAGTCTTCAACTAGATAACTTATTTTCCAAACAAGGTTTCTTTTCCATCACAAACCTGTACCATGGAGTCAAAATCTATAATGGTTCCTTCAAACTCATCTATACAACACAAAAACCCTTTTATCTAATCATCATCATCAAAGACTTACCAGTGATCAATGTTGTTCAAGATGGAAGGCCTTACTAGCACCTCAACCTCATATTCACAAGAGGGATTTCCATTTTCAAATCTAAACTCTACATCCCTCTATGTAAGTACATATGCCACCTAATTAAAATCTCAAGCATGATATTTAATGTTGAAAGCATCAAATCATTCCAAGCAATCCTATACAACATTCGGGTACTACTTCAGTCTCTTATATTTCATGGTGTAAATAGCTCAGACCTACTTCACCACTAATTCTACATCACCTTTGACCAATAACTTTTTAAGTCCATAATCGTAGGCAACCTAAAGGCCAATCAGGAGTGTTTTATACTTTACAATATTATATGTGCACTCAAAGGATAATTAGAAGGAGTATTTGTAAGCTTGGCCATTAGGGGCATAAAAGAAAACCCCTACTTCATTTACAATATTTGAACATGCTCCATCAAAATGCATAGCCCAAATGGAGTCTTCATCCAAGATACCAGATTCAGGAGGTCATTCCTCATACTCAACACTCCTCACAAAATACCCAATGTCTATATCCACATACAACACTTCATTCAACTAGTCTCTAGGATCTTCCTAGACATGGAGCATTTTTGGGTCCCGATTCAGGTGAACCATCTTCCCATCCAGAGGTATAGTGGTATAGGATAAGACCATCTGAAAACTACCCCCAATACTAGCAACCTATTTTATGCATAACAACATACCCCATTTTGACAGACAATCTACAACAACATCCATACTCAAGAACTTACCAGGGTATTGTGTTAGTTACACATCCAATATTTTAACCATACAAACAAAAATTACTTCTCTAAAATCTATGGGGAGGCATCATCCATATGCTACAGTTATTCTTATATAAAGTTCATTCAACATAGCCAGTGGCATAATGTTACAAGATGCACTGGAGTCAAACATGTAATTATGGATAATTAAACCATTAATCAGTAGGGTAGTATAGAATGGGTTGGCATCCATCTAACTTTCTACCAATGTTATTCCTAAATACACCTCCAAGTGGTGTTTAGGGGATTTTGAGGTGTTCTCACTTTCCACAGGGGAAGTGGGAGAAGGTTTAGCTTCAATAATCTCATTGGTAGTAATTTTCTTAGTGAATACCAAATATTCAAAGGCTCTTCTCATATGCTATGGAATTTTGAGTAACTCTACGAAAGGCAATGTGACCTTTAGTTGACTCAATACATCAGCCATGTCATAGATACTATATTTGGGGAAAGGAGTGTTAGCAAGTAGACTAGTGATTCTTTCATTTTGGATACACCCCTCAAGATTTAGGGGGAGAGAAGTAGGAGAACCAGTATTTTTAACTTCACTTTTCAAGGGAGGCTTCCAGGGTTCATCTTTCTTGGTAATACTAGACAACAGGGGAGTTCTATTCTTGGCCTGGGTACCTTTTGTCTTAGCATTATAAGGTGCAAAACCAAGTTTGATGGAACTCGAGACCTCTTTACTCCCTTTAGTCTCTTTATCTTTTATCTCTGCTTTAGGGTCAGTAGAATCTTTAACCTTCAAAGGAACATTTTGATCTTTAATTCTTCTATTGTACTCCTTATCTTGGGCAATTGTTGTGTGGATCATCAATTGCCTATCCTCAACTGATGGAGGTGAATCTCCATATTTCTCTTTCATCATTGATCTTAGAAACTTGAAATCATGCATAGGGAATTCATATTCATGCAACATCTTTATCTCATAGATGAAGTATGGGATTGGGACCCTTACCTTTTCATATGCTCTCTAAAATGCCTGAGCAGTGGTAGTGCTCAGTAGCTTTGTAGATGGAGAGGAAACCATCACATCTAGTCCACTAATTTGGAAAGTAAAACATTTGTAGGCTAGAGTGTCTTCACAATTAGGAATAGTTGAAGCACTCATAGCTTTCTCTTAGAAGGTGTAACTTTCCATCTCTTAGAATTCAACAATGTAAATGTCATCTTCATCAGATGCAAACTCAAATCCTTCTACACCCTCACCATCACTATCAATTGTATTACATAGAGGATGAAAGAGGAAGCACTTATCACACCATTCAATATAAAAGTCAATTACATTGACCTTTATAACTAAAGGTTCTGGTACTTCTCTTCCACTTCCTTGGTTCTAGTTTCTCTCATGCTTGTCATCCCTTACAAGCCCCTTTCCTTTGTCATTATTCCTACCTTGGAAAGCTATTCGACCTTGACCCTGGTCCTTGGCATGACTTATTTCCTCTCTCTTGTGATCCCTCCTATCATCATAGTTAGAAGAAGCCTAAGACAACCCCTTTTCTACTCTGGCCAACTTGTAAGAGATTTCTTTCATAGTAGTAACTAGAGTTTTCATAATTTCCTCCAAATTTACATTCTTATAAAAGGCGTGAGGCTTTTCAAGATTTACTAGTTTGACATCTACCCTCTTGTTCAAAGGCTTACCCATATCTTTGATATTATTCTTTATTTGGATATCCAAATTAAAGACCATCCTTAGATTTGTGGGAGCTTTGTCTCTGAGATAATAGGTTGCCTTGTTATCAAATGCATCATAATATTTGATCAAAGAAGTAAAACCACTAGGTCTTATGTCTTATGACAACCTTTTGAATACCTTACTGAATGTAGAATTAAATTCCTTAACACATTCATTAGGATTTTTATTGAGGTTTTTAAATTTGGCAAGAAATAATCTGGGATCAATACTATCACCAAACTACATCTTAAATGCATCAATCATGGATTGTCATGTGTCTATAGATCCATAAGGGATGGATTTAAACTAAAATCACACCTATTCTTACAGTGTGTTCACAAATAACTTTATGCACACATCTTCTAGATCAATTTCATAATCTTCAATAACATTTAAGAAAGCTTTTAAATTTTGTTCCCCAAACACAACATTGTTCCCTTGAAATCTAGGCAGTATATTTCTAACTTTAATAGGAAATTCATTAAGGAAACTAGGCATACCATCAAAGTTGATAGGTCTGAATATTTAGATCATAAATGGTCTATGTCTATTACCCAGACCTTGATCCTCTTCTTCATTATCACTGCCTGCATTAAACCTACTCCTTCTTAGATCATGATCTCCCATCTCTGAATCTGAAGATGAACCAAGGGACATATATGAGTGAATACTATGAGGAGGACTTGAAAGAGGAGAAATAGAGTAATGCCTTATTGGCATTACAGGAGGAGAGATACTTTTTCATGAAAAAGGAAGTTGACTTATAGTGAGCTCATATTTATCTGAAATGCTTTGATATCCTTCAACTAGAGGGATATTTGAGAGAAGGGGGAAAATAAAATGGGGGAAAACTAGTCAGGTCTTACTTGATCACCTATATTTTGGACTACAATAGGTTTCCTAGATGGACCTCTTAACTTAGGGACAAGCTCTTTAGATGGATCTTTATGAAAGGAAGACCTAGTATCCTCCAGATTTGTAGATCTAAATTAAAACTCTTTAAGATAAAGAAGAGTACATATAATAGACACTGATCCTTAAACTTTTAATGTAATGGAGTCACCACTAGAAGTAGAAACATCTAGACTAGAAAAAATAGAACTACTACCAACAACTAATAGAATGCAAAACATTCAAATATTAAAGATAATTCTAAGAACATTGTAAAACTTCTTATAACACAGGGGTGAACATCCCTAGCTGAGTCATGGCACCAAAAAACTGGTGAGTCATTGATGCACAAAATATATTTAGGTCAATATAGTAACAATAGAGAACTTAATAAGATGAAATACTCATGGCCCTCTGCAGAAGTCCCTAGTAACACAATTGACTAGGACTTTAATTTAGTCCCCAACAATGGTGCCAAAAATATGTTGGTTCCCAGTTGTACACCTATTTTACTTGGCCTTGCACACTTGAGATAAATTAAAAGCAAATATGGAAAACTCGTTAGAATGTCATTGTAGTCGGGGAGGATTTAGACATCAAAAATAGAGTGAACAGAGAAAAGGAATGGGAGGCACCTACAAAGGGGATGGTTAACTCTCTGCTACTTTTGGCTCTACTTGAACCAAGGTGAGAGGACCTATGGGGTAGCTTGCTCACATGGATATACTATGTAATTTAATCTCCATGGGGATTATTGGCACAAGGTAATACAAATCTAGCCATAACACAACCAAACTTGCTTACTCCACCCGAGAAGGGTTATCACATGGAATGAATAAATGTTCTAAGTCAGACACAAGCTACTAAAGATAGATATGAATGTGATTCCAACCTTAATTCTAAAGAATGTTTAATAAAAAAAGGGGTTGAATAATATATTGACATATTGGGCTTTAAAGCACAAAACACAAACATATGTCAATTACACAATGTATATACATTTGTACATAAATAACACTTCAATTATGCAAAGGGCATGTTATATGTAGGGTAAAGCAGGGTAGGAAAAAAATTATTTAATTAATAGAAAAGAAAGAGGAGGGTTAACAAATGAGCACAAATAAATTAAATAAGCTACTATATCATCTTTACCAACAAATTCAATGCAGATCTAAAACAAATGAAATTAAAATCATGCGCAAATGATGTCCTTCAAGAACCTCTTCTAACTGAATCCATAAGCCTAGGACTACCCTTAAAAAGTCTATCAACACCCAATTCCCAAATCTTAGAGCAGAAAGGATTTTACACCCTAGATATAATCTCTAAATGATAACCATAAAGATGAATACACCAAATAACCAATCTATTGAGCATGTAAAATAGAGCATTGTACTTCATTAATAGGAAAAGAATGGAAAACATGAATAGATTTCATTTATCAATTGAATGTAAACTAAATACAATGTGTTCTGAATACATAATAGACTAAAACTATGCAAGATAATTTTGTGACAAGGGAGACATATCAAATACTCTCAAAGCTTTCTAATGATTTTACAACATAAATCAATTTAGAACTAGAAAGATCACACACAAAGAACTCTTTGAGGCTATAGCTCTTGACTCAAAAATTTAACCAACCATTGTAAATGGATAGACCCCCTTTACTTATACACTTAAACTAAGCCTAGCATATTCCTAAAGATGTTCTAGTTAGAAAAATTCTTTCACGGGCCTAGAGTCTATTAAACCTTATAACGAACATGATTCTTCAGATATGCTCATGCTCATGTGATGATGGCAATATTGATCCTCCACCTCGACATAATATTTCCTAGTTATGTATGTGGAGGAAGATCTTGCAAGGGATAAAATAAAACCTTTGTCCAGTTGCATAACAGACAAAAAACATCCCTTTCCTATCCACATGATTATACAAAAACTAACTGAAAGGGATATGCCACTAACGAACCAAATACAATGGTTTCCCAGAGGGAAACAAGAAGAAATAAGAAGGGAGGGAAGAGAAGAAATAAGTGGTGTTAGCTCAGAAAAACTAAAATATTTGGTTATGCTTTGGAGTCAATCTGGATGATGGAATCTTTCACCAAGTTGTTCCTATACCTTGTATATCCTTCTAGCATCAAGGCAAGATTTACTTGGTCCAGGCCTGCTTGATAGTTGAATTTTAATAGATATTCTTCAAGCCAAGTGGAAATCTTTCAGAGAATGATCTGCTTTCATCTAATGAGCTCCTTAAGATGGTCACAAAATTTCTCAAGTGATGCCATCAACATCAATGGGCTCTAGTGGTGTATCAATGAGGTTTTTTAGAGTAGTGTGTACTATCTCTTCCTCCAAATCACTTGCACCATCAAGGCTTACCATCTTCCTGAGTACAGTATCTATGTCTTTTATTACAATCTTAAGGGACTATTCCCCTCCTTTCAAATTGAAGATGCCATCTTTGAGAATCTAGTCGATGCTTGATTGCCAATTGATATTCTTTGGGCCTCTTGTGATCATTTGGAGTAATGATCTTCTTAGGTATTAGAGTATTTGTGCCCATCTTGTAGACTTCATCCATTTTCCATTAGACTTCCTCCCAATTCTTAATGTTTGCTTCATAGATGAGCATTTGAGCATCACACTCCCTCTTAATATCCACTTGTTGTTCAAACATTTCAATGTTGAGTGGATTATTTCTTCGGCCCTAGTACACAAATCTTCTTGCTATTTTTTGGTCGCCCTTCCTCTGGATTTCAAGCCATCAATTTGGTCATAATCAAATGACTCTATTGAGAAGAGAGGATGCTCTAGAGCAATAATGGTATTCAAAGTTACTTCCTTGGGCTCACTTAGTATCTTTTGTAAGTACTGGATCATAACCTAATTTTGTGCCTTCAACTCCTCCATAGTGGCTTTGTCTTTATCCATTCTATGTGCCACCATATTCGTTAGAACCTATGATTTGTGATTTATCTCATTCCTTGATGGCTCCCCTAGATTCTAGATATAAATAGTGTAGTTTTCAAAGGGAGCATCTTTCTTCAAAGCATCTTTTGGGCTAATGGCTATCTTTACATTGCTTTATCCTGTAGTAGTGAATGTGGTTCTAGATTGTGTCTTGGCCTTCTTGGGGGGTTTGGCCTTGTACACCTAAGTGATCTTTACTACAACAATCTCCCCAATCTTGTTCATGATGTCCTTATTTTCTTTGACCTATTATTAAACCCAGAGAAAGGGTCTGATCTAAAATCCCATTGATGTAGTGGACATTAATGTAGGCCTCGAGATAGTGTAAGGTGGTGTCATTAGAATACCTGATGTCGAAAAAGCCATAGGAATGGGCTATGGAATCAACACAAACTATTATATTTCTTCATCACTTCCAGCTCCTTGACACGTTCTTTATTTTATTCAATACTTCAAAATAGAGCTTAAATTGGTGAGACACCTTTAGTAATTTCTCAATGGAGCTCGCTTGTTCTACACACTGACTAGAAGGTTCTACACCCACTTCACCTTCTTTATTTACCTGAGCCCTAGGTATAGATGAGGCTATAGTGTCTTCTGAGTTGCCTTTAGGCAACTCTTCACCAATCATGGCCTCTGGTCCTTTATTATGGATTGGATCATGAACTTTCATGTGAGGAAGGAGACTTTGAGGTACTTTAATTACAGTAATACTACTTGAAGTACCTTCCTCAACACCTTTATTTGATTGGTCTAAGTCCTTATTTATCTTTGTATGGGTGGTGATACCCAATTACAGGTTTGTTCCCCACCTTATTCTGTACTTGCCTCTCCTCTAGTTCTAAACATGATGCCTTTGGAGGGGAAGGGACAAATTTTGATACTTATGGAGTTGCTTGTAGTCCTTATTCAACCACCACTTCAAGATTAGTGGTGACTTGAATATCTTGCTCTGGCTCTAGCTCAATTTTTTCATCATATTTATTCATTTTTTCAACTTAACCTTGATTATTTTAGATTGGTGGTTGGGTGATGAAATTCTCAACAAATGTCTCTATATCTGACGAGATCATTTCTATTTCTTTAGGGGCCTGAACTTGAGTGGCTGCCTCATCCCCAACCTACACAACATCTTAGAAGGATAGAGGATCACTTGAGGGCATAATTTCTTCCTCATTGCCTTTGCTTTTCACTCCTAAAGGACCTTCTATAAATAATCTAACTATTAAGACATTTACTGGGGTCTGGGGTCTTTTCGTCAAAGTTCTTTTCCTAGTTCTTACTTTGTGGAGGGGTGAATGTTGTTGCTTCTTCATCACCTCTGCAATGGGCCTATCTTCATTTGAATCTTCTTTATCACTTATATATCTTAATCTCTTAGCATATGAGGATTTATCATCTTTCCTTTTCATGGGAAGTTCTTTAGAATGAAGGTCCTTGAACATGACCTCCTTCCTTTTCTTAAGAATCCCAACTGGAGTCTATAGATCCATTTTAACTCTTTTTTGCTTGGGCTACTTTGCCTCTTCTTCACCTCTTTTCCTTGAATAAATATTTGGGGGAGAAAAAATAGTTGGCTATTGTGCTGGTGGAGCAGGTGGAATAGTAGTTGGATTGACCACTGGGATGGCTATTGGGATGGTTGGTATCATTGGGGATCCATCTATTGTGATGGATATTGAGGTGGCACTAGCTAGTGTGACCTCCTTAATTGCAATCTTATCCCAATTTTTAGCTAGACTTGTTAACTTTGAGAAGGATAATCTCACCTTGGACTGTGATTTGGATATAATCTCCACATTGATTGGCTTGGTGAAGTCAACATCACCAACCTTGCTCTTCCCTTTGCCCTTTTTCATTGGTGGAGGAGCAAAGGGAAAACCACTATAATCTAGGAAGAAACCCTTTAACTCCCAAACTTGTCTGAGCTCCTAGAGGGCATGGGTATCATAAGTACTAAGATCAACCCCATGCTCCTTCAACCACTTGAAGGTTCTTCTCATGGTTGGTATGGCTCTCCATAGAATTGAATCATTTTCCTTAGTAGTGAAGTCCACATGTGAGATGGACTGGGCTTCAATATTGGACTAATTTACATTGTAGATAGTGTCTTGTTATCATCCTCCATGTCCTTGAGGATGGGAGCAATATTGTAAGCAATAAATTTTGGAAAAATTAGCCTCATATAATCTAGCTTTTTGACATCTTCCTTGACAGTGCAATCAAACTAGATGTCTTCAAAATGTGATTGATATAGAATTACATTGGTCATTGTGTTTACCCACCATCTGATATCATAGTTCAGTTTGGGTGGCATCTTGTCAATCACATACTGGTCCATGTCTTGCTATGATCCCTTGGGTTTTGCAATATAAATACATGAATAGTGTCTAATTTCAACTAGAAACTTGAAGGGACTGTTTATCTTCTTCACCACTATCATCTCATGTAAGGGCACCATCTACTAGCTCAACTCCATCACTGCTAGTCTATGATCCAGGTATCTTGATAGTTTATGTGGAGATCCTGAGTAGCCACTTATTTTGATATAAGTGAATGTTTTGAATTGAATATATGTGGCACCATACTTATCAATTATGTCTCTAGCCCCTTTAGACATTCTTTTAAGGCTTCTTAGAGGATAAAAGACACTCATCATAGTATTAAAGAAATAATTGTAAACTCTGCAAAAATTCTTCTTGAAACCATCCAAAGTTATTTGAGGATAAATCTCATATATTCTCATCCCACTAGGATTTTTTATGAGCCCCTGGAATATCCTATTATGCACCAGGTTGTACATCAAGTAGGAAGACATGTTAAATATACCTATGAACACCTCATTTGAGTGAATTGCAACCTAAAGCTACATCATCTATCTGTGTAGGTTGTCACTTAAAATGGTGGTCCAATCCAACTTCTTCTATTGCTCCAACACACAGATTAAGATTATGAACATCCAAGGCTTGAATTTTTCTGTGGTGGGCATCCCATAAATTTTGGATGCCATAATAATCACATACTATTGAAATTCCTTGAATTCCACGAGTTTCAAACTCTTAGACATTCTCAAAACCTTTTACCTTTTCTTAACTAGCCAACAGGAGTTGAAAATGTCTGATATTGTTTTGTCATTCTTGTCTACATACTCTTGGCATTCCTCCAGGGAGAGTGTGATACTTTAAATTTGGGGAAGAATCCCAAGCATGGTGTTGAGGACCAAAGGGGTGAAAGAGAAAATAATTTATTGGCTTCCATCCATGATAGTCATAGTATTTGGTTGATATACTTGAGCACATATAATCACTAATTATAAGTATGGGGCAGCTAGGGTGAATGTTATCACTTGGGTAATGTAACTCATGCCAAGATTTGAAACCACTGGAAGAGGTTTTTATTGTTATAAGAAATTCAATAAGGCTGTAAAGTGTAACCCTTACACATCTGTATCTTTTATTTCATCCAAAAGAGAAATGATATTGCTCTTGACATATACTATAGTAGTCACCATTGTTCCCTAGCTCTCTAGTGTAATATTTTGAACTCAAACAAATTCCTTACTATGATCACCCTTCAAATACCTTCAAACCTCCTTAAATAACACAATACAAGGAGTTGAAAAAGCACTTGTTGATAATCTAGAGGGTTGCACACAATTAAAGATGAAAATCTTTGAAGAATTCATCGTAATCACTCTTTCATGTTGCATGTAGCTAGGACATAAAAATAGATCGAAGGCACAAGTGGAAGCTTTGAATTGAAAAGATAAATGTGAATGAAGGCAAATGTCTTAGTTATAATCTTTTGTATTTTGAAACTATGGTTACCATTAATGATTTGAATCATAACATATAATTACCAACTACTCCTTTTAGTCATTTGAGCTTCTTTTTAAAAAGGAGAGATAAGGTGAAAATATTTATTTTATGCCAAGGAATCCTCCTTGCAACACATGGATCCATATAAGCAAACTTCTTAATTCTGGTGCTTTTCAGGCCTTTTGGGATTTTTCGCACCTTACCCACCAAAACTTAAGTGAGGTAATCTTCAAAAATGGCCCAGATCTTGAAAAGCCTTGAAGACCTCCATGTGTCATTAGTTTTCTTTTCAAATCTGGTCATTCGGTCCTTTGAGGACTTTTTGCACCTTGCCCATCAAAAGATAAGTGTGGCAATCTCCATAAAGGGCTCAGAACTCATAAAACCCTGAGGACCCACCACATGTTCAACTTAGATGCTAGCTCATACTCTCAGCTAAATTTTCACCTTTGTACCATCCCTATTGATGCGAGGAAGGGTGAAAGATCCTTACGATCTTTGAAAATAATCTTATGAATCTACTCAGATAACCACATGCTTTCATTTAGCTCATAGGGAAATTCCTCACCTCAATCACCAAAACACATTGAAGGTGCAACACAGTAATTTCATCTGAGGCCCCAAAACTTTTCTTCTTCAAGTACAAGACAACAAATCAATGTATGCAAAGAGACTTGGATACATTTCTATCTTATCTTAGTGAATCTTCCCATCGTGAAACCTTTGGCCGAAAGAAATGACCTTACAATTCCTTTGAGCCTTTTGTGTGGGCAAAATGCCCAAAGGCCAAGTGCCCTTTGGTCATTTTGTCATGGATAAAAATTCATAACAAATAGGACTTAGCATCTTTCTCAAAATAAAGGATTTTTTTTTGAATTTGTGT
Source organism: Torreya grandis (assembly GCA_037957365.1). NCBI lineage: Eukaryota > Viridiplantae > Streptophyta > Pinopsida > Cupressales > Taxaceae > Torreya > Torreya grandis. Next base: position 1,067,637 of record JARHVA010002680.1, read on the forward strand.
AAAACACTTATCCCAAAAAAGATAAGTCACCGAATTCCTTCGAAACTTTTGTAGTGGACAAAATATCTAATGGAAATAAGTCTTTAAACTTTTTGTCCAAGACAAAAAAGTATAGAGACCTATTTTTATTGGACATTATGTTTGTGCAAAAGGCCTAGTAAATCTAAGGGAATGAGCACCTTCACCAAGAAAAGACATGACAAAGGACTTAGCAAATTATGATTATGAACTTGACCTTCCAGAGGAAAACATGGAGATGGAAATGGGGCCAATGAATTAAACATTGATACTCAACCTAGGCCAAACGTAGGCAGTTACATGGATAGGGGCCTAATTTTCTAGTGTAATTTTTGGCACCAACACAGGCACTCACAAAACATAAACAAAACACATCAAATTTTCAACCTGCTAAATCTTTTGACACTAAGAAGGACACAAATCACTTGGTGTAGATTTGGGCTCCAATATGATCCACTAAAATACCATTTTCAGAGATAATATGTCCCAAGTACTAAACTTGCTTTTGGAAAAATGCACACTTAGACAACTTGCCATACAACATGTGCTTCCAAAAATGTTACAAAGCCAATTCTAGATGCTGCAAGTGCTCTTCCTCATCCTTAGAATAAATGAGGATGTCATCTAAAAATACCAAAACAAAACAATCTAGGTAATTTATGAACACACTATTCATAAGATTCATAAATACTACTAGAGCATTTGTCAATCCAAATGGTAACACTGTGAACTCATGGTGCCCATATCGAGTCTTGAACATTATTTTTGGAGTATCTTCTTTACGGAGCCTCAATTCGTGATATCCTACTCTAAGATCAATCTTAAAAAATATGGTATCCCCTCTCATTTGATCAAAGAGATCATCAATGCATGGAAACAAATATTTGTTCTTGATTGTTACTTTATTTAACATCTTGTATTTTATACACAGGTAAAGATTACAATCCTTCTTCTTGATGAAGATAACTAATGCACTCCATGGTGATATACTTGGTTATTTTCAACAATAACTCCTAAAGTTGTGCCTTTAACTCAACCAATCCAATGGTTGTCACTATGTATGGTACCTTAGACTATGGTTTCGATCTAGGTATGATATCATTCAAGAAATCAAACTCACGCTTAGGTGGGAATCCTGGTAATTCTTCTAGAAACACATCATGGAAGTTTCTTAGAAAAGGATAATCTTCAATAGATGGTTCCTTAGATTCCTCCATCTCATTTATCTTAATGATAAATGCCTGACATCCCTTCCTTTGAGCTTTCTTGAGTTGAATTGTAGAAATCTGTCTTAGCTTTAACTCCCTTTCCTCTCTTTGAAGTTGTGTCTGATTTATGAAATCATCTTAACACTCAACCTTCTTTAGAAAATAGTCAACCTTGGATTTATGCTTCATAAGCCAATTGATTCTTAGGATCACATCATATGATCCCAACGGTGCTACAAAAATATCTACTATTGTAGTGAACTCAGGCAACCTAATCTTTACATCAACTAAATAGTTGTCAACCTTAACCTTTGAACCATTCCTATAATATATTGACTATACATTTACCATAAATCTAGCCTTTTTAGACAATTTACTAAGCATTGTAGGAGAAATAAACATTATGTATCTTTTATGTCAATCAAAATAGAAGCTGAATGATTGAACAAAATACCTAACAGTTTTATTGATGAAGTTTGATATTTAGCCTATTGATTGTCAATAGTCAGATGAATCCATTACTGAAATGCAACTTGCTGAGAAGCTAAACCCTTGTTTTTCAATTTGTCCTGAGGACATTCTTTATAAAAATGGTCACCTCCACATATGAAGTAACCTTGAACTGGTCCTTTCTTCTCATTCTATTGGTTTCCCTTGAAACAATTACCAATTTTCTTGTCCCTTGAAGCACTGTTGAACTTGGCATTTTGATTCTTAAACTGACCTTTTGAGTCTCCACTCCTCTTCTTCTAGTTCTTCGTCAAACTTGGTTTGGAAGTTCCAAACTTCTTTTTAAACTTATCTCTAACTTGGGTAAGATATTTCAGTTTCTATTATTATGTGATCACTTTCTCGAACACCTGGTCCATGGTAGATGGACCATGCACATCTACTTCACATCTAATTTGGGGTTTTAATCCCATGATGAATTTCCTTATTTTGAACTTCTCATCCACCTAATATTCAGGTACATACTTAAGGAGCTTGTTAAATTTCTCCCATTACTCATTCACTAACAAATCCCCTTACTTAAGATTCTAAAAATTTATAAGCTTTTGATCAAAGTAAAATTATGGAAGCCATTATGACCTAAATAGTGTCACAAACTATTTCTAAGTGGTGGTTGAGTCAAGATTCATCTCAAGCTTCTTGTTTACCCACCAAGTTTTTGTTTCACCAGTAAGCTAATAAACTCCCTAAACTACTTTCATTACTTCAAAATAATTTTGAATCTCAAAATACTTCTCCATTTTTTTTGCCACACTTCATATCCATCCCCCAAAATAATTCCATCAAACTTGGGTGGAGTTACCTTTTTCATATCATGTGCCAACTCTATAGTTTTTTGATCTATCACATCCTGTGGCACTTCCTCATGACTCTACTCTTAAAGATGTTCCTATTCATCAGGATGCTCTTTAGGTTCCTCCTAAGCATTATCCTCCTCATGGCCATGTACTTCCAGTTCTAGGGCCATGATTCGATCCCTTGTCTTTTACATGGTTACAAGGATCTGGTCCAACTTTACAGTATGTTCAGTGGCAAACTGATTTAGATCAATAGGGGGTTCAGTATTCAAAGTACCCTCACCTCTTTGTCTAGCATGCACCATTATTCTTCCTACTTATCAAGAGAATAAGTTTGCATTAGTGGACACATTAGGTCCTAGAGTTTGAGCCTCAACTTTGATACCAACATGCAACAACCCCACTAATTTTTACCAGAATATAGTATTTTTTTTAAATTTAATTACACATATTCATCATATCACAAGAAACCTAATTATTAATCTTTAACTAACATTAATTTAGTTAGCCAAAAAGTTTATAGCTAATCCACTTAGCTAAGGATCACCATGAAAAGATATAACAATCATGAATAATACTGAAATAATAATAAATATTGTATTTAATTATAAATGAAATAGTACACATTTAGCCATGACAAATACAATATTACAGCCACTATTAGAGAAGTATAATGTATAAATCTCATAGTTTTCAGTAATACATAATAATATCTCAAATGATAAAACATGATACAAAGCTCCACAGAGTAGAGTCCTCATGACTCAAGAGTCTTCATGACTCAAGAGTCTTCATGATTCAAGTATCAATCTATAATATCTAGTGTAATCCCTAATGTAGTACTCTAACTGGAAGGGAGAGCATCATTCAAGCACTTTTTCACATTAACCACAGATCATAGATCCGTTGCACTATCTCCCAAACAAGGGGATGCCCCTACCTTCATGGATGGATAGATAATGATTATACAGAAATCTAAAGTAAGAAACTAGAACCCGTGTGTTGAAGATATCTAATACATGTGTACCATAAATTTTTTTATTCTAATATGATATCACACAAATATGAAAACTATATCAATATATGAAATGACAATGTTTAATCAAAACATTACTTTCAGCAAAGTTTTTAATAATTAATTATCTCTAGGATTAGTCAATTTTATACACACCACTCAATCGGATTACACCTCATCTTGCATTGGTGGTGCTAATTAAGCCAGTGGAATCCATCCATTACTTATTTAGGTTCATGAATACGAGATTCAGTAAAAAATTATATAATATAAAAACCAAACGATTCATTCAAAATATTTCCTTTTAGCTAATTAAAATTAAGCTAAGTATAGAAATATCACATACATTTATTTAGTTTGTCAAATGAAATGCAATGAATACATAACATCTAGTTTATTACAAATAATAAACAGAATAAAAAATAGCCCTCAATATGACATACCATCAGAGTAATGATTTATCTAAACTGCCAATTACTTAAACCACAAAGCAACTTATAATGTTATTTCTCCCTGAAACAACATTTTATCATAGGATTATTTAATTGATCATATTCCACATATAACAAAAGCCAGTCCAAAAAGCTTTATATTTAAAACTCTTAAATATTTTAATTTAATGCTTTTATACAAACATTAAAATATATACAAGCATCATTTATACACTATTATGATAATAATACTTTTATATTATTTTCTCAATTTGTTACTCATTCAACAAATGCATAAATTATACCACACAGACACACACACACACACATATTGAATTCATATGTACAAATTTAATACAATATAAATAATTCATTTTATACAATATACTCTTAATATAGCGTCCACTGTTATTAGTTTTAGAGTATATTATATACACTAAGTATAAATTTAGCTAACAAAAAAAGGCCCCATAACCCTTTTTTTTAAACTAAGTAGTTCTCATTGTGCTTGATAATTAAAACACACAAAATTTTGACAATTAAACACAGCTACTCATTCATCCACCCAAAGAATTTTAATCAAATATATCAAATCAATTAATCTAAGTTTTTCATTTTAAATAAATACATATAAATAATTACAAACACACAAATGACTATGCCCAACTTAGGTTTGTTATCATAAGAACTACACACAGCTGATTATACCCAACTCGGGTTTTATATATAACAACTTAGACTTGGCCAAATAAAATCTTCATGCAAAATACATATATAAAAATGCATACCCAGTCATTATATAATCTGTGTAATCTCTTAGTTAAGTTATAAACCAAATCAAATATACCATAACAATGCACAATCATGCTAATCAATTACATAATTCACATAACATGATTACAATGAAATCTTAACTATCATATTTTCATTAACCTTAGTGTATATATATCTATGCATACATCCAAATACACAAATAAACCATTCACTCATCCACCTACCCATACCCAGGTTTATGACTTTAACTATCTAGCTTCCAAACCCAAATAAGAATAATTATGCATGTTACAGCCTCTACACAGAGTCATATTTGAATACAATGTTCTTAATTGAAAATGTATGAATTCATTTGAATTTTAAATAATAGTATTTCCATACAAATCCAACACATCTAATTCATCCATACAGGTACATAATAACTAGTTATATTTAATACCTACAATTTCTTTCATAATCCCCAATTTTACAAAATGCCTGTGTGTGTGTGTGTGTGTGTGTGTGTGTGTGTGTGTGTGTGTGTGTGATTGGTTGACACACACACATACAGATATGTGTGTGTGTGTGTGTGTGTGTGTGTCATTGGTTGACACACACACATACAGATATGTGTGTGTGTGTGTGTGTGTGTGTGTATATATATATATATATATATATATATATAGTCCATTTGTATTAAGAGTTCATACATTTTAATTCCCAAAATCCAATAGATTTAAAGACAGTTGAGCCCAAATTCTAAATCAAGTTTACTAAATATCTTAATGAATATATATCTTTACTGCTTCGACACAAACTAGCTCGAGCCATTATATATATACCCATCAAGAATTATTCATCCATAATGTATAACAAAGATTTTTGAAATGGAAGAAGAGTTTATGATAGAGCTTATTTAAATCCAAAAAACCATGGCAATTCCTACATCTCTACCCCGATTCCCTCAGGTCACCTTGGGTCGGATGTAGGGTTTTATGGAGGCCAAGCTTTCCATAGGGCCCTAAATACATCCCTCTTAAGATTTCCATAACGTTCTAAATAAAATCAAACCTAGTAACCATCTTCATTCAAAATCCCTACAACATTACATAGGAATTTTAAAAACAAAACCGACCTAATAATTATGCCAAGCAAGCCAAAAAATTATCCTTCTTCTTTCCTTGAATTTTATCCTTATCCTCTACTATTTTCTATCCATTGTGTGTCATGTGTTGTGTGTCCCCATAGCCCACCTTCTCCTTTATTTTTATTCTTCTCCATTAACTTACTCACCAACCCTTCTCCTTTATTAACACTTGACTTAACTAACTCAAAAATATGCATGCCTGAATATCCCAATAAAACTCCCTATATCATACAATCCACCACCATGTAGGCCATAACAAAACTCCATTATTTTTGCAAAATGATGGTTGACTCGAAGTCAATGGTGATAAAAAACCATAATCATCTTGAGGCTTCCAAAATAATCATATTATAATCTATATAACATTTACATGTCATCAACTTCACAAAGAGACCAAATGATTCAAATAAACCACAAGTCACATTAGCGAAATGTTTATTCCATGCAATGACTATCAATTTAGTTGATATTAACTTTCTATGCAAAGTCAACTACATATTAACTATATAGTATGGGCAATACTAATATGTATTCAAAGACTATTGTTTAATGTTACAATGACACCCACAAACACTTTGCAACCACAATGATTTCCTTACACCATTTAACAATTATAATCAATGTCTAATGTATTATGGATATTAAGCCCTTGATTAATATTTAATCAAATACAATGACTTTTAAAATAATGCTATTTATATCTTTTGACATTTTGGATTTAAACATATATATTATAATAATAATCTTTAATTATTATTACCTAAATCTTATAGGTCAATAACAACAATAGAATCCATCCATATTTATTAATGCAATCATAACATTATATCGTTATACTATACAACCATACTTAATAAGGCAGTAAGGTAAGTAAAACATTAATGAATTCACTCTATTAGCCAAATAATTACATCATATAAGGTAAACTATGTATGATCATAAAAATTAGTGAAATCACTCAAACAAATCAACATGATCATCAACTGCAACTAGATTAGTGAAAATATAAAAGATCACAAAAGTCATTCAAACGGAAAACAAAGCATACTACAACTATCTATGAAATAATTAATCACACAATAGGAAATACTAATGTACTGTGTGCATGGGTTTCTAGGTTCTTTCTCTATTATCCACCAACATCTTCATCTAAACCACCCTCTCTGATGATGCTCTCCCTCTGTCACACTTTGAGGGAAGAGTCTATCCTACGTCCACCTCAAAACAATGAAGGTAGTTAGCCAAAAACATCATTATATCCATAAAATAATGTTGTATAACTAACAAACATGATCATAACATACAAAATATAAAAGTACTGCTAACTCATAGCAAACTAATCATGTAAATTAAGCATCATATAACTGTCCCATAATCAATATATGACATAAGGCCTAATCAAATATTAGTTAATCAACTAATTAACCATAATAATCCATAGATCAAATAGGTTATTCATATTAAAGAGAAATCAAGATGTGACATGTAACATTATTTAATTCACGCGTCTTATTTATTCTCATAAAAATGTGACCTTCACAAAAAAATTGCATTATGATGTGCTTAAATTTTTACTCAATCACTTGAAAAGCAACCTTAAAATGCACTCCCAAAATAATGGGCTCAACTCCTTTTAAGACTCCAAATGGTCTCAAGCATGGGTTATTCCCCATAAATAATAGATTTTTCTAAGTTTAGAGCTTAGGAATTCCCATCACTTATTAAGCATCCTTAGTCAGTACTATGTTCACATTTGCCTCTGTATTAATCATAGATTTACTTAACTCCCAATCATGTATTGAAGTGTTAATTGTCAAATTCTGATCATATTGTTTGTTATTCACAAAATTAACATCTTTCATTTTCCCATGGACTCACTCACATGTGTCACCCATGTTATTAATGAGATAGTTCTTCAACAATAAAATCATGCCTCTAGAGTTCAACAAAGAAAAAAAATTACACTTACTCCATCTCCTTCAAGTTGGGACTCTTCTTCTAGTTCTCCATTTTATTTGCATTTGTCTCTTTGTCTATCTACAATTTTCCTTAAATATTTTACACTATCTCACTCACTTATATAGGTAATTACTTATCAACATGCATATCTGAGTGGTTTGTCACCATTTTCCCTTGATTATGTCAAATATAATTTTAATACATGGAACAGGGGCTCTCATTCCTTGTACATCCACTCCATCTACTATAGGGATGTTTACATTTTTGAATCAGCCTATTTTTTGTGTAATATCCCTCACTACCCAATTTAGTCCATGCTACACATCCCTTATATTTCTTGCACCCTTTGATGCCACTTATTTTGCAATATATTTTGATGAAGATCAAGGCCTTTTTAAATCATGTGCCCTTTCCCATAATGAATGTAGCTTGGGAACTTTTATAATTCTTGTTGATAGTAATACGTGGCTCTACACATAAAACACAAGCCCTAATATTTATTCCCACTTCTTTTACCACCTCTTTATCCATAAGATCTCCCACCATAGCCTCTCCCTTCGATAGGTTGTTGAGATTGTGTGGAAGTGTTTTTTTGGTTCTGATTGAACCCTCTTCCCTACACAAAACATTTTTCATCAATGACCAAAAAAATTACCTTGTAATGTGTGTGCATATCGAAAATATTTTACCACATATCATTCACTTGTTTTGCCTTCTAGACTAGTGCATAACTTCCTCTCTCATGATCTACCCAACACACTTCACAACATGAAGTAAAAACATGCACCTTTGTGTCATTGTTATTGATAATTTGTGCACCAAAATCTTATTTGGGACTCTTGGCATTGTTTGGAGTAGATTTGTAACTGAGTTGTAATCTCAGAGATTTTTTTCCTTGATAAATGGCCTCACTCTGGTATCGAAGTTTATAATAACTTCTGTTTTGAGTGCTTCTTCCAATGCTTCTAATGCATCAAAAATTGTGTTCATATCTTTTTGTCTCCTAAAATATGGAAATAGTCCCCTAATGAATGACTACACATGATACAATTGATGTATATCATAAGATAAGTTTGACAACAATATCTTTAATTATGCATAATATGCAAGTACATTCTCTGAAACATCTTACTTTATCTCTTTGAATGCATAAATTCTATGATGTTCAAACTCAAGAAAATGAAATTTCATCAAAAATGTAGTCTTGATTTGGTTAAAGTCAACCACAATTTTATTTGTATCAAACTTGTGATACCATGTATGTGCACATTCCAACAATGTTATTACAAATTGGTTTGCCTACCTCTTAGGAGACATCACTGCCTTAAATCTCCAAGATATATCACATTTGTGTAGATGTTCAATGACATATTCAATGCCTTTATACTTAGGTATATTCATTGACATCTTGTAAAAGATTTTTTCATTTTTTTGCATGTTGATGTTCCTATGCACCACTCTCGAAAGCCACACTTCCACTTCCACCAACAATTTTATGAACAACACTTCTTTGTGCAACAAATGTTGGATTTCATTCTAGACAAATCTCAAGTATATTCTTAAAAACACTCAAAACTCACCAGTGTATGGAATCTCATGTTCCACTACAACTCTTCACTTGATATTTTTGATAATTATCAATAGAATTATAAGGGTAGCATAGTCATTAGAGTCTTGGTGGAGTTGTAAGTTGGGGAACTTATTACAGAAAAACCAAGGTTCCAATATTATGGGCATGCCCTTGATTAACTTACATTTATGAGAGATGGGTTCTTGTGAACCACTACTTGTGAAACATGGGTTAATGTAGGTTGACTTGAAACTATGCAACTAAACCATCAAATTGTTTCACATAATTTGATGCACTTTAGAAAATCACCATATGCATAAATCATATTCAAGTTGTTTAGTTCAAGTAGTTAAAAATTCCATAGTTATATGTATAATTGGTGGATATTATAACACAAAAAAAATTTAGTTCATCAGTCAAAATAAAAAAAATTAAATGCTACTTAGTTAATACAAGTATCCTTAAATTGAGCAATAAAATGATGAAAAAAACATGTGGTTACCTTCAATTAATGAAGATAGCCTTGATCCTCCTGTTGTTGATTAGATGTGATCAAAATTGATTAATGTATTTTCAAGCTTTATGGATGGTGCATGGATAAACTGACTATGTAACCCCTTAAAAAATGGATGATTTGATTGGATTATTGATGGTTGATTGCTTGGTTGAGATTTGGTTTTGATAACACTTCATTATGACTCTAGAGTTGCTAAGAATGGAGGTAGAGCCCTCTATTTATATGTTTTGTGTATTGATGGGGATGGTGTAATATATATGGTTGAATATTGGTCAAATTTGGATGGTTGAGTAAGGGATGGGCCATGTAAGGCAAAACATTGATGAGGCATGGACCATACATGGGCTTGACTTGCCTTGGGATCTGGAAGAGGTATGGATTTGATTAGAGTTTACCCAACCCTACCTTGTGATGTCATGATTTAAAGGTGATGTGTTGAATTAATGATTTATTTGATTTATTTGATTTACGTAAAATAGGAAATATACATTCCATGGATTTTTCCATTATTGATGAGATGAGTTAATTAATAATGGTTAGTTAACTAATGTGATGTGTATGATCTTATGTAAGATTTGATATGGTTGGTCATGACAAGATTAATTTATTGAGGGGGGGGATGAGAAATCGATTGGCTAGGGATGTTAGTACATATATAAAACTGATTAGGGGTTTAGGATGATGTTAGCTTGGATTAGTAAGATAATTAAAATTGACACGAAGTGTCTAATTTTGGGTGTCTACCTTTTTCTCCTCTTTGAAAGGGTGTTATGAGACACGATGGGTGGAGTCATGAATTTTCAAAGATAAGAAGAAGCCAAAAAAGAAGAAGGTTATATGATGATGATGAAATAATGTAATAGAAAATGCTCCTTCGAGAGGACATGTAGGGATGAAGGATGTGGCTAGGCTCTTGAAATGAGAGAAAGGGATGTCGAGATGGAAGAAGAAAGGGATGGGTGATGAAGAAGTAATTTACACCTTTTTACAACATCAATATCATCCTCACCAAATAAAAATTAAAGCCTCATGATGCAAAAGTCATAAAATCTAGGGTTTAAAAAAATACTAGTATTCATTGTATCTAATTTGCTACTCCTGAGAATTTAATGTTCACTTTTGACTAAACTTTAATCAAACGGTTTCATACTCATGTCCGTCTCAAATCTAAAACTTCAAATAACAAACCCTACTTTTACAAGCTTTCCAAAAAAAGTAAAGAAAGCAAAAAAATATCAAAATTTCATCCTATAGAGTGAATTTTTAAAAAATACTAAAATCACAATAACTTGTTCAAAACTGATCGCATAACCCAATTTTTTTATTGTAGCTTCCCTAAATAATTTTACAAGTTTGGTAAAAATAAATTTGAAGAAAAAATCTTAAAATTGTGGCCTATAAAGTGAATTTAGGAAAAACCCTAAAATCTCAAAAAATCACTAAAAAAATTCATAGAACTGTATTTTTTTAAATCTTAGCTTCCTTGAATGATTCTCCAACTCTAGTAAAATTTTGTAGAAAAAATTGTAATGATTTGTGAGATGTGGATGATTATTTAAAATTAGTGTTTTGACCACACTTTTTCCTAAACTAGGGCTATGAAATCATTTGGTAAGATCTTTTCATATAATAATAAACTAAATTAAACAATATGCATAATATAATGAAGATCAACACCATATAAGAGATATAGGTGGATTAAGATGCCCTAATGTTCAATATATTCAACAAAAAGATGATTACCTTTAAGGTAGGGAAACACCATATAATTTTTTTTAAGGAATAATTCCACAAGATCACCTAATACAAGAATGCCAATTCGAGGGGACAACCTCCAATATAATTCTACTAAATAAGAGACTCTCCACTTACATGATATCCTTCATAACGATGCTCATCTCCTTTATATAAATCTCTATCACTAATAATGAGTGGGTATAATCCTAATCTTAATGTAGGCGGATTTATTAACTAATTTACTAATTTCATAAGTTACTTATTTGACTTCATATATTAGACTAATATAACTAAGGGGGATATGTGTTACATATCAACATCTCCATAAATCCATATATCATAATATTATATCCCTATATACATAACAAAGGTTAATGTCAAAAAAAAAATCATCCCAATTATAAATGGTGTTTGTTGTTTTGGAATAGTATAATAAACGAAACTTTGTAATTTCTACAATAAATAAGTTGGATTTATTAATTTAATGTAAATAAAGTTATGATAATGGTAACGTTAAGTAGAAATAGTATGAGAATTAGCTAATTGGTTGAAATCGATTCATAAGATTTCCAGTACCCGAGTTTTCATGTAATTTTGTGTGGAAGCATATTTTTGGTTTTTTATTTAAATCTTTCACATAGAAACATATTTTGTGTTCTTCATTTGAATCAATATTTTTCTAAGTAATGTGTATTTTTTATTTTTATTTGTTTATTCAATTTTATACTTATTAATGGTATTCTAGATTATTTTGTGTAAGTAAATGAGTTAGTGTAATTTTCACATTAACATGACATCAATATTTTATTTATAATCTCGAATTGAAAATTAATTAAATAAAATAGTTTGTTTTTATATAAGTTGAAATTTATCTTATATACTCTTAACATAAAATTATATAATTAAATATCTATGTTAATATATATCATTCATAAATTATATTTAATAAATTTTAAAAATCATATATATATATATGATTTTTTTAAAATAATTTCTATAAAATAACATAAACAAAACAATACACAAACTTTTATCAACATAATCATGAAATATAAATAAATTATAACTAATATACATATTTTACCGTTTTCATGATCTCATCTTTAAAAAATGTTATTGTTTTAAAAACTTTAAATAATCTTAACCTTCTTTTGGTTAAGATACTATCAAATCTATAATTCCCCAAAAAGAATGGTCTATAATTTTAGACACGTTCATTCTTATTATGGTGAGGATAATATCAAATCTACAATCCCTCCCTATTTTATGGGACAAAACTTTTGTTGGATAAGTTAAATAATCTTTCCATTCATTTTAAGAGGACCCCGTTTAAAGTGATTGGTGAAATATAATGAAATATTTACAATTTTTTTGGGTAAGTTTATTTAATAAATAAAATTATTATTTAACAAAGGTTTGATTTAAATTTATATGATGATTAAAGGGATTGTAATTTAATTAATGAAAATAATTATATGTTATAATTGTTATATTATTTTTCAATCTTTAAAAGTATATAAAATAAAAAAATGAGATTGAATTAAAATTTAATGTGATGAAATAGATATTTTTTAATCTTTGATAAAAAAAATTAAAAATAATTATTTATACATATCAATCCAAATATTTATCTTTTGGATCATTGGGAGAATGTTATTTGTATGGTCAATTGTGAACCACCTAATATTCCATTTTACCATTTTCCTCTTAGGAGTCATAGGTGTGGGGGGAGCACTACCGCTTTTGCAACGGGAGGTCTCGAAGTTGGAGGAGCTCCTCTCTTCGCTGTCACTGGGCATTTCTTTTGATAGGATCTGACAGAGGCAAAGACAATGGTGGGGGGAGGGGGTGAAGACCCCCTCAACAGGTTAAGTTCTCGCAGCTAGAGTTAGACATCCCTCCTCCCTGCTAAGATTCTCAGGTGTAGCATGATTATGAAATGAACCATCAAGCTGATGGTTGGGAACACCTCCCAGTTGATGAAGATCCCCCGGTCCATGATGGTTGGGGGAGATCCTCTGCCTCCACCTCTTTTGTCGACCACCATATTCGCAGTTATTGCTTAGTATTTTTCTTGTTATTTGTACTATTTCATTATTATTTTTTGATTGATATATACTTCAATTAATTTAACTATGGTTATCGGTTGGGTTGTGGCCTTTTTATTTGGGCTTTAGTTTTTTCCGAAGCTCTTTTAGCTCGATTTGACTTCTAATATGTGACTTTTTCACCCATTTTTTGTATGACTAATATCATGCTATAAGTTTTCTTTTAAATTAATAGATGTGCACTTTTCAATTAAAAAAATATTTATCTTTTAATTTAAAAATAATTTTTATAAATTAATTAAAAACTAAAATTCTTAATCAACTAATTGACATTTTATAAAATTGTTGAAGAATTCATTTGTATTATAATGGGAATACTATCAAATCTATGATTCATTTTTATTATAATGGGAATACTATCAAATCTATGACCCCTCCTTACTTTATAGGACAAAACTTTTGTTAGATAAATTAGATGGTTTTTCCATTTTAAAAAGGCCCACTTAAAGTGATTAGTGATATGATGAAAAATCTACAATTCTCTTTAAATTTATATAATAAATAGAATTATTATTTTAACAAAAATTTGATTTCAACTTATAACATGATTAAAGGATTTTAATTTAATTGATAAGAATAATTATATATTCTAATTATTATATTATTTTTCAATTTTTAAAAATACATAAAATAAAAAATTTAATTTAATTTGATGAAATAAATATCTTCCAATTATTAATAATAAATTAAAAACAATTATTTATATATTTAAATTAAAATATATATTTTTCAATTTAAAAATTATATTTATAAATTATAAAAAACTAAAATTCTAAATCAATTAATTACCAACTCATTACATTTTATAAAATTGCAAAAAAGAAAAATTCAGCTCAATCTTACAACTGTATTATAAACATATTAATGTTTTTATTAAAAATTAAGAAATCATGTCATTTTGAGTCATGTCTATGTCATATCATATTATTATTACAGTTTTAAAATAAGCATTTATATGCCATATAAAGTAAGGTGATATATGAAGATCTTTTAATAACTCTAGAGTTTGTTTTCTTGTTTTCAGGATTCCATGATTTCCACGTGTTAGGGGCCCACAAATTGAAAATATGCCCGACAATTGAAAGTTTTATTAGTATGTATCTGACAATTGAAAATATTATCAAAATTAATGTTGGTTGCCCATATTTCTTGATAGGAAGTTTTAATGCATGTTTGGTTATAAAAGTATCCCAAATCTAAATCTTGAGAGTCTAAATCTTGTTTGAAGGGAATGATTTGTTTGTTTGTTTGTTTGAAGGGAATGAGAGTCTAAATCTAAATCTTGAGAGTCAAATATTATATTTATGTGGGATCTCACTCATAGTGTTAGTGCTTCTGATTTTTCATCATCATCTTGGGGGCTTCCCTCACAATGTTAGTATTTTTTATTGGTAGATAAGATTGATGCTAACATATTAATTTAGGCCTGGTAAGTAGGGTTTTTTTTTTTTGTTTTTTTTTTAAATTAATTATATAAGGAATTCAATGTTCATAAAGGTATTTGAAAGAGAAAAATAATTGATAGTATTATTAAAATTATAGTGTTGGCAATAAATAATGACAACATAGAAAGTCAAAAACATAATACATAGAAACATTACATCAACAGTCATAAGAGAAGCTTGTCAATCATCAAATAAAAGATTCTTCAACCACTGAGCAATACTGATTTTTTATTGCATAATAGATGGTTTACTTGATATTTAATCTACTCGATCTGAAGAGCCACCGATGTGTTCTTCTTTAATTTCGCCTGACATTAAGGGAGATAAGAAGCAAGACAAAAGAATATAATAGAGTAAAGCCAAAGAATTACAAACTACTGATGATTATAATGATAAAAAACTGCTTTGCATATGTTCCTCCAGAGGTGCATCAAAATAACATGTCTAACACTATCAACAATAACATTATCATGTAATCCAACCCCTAGAAGAGCCTCTTTCCATTTAAGCTTATGGTAAAAAATAACAGGTAAATCACAAAACACTAAATTCTATTGTTTTCTCACATGGGAGCATCCCCAAAAAATATGCCTCATACTTTCATATTAATTCGGAAAGTTTTATTAGTATGTATCTGACAATTATTAATTAGGAAAGTTTTATTTAAGTATTATTCTCGAGGTTTCTAGTTGTTTTTTATTATACTCTTTTTTATCTATTCTCCATTTTTTATTTGAGTTTTTAGTATTTTTTTTATAAACATACAATGTATATTTTTTAAGATGCATCTTTCTTATTTTATTTTGGGTCCTCGATAATTGTTGGTTTTGATTTGTTAGAATTTTTTCATCATTTTGTATTAACTTGCATGCTCATATGGTTCTAATTTAAATTCAATAAGTTTACAAATACACAAGTGTGATCGTGCAACCGTTTACACTTTTCATGCTCCGTGGACCTCCAAGTCCTCTTCGCTGAGATGGAGGAAAAAGGACACCTCCTCAAATGATTTTTTTTGGCGCAACCACATAATATTTTTTGCTCATGCTCTATCCCTCCCCTATCTCCTTATTTGTATATTGATCCTTTCATCTCCCCTCAACAAGTGGTTCAAGTCGAAAAGGCAATAGGACCTGGTGTGGAGATGGGTTTCCTCTAACCAATTGATGGATAAATTGATGTTGGGGATTTGGCTTATGACAAAAAGGTAAAACATGAGGGTGGTAAAGAAAATCGATTCTATTTTCCAAGAATTTCATCCCCTTCTCAATACATAAGTTCACGACACAAGGCTAATGTTGGTTCAACAACTAAATGTAGAGGTCGCAAATCAGATCGTAAAAGACTAAAGATGGAAGCAGAGGAAATGGTTGGCGATGACTCTCAATGGATGATGGAGGCTCTCATAGATAGCTTCTTTTTTAATCTAGAGATTTTTATTTTTTATTTTGATTGTCTTTCTTTGGAAGGGTTATTCCCTGGTGGTTGAACTATTCTAGAAGTATAGTCCTTTGTTTGTTGTAAGTATGTTGTCTTTTTGCTGTTAGTTTACAATATTTTTTTAGTTTGACTTTTTAGCTTTGTATTATTAGGAGATCTTGTAAATTGAGCATTTTTGTATTTCTAGTTGTTTTTTCTTGTTTAAAGGATTGTGACCTTTCAAAAACCCTTCTTGGTTAGTTGAATTGGTTGATTACGTTGGCTTATCGATTTCCAGGGACTTAGCATGCTATTGAGATCCAGATCCAATTCATAGCTCCAGTCTCTGAAAAAGCTATTTTAATTAATTCATAGCTATGGTAAAAAATGTTTATCCCTAATAAAAATACACAAGTGTATTAGTGCATTTATGACATACAATAAATGAGCACAATCAATCCATGCAAGCATTTAAGAAGACATTCAAGAATCTAAAGAAATTTGAAGAGCATCTAGCATTTATTAATGCATTCTAAACAAAATCAAACATTCATTTTAGTGCTAAAATTCATTACAGATAAACACTACATCACACTAGCTCCGGGTTGAATTTTATTTTACTCAGCATGTCATTTTTTATATTGTGTATTATTGAGAGGTGTGATAAGTATTTGGTGATTAAAAGCTAGGTTAACCTTGAGCACATTCCTCCTAAAAAATTTCCTTATTATCTGTAAATTCAACTACCTTAGGGTTTTTAAGAAGAATATCAATTTCCCATAGATCTATGTAAAATTTCAAAAAGGAAAGCAAGGTTTTAAGAGCCCCAGACATGACAAATAAAGTCATTAAATCAGTTTATGCCTATTTTCTATTTTATAGAAGCTTATTGTGTACGATTATAGTTTCCAAAAATGCCAAGTGTATGTTTATGGCAAGGTGATCAGGTGGTGATTTTTAGGGATTGAGCATGATGTTGAGTCCCAAATCTAAATTTTAACTGCAGTCTTTAGAAAAACTATTTTTAACTAGTTCATAGCTCTGGTAAAAAAATGTTTATCTCTATTTGTTAGAGGTACAATCACTGAGAGGGAGGTGAATCAGTGATGCAAGATATTTCAAACTTCAAATGTAATCCTTTCAAACTCTTAATCAATAACCACAAGTGTTCATAAAGCATACAAGATGTTCATATCAATGAATAAGAAAGTTGATGCAAGATCACACACATAACACAAGATCTACGTGGGAAACCCTATTGGGGAATAAAACCCACTCTTAAGAATACAATCACATGGACTACTTGTCCTATAAGATGATCACAAACAAGAGACCTTTTAGTGAAGCACCCACTTCACAAAGAGCACTCACCCCTAAGTAACAACAAGCACCCACTTAGTCTAGATGTTGAGCACCCACACAAAACCTTATTAAAACAACTAAAAATTATGATTGCAGACTAATTTGATTGGAGATACAATGTATAACACCTTTCTTTGAACTCAACACACACACAAACTTTCTCATACAAGTAATGCATCCAAAACACCCTTTTGGATCTCTCTAGTCTTCTTCACACATCCTCAATATTTTTTGGACTTTAGTGCATCCACTGAGCACACTCTCTTTGATTTCTTTCCTTTGCCTCTGTCATCTTCTTTCTCAACACATTCGCATCAAGTCAAGAAACCATTGCCTTGGTCTCCATTATTTATAGAGTCTTTAAGCATATCAATATTTAGGTCAACCATAATACTTGTCTTAACCTTTAAGACATCTAAAAAATCTCAATACCATCTTCACAGGTCGACCATAGCATCTATGGGTCACACGTAAGCGGCTACACCTTTCAATTAGGCCTTAGTAGCCCTTGTAGGTCTCATGGAGACCTATTCACCCATTTAGCACTTAATTGAGCAAATTAAGAACGTAAGATCACTATCAAAAATATGGGTCCACTCCATATGACCTCTAAGACATCTCCAAAATATTACTCCCACCAAAACACTCTTCTGCTAAAGAAAAAATGGCTCAAACAATATTTTGTATAAAGAAACACCATGAATGAATAAATAGTCAACTTTAAAGCTCCATAACTTTGACTGTTCAAATATTCAAACCTTCTAACTAGGTTCTCTGGATGTGCCTTGAAGTCCTCTATAACTTTACCTTTTACACCATGATCAAATTCTACCTGGATCAAAAGATATATCTCAAAAACTATAAATTAGTTTTCTAATGCAAATTTGAATATTTAAAATCTAATGGTCACTGAGAAAATGTTAAACTTCTGACAATTTGACCTAATCTCATGCTCCCTAAAATTTTTGACCAAATACACACCGTTGATCTCTTTGAATCAACCTAGTCTTTATCTTGCAACTCTCACCATTGATCTAAGATCCAAGCTGCCATGATTGTGCCACTTGGCAACTACCTTTTGCACATTTGACTTATTGACTTAACACACGTCATTGATCTTCGCGTTGCTCAATCAAATGTTCACCATTGATCTTCTGTCAAAACTTTGTGAATGTGACACATGTCACTAATGCGTTCATTCTCTGACATATTGAATTTTATAGTACCATTAGATCATAATATGCAATTTAAAGTACACCATTAGATCTACTAATTAGTTGACCTCAGACTTCAATGTAGTTAAACTTGATGGTCTCTATCATATCACAGTCTTCAAGGGTAACTTTGAAGGCTTATAACTTGAGATAGAAAACATTTCAAGACTCTAAATCTTTAGGGTACCTTCTTGGCACTATAGACAACATCTCCATAAAAACCTTTGACCACTATTGACTTTTTGAGTACCTGCATTAAATGCACAAACTTATTGGTTCATTCATATCTGCATGACATGCAGTGACAATCGAGATCTCTTAAGCTAAAATATGCATGTTTCTCTTTCCAAATGATCAAGTGACACACTAAAACTTCACCAAGACATCTATGGATGCCTCATAACTTCTTTATCCTTACAGACCTACAAATATGCCATATCTCTTCAATATATCAAACACTACTTCTTTATCATTCATGTACCAGTACTACATGTTATTTTTGACATCAATGACAACCAAATATCAATGACCATGCTCAATAATCTCCCCCTTTGTCATTGATGGCAAAACACCCTCAAAATGACTTCATTTGAATAATGCATTTATTTGAACTCCTTCATTCTAATATTTCTCCACCTTTGACATTAATAACAAAGGGTCTCTTCAACAACATGCCAACAAACATTCCTCAACTTCATGTATGCATTCAAATACTACTTAGGATGCTTAGAATACTTACATACTTTCAAGCATATGAATTAACTATTCCCCCTTTAACATGCACCAATTTGAATTCTCTGATCCTTAGACCTGATAAACTACTCACAGAGCTTAGAAATATCCACCTAACATCATGTTGCATCTCATGTCATTTGTTCTTTGACAAAAACCAAACTAAACTTGTGCTTCTTTGATCCTTGAACTTGTCTACCTACAGGACTCACAATCCTTCTTTTGCTCAAGCATGAAGATTCAATACCTTGTCAAAATACATAATACTTATCTTAACCATTAAGACATCTAACATAGCTCAATACCATCTTCACAGGTTGACCATAGCATCTATGGGTCACACTTAAGCGGCTACACCTTTCAATTAGGCCTTAGTAGCCCTTATAGGTCTCATGGAGACCTATTCACCCATTTAGCACTTAATCGAGCAAATTAGAACATAAGACCACTATCAAAAATATGGATCCAATCCATATGACCTCTAAGACATCTCCAAAAGATTACTCCCACCAAAACACTCTTCTGCTAAAGAAAAAATGGCTCAAATAATATTTTGTACAAAGAAACACCATGAATTAATAAATAGTCAAATTTAAAGATCCATAACCTTGACTATACAAATATTCAAACCTTCTAAATATGTATTATGGATGTGCCTTGAAGTCCTTTATAACTTTGCCCTTTACACCATGATCAAATTCTACCTGGATCAAAAGATATATCTCAAAAACTATAGACTAGTTTTCTAATGCAAATTTGAATATTTAAAATCCAATGGTCACTGTTGAGGTGTGGAGCTAAAAGCTTCACAGATAAGCAAATGCAAGGTTGCTGTAATTACACAGTCACCGACGTCAGTCAGGGATCGACTGGAGGCTACCGACGTCGGTTATAGATCGGCTGACGTTGGTCATATGAAAGCAGACAGGGACCGATGTCGGTCACCTGTGCATTCCAGAAGTCTATTTTTGTGGAAGAAATAGATTGTTTGCATGATATGTTTAACCGTTAGTTGTAAGCCTGCATTTCTATTTTTGGTAGGATTGATTTGAACCTTTGATTAGGAGGTGTATCTAACGGTGGAGAATGCATAGCTCATGATCCCTAATTCTATATAATAGGGATAGATCTTCATAGCTTGTAGACATGAGAAAAAGGGTGAATCAATTCAAGTAGCCAAATTGTGTTTGTAATTGATAGAGAGAACTCTTGAGGGAAAGAGATATGTACATCTGAGAGGTGTGGAAGAAAGAGAGATTTCTTCAATTGTATTTCCTTCTGAGAAGAGTTTAATACAAGTTTTCATTGTTTCTTGTATCTCATGTTCTTTGTTGATTCTGATTTCTAGTTACTTATTATTCTGGTTTAATTTCATGTTTAGTTGCTTACACAAGAGTAATCAATTGTCTTGTTAGATCCTGACAAGTGGTATCAGAGCTTGGGTACACTAACAGGTGGTTTCAGATCTGTTTAGTGTGTGTTGATTATAGGTCACTCACAGGGGTTTTTGTTTGAGTGGGAGTATAGCAATGGCAGAAGAAAGTAAACTAAGAATGAAGAAGTTTAACGGCAAGAATTATTAATTATGGAGGATGTAGATAGAAGATTATCTGTATCAAAAAGATCTGTACTTACCATTGGGAGGGGTTTCAAGCAAGCCCACAAATATGCAAGATGAAGAATAATATGTTCTTGATAGAAAGGCTCTGGGAACCATAAGGTTGAGCCTGGCATCTTCTGTGATTTCCAACTTGTCACAGGCAAAGACAACGGTAGAGTTAATAGATACTTTGGAAAATCTATATGAAAAGCCCTCAGCTTCGAATAGGGTATATCTTATGAAGCAATTGTTTAATTTGCAAATGCAGGAAGGTGGATCTATATCTAGTCATCTTAATGATTTCCATGCAATAGTAAATCAATTAAATTTAGTCAAAATAGTTTTTGATGATGAAATTAAGGCTCTCTTAATTTTATGTTCTTTACCTGAAAGTTGACATAGCTTGGTAATGGCAGTTAGTAATACTGCATCTGCTACAAATATCTTGAAAGTAGATGATGTTGTTAGTGTAATCTTGAATGAAGAAACTCGCAGGAAAAGAACAGGGGAAACATCAATTAATGCTTTAAGTATTGAAAGCAGAGGAAGGCAAAAAGAGAAGTGCAAGCAAGGGAGATCAAGGTCAAAGTCAAAGATGAGAGGTAGATCCAAATCCAGAAATGGAAGAAAAATAACCTGCTGGAATTGTGGAAAGATAGGGCATGCAAAGAAAGATTGTTGGTTGAAGGTCAAAGAAGAAAATCAGCATGAAGGTAAAGAAGAAGCAAAAGTTACAGGTATTGTTGCACAAGATGATTTTACACTTTCTTTGGATATTAGAATAGAATCTTGGGTTGTAGATTTTGGTGCCTCTTTCCATGCAACCCCAAATAGAGAATTTTTCAATGTTTATGTCCAAGGAGATTTTGGAAAAGTTTATTTAGGGGATGATGAGCCTTGTAAAATTGTTGGCAAAGGAAAAGTGCAACTGAAATTGTAGAATGGCAACACATGGGTGTTGAAAGATGTCATGCATGTACCCATCCTAAAGAGGAATCTAATTTTTGCAGGAAAGTTGGGGGATGAGGGTTGTACAGTAACTCTCACAGCTAAATCTTGGAAGGTTTCCAAGGGTGCACTTGTATTAGCCAGAGGTAAGAGAGTAGGTACTCTCTATTTATGTAATTGTATTACTGATCATTCTCCTTCTGTATTATCTACTTCAGATGTAGATGCAAAGTTGTGGCACTGTAGGCTTGGCCACATGAATGAGAAGGGAATGAAAGTTCTTAAGTCAAAAGGTAAGCTTTCATTTTTGAAAAGCATAGATCTAGATTTCTGTGAGCATTGTATTTTTGGGAAACAGAAGAGAGTGAGATTTCTCAAAACTGGGTCAACAAAGAAGAAGCACAAGTTGGAGCTTGTTCACACAGACGTATGGGGACCAGCTCAGGTAGCTTCTATTGGAGGATCATAGTATTATGTTTCTTTCATTGATGATGCTACAAGAAAGGTATGGGTTTATTGCATAAGGAAGAAATCTGATGTTTTTGATACATTTAAGAAATGAAAAGCTTTGGTTGAGAATGAAACAGGTTTGAGATTGAAGTGCCTTAGATCTGACAATGGTGGTGAGTACTGTAGCAATAAATTCAAAAGTTATTGTTCTATGAGTGGAATACGCAGGGAAAAGACGGTTCCAAGGACACCTCAACAAAATGGAGTTGCTGAAAGGATGAATAGAACAATATTGGAGCGTGCACGGAGTATGAGGTTGCATGGTGGCTTGCCCTTACAGTTTTGGGCAGAAGCTGTAGATAATGTGGTTTACCTGATTAACAGAGGACCCTCTACTGCTCTGGATGGTGGAATTCCAGAAGAGGCTTGGACAGGTAAAAAGGTAGATCTTTCATTTCTCAGAGTTTTTGGTTCTGAAGATTTTGTGCACGTTGATAAAGAAAATAGAAAGAAGTTGGATGCTAAATCTATGAGGTGCACTTTTATTGGTTATGGCTCTGGAGATTTTGGATTCCAGTTGTGGAATCTAGGAACTAACAAAATAATTAGAAGCCGTGATGTTTTCAATGAAAAGGTGATGTACAGTGATAAGCTCAAGAAGCTAAATAAATTTGAGCAGAGCAATGTTGATTTAGACGAGGTGATGATCCAAAATGAGCTCGCGGGTAAGAATTTTCACACTCAGGAAAACACAGACACCGACATCGGTCAGGCAGGAACCGACGTCGATCATACAGGAACCGACATCGGTCATACAGTAATCGATGTCGGTCGGAAAGGAACCAATGTCAGTTGGAAAGGAACCGACGTCGGTCAGGTGGAACTGACATCGGTCAAGTACAGACCCAGAGATGACCGAGATCGGTCATTGACAGAGAATTTGGGTGGACAACAAGCAGTGAATGAGGCTCAAACGCCTAAGAGGAGGTCAGAAAGGGTAAGTAAACCTCCAATTCATTATTCCCCTTCTTTATTCTACTTATTGCTCACTGATAGTGGAGAACCAGAAAGTTTTGATGAGGCAATGCAGGTAAAAACCCGAAAATAGTGAGAGCTTGGCATGAATGAGGAGATTGATTCCTTGAAAGAGAACCAAATGTGGGATTTGGTTGAGTTGCCAGTTGGAAAGAGAGCACTAAAAAACAAATGGGTTTACAAGTTAAAGGAAGGTGATAATGGATAAATGAGATATAAGGCTAGGTTGGTAGTGAAGGGATTTACACAAAAACCAGGGATTGATTTTGGTGAATTTTTTTCTCCTGTAGTAAAGATGACTTCTATTCAGACTATATTGTCTTTAGTTGTTATTGAGGATTTGCATCTTGAGCAGCTTGATGTTAAGACTGTGTTTCTTCATGGATATTTGGATGAAGAAATATATATGGATCAGCCAGAAGGTTTTGAGGTCAAAGGTAAGGAGAAACTTGTGTGCAAGTTGAAGAAAAGCTTATATGGTCTTAAGCAAGCTCCTAGACAATGGTATTTGAGGTTTGATAGGTTTATGACTGAGCATGGTTTCAGTAGATGTCAATCTGACCATTGTGTTTATTTTAAGAGATTGGATAATGGTAGATATATTATCCTGTTGCTGTATGTAGATGATATGCTGGTTGTAGGTTCACACATGCAGGATATTTCTGAGCTTAAGGTAAAATTAGCTTACACATTTGCCATGAAGGATTTGGGAGTAGCAAAAAAAATCCTTGGCATGAGTATCAAGAGAGATAGGAAAAATCACAGTTTGATTTTGTCTCAAGAGGATTATGTGAACAAGGTGTTGAAAAGGTTCAATATGCAGGATGCAAAATCGGTAAGCACACCTATGGCTGGACACTTCAAGTTGAGCAAAGAACAGTGTCCTAATTCACATGACGAGGTAGAGTACATGATTATATTTCCATATGCTTCTGTAGTTGGGAGTTTAATGTATACAATGGTATGTACTAGACCTGATATTGCCCAAGCAGTGGGAGTTGTTAGCAGGTTTATGGCCAATCCAGGAAAGGAACACTGGAAAGCAGTTCAGTGGATTCTCAGAAATCTGAGAGGGACCAGAAGTAGGCATTTATGCTATGGAGGGTCAAACAATTCTCTACATGGATATGTAGATTCGGATATGGCAGGTGACTTGGATGGCAGGAGAAGCACCACAGGTTATATTTTCACTGTTGGTGGTACAATGGTTAGCTGGATTTCAAAGTTGCAGAAGGTTGTTGCCTTGTCTACTACAGAGGCAGAATACATTGCAGTCACAGAGGCTAGCAAGGAAATGATATGGATGACTCGGTTCATGGAAGAGTTGAAAAAGTTAAAAGAGAGTTGCAGATTGTACAATGACAGTCAAAGTACAATTCATTTGGCAAAGAATTCAGCCTTTCATTCAAGAACCAAACATATACAACTTAGGTACCACTTCATTAGACAGGTATTGGAGGATGGTGAGTTGAAGATGGAAAAGATCCATACAGATAAGAACCCTGCTGATATGTTAACAAAGTCGATAACAAAGGAGAAGTTGAATCTTCATTCAACTTTTGTTGGTCTTCAAGATTGAGCTTAAAGATGGAGAAGCTAGAAGATGTTGCTGTACAGGTACAAGTGTAGCTGTTTATCTCTAAGTGGGAGATTATTGAGGTGTGGAGCTAAAAGCTTCACAGATGAGAAAATGCAAGGTTGCTATAATTACACAGTCGTCGACATCGGTTAGGGATCGACTGGAGGCTGTCGACGTCGGTTATAGATCGGCTGATGTTGGTCATATGCAGGTAGATAGGGACCGACGTCGGTCACCTGTGCGTACCAAAAGTCTATTTTTGTGGAAGAAATAGATTGTTTGCATGATATGTTTAATCATTAGTTATAAGTCCGCATTTCTATTTTTGGCAGGACTGATTTGAACCTTTGATTAGGAGGTGTATATAATGGTGGAGAATGCATAGCTCATGATCCCTAATTCTATATAATAGGGATATATCTTCATAGCTTGTAGACATGAGAAAAAGGGTGAATCAATTCAAGTAGCTGAATTGTGTTTGTAATTGATAGAGAGAACTCTTGAGGGAAAGAGATCTGTACATCTGAGAGGTGTGGAAGAAAGAGAGATTTCTTCAATTGTATTTCCTTCTGAGAAGAGTTTAATACAAGTTTTCATTGTTTCTTGTATCTCATGTTCTTTGTTGATTCTAATTTCTAGTTACTTATTATTCTGGTTTAATTCCGTGTTTAGTTACTTACACAAGAGTAATCAATTGTCTTGTTAGATCCTGACAGTCACTGAACAAATGTTAAACTTCAAACACTTTAACCTAATCTCATGCTCCCTAAATTTTTTGACCAAATACACATTGTCGATCTCTTTGAATCAACCTAGTATTTATCTTGCAACACTCACCATTGATATAAGATCCAAGCTCCCATGATTGTGCCACTTGGCAACTACCTTTTGCATATTTGACTTATTGACTTAACACACGTCATTGATCTTCTCGATGCACGATCAAATGTTCACCGTTGATCTTCTGTCAAAACTTTGTGAATGTGACACATGTCACTAGTGCATTTGATATTTGACATATTGAATTTTATAGTACCGTTAGATCATAATATGTGATTTAAAGTACACCATTAGATCTACTAATTAGTTGACCTCAAACTTCAATCTAGTTAAACTTGATGGTCTCTAGCCTATCCCAGTCTTCAAGAGTAACTTTCAAGGCTTATAACTTGAGATAGAAAACATTTCAAGACTCTAAATCTTTAGGGTACCTTCTTGGCACTATAAACAACATCTCCATGAAAACCTTTGACCAATATTGACTTTTTGAGTACCTGCATTAAGTGCATAAACTTACTAGTTCATTCATATCTGCATGATGTGAAGTGACAATCGAGTTCTCTTAAGCTAAAAGATGCATGTTTCTCTTTCTAAATGATCAAGTGACACACTAAAACTTCACCAAGACATCTATGGATGCCTCACAACTTCTTCTTTGTCCTTACAAACCTACAAATGTGCCATATCTCTTCAATATATCAAACACTACTTCTTTATCATTCATGTACTAGTACCACATGCTCTTTTTGACATCAATGACAACCAAATATCAATGATCATGCTCAACAATCTCCCCCTTTGTCATTGATGTCAAAACACCCTCAAAATGACTTCATTTAAACAATGACTTTATTTGAACTCCTTCATTCTAATATTTCTCCACCTTTGACATTAATAACAAAGGGTCTCTTCTTCAACATGCCAACAAACATTCCTCAACATCATGTATGCATTCAAATACTACTTAGGATACTCAGAACACTTACATACTTTAAAGAATATGAATTAATTATTCCCCCTTTGACATGCACCAATTTTAATTCCCTGATCCTTAGACCTGATAAATTACTCATATAGCTTAGAAATATCCACCTAACATCATGTTGCATCTCATGTCATTTGTTCTTTGACAAAAACCAAACTAAACTTGTGCTTATTTGATCCTTGAACTTGTCTACCTACATGACTCACAATCCTTCTTTTACTCAAGCATGAAGATTCAATACCTTGTCAAAATACATAACTTGGTTTGATCAAGTCATCATGTCAATCATCTTCAATTCACAATTGTACAAAACATAGTCACATTTCTATCATGACTGAAGCATCTTTCCATATGCTCCCCCTTACATCATGTATAAATTGATCAAGCCACTCAAGCTAATTGAGTTAGATCCCCCTTAGCCAAACACATCTTTCATATTATCAAATTGAAAAAAACATACCTTTGTACTGATTGATATTTAGATCATTACCTAGAGCACACACACTTGCTTCCATACATGAAAGATGTCTCCTAAGAAGCATAGGTAGAGATACCCACTTGTCATAGAAGGACTAAAGATCCCAAAACTCAAGATACTCCCATATCTCCATGCTCTTACTTGACTTGTAATCCTTCCTCATCTTCATATTATCTTTGAATGAGTTCTCAACCTTATTCTATTCTTTTATCTTAGTATCCTGCTTGATTTTTTTGTCCATTTGCGCAAATAAGGTTTATTCCTTGATACTTGAACTTGTTACTTGTTCTGTCATGGAAAATAATCCACTTTGAGCCTATTTTTCATTTACCTTCTTAGGCATCCATTCACAATGACTCCTCTTTATGATAAGATTGTCCATTTTTGAAGTAGAATACTGATCATTCTTATAGAACCTTGCTATGTGACCTCTCTCATGACATTTGAAGTAAATAAGATTTCTTAGATTGTACATACCTTGTGATTGAGATATATAATTATTCCTTAAAGTTTTAGGAATTTGTTCATCTACCTGATCATTTGGTCACCTGATGAAGATATTATAAAAATTTGTAATATGACCAAACCATTGACACTTGTAGCAAAAGATGTCATTATTTCCGTGTGAACCTTTAGACTGTCTTGAGTGATGATGTTATTCATGATTGCCATTGTCTTGCTCATAATTCCATGCAAATTCATTCTTTGAGTATTTTTTATAATCTTTTGACCTATGACCAAACTGATTGCAAGAGTAACAATGACCATTGAAATTTGCATTACTCATAGCATTTGGTTGTCTGATCTAATTTGTCTTTATTTTCCAATACCTTCATTCCTTGATTGATGATTGATATTCAAATTTTGACTTTCCTTGTTCACATCATTCCTTATATTGTCTTGGGTTACATGCTTTTGTTCTTCTTTGTATCCAAGACCAGATTTATCACTTGCATGTTGTTGACTACTCAGAATATTGTCAAGATCATTTTAGCTCTTTTCAAATTTCAAAAATGATTTCACCTTACAAGATCACTTATCTAACTCAGTTAATGACTTGATTTCAATCACATAACTTAAGCATTGGTCTTCCTTAGCTTTTAGGCTTGTAGACATAGTTTCTAGTTAACTATTGAGATGCTTGACAGTGTCTTCATGTTCTCTGGTGTGATCATCCAATCTTGCTTCAAACACATTGAATTGCTCTTCATAGTCCTTGATTTTTGACATCATCTCTTTATTCTTTTACTTCTAAATTTTTAGATTTTTAAGATAATTTATTAGTCCATCCTTATTATCATTAGTTATATCTTTGCTCAATGCTTGATTTAGTTTCATCTATAAAGACTCTATCTCTATTTGATACATGATACATTCTTCATCCTTACTCTTTACTTTTTCATCAAGAGTACAAACCTGAGTTTCAAGTTGTTGTGTGATATCATCATGCTCCTTGACTTCATTACTCAACCTTCCTTCAAAAAGTCCAATTTTATCCTCATAGGATTTGATCAAGGAATCTTGTTTTATGTTCTTTTTTTGTAGTAACTTCATTTATTTCACAATATCTAGATACTTATCTTAAAGAGTGACTTTCTTATCTTCTTCCTCTGAGCTATCTCTACCAAAGAAACCTCTGCTTAAAGAACATTCACCTTAATCATCACCAAAAGCCATGAATAATGTCTCCATGTCCATATTATGAAAATAATCATCAATGTCAGATGTGTTTACTTTTTATTTTGAAAATGAGTTACTATCTTCTTCATGGTAAAGGCTCTTACTGCCTTTGTATGATTCCTTCTTTCCATTTTTCTTACTAAAAAACTTTATGTACATGCTAGGACCCTCAGATCACTTGTGTTCATCCTCATGAGATTCCTTATCAGCTTTTTTGTGTTTAGACTTGTCTCTACTTGGACATCTAACTTCAAAATGACCAACTTTACCACATGAAAAAAAATTGAAAGGATGTTTTCCTTCATACTTGATCCTACGTTCAATTTTATTGCAATCATTACTTTAAGTTGATCTTCATTAAGATCAAAATCTTTAAGACTTAACTCGTTCTTCTTGGCTTTTGTCTCTTTAATCACCTTGAAGGTTGCTTCTTTCTTAGGAGGTCTATCCTCATCAACTCTCATCTCATAGGCAATAAGAATTACATGCAGTTCATCCATCTTCAACTGAGTGAGATCATGACTTTCTTCTACAGCAGAAACTTTTGAATCAAACTTGATTGTAAGAGACCTCAATACCTTATGTACTATAGTAACTTCATCAATCACCTCTCCAAGACCTCTGATCATGTTTACTACTTCATTAACCCTTATAAGATAAGATGCCAAAGTATCTTCTTCCTTCATTTTGAGACCTTCAAATTTCCTTTGGTAGGTCTGCAACTTAGCCAATTTTACCTTAGAGTTTCCTTCATAGATAGTCTATAATTTGACCAAAATTTCCTTGGCAAACTTGTAATGAATCACTTTGGTGAATTCAACCTCAGATATATCACAAATGATAGCATTCTTAGCTTTAGAATTATTCTCACTCAACTTCTTGTTAGTAGCATTAGTTGGAGGAGTAGTTGGTGTAGTGTAACCATCCATGATAGATTGCCAACATTAAACCCTAGAGACATAATGCATGTTCCCATCCTTATACTCTAAAAAGCAAAATTTTATCCATTGAACAATGGTGCTTGTTTTGTAGAGAAACCCTACATCTTTTGACTTGTCATATGTACCTTAGATAACATTCAAGTGGTTAAAATTTCAAGCAAGGTCCTACTCTGATACCAATTATTGTAGGTACAATCACTGAGAGGGGGGGTGAATCAGTGATGCAAGATATCAAACTTCAAATGTAATCCTTTGAAACTCTTAATCAATAACCACAAGCATTCATAAAGCATACAAGATGTTCATATCAATTAATAATAAATTTGATGCAATATCACACACTAACACAAGATCTATGTGAGAAACCCTCTTGGATAATAAAACCCACTCTCAAGCCTACAAACACATGGACTACTTGTACTATAAGATGATCACAAACAATAGACCTTTTAGTGAAGCACCCACTTCATAAGGAGCACCCACTTGTTTTAGATGTTGAACACCTACACAACACCTTATTAAAACAACAACTACAAATTTTTTATTGCAGACCAATTAGATTGAAGACACAATGTATAACACCTTTCTTTCAACTCAACACACACACAAAGTTACTCATACAATCAATGCATCCAAAACACCCTTTTAAATCTCTCTAGTCTTCTTCACTCATCCTCAATATATTTTGTACTTTATTCCATCTACAAATCACACTCTCTTTGCACTCTTTCCTTTGCCTATGTATTTTTCTTTCTCAACACATTCACCTCAAGTCAAGAAACCATTGCCTTGGTCTCCACTATTTATAGAGTCTTTAAGCACATCAATATTTAGGTCAACCATAATACTTGTCTTAACCATTAAGACATCTAAAAAATCTCAATACCATCTTCACAAGTTGACCATAGCATCTACGGGTCACACTTAAGCGGCTACACCTTTCAATTAGGCCTTAGTAGCCCTTATAGGTCTCATGGAGACCTATTCACCCATTTAGCACTTCATCAATCAAATTAAAAACATAATATAACTATAAATTACATGGGTCCACTCAATATGACCTCTTAGACATCTCCAAAATATTACTCCCACCAGAACACTCTTCTGCTAAAGCAAGAATGGCTCAAACAATATTTTGTACATAGAAACACCATGAATGAACAAATAGTCAAATTTTAAGCTCCATAATTTTGACTATACAAACATTCAAACCTTCTAACTAAGTTCTCTAGATGCACCTTGATGTCTTCTACAACTTTTCCTTTTACACCATGATCAAATTCTGCCTGGATCAAAAGATATAACTCAAAAACTATAGACTAGTTTTCCCACACAAATTTGAATATTTAAAATCCAACGGTCACTGAACAAATGTTAAACTTCAGGCACTTTGAACTCGTATCATACTACCTATTAATTTTAACCAAATACACATAATCAATCTCCTTAGATCATCTTGGTCTTT
This sequence comes from Torreya grandis, assembly GCA_037957365.1. Lineage (NCBI taxonomy): Eukaryota > Viridiplantae > Streptophyta > Pinopsida > Cupressales > Taxaceae > Torreya > Torreya grandis. The sequence continues at coordinate 1,099,520 of JARHVA010002680.1, forward strand.
ATCTTGTAACTCTCAGCATTGATCTAAGTTTCGAGCTCCCACGATTGTGCCACTTGGCAGCATTGCGTGCCTTCTGTACATTTGACTTATTGACTTAACACACAAGATTGATGTTCTAACTGCATGATTAGATGCTCATCATTGATATTCTATAAAAAATTATTTAATGTGACACATGTCATTATTACATTCATTCTTTGACATATTGACTTTTACATGCATAGTTGGATCATAATCTATGATTTAACACACACCATTAGATCTACTGACTAGTTAACCTCAAACCTTAATGTAGTTAAATTTGATAGTATCTGGCCCATCATAATCTATAATATCAACTTTTAAGGTTTATAATTTGAGCTAAAAAACACATTAAGACTCCAAATCCTCAAGGTACTTTCCTGGTACTAAAGATAACATCTCCATGAAAACCTTTAACCGCTATTGAATTTTTGAGTACCTGCATTAAATACACAAACTTGTTAGTTCAATCATATCTACATGACGTGAAGTGACGATTTGTCCTCTCTTAAGCTATAATATGCATGTTTCTCTTTTCAAATGATCAAGTGGCACACCGTAACTTCACCAAGACATCTATGGATGCCTTACAACTTCTTCTTTGTCCTTACAGACCTGAAAATGTGGCATATCTCTTCAATCTATCAAACACTACTTTGTCATTCATGTACTAGTACCACATGATCTTTTTGACATCAATGATAACCAAACATCAATGACCATGCTCAACACTAATAAAAAAACATACAAGTGCATTAGTGCATTTATGACATAATAAATGAATACAATCAATGCATGCAAGCATTTAGAGAAAGCATTCAAGAATCTAAGTAATTTTGAAGAGCATTTATTACTAAATTTTAAATAAAATCATTCATTGTAGTGCTAAAATTCATTATAGATAAACAATACATCACTCTATCTTCTAGTTGAATTTCATTTTACTCAACATGTCATTTTTACATTGTGTATTGTTGAGGGATGTGATAAGTATCTGGTGCTTAAAAACTAGGTTGACCTTGAGCACATTCCCCCTAAAAAATTCATTATTATCCTCAATTTTAAATACCCTAGGGTTTTTAATAAGAATATCAATTTCCCATAGATCTATGTAAAATTTCAAAAAGGAAAGCAAGGTTTTAAGATCCCCAGACATGATGAACAAAATCGTTAAATTAGTTTATGCCTATTTTGTATTTTATAGAAGCATATTGTGTACGATTATAGTTTCCAAAAATGCCAAGTGTATGTTTATGGTAAGGTGTTTAGGTCATTGTGATTTTTTTGGGTTCTCACTGACTTTACCTAAAAAACCTTGATTCTACTATCAAACGATAATGATTGTTTCTAGAGTTAATTTAAACCCTCCTCTTTATAATTATTACACTGGAATGTTTGATTTTATTATTTATATTTTATTAGATTTAATTATGAGTAAGATTCATTCACTTATGAAATGTTTTGTTTTATTGTTTCTTTTTATCAATTAAATTAAAATTTAAGTATCAATGCACATGAATGAATCTAAGATGTAAATTATAATGATAGATAAATTATACCTAAGGAAATGGAAGATTGCAGAAAGGATTTTATCCTAATTCTACCAATATGTCATTATTTAGTCCCATGCATGACATATGAAAAGTTTTATATGTGATTTAAGAGTGGCATTTTGGTAGTGAATTATGTTATAAGTCATTTGGATCAAACTGTAAAGGTAATTTAAGCTCTAATGTTTTAGGCTTCAGGCAAAATAAGGCCTCATAATGGAAAACATTAAATTCAAATTATCCAGATTCGACATTGTTTGCTACTTATGTATCTTTCAAATAATATGTCTCACTCATGATCTTTTGATGTGTTAAAACTTCAAGATTTATTGCATGAATGTGACACCTAGACTCTAGAGGATTAGTGACATGGTGATGGTCTTTCCTATGAGATTCTTGACAAAGAAATTAGCACTATTGTTACAAATACAATGGCTATTGTTAGTGGAAGTAAGAAATAAAATGGAAAAATGTGGAAATATTTGTATCTGTTTCTATTTGTATATGGCATCCCACATCAATGGATTAGATTACATAAGGGAGAATATTGGATGTGTTATGGCATGGATCTTAGAATTGCATGGGAGTTAAACTTGGTGGTGTTGCATGAAAGTATGTAAGACTTTGAGAAACCCCTAATAGATATTGCATAAGGTTTGATGCATGCTTGGGTGTTACAATATGATCTTCATATATTGAATTGTGATCTTGTAGTAATGTGTGTAGTATATGTTGTAGACAGATGGAATATTTAGGTGGTATGTGGTATGGCAAAAGGTATCTAAAAGGTGGTTGTGTCATCCATGTGATCTACAAAAGGACACAAGGTGGAAGGATTATTCCACATGGAAGTTGTGTTGTTTTGGATGCTATGTAACATGGCACAATGTGGTGTGATGTTCCCAAAAGTAGACTACATACTATGGATGTTTTCTAGTATTGTCCAGTGTGGCATGACATGGTACAAGACAAATGTGTAGTTCTAGACATGAGGTGCTACAGGGTTATGTTGTACATTGAGTTACAAAAACTAAATGATAGTATATATTGTTTGTGTGTTTGTGCAAAGGAGAAGTGGATGGGCCACAAAATTCCAGATAAATCACTGACATTTTTTTCATATTTCCCAAAAAATGATATACTTTAATAAGCCCTCACTTCGTCAATTATTTCTATGGAATTAGAATATTATGAATTAATTATTTGTTTGGTTTACATACAATTAAAGTTAATTTTATTCTTATAGTAGATCATGTATTATGTAGCTTCCATTCATAAATGACGCCAATTTATTGACACCCAAAGCAATTACATTAGGCTAAAGAACATACAGAAATGCCATACTCAAACCCTTAAAAGAAAGGAAAGGGCCATACAAAACATGAAAATAGTAATAGCCAAAGTCAATGACAAGGTATTTCATGGTATCTCATATACAAAGAGGCCCATATTGTACAATAGACCCAAATTCAGGGAAACTAATTGATTCACATGACCAACACCCATTCCAAACAGGTCCACAACTTACAAGGTGGAAACATATTTGATTGGCCATTTTATATTATTAAGGGTGGATGAGGATGTCATAAGAGATTATTTAATTGCAACAAGGCTCCATGTCTCATGTGCAAATTAAATCAATGACCATGGTATTTTAACAGTCAGAGTAAAATTATTAAGTGGAGAAATAGAATAATTCAAGCAGTTGTTTGTATATTCCCTCATTTCTCTTTTATTTCTAATTTTGATTCATCATCATATGGGTATTTCTAGTTTTACAGAGATCTTACTTTACAAGCCATTCCACAACATTGTAGTGGACATTGGTTTAACTACGTAAGGCATTGTTACACATTGGGAACAATCAAATATTCCTACACTCCATGGCACATTGATTAAATAGCTATAGAATAAAACAACATTGATGAATCAAGTAGTGGTGATATTGACATACAAGAATATGTACAAATGGAAAAGGAAATGCGTGAATGAAAACTCTTATCCCATATGCACCCATCAATAAAAACTATAAAATATAATGCCAACATACTTGGGATTCATGACTTAGACACTAATCATAATTAGAACCATTCAAATGTATTAATCAACCTACACACAAAAATTACACAATTTATAGATTTTTAATGCATAGTCACCCAAATTAAAGATGTTGTGCTCAAGCAAGCCATTGCCAAATGAGTTGTCAAGTAATCAACAAACAACATTAAAAATTATTCTACACCATGCCTAAAAATAACATAGGCTCCACCACTCATGATAATTATTGAATGAACAATAGGTATAGGGGAATCATTTTTGATTAATAGTATCAAATGTGGCCTAAATGGACTTTTAGGTTGAAGCAGTTTTCCCCTACTTTTCCTTGTTCTAACTGTTAAGGTGTGGAGCTAAAAGCTTCACCAGATGAGCAGATGTTGAAGTTGCTAGATTTATACAGTTGCCGACGACGGCAAGGAGTCGACCAGTAGCTGCCGACGTCGGTCATGTATTGGCCAACGTCGGTCGTGTGCAGGCAAACAGGGACCGGCGTCGGTCACCTGTGTGTCCATAAAGTCTATTTTCGTGGATGAACAAATTGTTTGCATGATAATTTTAGTTGTTAGTTGTAAGTCTGCGTTTCTATTTTTGGCAGGACTATTTTAAGCCTTTGATTAGGAGGTGTATCTGATGGTTGTGAATGCATTGCTCATGATCCCTAATCTTATATATAGGGATAGATCTTCATAGCTTGTGGGTGTAAGAAAGAATAGTACAAGACATATTGTATATGTGTATCAATCCAAGTTGTTGGAATTGATTGAGAGAACTCTTGAGGGAAAGAGATATGTACATCTGAGAGGTGTGAGAAGAAATTGTGATTTTTCTTCATTGTATTTCCGTCTGGAAGAGTTTAATACAAGTTTTTAGGGTGGTTTCTTGTATCTATTGTTCATTGCTATTTCTGATTCTAGTTGCTTTCAATTCTTGTTTAATTTCGTGTTTAGTTGTTTACATAAAAGTAATCAAGTTTGTTGGTTGATCCCCAATAAGTGGTATCAGAGCTAAGGTTGCAGGAAGCAGGTTTGTGTTTGATTACAGGTCACTCTCAGGGGTTTCTGATTGAGTGGGAGTATAGCAATGGAAGAAGAAAGTAAGCTGAGAATGGAGAAATTTAGACACAGGCGTAGCACCACAGGGTGTGTGGTGGTTGGTCTTCAGGATTGATCTTGAAGAGGGATACAAGCCAGGATACAGATTAGACAATGTACTAGTATAGGTACAGGTGCAGCTATTTATCTCCAAGTGGGAGATTGTTAGGTTGTGGAGCTAAAAGCTTCACCCGGATGCAAACATGGAGGAGGTTGCTAAGTGTCACAGTTGTCGACGTCGGCAGGCCAACCGACGTCGATCAGAGGTTGACAGAAAGCAACTGACATTGGTCAGGAGTCGGCCGACGTCGGTCGCCTCCAGATGGATAGGGACTGACATTGGTCACCTGTGCGGTTCCAGAACTGCTTGTTGATAGACAGTTAGTTTGTTGAACCGGTTGTTTGCATGTTAAAGACTAATTTGAGTCTTGAGCCACTTGTCTAATTATTGTATGCATGGGATCTATATAATAGACTCATGGGCTGTATTGTAAAGTGTAGAACCAGAAGAGTTCTTCCACTAACTTGTGTCATAATATTTTGAACTTGATGAGCTGCATCATACTTTTCTTTTCTATTAAGTCTTCTACTTTCTCAAAATTTCCCTCCATATATCATTGGTTGACATGCAGAGGGTTTATTATTTTGAAAGTTTTCTCTTGTTTGTGTCAGAATTGCCCTTCATATATCATTTGTTGAAACTTGACATATAAATGATTTATTCCTATAAAGTATTTCTCCTTTTTCGTCAGCATACTCTAACTGTTTACAATACATTCACTACGCATACAATCATAAAATTTGTGGAAACATTGATGGTTACTAATTTATTATGATAGCAATTACCTTGTACTAGACTACAGATGTTAATTCTTATAATCAAAATTGAGATTTTAACTTGTTGTTGCATTTCTAAACCATGGATATTATATGTATTATTGAGAAGTCCTTGTCCTAATTACTTTTGATCAAACTTCCAACTGGTCTGGGACACAATTGGGGGCCTAGATCCCCAAGAGAATACCAATGAACGGTTACAACTAGCTCGAGAATACCATCAACAGCCACAACCTAGCCCAAGATTACCAATGATCGGCCATAACTAGCCCAAGAATACCAATGATCAGCCACTACCGGCCCAAGAATATCAATGATCGGCCACAACTAGCCCAAGATTACCTAACAATCAGCCACATCTGGCCTTCGATACCAAACTGAGATTTGAACTTGAATGGTGTTTGAAACAACCAAGACACTTTACCAACCCACCCAAATCTCATCGATAAAAGTGGTTATGGATACCTTTCGTGTCATAGCCCCAGAACACGCCTCATCACATTAAACACAGGTTTCATACTTGACCTCAACCAACATCACATTAAACACTCAATTAAATTGAGGCTACGTTGAAAGACCACCTTTGCCACTGAAGTAGATGACCCACAAGACATCTAACAAGGAACGAGTCTTATCGATATGGTCAACCATGGGAATGGATCCTGAGACCTCCCCCTTGTAGTGCACAGTGCTCAACCGCTAGGGTAAACTTGTCAGGCTTAAAAGAGGTTATGGATACCTTCCGTGCCATATCCCCAGAACATGCCTCATTGCATTGAACACATGGTTATGGATACCTTTCATATCGTAGCCCCAAAACATGCCTCATTACATTGACTATAGGTTTCATCCTTGACCCCAACCAACATCGCATTGAACACTCGATCGGCTTGAGGCTATGTCAGAAGACCACCTTTGCCACTAAAGTAGCTGACCCATCAAACATCTAATGGGGAATAAGTCTTACCGATATGGTCAACCTCAGGACTAGATATCAAGACCTTCCCCTTGTAATGCTCAGCTTTCAACCATTAGGGTAAACCCATCGAGCTAAAAGTGGTTATGGATACCTTCCATGTTGTAGCCTCAGAACATGCCTCATCACATTAAACATACGTTTCATGCCTAACCCTGACTAACGTCACATTGAACACTCAATTGGTTTGAGGTTATGTCAGAAGACCACCTCTTTAATCAAAATAGCTGACCCACCAGACATCTAATAGGGAATGAGCCCTACTGATATGGTCAGTCCTAGGAATGAATCTTGAGACCTCCCCCTTGTAGTTCTCATCTCAACCACTAGGGTAAACTCATCGGGCTAAAGGTGGTTATGGATACTTTCCATGTTACAATCCCAGAACATGCTTCATTGCATTGAACACATGTTGCATACCTGACCCTGACCAACATCACATTAAATACTCGATCAACTTGAGGCTATATCAAAAGACTACCTCCACCACCTAAGCAGTTGACCCACCAAACATTTAATAGGGAATGAGTCTTACCGATATGGTCAACCTTGGGAATGGATCCTGAGACCTCCCCCTTGCAGTGCTTAGATTTCAACCGCTAGGGTAAACCCATCGGGTTAAAAGTGGTTATGGATACCTTATGTGCCACAATCCTAGAACATACCTCATCTTATTGAGCATAGGTTTCATGCCTGACCCTGACTAATGTCACATTAAACACTCAATCAGCTTGAGGCTACATCAAAAGACCACTTTCACCACTGAAGCATCTAATCTGCTAAACATCTAATAGGGAATGAGTTCTACTGATACGGTCAGCCCCAAAAATGGATCTTGAGACCTCCCCATTTTTATGGATACCTTCTGTGCTGCAGCTTCAGAACATACCTCATCGCATTGAACATAAGTTTCATGCCTGACCTCGACCAATGTTGCATTGAACACTTGATTAAATTAAGGCTACGTCAAAAGACCACTGTTGCCACCGAAGCAGCTGACCCACTAGACGTCTAACGGAAAATGAGTCTACCGATATGGTCAACCCTAGAAATGGATCTCGAGACCTTCTCTTTGTAATGCTCAGCTCTCAATCACTAAAATAAACCCATCGGTCTTGAAAAAAAATCATTCTTATTATAATGAGAGTACTATCAAATCTATGACCCTTCCCTATTTTATAAGACAAATTTTTTATTGGATAAATTGAATAATTTTTTCATTCATTTAAAAGGGCCCATTTAAAGTGATTGGTGATATAATGAAACATCTACAATTTCCTTTCAATATATATAATGAATAGAATTATTATTTGACATAAATTGATATCATAATCAAAAGGATTATAATTTAATTAATAAGAATAATTGTATGTTGTAATTATTATACTATTTTTCCCTCTTTAAAGATATATAAAAGATATATAAAATAAAAAATTAAGTTAAATTAAAATTTAATATAATAAACTAAATATCCTCCAATTTTTAATAAAAATTTATTTATACATTCAAATCAAAATATATATTTTTCAATTTAAAAATTAATTTTATAAATTGTAAAAAACTAAAATTCTAAATCAATTAATCAACAACTCATTACATTTTATAAAATTGTAAAAAGAAAAATTCAGCCAAATCTTACAACAATATTATAAACATATTAATTTTTTTATTAAAAATTAAGAAGTCACATCATTTTGAGTCATGTCTATGTCATATTATATTATTACAATTTTAAAATAAACATTTATATGCCATATAAAGTAAGGTGATAAATGAAGATCTTTTAATTGTTGTAGAGTTTGGTTTCTTTTTTTCATGATTCAATGATTTCCACGAGTTATCCATCCCTCCTTCGCGATAAGATTCTTAGGTGCAACATGATTCTGAAACGAACCATCAAGCTGATGGTTGGGACCCCCTCCCAGTTGATGAAGATCCCCCGACCTAGGATAGCTGAGGGAAAAGTCTAAGGACCCTCTGCCTCCACCTCTTCTGTTGGCCACCATATTCACAGTTGTTGCTTAGTATTTTCTTTGTTATTTATACTATTTCATTATTATTTTTTTATTGATATACACTTGAGTTAATTTAACTATGATTATCAGTTGGGTTGTGGCCTTTTTATGAGTATATTTATGTGGGATCTCACTCACAATGTTAGTGCTTCTGGATTGTTCATCATCATCTTGGGGGTTTCCTTCACAATGTTAGTACTTTTGGATTTTTCATTAGTAAATAGGATTGATGTTAACATATTAATTTTTTTTAAAGGTTGGTCTTTTTTTTTTACTTAAAAAAATATGAATTATATAAGGAACTCAGTGTTTATAAGAGTGTTTGAAAGAGAAAAATAGTTGACAGTATTATTAAAATTATAGTGTTGGTAGTGAACAATGTCAACATAGATAGTCAAAAACATAATACATAGAAATATTACATCAATAATCATAAGAGAAGCTTGTCAACCATCAAACAAATGATTCTTCAACTCCTGAGCAACACTGATCTTCTTATTGCATAACCACTGGTTTACTTGATATTTAATATGTTGGATCTAAAGAGCCACCACTATGTTCTTTGATTTTTCCTAACATTGAAGGAGACAACAAGCAAGAGAAAAGAATATATTAAAGTAAAACTAAAGAATTACAAAGTCCTAATGATCATAATGATAAAAAGCTACTTTGCATATGTTCCTCCAGAGGTGCATCAAAATAACATGTCTAACACTATCAGCAATAACATTATCATGTAATCCAAACTTTAGAAGAGCCTCCTTCCATTTAGGCTTATGGCCAAAAATAGCAGGTAAATCACAAAAAACTGAATTCCATTGTTTTCTCACATGCAGACATCCCCAAAAAATATGCCTCATACTTTCATTTTAATTGGAAAAGTTTTATAAGTATGTATCTAGAAATTAGCAATTAGGAAAGTTTTACTGATGTATTATTCTTGAGGTTTCTAGTTGTTCTTTATTATACTCTTTTTTATTTGTTATCCATTTTTTATTTGAGTTTTAGTATTTTTTTTTTATAAACATACAATGTATATTTTTTAAGATGCATCTTTCTTATTTTATTTTGGGTCCTCGATAATTGTTGGTTTTGATTTGTTAGAATTTTTTCATCATTTTGTATTAACTTGAATGCCCATATGGTCCTAATTCAAATTCAATAAGTTTATAAATACACAAGTGTAATCATGTGACTGTCGCACTTTTCATACTCCCTTGACCTCCAAGTCCTCTTAGCTAAGATGGAGGAAAAAAGACACCACCCAGGATGATTTTTTTTGGTGCAAGCACATAATATTTTTTGCTCATGCTCTCTCCCTCCCCTATCTCCTTATTTGTCTGTTGATCCTTTCATCTCCCCTCAACAAGTGGTTCAAGTGGAAAAGGCGATAGGACTTGGTGTGGAGATGGGTTTCCTTCAATCAATTGATGGATAAATTGATGTTAGGGATTTGGCTTGTGACAAAAAGGCAAAACATGAGGGTGGTAAAGAAAATTGGTTCTATTTTCCAAGCATTTCATCCCCTTCTCAATACATAGGTTCACGACCCAAGGTTAATGTTGGTTCAACAACTAAATCTAGAAGGCGCAAATTAGATGCTAAAAGATTAAGGATGGAAGCAAAGGAAATGGTTGGTGAATGCTCTCAGTGGACGATGGAGGCTCTCATAGATAGCTTCTTTTTTAATCTAGAGAATTTTATTTTTATTTTGACTATCTTTCTTTGGAAGGGTTATTTCCTAGTGGTTGAACTATTCTAGAAGTATAGTCCTTTATGTGTTGTAAGTATGTTGTCTTTTTGCTACTATTTTACAACATTTTTTTAGTTTGACTTTTTAGCTCTGTTTTTTAGGAGATCTTGTAAATTGAGCATTTTTGTATTTCTAGTTGTTTTTTCTTGTTTAAAGGGTTGTGCCCTTTCAAAAACCCTTCTTGGTTGGTTGAATTGGCTGATTATGTTGGCTTATCAGTTTTTAGGGACTTAGCATGTTGTTAAGACCCAGATCTAATTCATAGCTTCAGTCTTTGAAAAAGTTATTTTAACTAGTTGATAGCTCTGGTAAAAAATGTTTATCCCTAATAAAAAATACACAAGTGTATTAGTGTATTTATGACATACAATAAATAAGCACAATCAATCCATGTACGCATTTAGGGAAAGCATTCAAGAATCTAAAGAAATTTAAAAAGCATCTAACATTTATTACTGCATTCTAAACAAAATAAAACATTCATTGTAGTGTTAAAATTCATTATAGATAAACACTACATCACACTAGCTCCCGATTGAATTTCATTTTACTCAACATGTCATATTTTATATTGTGTACTATTGAGGGTTGTGATAAATATTTGGTGCTTAAAAACTAGGTTGACCTTGAGCACATTCCCCCTAAAAAAATTTCCTTATTATCTGCAAATTCAACTACCCTAGGGTTTTTAAGAAGAATATCAATTTCCCATAAATCTATGTAAATTTTCAAAAAGGAAAGCAAGGTTTTAAGATCCCTAGACATGATGAGCAAAGTCATTAAATCAATTTATTCCTATTTATTATTTTATAGAAGTATATTGTGTATGATTATAGTTTCCAAAAATGCCAAGTGTATGTTTATAGCAAGGTGCTCAGGGGACGATTTTCAAGGATTCAGCATGATGTTGAGTCCCAAATCCAATTTGTAGCTCCAATCTTGCGAAAAACTTTTTTTAACTAGTTCGTAGCTTTGGTAAAAAATGTTTATCTCTAATTTTTGGAGGTACAATCATTGAGAGGGGGGGGCGGGTGAATCAGTGATGCAAGATATTTCAAACTTCAAATGTAATCCTTTCAAACTCTTAATCAATAACCACAAGCATTCATAAAGCATACAAGATGTTCATATCTATGAATAACAATGTTGATGAAATATCACACACATAACATAACATCTATGTGGGAAACCTTCTTGGAGAATAAAACTCACTTTCAAGCCTGCAAACACATGGACTACTTGTCCTATAAGATGATCACAAACAAAAAACCTTTTAGTAAAGCACCCACTTCACAAAGAGCACCCACACCTAATTATTAACAATCACCTACTTATTCTAGATTTTGAGCACCCACATAACACCTAATTAAAACAATAACTCCAAAATTTTGATTGCAGACCAATTTGATTGGAGACACAATGTATAACACCTTTCAACTCAACAAACACAAACAAACTTGTTCATATAAGTAATGCATCCAAAACACCCTTTTGGATCTCTCTATTCTTCTTCAATAATCCTCAATCTATTCTATACTTCAGTCCATCCACTGAGCACACTCTTTCTGATCTCTTTTATTCGCCTCTGTCTTTTTGTTTCTCAACACATTCACATCGAGTCAAGAAACCATTGCCTTGGTCTCCACTATTTATAGTCTTTATCCATATCAACATTTAGGTCAGCCATAATACTTGTCTTAACCCTTAAGACATCTAACAAATCTCAATACCATTCTCACAGGTTGGACATAACATCTATGAGTCACACTTAAGCAATTATGCCTTTCAATTAGGCCTTAGAGCCCTTATAGGTCTCATAGATACCTATTCACCGATTTAGCACTTTATCGAGCAAATTAAGAACATAAGATCACTATCAAAAATATGGGTCCACTCCATATGACCTCTAAGACATCTCCAAAAGATTATTCCCACAAAAACACTCTTCTGCTAAAGCAAAAATGGTTCAAATAATATTTTGTACATAGAAACACCTTGAATGAACAAATAGTCAACTTTGAAGCTCCATAACTTTGATTGTGCAAACATTCAGACCTTCTAACTAGGTTCTCTAGATGCACCTTGAAGTCCTCTACAACTTTGCCTTTTATACAATAATCATATTTTGCCCGGATCAAAATATATAGCTCAAAAACTGTAGACTATTTTTCCCATGCAAATTTGAACATTTAAAATCCAATGATCACTATGTAAATGTTAAACTTCAAACACTTTGACCTCATCTCATGCTCCTTGGAAATTTTGACCAAATACGTACCATCAATCTCCTTGGATCAGCCTAGTCTTTATCTTTCAATGCTCACCATTGATCTAAGATCCAAGCTCCCACGATTGTGCCACTTGGCAGCTCTACGTGCCTTCTGCACATTTGACTTACTGACTTAACACACGTCATTGATATTTTGACTGCACGATCAAATTCTCACCATTGATGTTCTATCAAAACTCCATGTATTTGAAACATGTCACTAGCATGTTCATTCTTTGACATATTGACTTTTACATGTACTGTTAGATCATAATCTATGATTTAATGCGTACCATTAGATATACTGACTAGTTGACCTCATAATTCAGCTTGATGGTCTTTGGCCCATCATAGTCTACAAGAGCAACTTTGAAGGTTTATAACTTGAGATAAAAAAAATTTCAAGACTCTAAATCATTAAGGTACCTTCTTGGCACTATAAACATCTCCATGAAATCCTTTGGCCAATATTGACTTTTTGAGTACCTGCATTAAATGCACAAACTTAAGCTAGAAGATTCATATTTATCTTTCCACATGATCAAGTGACACACTAGAACTTCACCAAGAATTTTATGGATGCCTCACAACTTATTCTTTGTCCTTACAAAACTGCAAATGTGCCATATCTTTTTAAGCTATTAAACATTACTTCTTTGTTGTTCATGTACTAGTACCACATTCTCTTTTTGACATCAATGCCAACCAAATATCAATAACCATGCTCAACAATCTCCCCCTTTGTTATTGATGGAAAAACACCCTCAAAATGAATTCATTTGAATAATGATTTCAATTGAACTCCTTCATTTTGATCTTGCTCCCTCTTTGACATTAATGACAAAGGGTCTCTTCCTCAACATGCCAACAAATATTCCTCAACATCATGTATGCATTCAAATACTACTTAGGATGCTTAAGATACTTACATACTTTCAATCATATGAATCAATTACTTCCCCTTTGATATACACTAATCTGAATTAGGACTTCTCTGATCTTTGGACCTGATAAACTACTCACAGAGCTTAGAAAGCTCCCCCTAACATCATGTTCTATCTCATGTCATATGTTCTTTGACAAAAACCAATATGAACTTATGCTTCTTTTATCCTTGAGCCTATCTACCCACAGGACTCACAATCCTTATTTTGTTCAAGCATGAATATTTAATACCTTGTCAAAATACATGACTTGGTTTGATCAAGTCATCATGTCAAACATCTTGAGTTCATAACTGTAGCAAACATCTTCACATTTCTATCATGACTGAAGCATCTTTCCATATGCTTCCCCTTACATCTTGCATAATTTCTTCAAGCCACTCAAGCTAATTGAGTTATCTACCCCTTAACCAAACACATCTTGCATATTATCAAATTAAAAATAGCATACCTTTGTACTGATTGACATTTTGATCATTACCTAGAGCACACACAATTTCTTCCATACATGAAAGATGTTTCCTAAGAAGCATAGGTAGAGAAACCCACTTGTCATAGAGGGATTAAAGATCCCAAAACTTAGGAGACTCCCATATCTCCATGCTTTTAATTTACTTGCACTCATTCCTCATATTCATATTATCTTTGAATGAGTTCTCAACCTTATTTTTTTCTTTTATCTCAGGATCCTGCTTGATTACCTTGTCCATTTGGGAAGATAAATATTTTTCCTTTATAATTAAACGTTTTCCCTATTTTTTCATGGCAAATAATTCACTTTTATCCTATTTTTCATTTACCTACTTAGGTCTCCATTCACTATGACTCCTCTTTATGATAGGATTGTCCATTTTTTAAGTAAATACCAATCAGTCTTGCAGAACTTTGATATGTGACCTATCTCATGACATTTGAAATAAATAAGATTTCTCAAATTGTACATACCTCATGATTGAGATATATAATGATTCCTTGAATTTTCATGAAATTTTTCATGTACCTGATCATTTAGTCTTCTGATGAAGATATTATAAAACTTTGCAATATGACCAAACTCTTGACACTTGTAGCAAAAGATGCCAATCTTTTCTTGTGAACCTGTTGATTGTCTTGAGTGATAATCTTCTTCACGCTTGCTACTATATTGCTCATAATTCCATGAAAATTATTTCCTTGAGGATCTTTTACAATCTTTTGACCTGTCATCAAACTGATTGCAAGAGTAACAATGACCATTGAAATTTGTGTAACTCATAGCATTTAGTTATCTGATCTAATTTATCTTCATTTTCCAATACCTTCATTCCTTGACTGATGATTGATATTCAAATTTTGATTGTCCTTATTCACATCATTCTTTATATTGTCTTGGGTTACATGCTTTGATTCTTCTTTGTATCCGAGACCAGTTCTATCACTTGCACGTTGTTGACTACTCAAAATATTGTCAAGATCATTTTAGCTCTTTTCAAATTTCATAAATGATTTCACCTTAAAATATCACTTGTTTAACTCAGTCAATGAATAAATTTCAATCACATACCTTAAGCACTAATATTACTTAGCTTTTAGGCTTGTAGACATAATTTCTAATTAACTATTGAGTTGCTTGACAGTATCTTCATGTGCTCTGGTGTCATCATCCAATCTTGATTCAAACACATTCAATTTCTCTTCATAGTCCTTGATTTCTGACATCATCTCTTTGTTCTTTTCCTTCTCAATTTTTAGATTTTTAAGATCATTCATTAATCCATCCTTATTATCATTAGTTATATGTTTACTCAATGCTTGATTTAGTTTCATCTACAAAGACTTTATCTATGTTTGATACATGATACATTCTTCATCCTTACTCTTTACTTCTTCATCAAGAGTACAAACTTGAGTTTAAATTTGTTGTGTGATCTCATCATGCTCCTTGAATTCAATACTCATCATTCCTTCAAAAAGTCCATTTTGCTCCTCACAGGATTTTGATCAAGGAATCTTATTTTCTATTCTTTTTTTGTTGTAACTTCATTTCTTTCACAGTATCTAGATTTTTATCTTAAAAAGTGACTTTCTCATCTTCTTCCTCTGAGCTATCTCTACCAAAGAAACCTCTACTTAAAGAACATTCACCTTAATCATCACGAAAAGCCATGAATAATGTCTCCATGTCCCTATTATGAAAATAATTATCAATTTCAGAAGTGTTTACTTTTTATTTTGCAAATGAGTTACTATATTCTTCATGGTAAAGGCTCTTCCTACCTTTGTATGATTCCTTATTTCCATTTTTCTTACTAAAAAACTTTATGTACTTTCTAGGACCCTCAGATTACTTGTGTTGATCCTCATGAGATTCCTTATGAGCTTATTTGTGTTTAGAATTGTCTCTACTTGGAAATCTAACTGCAAAATGACCAACTTTAACACATGAAAAACATATTAAAAGGTGTTTTCCTTCATACTTGATCCTATGTTCAATTTTATTGCAATCATTACTTCAAGTTGATCTTCAGTAAGATCAAAATATTTAAGACTTAACTCGTTCTTCTTGTCTTTTGTCTCCTTAATCACCTTGAAGGCTGCTTCCTTCTTAGGAGGTCTATCCTCATCAACTCTCATCTCATAGGTGATGGGTGTCATTATTCCCTTTATTTAATCAACTCTCTATTGATGTCATATTCAACCAGGGGTGTGTCTAAAGCTATATGTAACAAGAAGAATCTTAGCGATTTAGTAATTGATTGTAGGTATTTATATTTATATTTTGTTTTGGGGGATCTTTAATGTCTTAAGGACTTCTTGGTTAAAACCTTATTGGGATCAAACTATGGAAATATACTGGAAGTAAACACACATTAAAGAATGAATTGTTGGAAATAAACACACTTTACAAAAATGAATTTACTGGAAATAAACACACTTTTGCAGAATGAAGTAGATTGCTTGGAAAATGATTACAAAGAAATGAGAACTTAATCTAGAACACTTGCAGGGACAAATTTAGAATAAATTTTAACTTAAGGAATTGAAAGCATTTTTAAATTTAATAGATTTACCTAGTTTCTTTTGAAATAAAATATAAATACCAACAAAAATGAAGATCCTAGTTCTTGGAGGAGTAGGCCCTTGCTCCACCTAGAAACATGATTAAACAACTTAATTCTCTCTCAAAATAGAAATGGCTATTTTATTGATAAAATGTTTTACATTACAAAAATGTACTAAATTTGTATCAATCTATATCTATCCTTATTCCTCTATTCTTCAATTAATACCCTTATTCCTATATTCTTCAGGTCTATATATATATTCTTCTTCTTGTCGTGCATTGATAGCCATAACTATTTCATGGATACAATGGAACTGAATCGTGCCCATAATAGATGCTGAATTAAGACGTGGTTGGATGTACAACTGTATGATAAGTGTCTTAGATCTGCAAGTATGGAAATCAAAAGTCTACTCCTAATTAATAGGATCATTGATTTGACATATCATCGGCCATTTGGAATAGATCTTTATCAATTCTAGAACTTTAGAAGAGTTCTGAAACTAAAGGAAATCGTTCCATGTCTAACCATGAAAGTTTCAAAGCTTATCTTCAGGAGTTTCAAAACTAATTCTGATAATTTTGGAACTAAATATAGAGTTCTGGAACTAAGTCCAAAAATTTTAGAACTAAATCTGAAAGTTCTGGAACTAAGTGACAGAACTTGTAATAGCGTGGTAGAGTTCCAGAACTAAGCTGTATTAATTCCAATGCTTCCAAAAATATGTAATCCGCTTCATATTTGTTCTTCAACCTGATGATGACCTATTTTATTTTAAAACTTGAATTTTCCAAAACACTTTGTTAGGAATTACAAAGCTTATAAACGTTATAATCACAATCAATGAAAGATGGACAATTACATCATAACTCATATCAGATCAAATGAAAATCACAAAATGTAGTCAAACTTAATAGAAAGAGAGAGTAAGATGAGGTCATTTATTGTACATTTAACGGGCATATCTTGGCCTCATCATTTCCCCCATACTTACTTGTTTGTAAGTCCCTTTACAAACTTTACTCTTCAAATTTGAGATTATATATTCTGCATTCCATTTGATTGCTTAGATCAAATGGATAGAACTGAATATTCCAATGCTTTGATTCAAAGGTACTATACCCTGCTCCTGCTTCTAATTTTCTCTTCCATTCCTCAAATTGAGTGGGATCTTGAGGTTCTCTATTTTGCCAAGGAGATATGGGGGTGAGATGTAGAGGTGACCTTGTCCGCATTCCTATCCATACGCGCCTGTGAGCTTCATTGATCCAAGGAATTATTGTAAATAAAGTTTTTTCCCTTTCTAGACTCTAGATCAAATTTGAAGGAGATATTACCTCCCTTATTTTCAATGCCATTAGGAAAAATTCCCATCTTTTCAAACATGCATCATAAATATTATCAGAATTTTCCTTTTCATAAAAGATGAAGGCATTAATGCTTTTTTGTAAATTGGCAAGATAAGGTTCCTTGAACCTTCTATCAAATGCATGGGTTCTAAAATGTGCAGCAAAGGCGGATGGGTTGCCATAATGAATTCTCACACAGAGAAAAGATGAACAAGCCTTTAACAGATGCTCTAACTCCCTCTCTTTCCATGCAATCTGATTTTGAAGAACAGAAACAAATGCATTAAGCTGACTTTCCCCTACATACAAATTGATCATAAAACTTGAATTCTTTTCCAGCATGACATTGCAGAGGTAAAATTCATGGAGAAGATATTTCTGTTCTACATTGGCTAAGAAATAGGCTACCAAGAAATCAGCTTCATCTTTTATTTCATGTGGAAGACCACATGATATCCTTGCCAACTTCTAGCGAATGAATTGTTCCTCTAAAAACATACTATATGCAAGAGAAGGTATTTTGCATGCAATCAATTTCTCACTCATCATGCAAACCATTTAATCAACTCTCTGTTGATGTCATATTTAACCAGGGGTGTGTCTAAAGCTATATACAATAAGAAGAATCTTAAAAATTTAGTAATTGATTATAGCTATTTGTATTTTTCTTTTGTTTTGGGGGATCTTTAATGTCTTAAGGACTTCTTGGTTAAAACCTTATTGGAATCAAACTATGGAAATCTGCTGGAAGTAAACACACATTAGAACAATGAATTGCTAGAAATAAACACACTTTGCAGAAATGAATTTGCTAGAAATAAACACACTTTTGTAGAATGAAATAGATTGCTTGGAAAATGATTGCAAAGAAATGAGAACTTGATTTAGAACACCTGCAAGGACAAATTTACAATAAATTTTGACTTAAGGAATTGAAAGCATTTATAAATTTAACATATCTACCTATTTGCTTTTGAAACAAAATATAAATACCAACAAAAATGAAGATCTTGGTTCTTGGAGGAGTGGGCCCTTGCTCCACCTAGAAATAGGATTGAATAGCTTAATTCTCTCTCAAAACCGAAACGGCTATCTTATTGATAAAATGTTCTGCATTACAAAAATGTACTAGATTTGTATCAATCTATATCTATCCTTATTCCTCTATTCTTCAATTAATACCCTTATTCCTATATTCTTTAGGTCTGTATATATATTCTTCTTCTTTTGGTGCATTGATGGCCATAATTATTTCATGGATACGATGGAATTGAATCTTGCCCAGAATAGATGTTGAATTAAGATGTGGCTAGATGTATCGCTATATGATAAGTGTCTTGGATCTACATGTAAATCAAAAGTCTACTCCTGATTAATAGGATCATTGATTTGATAGATCACCGGCCATTTGGAATAGATCTTTATCAATTCCAGAACTTTAAAAGAGTTTCTAAACTAAAGGAAATCGTTCCATGTCTAATCGTGAAAGTTTCAGAGCTTATCTGTAGGAGTTTCAGAACTAATTCTGATAATTATGATAATTCCAGAACTAAATATAGAGTTCCAAAACTAAGTCCAAAAATTTCAAAACTAAATCCAAAAGTTTTGGAACTAAGTTTGAAAGTTCCAGAACTAAGTGACATAACTTGAAATAGCATGGTGGAGTTCTATAACTAAGCTGTATTAATTCCAATGCTTCCAAAAACATGCAATCCACTTCATATTTGTTCTTTAGCTTGATGATGACCTGTTTTATTTCAAAACTTGAATTTTTGAAAACACTTTGTTAGGATTTACAGAGCTTCTAAACGTTAGAATCACAATCAATGAAAGATGGACAATTACATCCTAACTCATACCAGATAAAATAAAAGTCATAAAATGCAGTCAAATTTAATAGAAAGAGAGAGTAAGATGAGGTCATTTATTGTACATTTAACGGGCATATCCTGGCCTCATCAATAGGTAGTAAGAATGCCATACAGTTCATCCATCTTCAACTAAGTGAGATCATGACTTTATTCTACAATAAAAACTTTTGAATCAAACTTGATTGTAAGAGACATCAATACCTTATGTACTATAGTAACTTCATCAATCACCTCTCCAAGACTTCTGATCATGTTTACTACTTCATTAACCCTTATAAGATAGGATGCCAAAGTATCTTCTTCCTTCATTTTGAGACATTCAAATTGCCTTTGGCAGGTCTGAAATTTAGCCAAATTTACCTTAGAGTCTCCTTCATAGATAGTCTGTAATTTGACCAAAATTTTCTTGTCAAACTTGTAATGAATCACTTTGGTGAATTCAACCTCTGATATATCACAAATGATAGCATTCATAGCTTTAGACTTATTCTCACTCAACTTCTTATTAGTAGCATTAGTTGGAGGAGTAGTTGGTGTAGTGTAACCATCAATGATAGATTGCCAAACATTAAACCCTAGAGACATAATGTATGTTCTCATCCTTATACTTCAGAAAGCATAATTTGATCCATTAAATAATGGTTCTTATTTTATAAAGAAACCCTACATCTGTTGACTTGCCATATATACCTTAGATCACCTTCAAGTGGTTAAACATGCAAGGAAGGTCCTACTCTGATACAAATTATTATAGGTACAATCACTGAAAGGGGGGTTGAATTAGTGATGCAAGAAATCAAACTACAAATTTAATCCTTTGAAACTCTTAATCAATAACCAAAAGCATTCATAAAGCATACAAGATGTTTATATCAATGAATAATAAAGTTTATGCAAGATCACACACTAACACAAGATCTACGTGAAAAACCCTCTTGGAGAATAAAACCCACTCTCAAGCCTACAAACACATGGACTACTTGTCCTATAAGATGATCACAAAAAATAAACCTTTTAGTGAAGTACTCACTTCATAAGGAGCACCCACCCCTGAGTATGAACAAGAACCCACTTGTTCTAGATGTTGAACACCTACACAACACCTTATTAAAATAACTCCAAAATTTTTATTGCAGACCAATCAGATTGAAGACACAATGTATAACACCTTTATTTCAACTCAACACACACACAAACCTGCTCAAGCAATGCATCCAAAACACCCTTTTTAATCTCTCTAGTCTTCTTCACTCATCTTTAATCTATTTTTTAATTCATTCCATCTACTGAAGACACTCTCTTTGATCTCTTTCCTTTGCCTCTATCTTCTTCTTTCTCAACACATTCACCTCAAGTCAAGAAACCATTGCCTTGGTCTCCACTATTTATAGAGTCTTTATGCATATCAACATCTAGGTCAGCCATAATACTTGTCTTAACCCTTAAGACATTTAACAAAGCTCAATACCATCTTCACTGGTTATTCATAACATCTATGGGTTATACTTAAGTAGCTACGCCTATCAATTAGGCCTTAGTTGCCCTTATAGGTCTCATGGAGACCTATTCACCCATTTAGCACTTCATCAATCAAATTGAGAACATAATATCACTATCAAAAACATTGGTCCACTCAATATGACCTCTAAGACATCTCCAAAATATTACTCCCACTAGAACACTCTTCTGCTAAAGTAAAAATGGCTCAAACAATATTCTGTACACAGAAACACCATGAATGAATAAATAAACAAATTTGAATCTCAATAACTTTGACTATACAAACATTTAGACCTTCTAACTAATTTTTCTAGATGCACCTTGAAGTCCTATACAACTTTTCCTTTTACACAATGATCAAATTCTACTTGGATCAAAATATATAGCTCAAAAACTATAGACTAGTTTTCCCACACAAATTTGAATATTTAAAAGCCAACGATCATTGAGCAAATGTTAAACTTCAGACACTTTGACCTCATATCGTACTCCCTAGAAATTTTGACCAAATACACACTATCGATCTCCTTAGATCATCCTAGTCTTTACCTTGTAACTATCACCATTGATCTAAGATCTAAGCTCCTATGATTGTGCCACTTGGCAGCTCTGCGTGCCTTCTACACATTTGACTTATTGACTTAACACACATGGTTGATCTTTTAGCTGCATGATCAAATGCTCATCGTTGATCTTCTGTAAAAACTTTGTGAATGTGAAAAATGTCACTAGTACATTCATTCTTTAACATATTGACTTTTACATGCACAGTTGGATCATAATCTGTGATTTAACACGCACCGTTAGATCTACTAACTAGTTAACCTCAAAATTTAATGTAGTTAAACTTGACAGTCTCTGGCCCATCAGAGTCTGCAAGAGCAACTTTGAAGGTTTAAAACTTGAGCTAGAAAATACTTTAAGCCTCCAAATATTTAGGGTACCTTCTTGGTACTAAAGAAAAGATCTCCATGAAAACCTTTGACCACTATTAACTTTTTGATTACCTACATTAAATGCACAAACTTCTCGGTTCATTCATATCTACATGATGTGCAGTGATAGTCTATCTTCTCTTCAGCTATAAGATTCATGTTTCTTTTTCTAAATGATCAAGTGACACACCAAAACTATACCAAGACATTTATGAATGCCTCACAACTTCTTCTTTGTCCTTATACACCTACAAATGTGCCATTTCTCTTCAACCTATCAAACAATACTTTGTCATTCATGTACTAGTACCACATGATCTTTTTGACATCAATGACAACCAAACATCAATGACCATGCTTAACACTAATAAAAAAGCATACAGGTGCATTAGTGCATTTATGACATAAGAAATGAATACAATCAATCCATGCAAGCATTTAAAGAAGGCATTCAAGAATCTAAGTATTTTTGAAGAGCATCTAGCATTTATTACTGCATTCTAAACAAAACCATTCATTGTAGTGCTAAAATTCATTGTAGATAAACACTACATCACACTATCTCCCGGTTGAAATCCATTTTACTCAACATGTCAATTTTACATTGCGTATTGTTGAGGGGTGTGATAAGTATTTGGTGTTTAAAAAATAGGTTGACCTTGAGCACATTCCCCCTAGAACAAATTCCTTATTATCTTCAAATTCAACTTCCCTAGGGTTTTTAAGAAGAATATCAATTTCCCATAGATCTATGTAAAATTTCAAAAAGGAAAGCAATGTTTTAAGAGCCTTAGACATGATGAACAAAATCATTAAATTAGTTTATGCCTATTTTCTATTTTATAGAAGCATATTGTGTACGATTATAGTTCCCAAAAATTCCAAGTGTATGTTTATGGCAAGGTGTTCAGGTCATTGTGAGATTTTTGGGTTCTCACTGACTTTACGTAAAAACCCTTAATTCTAATATCAAACTATAATGATTGTTTCTAGAGTTACGTTAAACCCTCCTCTTTATAATTATTACACTATAATGTTTAATTTTACTATTTATATTTTATTAGATTTAATTATGAGTAAGATTCATTCACTTATGAAATGTTTTGTTTTATTATTTCTTTTTATCAATTAAATTAAAATTTAAGTATCAATGCACATGAATGAATCTAAGATGTAAATTATAATGATAGATAAATTATACATAAGAAAATGGAAGATTGCAACAGGGTTTTTATCCTAAGTCTACCAATATGTCATTATTTAGTCCCATGCATGACATATGAACAGAATTATATGTGATTTAAGAGTGGCATTTTAGTAGTGAATCATGTTGTTAGTCATATGGATCAAACTGTATAGGTAATTTAAGCTCTAATTTTTTATGCATGCTTGGGTGTTATAATATGATCTTCATATATTGAATTATGATCTTGTAGTAGTGTGTGTAGTATATATTCTAGACAGATGGAATATTTGGGTGTTATGTGGTATGGCAAAAGGTATCTAAATGGTGGTTGTGTCATCCATGTGATCTACAAAAGGACACGAGGTGGAAGGATTACTCCACATAGAATTTATGATATTTTAGATGCTATGTAACATGGCATAATGTGGTGTGATGTTCCAAAAAGTAGACTACGTACTATGAATATTTTCTAGTATTGTCCAGTGTGGCATGAAATGGCACAAGACAAATGTGTAGTTCTAGACATGAGGTGCTATATGTTTATGTTGTACATTGAGTTATACACACTAAATGATAGTATATATTGTTTGTGTACTTGTGCCAAGGAGAAGTGGATGGGCCACAACATTGCAGATAAATCACCATGACATTTTTTTCATATTTCCCAAAAATTGATATACTTTTATAAACCCTCACTTCGTCAATTATTTCTATGGAATTAGAATATTATGAATTAATTATTTGTTTGGTTTACATCCAATTAAGGTTAATTTTATTGTTATGGTAGATCATGTATTATTTAGCTTCCACTCATAAATGACACCAATTTATTGACACCTAGAGCAATTACATTAGGCTAAAGAACATACAGAAATGCCATACTCGAACCCTTCAAAGAAAGGAAAGGGCCATACAAAACATGCAAATAGTGATAGTCAAAGTCAATGACAAGGTATTTCATGGTATCTCATGTATAAAGAGGCCAATATTGTATGATAGACCCAAATTGAGGGAAACTAATTGATTCACATGACCAACACCCATTCTAAACGGGTCCACAACTTACAAGGTGGCAACATATTTGATTGGCCATTTTATATTGTTAAGTGTGGATGAGGATGTCATATGAGATTATATAATTGCAACAAGGCTCCATGTCTCATGTGAAAATTAAATCAATGAACATTGTATTTCAACAGTCAGAGTAAAATTATTAAGTGGAGAAATAGAATAATTCAAGCAGTTGTTTGTATATTCCCTCATTTCTCTTTTATTTCTACTTTTGATTCATCATCATATGGAGATTTTAGTTTTATGGAGCTCTTACTTTACAAGCCATTCTAAAACATTGCATTGGACATTGGTTTAACTATGCAAGGCATTGTTACACATTGGGAACAATCAAATATTCCTACACTACATGGCACATTGATTAAACAACTATAGAATAAAACAACATTGATGAATCAAGTAGTGGTGATATTGACATACACAAATATATACAAATGGAAAAGGAAATGCATGAATGAAAAATCTTATCCTATATGCACCCATAAGGAAAAACTATAAAATACAATGCTGACATTGTTGGGATTTGTGACATTGACACTAACCATAATTAGAACCATTCAAATGTATTAATCAACCTACACACAAAAATTACACAATTTATAGATTCTTAATGTGTAGTCACCCAAATTAAAGATGTTGTGCTCAAGCAAGCCATTACCAAATGAGTTGTCAAGTAATCAACAAACAACATTCAAAATTGATCTACACCATGCCTAAAAATAGCATAGGCTCCACCACTCATGATAATTATTGAATGACAAATAGGTATAGGGAAATCATTCTTGATTAATAGTATCAAATGTGGCCTAAATGGACTTGAAGGTTGAAGCAGTTCTCCCCTACTTCTCCTCGCTCTAACTTGTATCACAATGTTTTCAACTTGATGAGCTGCATCATATTTTTCTTTTCTATTAAGTCTTCTACTTTCTCAAAATTTTCCTCCATATATCATTGGTTGACATGCAGAGGGTTTATTCTTTTGAAAGTTTTCTCTTGTTTGTGTCAGAATTGCCCTTCATATATCATTGGTTGAAACTTGACATATAAAGGGTTTATTCCTATAAAGTATTTCTCCTTTTCCATCAACATACTCTAACTATTTACAATACATTCACTATGCATGCAATCAAAAAATTTGTGGAAACATTGATGGTTACTTACTAATTTATTATGATAGCAATTAACTTTTACTAGACTACAGATGTTAATTCTTAGAATCAAAATTGAGATTGTAACTTGTTGTTGCATTTCTTAACCATGGATATTATATGTATTATTGAGAAGTTAAAATTTATATGGTAAAGCATATACTCTCTTATCACATGTAAAATTTGATTGCTATGCAAGAATGAAGGATAATATATATGTAAATCTTATAACAATAGAGAAAGCAAGATTCGGTGTAATACCTCTTCCACAATGTTTACAACAAATATAAATTTTCTCAATAAATACATGAAAAAGTATTTCAAAAAATTTGTTTCATTCTTTACTACTCTCTTGTTTTACATTTATAATTATAATATTTGGTATATTGCATACTCGTTTATTATTTATGCATAAGCGTAATTATTAAAAAAATGATCGAGCAAGTTTCCTATGATCACCTTAATTATGGCAAACTTAAAAATTGGTAAAAAAATTAACAATGTGATATTATAATAATAATCAACAATGAGATTTAAACATGAGAAATAATTTAATATTCAACAATGGACTCTTGGATAATGTGATATTTTAGGTTAGTTTTTTATTATCTTTTCTATTGACATGATATTTCATGTGAAATCATACGCCACAAAGTGGTTTAAAGCTCACATGATGGTGATCCGGACAACAATTTAGATGACAATTCGGGTGATGGGTCCACCCCAATTGATGGTGAAACTTTCGGGAGCCATAACTTTTGCACCGTAGCTCCAATTGACTCACCGTTTGAACCGTTGGAAATCTAAAAATAGTAATTCCTTGAATTATATATTGTTGTAAATTGTGGAAGTTGAACTAATTCATTTCCCTCGAGATTGGTGACCTTCCACATCCTCCCCACACCTTTAAAACATGTATAAATGAAGATGTAACCTGAAATGGAAATTAGACATCTCTTCTCAGAGATAAGCATATGTTTGGGTCGTTTTGTTCTTATTTCTTGAATTATCTTTCAACTAAAGCTTTCAAGTTTTGGATCAGTGGTATCAGAGTGGTTTGTCTTTAGATTGTATGATCTCGAGGACGAGGTCAGATTATAAGAAGCTTGGGTGGAAAATAGAACCAACAGAATATCCACCTATTCGCTCTAAATGACTTCAAATGGCAGACAACACCGAGGCATCTGATCCTTTCAAAGAAATGGTGAATGAAGCCCTCCAACAACAACAAGCGTAGATGCTACAATAATTTGCTCAAATTCTCCAACAAATCTCGATGGAAAATTTTGGCTCCTCATCCGCACATCCTTTCAGTGCCCCAACACCCTTCAAGGTTCAGGTGAATTTTGATATCCCTACATTGAAGGCAAAATCAATGCTGATGCAGTAGAAAATTGGTTGGATCAAGTGTCATCCTATTTTTTTGTAAATAAATTCATCGATAAAGAGAAGATTACTTTTGCTCTTTTGAAAGCATCATTGCCTGTCAAAAATTGGTGGGAAGTGTAGAAAAAGAGATTCAGTGTAGATGATATTGGCCTTGAGATAGAACCTACATGGGATTATTTTATAGATGCTGTAAAAGAAGAATACTACCCCATTAGAGCATATGACGATCTGTATATAGAGTGGCAACAACTTCACCAAGGTAAGGAACAATCTGTTCAAGATTACACTGACATTTTTCATTCTCTATCTGCGAGATTTGGCATCTAAGAAAGTGAGAAACACAAGGTTCTCAAATATCGTGGCAGACTACAATGGTACATATGGGGAGAAATGGAACTCTTCAATTTGGAAACCATCGGTGACGCATACAAGTTCGCAATAAAGATTGAGTAGAAGTATGGAAGAATGAATTTAAAGAATCAGTCTTCAAAATGGAAAAGTGACAAAGAAGGCCAAACACAAGGCCAAAATTGGAAGCAAAAGGAAGGAAAGACTGGGAACTGGTGTGATTATCATAAATCTGGAACTCACTCCAAAGAAGAATGTCGAGCTATCAAATCATTGCTTTCTAATTCACAATCCTCAACATCTACTGCTCTACCTCATACATACCCTACAATTGAAGAGGTTGAAGAAGAAATTGTAGATGCTGATCCTGAAGCCATTGTTGCTTCATCATAGACACACGATGAGATGCTAGATGACAAGGAAAGGTTGTTTCACTCTAAGTTATGGGTGAAAGGTAAGCCTCTGCATTTCATTCTTGATAGTGGAAGTCAAAAGAATTTAATATTTGCTAATGTTGTGAAAAGCCTAAATCTATCCATGAAGCCTCACCCAAAACCATACAGTATTGGATGGTTGAGTCTAGGGAGAAACCTCTGTGTCACCCACCAATGTCTTCTCTCATATGCAATACAACCTTTCCAAGATGAGGTCTTATGTGATGTGGTCAATCTAGATGTTTGTGATGTACTCTTTGGTCAGCCATTCATGTATGATTGACATGGTATATATGAATCAAGAACTAGAAGGATGACTCTCACTCTTGGAACACGGTGCTACAGGGTACCAAAAGTACCACCTTTTACATTTGTCTCTCTGATTAGTGCCAAGAAATTTGTTCTCATGGTGGTCAAGCCACAAGAATCCAAAAGGGCCGATGTTACAGCCATGACTACACAAACAACACAACAACAGAAGCAAATAGATATTGAGCTGAAGAAGTTCACGGCCTTCCATCCACAGACTGATGGTCAGACAAAAATGGTGAACAATCGGGCCCTGCACAGTTCCATAAATCACAGTCCCTTCCAAGTATGCATCGAGAATCAAATCAAAGTACAACTAACACACTTGATGAAAAATCTTGATGCAATGGGGACCATTACTTCTCAAGGAGGGAGGAATGATCTGGACAACAATTTAGATGACAATTTGGGTGATGGGTCCACCCCAATTGATGGCAGAACTTCTGGGAGCCATAACTTTTGCACCGTAGCTCCAATTGACTCACCGTTCGAACCGTTGGAAAGCTAATAATGAGGGGAACATTGTGAGATGGCATTGAGCTCCAATTGATAAAGTTTGACCCCTTAAAACATAATGGAAGTGTCCCAAATTTTAATTTTAGTAGTGCAGTCTAAAAATAGTAAGTTTCTAAAAATAGTAATTCCTTGAATTATGTATTGTTGTAAATCATGGAAGTCAAACCAATTCATCTCCCTCGAGATTTGTGACCTTCCACATCCTCCCCACACCTTCAAAACATGTATAAATGAAGATGTAACCCGAAATGAAAATCAGACATCTCTTCTCAGAGATAAGCATATGTTTGGGTCTGCAAATTTGATCAATAAAAAATCTCTTATCAGAGATAGCATTATTTGAATTGTTTCTTGAATTATCCTTCAACCAAATTTTTAGTTTTGGATCAGATGGTGCCATTTTCTATTGACAAAGACTACGTTTGACATACACTATATCAAATGTTCTTACAGATTGGTTCTCTCTATTTGTTCATCTTGCCACTTAAGAGAAAATATCTTTGTTTGACGATCGGTCCTAGATAGGAAGGAATGTAGTGGGTTAAATTTTGGTTAAAAGGGGAATATACCTCACAAAAGAAAAATAAAACACTTGACAAGCACAATATAATGTGAAAATTTCTCTCACGTGAGAATTTTTGTATGAGTCCCTATATGATTGAGTTTCAAATTGATTAATATTATTTAAATTTTTGCATTCAGTGATTTCTTATACATTAATAATAGAGTATTATTGACGTAGCAAATGATAAAAACAATATATCACAATATAATACACAAAAGAAAAATATATTCTTAAAAAAAAAATACTTACTAAATATAATCGCAAAAATAAAAGTACAATTCTTCCAACTTTTCTTATACTTTCAATACAACTACTAATATATATACTTTATACTTTTCATGATTTTATTTTTTTAAAATATTATTTTAAAAAAAAAATTAAATAGTCTTACTTAAATTATTCATCCTTTTTATTTATTAATTATTTATATTTAATAGGGATACTGCCGAATCTACCATTCCCAAAAAAAATGGTCTATAGGGATAATATCAAATCTACAACCCCTCCATACTATAGTTTTACCCACGTTCATTCTTATTATGGTGGACTTTACAAAAGTTTTATTGGTGGACTTTACAAATCTACAACCCCTCCGTACTATAGTTTTTCGTTCATTTTAAGAGGCCCCCACTTAAGGTGATTGGTGGGTTTTTTTAAGGTAATTGACGGGCTCTTTTAAAGTGATTAGTGATGTATAATGAAGTATCTATAATTCTTTTTAAATTTAAATAGTTTTTTCATTCATTTGAAAAGGGCCCTACTTAAAGTGATTGATGATATATAATAAAATATTTACAATTCCCTTTAAATTTATTTAATACAATTATTATTTAACAAGAGTTAGAATTATTATTTAGCAAGAGTTTGGCTTAAACTTATATCATAATTAAAAAAATTGTAATTTAATTAATGAGAATAATTGTATATTATATTACTTTGAATCTTTGAGAATATATGAAATAAAAAGATGAGATTGAGTTAGAATTTAATTTGATAAATAATTTTTTTTCAATTTTTAATGATAAATAAAAAATAATTATTTATATATATTAATTAAAATATTTATTTTTTTAATGGTTGTTAGTTTAATTGATGAACATGTTCAGTTTACAAAGAGTTTATCGGGCATCAATTATTATTGTTAGCAAAACTTACTATGATATTAAGAATGAAATCGAGATTGTATCCCGGACGAATTTAGCAGAATAGATTCTTTTTAGAGCTTAATTCTTAACCTAAGATTACTACTTAAAATAATGATCAATTATATATATATAAAATAAAAACTAAAATTTTAAGTTGATTAATCAACAACTAATTGACATTTTATTAAATTGTTGAAAAAATCATTTTTTTTATCGATACTCAAGGTTGAAGGGTCCTTGTCCCAATGCCTTCTGATCATAGCTCCAACTGGTCTGGGACACAATCGGGGGCCCAGATCCCCAAGAGAATACCAATGAATGGTTATAACTAGTCCAAAAATACCATCAACAGTGACAACCTAGCCCAAGATTACCAATGATCGGCCACAACCAGCCCAAGAATACCAATAATCAACCACTATCAACCCAATAATATCAACGATCGACCACAACTAGCCCAAGATTACTTAATAATCGGCCACATCCAGCCTCCGATACCAAACTGAGATTTGAACCTGAATGGTGCTTAGAACAACCAAGACACTTTACCAACCCACCCACATCTTATTGATAAAAGTGGTTATGGATACCTTTTGTGTCATAGCCCCAGAACATGCCTCAACACATTAAACATAGGTTTCATACCTGACCTCGACCAACATCGCATTGAACACTCAATCAGCTTGAGGCTACATCGAAAGACCACCTCTGCCACTGAAGCAGCTGACCCATAAGACATCTAATAACAAATGAGTCTTATCGATATGGTCGACCCTGGGAATGGATCCTGAGACCTCCCCCTTGTAGTGCTCAATGCTCAACCGCTAGGGTAAACTTGCCAAGCTTAAAAGAGGTTATGGATACCTTCCGTGCCGTAGCCCCAAAACATGCCTCATTGCATTGAACACATGGTTATGCATACCTTTCTTACCGTAGCCCCAAAACATGCCTCATAGCATTGACTACAGGTTTCATCCTTGACCCCAACCAACATCGCATTCAATACTCGATCGGCTTGAGGCTATGTCGGAAGACCACCTCTACCACCAAAGTAGCTAACTCGTCAAACATCTAATGGGGAATAAGTCTTACCGATATGGTCAACCTCGGGAATGGATATCAAGACCTCCCCCTTGTAATGCTCAGCTTTCAACCATTAGGGTAAACCCATTGAGCTAAAAGTGGTTATGGATACCTTCCATGTTGTAGCCCCAGAACATGCTTCATCACATTGAACATAGGTTTATGCCTAACCCTGACTAACATCACATTAACCACTCAATTGGTTTGAGGCTATGTCAGAAGACCACCTCTATAATCGAAATAACTGACCCACCAAACATCAAACAGGGAACGAGCCCTATTGATATGGTCAGTCCTAGGAATGACTCTCGAGACCTCCCCCTTGTAGTGCTCAACTCTCAACCACTAGGGTAAACTCATTAGGCTAAAAGTGGTTATGGATACTTTCCATGTTGCAGTCCTAGAACATGCTTCATCGCATTGAACACATGTTTCATACCTGACCCTGAGCAACATTACATTGAACACTTGATCAGCTTAAGGCTATATCGAAAGACTACCTCCACCACCGAAGCAGTTGACCTACCAAACATTTAATAATGAATGAGTCTTACCGATATGGTCAGCCTTGGGAATGAATCCTGAGACCCCCCTTGTAGTGCTTAGCTTTCAACTGCTAGGGTAAACCCATCAGGCTAAAAGTGGTTATGGATACCTTCTGTACTGCAATCCCAGAACATACCTCATCGTATTGAGCAAAGGTTTCATGCCTAACCCTGACTAATGTCACATTGAACACTCAATCAGCTTGAGGCTACATCAGAAGACCACTTTCACCACTGAAGCATTTGACCTGCCAAACATCTAATAGGGAACGAGTTCTACTGATATGGTCAGCCCCAAAAATGGATCTTGAGACCTCCCCCTTGTAGTGCTCAGCTCTCAACCGGTAGCGTAAACCCACTAGGCTAAAAGTGGTTATGGATACCTTCTGTGCTGCAGTTTTAGGACATACCTAATTGAATTGAACACAATTTTCATGCCTGGCCTTGACCAATGTTATATTGAACACTTGATTAGCTTGAGGCTACATCGGAAGACCACCGCTGCCACCGAAATAGCTAACCCACTAGACGTCTAATGGAAAATGAGTCTACTAATATGGTCAACCCTAGAAATGGATCTCGAGACCTTCTTTTTGTAATGCTCAGCTCTCAATCACTAAGATAAACCCATCGGTCTTAAAAAAAAATCACTCTTATTATAGTGAGAGTACTATCAAATCTATGACCCTTCCCTATTTTATAAGACAAAATTTTTATTGGATAAATTGAATAATTTTTCCATTCATTTTAAAGGGCCCATTTAAAGTGATTGGTGATATAATGAAACATCTATAATTTCCTTTCAATATATATAATGAATAGAATTATTATTTAACAAAGATTTGACATAAATTGATATCATAATCAAAAGGATTATAATTTAATTAATAAGAATAATTGTATGTTGTAATTATTATACTATTTTTCACTCTTTAAAGATATATAAAATAAAAAATTAAGTTAAATTAAAATTTAATATAATAAAATAAATATCCTCCAATTTTTAATAAAAAATTATTTATACATTCAAATCAAAATATATATTTTTCAATTTAAAAATTATTTTTATAATTTGTATAAAACTAAAATTCTAAATCAATTAATCAACAACTCATTACATTTAATAAAATTGTAAAAAGAAAAATTCAGCCAAAACTTATAACAATATTATAAACATATTAATTTTTTTATTAAAAATTAAGAAGTCACATCATTTTGAGTCATGTCTATGTCATATTATATTATTACAGTTTTAAGATAAACATTTATATGCCATATAAAGTAAGGTGGTAAATGAAAATCTTTTAATTGTTGTAGAGTTTGGTTTCTTCTTTTCATGATTCAATGATTTCCATGAGTTATCCATCCCTCCTCTGTGATAAGATTCTCAGGTGCAACATGATTCTGAAACGAACCATCAAGCTGATGGTTGGGACCCCCTCCCAGTTGATGAAGATCCCTCGACCTAGGATAGCTGAGGGAAAAGTCTAAGAACCCTCCACCTCCACCTCTTCTGTTAGCCACCATATTTGCAGTTGTTGCTTAGTATTTTCTTTGTTGTTTATACTATTTCATTATTATTTTTTTATTGATATAAAATTGAGTTAATTTAACTATGATTATCAGCTGGGTTGTGGCCTTTTTATGAGTATATTTATGCGGGATCTCACTCACAATGTTAGCACTTCTGGATTGTTCATCATCATCTTGGGGGCTTCCCTCACAATGTTAGTACTTTTGGATTTTTCATTAGTAAATAGGATTGATGTTAACATATTAATTTAGGTTTTTTAAGGTTTTTTTTTTTAAAAAAAAAATTTATTAAAATTTTTTTAATTATATAAGGAATTCAGTGTTTATAAGAGTGTTTGAAAGAGAAAAATAGTTGACAATATTATTAAAATTATAGTGTTGGTACTGAACAATGTCAACATAGACAGTCAAAAACATAATACATAGAAATATTACATCAATAATCATAAGAGAAGCTTGTCAAACATCAAACAAATGATTCTTCAACTCTTGAGCAACGCCAATCTTCTTATTGCATAACCACTAGTTTACTTGATATTTAATATGTTGGATCTGAAGAGCCACCACTATGTTCTTCTTTAATTTTCCCTGACATTGAAGGAGACAAAAAGCAAGACAAAAGAATATATTAAATTAAAATTGCAGAATTACAAAGTCCTGATGATCATAATGATCAAAAACTACTTTGCATCTGTTCCTCTAGAGGTGCATCAAAATAACATGTCTAACACTATCAACAATAACATTATCGTGTAATCCAACCTTTAGAAAAGCCTCTTTCCATTTAGACTTATGGCCAAAAATAGCAAGTAAATCACAAAACACTGAATTCCATTGTTTTCTCACATGCAGACATCCCCAAAAAATATGCCTCATACTTTTATATTAATTGGGAAAGTTTTATTAGTTTGTATATGGTAATTATTAATTAGAAAAGTTTTATTGATGTATTATTCTTCAGGTTTCCAGTTGTTTTTCATTATACTCTTTTTTATTTGTTCTACACTTTTTATTTGAGTTTTTTTTTTTTTAATAAACATACAATGTATATCTTTTAAGATGCATCTTTCTTATTTTATTTTGGGTCCTCGATAATTGTTGGTTTTGATTTGTTAGATTTTTTTCATCATTTTGTATTAACTTGAATGCCCATATGGTCATAATTCAAATTCAATAAGTTTATAAATACACAAGTGTGATCGTGTGACTCTTTGCACTTTTCATACTCCCTTGACCTCCAAGTCCTCTTAGCTGAGATGGAGGAAAAAGGACACCACCCAGGATAATTTTTTTTGGTGCAAGCACATAATATTTTTTGCTCATGCTCTCTCCCTCCCCTATCTCCTTATTTGTCTGTTGATCCTTTCATCTCCCCTCAAAAAGTGGTTCAAGTGGAAAAGGCAATAGGACTTGGTGTGGAGATGGGTTTCCTCCAATCAATTGATGGATAAATTGATGTTGGGGATTTGGCTTGTGACAAAAAGGAAAAACATGAGGGTGGTAAAGAAAATTGGTTTTATTTTGCAAGCATTTTATCCCCTTCTCAATACATAGGTTCATGACCCAAGGCTAATATTGGTTCAACAACTAAATGTAGAGGGCGCAAATCGGATGCTAAAATATTAAGGATGGAAGCAAAGGAAATGGTTGGTGATGGCTCTCAGTGGATGATGGAGGCTCTCATAGATAGGTTATTTTTTAATCTAGAGATTTTTCTTTTTATTTTGATTGTCTTTCTTTGGAAGGATTATTTCCTAGTGGTTGAACTATTCTAGAAGTATAGTCCTTTATTTGTTGTAAGTATGTTGTCTTTTTGCTGCTATTTCACAACATTTTTTTATTTTGACTTTTGAGCTCTGTTTTCTAGGAGATCTTGTAAATTGAGCATTTTTGTGTTTCTAGTTGTTTTTTCTTGTTTAAAGGGTTGTGCGCTTTCAAAAACCCTTCTTGGTTGGTTGAATTGGCTGATTATGTTGGCTTATCAGTTTTTAGGGACTTAGCATGTTGTTAACACCCAAATTTAATTCATAGCTCCAGTCTTTGAAAAAACTTTTTGAACTAGTTCATAGCTCTGGTAAAAAATGTTTATCCCTAATAAAAAATACACAATCATATTAGTGTATTTATGACATACAATAAATGAGCACAATCAATCCGTGCAAGAATTTAGAGAAAGCATTCAATAATATAAATAAATTTAAAAAGCATCTAGCATTTATTAATGCATTCTAAACAAAATCAAACATTCATTGTAGTGTTAAAATTCAGTATAGATAAACACTACATCACACTAGCTCCCGGTTGAATTTCATTTTACTCAACATGTCATTTTTTATATTGTGTACTATTGAGGGTTGAGATAAATATTTGGTGCTTAAAAACTAGGTTGACCTTCAGCACATTCCCCTTTAAAAAATTTCCTTGTTATCTGCAAATTCAACTACCCTAGGGTTTTTAAGAAGAATATCAATTTCCCATAAATCTATGTAAAATTTCAAAAAGGAAAGAAAGGTTTTAAGATCCCTAGACATGATGAGCAAAGTCATTAAATCAATTTATGCCTATTTATTATTTTATAGAAGCATATTGTGTACGATTATAGTTTCCAAAAATGCCAAGTGTATGTTTATGGCAAGGTGCTCAGGTGGTGATTTTCAAGGATTTAGCATGATGTTGAGTCCCATAACCAATTTGTAGCTCCATTCTCTAGAAAAACTATTTTTAACTAGTTCATAGCTTTGGTAAAAAAGGTTTATCTTTAATTTTTAGAGGTATAATCACTAAGAGGGGGGGTGAATCAGTGATGCAAGATATTTCAAACTTCAAATGTAATCCTTTCAAACTCTTAATCAATAACCAAAAGCATTCATAAAGCATACAAGATGTTCATATCAATGAATAAGAATGTTGAAGAAAGATCACACACATAACACAAGATCTACGTGGGAAACCCTCTTGGAGAATAAAACCCACCCTCAAGCCTGCAAACACATGGACTACTTGTCCTATAAGATGATCACAAACAAACAACCTTTTAGTAAAGCACCCACTTCACAAAGAGCACCCACCCCTAATTATGAACAAGCACCCACTTGTTCTAGAAGTTGAGCACCCACACAACACCTTATTAAAACAATAACTCCAAAATTTTTATTGCAGACCAATTTGATTGGAGACACAATCTATAACGCCTTTCAACTCAACAAACACACACAAACTTGCTCATACAAGTAAAGCATCCAAAACACCCTTTTGGATCTCTCTAGTCTTCTTCAATAATCATCAATCTATTCTATACTTTAGTCCATCCAATGAGCACACTCTCTGTGATCTCTTTTGTTTGCCTCTGTCTTCTTCTTTCTCAATACATTCACATCAAGTCAAGAAACCAATGCCTTGGTCTCCACTATTTATAGAGTCTTTATGCATATCAGCATTTAGGTCAGCTATAATACTTGTCTTAACCCTTAAGACATCTAACAAATCTCAATACCATTCTCACAGGTCGGCCATAGCATCTATGAATCACACTTAAGAAACTATGCCTTTCAATTAGGCCTTAGTAGCCCTTATAGGTCTCATAGATACCTATTCACCCATTTAGCAATTTATCAAGCAAATTAAGAACATAAGATCACTATAAAAAATATGGGTCCACTCCATATGACCTCTAAGACATCTCCAAAAGATTATTCCCACAAAAACACTCTTCTGCTAAAGCAAAAATGGCTCAAATAATATTTTGTACATAGAAACACCTTGAATGAACAAATAGTCAACTTTGAAGCTCCATAACTTTGATTGTGCAAACATTCAGACCTTCTAACTAGGTTCTCTAGATGCACCTTGAAGTCCCGTACAAATTTGCCTTTTATACAATAATCATGTTCTGCCTAGATCAAAAAATATAGCTCAAAAAAGTAGACTGGTTTTCCCATGGAAATTTGAATATTTAAAATCCAATGATCACTAAGTAAAGGTTAAACCTCAAACACTTTGACCTCATCTGATGCTCCTTGGAAATTTTGACCAAATACATACCATCAATTTCCTTGGATCAGCCTGGTATTTATCTTGTAATGCTCACCATTGATCTAAGATCTAAGCTCCAACAATTGTGCCACTTGGTAGCTCTACGTGCCTTCTGCACATTCGACATACTGACTTAACACACGTCATTGATCTTCTGACTGCAAGATCAAATGCTCACCATTGATGTTCTATCAAAACTCCATGTACTTTACACATGTCACTAGCATGTTCATTCTTTGACATATTGACTTTTACACATACTGTTAGATCACCATCTATGATTTAATGCGTACCATTAGATATACTGACTAGTTGACCTCATACTTTAGCTTGATGGTCTCTGGCCCATCATAGTCTGCAAGAGCAACTTTGAAGGTTTATAACTTGAGATAAAAAAAATTTCAAGACTCTAAATCTTTAAGGTATCTTTTTGGCACTATAAACAACATCTCCATGAAATCCTTTGGCCAATATTGAGTTTTTGAGTATCTGCATTTAATGCACAAACTTATTGGTTCATTCATATATGCATGACGTGCAGTGATAGTTTGGCTTCTATTAAGCTAGAAGATTCATATTTATCTTTCCACATGATCAAGTGACACACTAGAACTTCACCAAGACTTTTATGGGTGCCTCACAACTTCTTCTTTGTCCTTACAGACCTGCAAATGTGCCATATCTTTTTAAGCTATCAAACACTACTTCGTTATTGATCATGTACTAGTATCACATTCTCCTTTTGACATCAATGACAACCAAACATCAATAACCATGCTCAACAATCTCCCCCTTTTTTATTGATAGAAAAACACCCTCAAAATGAATTCATTTGAATAATGACTTCAATTGAACTCCTTCATTTTGATCTTGCTCCCCCTTTGACATTAATGACAAAGGGTCTCTTCCTCAACATGCCAACAAATATTCCTCAACATCATGTATGCATTCAAATACTACTTAGGATGCTCAGGATACTTACATACTTTCAATCATATGAATCAATTGCTTCCCCTTTGATATACACTAATCTGAATTAGGACTTCTCTGATCTTTAGACCTGATAAACTGCTCACAGTGCTTAGAAAGTTCCCCCTAACATCATGCTCTATCTCATGTCATATGTTCTTTGACAAAAACCAATATGAACTTATGCTTCTTTGATCCTTGAACCTGTCTACCCACAAGACTCACAATCCTTATTTTTTTCAAGCATGAAGATTTAATACCTTGTCAAAATACATGACTTGGTTTGATCAAGTCATCATGTCAAACATCTTGCATTCATAACTATAGCAAACATCTTCACATTTCTATCATGACTGAAGCATCTTTCCATATGCTTCCCCTTACATCATGCATAATTTCTTCAAGCCACTCAAGCTAATTGAGTTATCTCCCCCTTAACCAAACACATCTTGCATATTATCAAATTAAAAATAGCATACCTTTGTATTGATTGACATTTTTATCATTACCTAGAGCACACACAATTTCTTTCATACATGAAAGATGTCTCCTAAGAAGTATAGGTAGAGAAACCCACTTGTCATAGAGGGATTAAAGATCCCAAAAATTATGATACTCCCATATCTCCATGCTTTTACTTCAATTGCAATTCTTCATCATATTCATATTATCTTTGAATGAGTTCTCAACCTTATTCTTTTCTTTTATCTCAGGGTCCTGCTTGATTACCTTGTCCATTTGGGAAGATAAAGCTTGTTCCTTTATACTTAAACTTTTTCCCTATTTTATCATGGAAAATAATCCACTTTGAGCCTATTTTTAATTTACCTACTTAGGCCTCCATTCACTATAACTCCTCTTAATGATATGATTGTCCATTTTTTAAGTAGAATATCGATCAGTCTTGCAGAACTTTGATATGTGACCTATCTCATGAAATTTGAAATAAATAAGATTTCTCAGATTGTACATACCTCATGATTGAGATATATAATGATTCCTTGAAGTTTCATGAAATTTTTCATGTACCTGATCATTTAGTCTTCTGATGAAGATATTACAAAACATTGCAATATGACCAAACTCTTGACACTTGTAGCAAAAGATGTCATTCTTTCCTTGTGAACCTGTTGATTATCTTGAGTGATGATGTTCTTCATGCTTGCATTATATTTCTCATAATTCCATGCAAATTCACTCCTTGAGGATCTTTTACAATCTTTTGACCTATAAACAAATTGATTGCAAGAGTAACAATGACCATTGAAATTTGCATAACTCATAGCATTTGGTTATCTAATCTAATTTGTCTTCATTTTCCAATACCTTCATTCCTTGACTGGTGATTCATATGCAAATTTTTATTATCCTTGTTCACATCATTCTTTATATTTTCTTGGGTTACATGCTTGTGTTCTTCTTTGTATCCAAGACCAGTTCTATCACTTACATGCTGTTGACTATTCATAATATTGTCAAGATCATTTTAGCTCTTTTCAAATTTCATAAATGATTTTAGCTTACAAGATCGCTTGTCTAACTCAGTCAATCACTCAATTTCAATCACATACCTTAAGCACTAATATTCCTTAGCTCTTAGGCTTGTAGACATAATTTCTAATTAACTATTGAGTTGCTTAACAGTATCTTCATGTTCTCTGGTGTCATCATCCAATCTTGCTTCAAACACATTCAATTGCTCTTCATAGTCCTTGATTTATGACATCATCTCTTTGTTCTTTTCCTTCTCAATTTTTATATTTTTAAGATCATTCATTAATCCATCCTTATTATCATTATTTATAGCTTTTCTCAATGCTTGATTTAGTTTCATCTACAAAGACTTTATCTATGTTTGATACATGATACATTCTTCATCCTTACTCTTTACTTATTCATCAAGAGTACAAACCTGAGTTTCAAGTTGTTGTGTGATCTCATCATGCTCCTTGACTTCATTACTCAGCCTTCCTTCAAAAATTCCAATTTGCTCCTCACAGGATTTGATCAAGGAATCTTATTTTCTATTCCTTTTTTGTAGTAACTTCATTTCTTTCACAGTATCTAGATTTTTATCTTAAAGACTGACTTTCTCATCTTCTTCCTCTAAGCTATCTCTACCAAAGAAACCTCTGCTTAAATAACATTCACCTTAATCATCACCAAAAGCCATGAATAATGTCTCCATGTCCATATTATGAAAATAATCATCAATGTCAGATGTGTTTACTTTTTATTTTGCAAATGAGTTATTATATTCTTCAAGGTAAAGGCTCTTAATACCTTTGTATGTTTCCTTCTTTCCATTTTTCTTACTAAAAAACTTTATGTACTTTCTAGGACCCTCAGATCACTTGTGTTCATCCTCATGAGATTCCTTATCAGCTTTTTTGTGTTTAGACTTGTCTGTACTTGGACATCTAACTGCAAAATGACCAACTTTAACACATGAAAAACATTTTAAAGGATGTTTTCCATCATACTTGATCCTACGTTCAATTTTCTTGCAATCATTACTTCAATTTGAACTTCATTAAGATCAAAATCTTTAAGAGTTAACTCGTTCTTCTTGGCTTTTGTCTCCTTAATCACCTTGAAGGTTGCTTCCTTCTTAGGAGGTCTATCCTCATCAACTCTCATCTCATAGGCAGTAGTAATTCCATGCAGTTCATCCATCTTCAACTGAGTGAGATCATGACTTTCTTCTACAACAAAAACTTTTGAATCAAACTTGAGTGTAAGAGACATCAATACCTTATGCACTATAGTAACTTCATCAATCACCTCTCCAAGACTTCTGATCATGTTTACTACATAATTAACCCTTATAAGATAGGATGCCAAAGTATCTTCTTCCTTCATTTTGAGACCTTCAAATTGCCTTTGGTAGGTCTGAAATTTAGCCAAATTTACCTTAGAGTCTCCTTCATAGATAGTCTATAATTTGACCAAAATTTCCTTTGCAAACATGTAATGAATCACTTTGGTGAATTCAACCTCATATATATAACAAATGATAACATTCATAGCTTTAGAATCATTCTCACTCAATTTCTTGTTAGTAGCATTAGTTGGAGGAGTAGTTGGTGTAGTGTAACCATCCATGATAGATTGCTAAACATTAAACCCTAGAGACATAATGTATGTTCTCATCCTTATACTTCAGAAAGAATAATTTGATCCATTGAACAATGGTGCTTATTTTATAAAAAACTTTGCATCTGTTGACTTGACATATGTACCTTAGATCACCTTCAAGTGGTTAAACTTACAAGGAAGGTCCTACTCTAATACCAATTATT
This sequence comes from Torreya grandis, assembly GCA_037957365.1. Classification (NCBI taxonomy): domain Eukaryota; kingdom Viridiplantae; phylum Streptophyta; class Pinopsida; order Cupressales; family Taxaceae; genus Torreya; species Torreya grandis. The sequence continues at coordinate 1,141,308 of JARHVA010002680.1, forward strand.
GTAGGTACAATCACTAAGAGTGGGGTTGAATCAGTGATGCATGATATCAAACTTCAAATGTAATCCTTTGAAACTCTTAATCAATAACCACAAGCATTCATAAAGCATACAAGATGTTCATATCATTGAATAATAAATTTTATGCAAGATCACACACTAACACAAGATCTACGTGAGAAACCCTCTTGGAGAATAAAACCCACTCTCAATCCTACAAACACATGGACTACTTGTCTTATAAGATGATCACAAAAAAATAAACCTTTTAGTGAAGTACCCACTTCATAAGGAGCACCCACCCCTGAGTATGAAAAAGCACCCACTTGTTCTAGATGTTGAACACCTACACAACACCTTATTAAAACAACTCCAAAAATTTTATTGCAGACCAATCAGATTGAAGACACAATGTATAACACCTTTCTTTCAACTCAACACACACACGCATCCAAAACACCCTTTTTAATCTCTCTAGTCTTCTTCACTCATCTTCAATCTATTTTGTAATTCATTCGATCTATTGAAGACACTCTCTTTGATCTCTTTCCTTTGCCTCTATCTTCTTCTTTCTCAACACATTCACCTCAAGTCAAGAAACCATTGCCTTGGTCTCCACTATTTATAGAGTCTTTATGCATATCAACATCTAGGTCAGCCATAATACTTGTCTTAACCCTTAAGACATTTAACAAAGCTCAATACCATCTTCACTGTTTATCCATAACATCTATGGGTTACACTTAAGTAGTTATGCCTATCAATTAGGCCTTAGTAGCCCTTATAGGTCTCATAGAGACCTATTCACCCATTTAGCACTTCATCAATCAAATTAAGAACATAATATCACTATAAAAAACATGGGTCCACTCAATATGACCTTTAAGACATCTCCAAAATATTACTCCCACCAGAACACTTTTCAGCTAAAGTAAAAATGGTCCAAACAATATTCTGTACACAGAAACACCATGAATGAATAAATACACAAATTTGAATCTCCATAACTTTGACCATATAAACATTTAGACCTTATAACTAATTTCTCTAGATGCACCTTGAAGTCCTATACAACTTTTCCTTTTACACTGTGATCAAATTCTACTTGGATCAAAAGATATAGCTCAAAAACTATAGACTAGTTTTTGCACATTAAAAAAAAAATAAATAAATAAAATCCAACGATCACTAATCAAATGTTAAACTTCAGATACTTTGACCTCATATCGTACTCCCTAGTAATTTTGACCAAATACGCACTATCGATCTCTGTAGATCATCCTGGTCTTTATCTTGTAACTATCACCATTGATCTAAGATCTGAGCTCCTATGATTGTGCCACTTGGCAGCTCTACATGCCTTCAACACATTTGTCTTATTGACATAACACACAGTTGATATTCTAGCTGCATGATCGAATGCTCATCATTGATCTTCTATAAAAACTTTGTGAATGTGACACATGTCACTAGTACATTCATTCTTTGACATATTGACTTTTACATGCACAATTGGATCACAATCTGTGATTTAACAGGCACCGTTAGATCTACAGACTAGTTAGCCTCAAACTTCAATGTAGTTGAACTTGACAGTCTCTGGCCCATCACAGTCTGTAAGAGAAACTATGAAGGTTTAAAACTTGAGCTAGAAAACACTTTAAGACTCCAAATCTTTAGGGTACCTTCTTGGTACTAAAGAAAACATCTCCATGAAAACCTTTGACCACTATTAACTTTTTGATTACCTACATTAAATGCACAATTTTTTTGGTTCATTCATATCTACATGATGTGTAGTACGGTCTATCTTCTCTTAAGCTATTAGATGCATGTTTCTTTTTCTAAATGATTAAGTGACACACCAAAACTTCACCAAGACATCTATAAATGCCTCACAACTTATGCTTTGTCCTTATAGACCTACAAATGTGCCATATCTCTTCAACCTATCAAACAATACTTTGTCATTCATGTACTAGTACCACATGATCTTTTTGACATCAATGACAACAAAACATCAATGACCATGCTTAACACTAATAAAAAAACATACAGGTGCATTAGTGCATTTATGACATATAATAAATGAATACAATCAATCCATGCAAGCATTTAAAGAAGGCATTCAAGAATCTAAGTAATTTTGAAGAGCATCTAGCATTTATTACTGCATTCTAAACAAAACCATTCATTGTAGTGCTAAAATTCATTGTAGATAAACACTACATCACACTATCTCCCAATTGAATTCCATTTTAATCAACATGTCAATTTTACATTGTGTATTGGTCAGGGGTGTGATAAGTATTTGGTGTTTAAAAACTAGGTTGACCTTGAGCACATTCCCCCTAAAACAAATTCCTTATTATCTTCAAATTCAACTACCCTACGTTTTTTAAGAAGAATATCAATTTCCCATAGATCTAAGTAAAATTTCAAAAAGGAAAGCAAGGTTTTAAGAAGCCCAGACATGATGAACAAAATTGTTAAATCAGTTTATGCTTATTTTCTATTTTATAAAAGCATATTGTGTACGATTATAGTTCCCAAAAATTTCAAGTGTATGTTTATGGCAAGGTGTTCAGGTCGTCGTGAGTTTTTTGGGTTCTCACTGACTTTACCTAAAAACCCTTGATTCTACTATCAAACTATAATGATTATTTCTAGAGTTACGTTAAACCCTCCTCTTTATAATAAGAACACTACCGAATCTACCATTCCCAAAAAGAATGGTCTATAAGGATAATATCAAATCTATGTGTAATAAGTTGTGTATGTATAAGAGAAGCAAACAATTTTTGAACCATCCCCATTCAGAGTATGTTAAACATCTTGAGACTGATCAAAAAATGGGTAAATTGTGAGAAAACAATATTCTAAACGTGCAAGGGAGTTCTGCCGCATTTGTTTTCACTCTGCCATCTTGGAAGATCTTTCGCCTAATTTCGTAAGTTTCTGTTTTTTATGTTTTTGTACGCCATTTGGTCCCTAAAAATAGAGCAGAAGAGGCAGCTGTTCCACCTTTTGTTTTATGTAGTGTCGAATTGCAGAACTGATTTGAATATGGCAGCTGGCCAAGTTTTATAAAGCCACAGAGTTTGACAACTGCCCATCAACATGAGCGACAGTGATCATAATGAGACGCACAATAATTACAGAGATACAATAATTTTTTGTTTTGAGTTTGGTTTCTTAGCTGTGTAAGAAATGGTGGAATTCTTGTGGACTCAACTATTTCTGTACAGATAATTTTGGAAAAAAAATAAAGAAAAGGACTTAATATTGATAACTCTGATATTTTCTATTATTTTTTTCTCTATTTTTTATTATCTTTTATCAAATTGATAGATATAATTTAAAGTTGATGTGATTTATTTTAGTCATTTTTTTATATGAATAATTTTTGTATCAGATTTTGATTTAGATATTCACTTATTAATATTAATATAATTTCATTATATTTATTTCCTAAATATGAATAAAAATATAAACATTTTAAATAATTTAATGATTCCATATAATATCTTCAAACATACAATCAAAAAAAACCTATCAAACTTTTAAATACTACATTTAAACTAGATTTTATTAAAAAAAACACTCAAACAAACATACTAATATCCCAATCAATCAAACATACTATATAGTAATGAAGGCTGCTTCCATTCTAGCATCGCCTCAATCATGGTAAAAAAAAAGATGGTATGATGACATTATGTACAGAATTCAATGTTAAGACAGCGAAATGACCCCTACCTTATCATATTATACACAACCAATGGACATGAACATGAACTGGCAGTATATTATCACCAATGGAGGGCATCAAATTAATTAGTAATAACAGCAGCCTACAGTAAAAAGCATACACTTTACCAAATGCATTTACCAGAACAAAAATATGGCATTTACCAGAACTTCCACACAGGAATGAATGCTCTCCAAGACTGGCAAAATCTGTGCCTTCCCATGAAGCAATGGCAGATTATCTAGTCTTCTGTCACCTTCATTCTTATTAAAGTGATTGGTGGGTTTTTTTAAAGTAATTGGCGGGCTCTTTTAAAGTGATTGGTGATATATTATAAAATATTTACAATTTCCCGTGAATTTAGATTGTTTTTTCATTCATTTTAAAAAGCCTCATGATTGGTGATATATAATGAAGTATCTATAATTCTTTTTTAAATTTAAATAGTTTTTTATTAATGACTTGATTTCAATCACATAACTTAAGCACTGATCTTCCTTAGCTTTTAGGCTTGTAGACATAGTTTCTAGTTAACTATTGAGATGCTTGACAACATCTTCATGTTCTCTGGTGTCATCATCCAATCTTGCTTCAAACACATTGAATTGCTCTTCATAGTCCTTGATTTTTGACATCATCTCTTTATTCTTTTCCTTCTAAATTTTTAGATTTTTAAGATAATTTATTAGTCCATCCTTATTATCATTAGTAATATCTTTGCTCAATGCTTGATTTAGTTTCATCTACAAAGACTTTATCTCTGTTTGATACATGACACATTCTTCATCCTTACTCTTTAATTCTTCATCAAGAGTACAAACCCGAGTTTCAAGTTGTTGTGTGATCTCATCATGCTCTTTGACTTCATTACTCAACCTTCCTTCAAAAAGTCCACTTTTCTCCTTATAGGATTTGATCAAGGATTATTGTTTTCTGTAATTTTTTGCTAGTAACTTCATTTCTTCCATAGTATCTAGATATTTATCTTAAAGAGTGACTTTATCATCTTCTTCCTCTGAGTTATTTCTACCAAAGAAACTTTTGCTTAAAGAACATTTACCTTAATCATCACCAAAAGCCATAAACAATGTCTCCATGTCCATATTATGAAAATAATCATCAATGTTAGATATGTTTACTTTTTCTTCTACAGATGAGTTACTATCTTCTTCATGGTAAAGGCTCTTACTTCCTTTGTATGATTCCTTCTTTCCATTTTCCTTACTAAAAAACTTTATGTACTTGTTAGGACCCTCATATCACTTGTGTTCATCCTCATGAGATTCCTTATTAGCTTCTTTATGTTTAGACTTGTCTCTACCTGGACATCTAGCTATAAAATTACCAACTTTACCACATGATTTTTTTTTGAAAGGATATTTTCCTTCATACTTGATCCTACATTCAATTTTCTTGCAATCATTACTTCAAGTTGATCTTCATCAAGATCAAAATCTTTAAGACTTAACTCATTCTTCTTGGCTTTTGTCTCCTTAATCACCTTGAAGGCTGCTTCCTTCTTAGGAGATCTATCCTCATCAACTCTCATCTCATAGGAAGTAAGAATGCCATGCAGTTCATCCATCTTCAACTGAGTGAGATCATAACTTTCTTCTATAGCAGAAACTTTTGAATCAAAATTGAGTGTAAGAGACCTCAATACCTTATGTACTATAGTAGCTTCATCAATCACCTCTCCAAGACATCTGATCATGTTTACTACTTCAACCCTTAGATGATAAGATGCCAAATTATCTTCTTCCTTCATTTTGAAACCTTCAAATTTCCTTTGGTAGGTCTGCAGCTTAGCCAATTTTACCTTAGAGTCTCCTTCATAGATAGTCTAAAATTTGACCCAAATTTATTTGGCAAACTTGTAATGAATCACTTTGGTGAATTCAGCGTCGGATATATCATAAATGATAGCATTCATAGGTTTAGAATTATTCTCACTCAACTTCTTGTTAGTATCATTAGTTGGAGGACTAGTTGGTGTAGTGTAACCATCTGTGATAGATTTCCAAACATCAAATCCTAGAGACATAATGTATGTTCTCATCCTTGTACTCCAAAAAGCATAATTTGATCCATTAAACAATAGTGCTTGTTTTGTAGAGAAACCCTGCACTTGTTGACTTGCCATATGTACCTTAGATCACCTTCAAGTGGTTAAACTTTCAAGGAAGGTCCTATTCTGATACTAATTATTGTAGGTATAATCACTGAGAGGGGGGATGAATCAGTGATGCAAGATATTTCAAACTTTAAATGTAATCCTTTCAAACTCTTAATCAATAACCACAAGCATTCATAAAGCATACAAGATAGTCATATCGATGAATAAGAAAGTTGATGCAAGATCACACACTAACACAATATCTAGGTGGGAAATACTCTTGGAGAATAAAACCCACTCTCAAGCCTAAAAATACATGGACTACTTGTCCTATAAGATGATCACAAATAATAGACCTTTAAATGAAGCACCCACTTCACAAGGAACACCCACCCCTAAGTATGAACAAGAACCCACTTGTTTTAGATGTTGAACACCTACACAACACCTTATTACAACAATAACTCCATAATTCTGATTGCAAACCAATTAGATTAGAGACACAATGTATAACACCTTTCTTTCAACTCAACACACACACACAAACTTTCTCATACAAACAATGCATCCAAAACACCCTTTTGGATCTCTCTAGTCTTCTTCACTCATCCTAAATCTATTTTGTACTTCATTCCATCCACTAAGCACATTCTCTTTGATCTCTTTCCTTCGCCTCTGTCTTCTTCTTTCTCAACACATTCACCTCAAGTCAAGAAACCATTGTCTTAGTCTCCACTATTTATAGATTCTTTATGCATATCAACATGTATTTCATCATAATATTTGTCTTAACCCTTAAGACATATAACAAAGCTCAATACCATCTTCACTAGTCAGCCATAACATCTATGGGTTACACTTAAGTAGCTATGCCTTTCAATTAGGTCTTAGTATCCCTTATAGGTCCCATGGAAACCTATTCACCCATTTAACAATTCATCGATCAAATTAAGAACATAAGATTACTATCAAAAATATGGGTCCACTCAATATGACCTCTACGACATCTCCAAAATATTACTTCCGCCAGAACACTCTTTTGCTAAAGCAAAAATAATCTATATACAGAAACACCATAAATGAACAAATAGTCAAATTTTAAGCTCCATAAATTTTACTCTACAAACATTCAGACCTTATACCTAATTTTCTAAATGAATCTTGAAGTCCTCTACAACTTTACCTTTTACACTATGATCAAATTCTACTTGGATCAAAAGATATAGCTCAAAAACTATAGACTAATTTTTCCACACAAATTTGAATATTTAAAATCCAACGGTCACTAAACAAATGTTAAACTTCAGACACTTTGACCTCATATCATACTCACTATTAATTTTGACCAAATACACACCATCAATCTCCTTAAATCATCCTAGTCTTTATCTTGCAACTCTCACCATTGATCTAAGATCTAAGCTCCCACGATTGTGCCACTTGGTAGCTCTGCGTTCCTTCTGCACATTTGACTTATTGACTTAACACACATGGTTGATCTTCTAACTATATGATCAAATGCTCATCATTGATCTTTTGTAAAAACTTTGTGAATGTGACACATGTCACTAGTACATTCATTCTTTGACATATTGACTTTTACATGCATATTTATATCACAATCTATGATTTAACATGCACCATTAGATCTACTGATTAGTTAACCTCAAACTTAAATGTAGTTAAACTTGATGGTCTCTGGACCATCACAGTCTACAAGAGCAACTTTGACAGTTTACAACTTGAGCTAGCAAACACTTTAAGACTCCAAATCTTTAGGGTACCTTCTTGGTACTAAAGAAAACATCTACATGAAAACCTTTGACCACTATTGACTTTATGAGTACCTACATTAAATGCACAAACTTGTTGGTTCATTCATATCTACATGACGTACAATGACGTTCTATTTTCTCTTAAGCTATAAGATGCATGTTTCTCTTTCTAAATGATCTAGTGACACACCAAAACTTTAGAAAGACATCTATGGATGCCTCACAACTTCTTCTTTGTCCTTACAGACCTACAAATGTGCCATATCTCTTCAATCTATCAAACACTACTTTGTCATTCATGTACTAGTAGCACATGATTTTTTTGACATCAATGACAACCAAACATCAATGACCATGCTTAACACTACTAAAAAAACATACAAGTTCATTAGTGCATTTATGACATATAATAAATGAATACAATCAATCCATGCAAGCATTTAGAGAAGGCATTCAAGAATCTAAGTAATTTTGAAGAGCATCTAGCATTTATTACTACATTCTAAACAAAACCACTCATTGTAGTGTTAAAATTCATTATAGATAAACACTACATCACACTATCTCCAGATTGAATTCCATTTTACTCAACATGTCAATTTTACATTGTGTATTGTTGAGGGGTGTGATAAGTATCTGGTGCTTAAAAACTAGGTTGACCTTGAGCACATTCCCCCTTAAAAAAAATCCTTATTATCTTCAAATTCAACTACCCTAGGGTTTTTAAGAAGAATATCAATTTCCCATAGATCTATGTAAAATTTCAAAAAGGAAAGCAAGGTTTTGAGAGCCCCAGACATGATAAACAAAATCGTTAAATCAGTTTATGTCTATTTTCTATTTTATAGAAGCATATTGTGTACGATTATAGTTTACAAAAATGCCAAGTGTATGTTTATGGCAAGGTGTTTAGGTCATTGTGATTTTTTTGGGATCTCACTGACTTTACCTATAAAACCTTGATTCTACCATCAAACTATAATGATTGTTTCTAGAGTTACGTTAAACCCTCCTCTTTATAATTATTACACTGCAATGTTTAATTTTATTATTTATATTTTATTAGATTTAATTATGACTAAGATTCATTCACTTATGAAATGTTTTGTTTTATTATTTATTTTTATCAATTAAATTAAAATTTAATTATCAATGCACATGAATGAATCTAAGATGTAAATTATAATGACAAAATGGAAGATTGCAAAAGGGTTTTTATCCTAAGTCTACCAATATGTCATTATTTAGTCCCATGCATGACATATGAAAATAATTATATAGGATTTAAGAGTGGAGTTTTGGTAGTGAATCATGTTGTTAGTTATATGGATCAAACTGTATAGGTAATTTAAGCTCTAATGTTTTGGGTTTTGGGCAGAATAAGGCCTCATAATGGAAAACATTAAATTCAAATTATCCAGATTCGACATTGTTTGCTAATTATGTATCTTTAAAATAATATGTCTCACTCATGATCTATTGATGTGGTAAAACTTAAATATTTATTGCATGAATGTGACACCTAGACTCTATAGGATTAATGACATGGTGATGGTCTTTCCTATGAGATTCTTGACAAAGAAATGAGCACTATTGTTATAAATACAATGGCTATTGTTAGTGGCAGTAAGAAATAAAAAGGAAAAATGTGGAAATATTTGTATTTGTATCTATTTGTATATGGCATCCCACATCAATGGATTAGATTACATAAGGGACAATCTTGGATGTGTTATGGCATGAATCTTGGACTTGCATGGGAGTTAAACTTGGTGGTGTTGCATGAAAGTGTGTAAGACTTTGGGGAACCCCTAATAGATATTGCATAATGTTTAATGCATGCTTGGGTGTTACAATATGATCTTCATAAATTGAATTGTGTTCTTGTAGTAGTGTGTGTAGTATATCTTGTAGACAGATGGAATTTTTGGGTGGTATGTGGTATGGAAAAAGGTATCTAAATAGTGGTTGTGTCATCCATGTGATCTACAAAAGGACACGAGGTGGAAGGATTAATCCACATAGAAGTTGTGTTGTTTTGGATGCTATGTAACATGGCACAATGTGGTGTGTTGTTCCAAAAAGTAGACTACATACTATGAATGTTTTCTAGTGTTGTCCAGTGTGGCATGACATGGCACAAGATAAATGTGTAGTTCTAGACATGAGGTGCTATGGGGTTATGTTGTACATTGAGGTATACACACTAAATGATCGTATATATTGTTTGTGTGCTTGTGCAAAAGAGAAGTGGATGGGCCACAACATTGCAAATAAATCACCATGACATTTTTTCATATTTCCCAAAAATTGATATACTTTTATAAACCCTCACTTCGTTAATTATTTCTATGGAATTAGAATATTATGAATTAATTATTTGTTTGGTTTACATCCAATTAAGGTTAATTTTATTGTTATGGTAGATCATGGATTATGTAGCTTCCATTCATAAATGACACCAATTTATTGACACCTAGAGCAATTACATTAGGCTAAAGAACATACAGAAATGCCATATCAAACCCTTCAAAGAAAGGAAAGGGCCATACAAAACATGTAAATAGTGATAGTCAAAGTCAATGACAAGGTATTTCATGGTATCTCATATACAAAGAGGCCCATATTTTACAATAGACCCAAATTGAGGGAAACTAATTGATTCACATGACCAATACCCATTCCAAACAGGTCCACAACTTATAATGTGGAAACATATTTGATTGGCCATTTTATATTGTGAAGGGTGGATGAGGATGTCATAAATATTATTTAATTACAACAAGGTTCCACGTCTCATGTGCAAATTAAATCAATGAACATGGTATTTCAACAGTCAGAGTAAAATTATTAAGTGGAGAAAAAGAACAATTAAAGTAGTTGTTTGTATATTCCCTCATTTCTCTTTTATTTCTACTTTTGATTCATCATCATATGGAGATTTATAGTTTTATGGAGCTCTTACTTTACAAACCATTCCACAACATTACAGTGGACATTGGTTTAACTATGCAAGGCATTGTTACACATTGGGAACAATCAAATATTCCTACACTCTATGGCACATTGAGTAAACAACTATAGAATAAAACAACATTGATGAATCAAGTAGTGGTGATATTAACATACAAGAATATGTGGAAAAGGAAATGCGTGAATGAAAACTCTTATCCCGTATGCACCCATCAGGAAAAAATATAAAATACAATGCCGACATCCTTGGGATTTGTGACTTCGACACTAACCATAATTAGAACCATTCAAATGTATTAATCAACCTACACATAAAAATTACAAAATTTATAGATTCTTAATGCGTAGTCGCCCAAATTAAAGATGTTGTGCTCAAGCAAGCCATTGCCAAATGAGTTGTCAAGTAATCAATAAACAACATTCAAAATTGTTCTACATAATCCCTGAAAATAACATAGGCTCCACCACTCATGATAATTATTGAATGAACAATAGGTATAGGGAAATCATTCTTGATTAATAGTATCAAATGTGGCCTAAATGGACTTGTAGGTTGAAGTAGTTCTCCCCTACTTCTCCTCGCTCTAAGTTGTGTCACAATATTTTGAACTTGATGAGCTGCATCATATTTTTCTTTCCAATTAAGTCTTCTACTTTCTCAAAATTTTCCTCCATATATCATTGGTTGACATGTAGAGGGTTTATTCTTTTGAAAGTTTTCTCTTGTTTGTGTCAGAATTGCCCTTCATATATCATTGGTTAAAACTTGACATATAGAGGGTTTATTCCTATAAAGTATTTCTCCTTTTCTGTCAGCATACTCTAACTGTTTACAATACATTCACTATGCATGCAATCAGAAAATTTGTGGAAACATTGATGGTTACTTACAAATTTATTATGATAGAAATTACCTTCTACTAGAATACAGATGCCAATTCCACTCCTGAGTTTTTTTGGAATCGGAATTGAGATTGTAACTTTCTGTTGCATTTCTTAATCATGGATATTATATGTATTATTGAGAGGTTAAAATTTATATGGTAAAGCATATACTCTCTTATTGCATGTAACATTTGATTGTTATGCAAGAATGAAGGATAATATATATGTAAATCTTATAACAGTAGAGAAAGCAAGATTCAATGTAATACCTCTTCCACAATATTTACAACAAGTATAAGTTTTCTCAATAAACACACGAAAAAGTATTTCACAAAATTTGTTTCGCTCTTTACTACTCTCTTATTTCGCATTCATAATTATAATATTTGGTATATTGCATACTCGTTTATTATTTATGTATAAGCACAATTATTTAAAAAATGATCGAGCAACTTTCTTCTGATCGCCTTAATTATGGCAAGCTTAAAAATTGGTAGAAAAAATTAACAATGTGATATTATAATAATAATCAACAATAAGATTTAAACATGAGAAATAATTTAATATTTAACAATGGACTCTTAGATAATGTGATATTTTAGATTAGTTTTTTATTATCTTTTCTATTGAAATGATATTTCATGAAAATCATACATCACAAAGTGGTTTAAAGCTCGCATGATGGTTTCATTTTCTATTGGCAAAGATTATGTTTGATGTACACTGTATCAAATGTTCTTACAGATTGGTTCTCTCTATTTGTTCATCTCGCCACTTAAGAGAAAATATCTTTGCTTGACGATTGGTCCTAGATAGGAAGGAATGTAGTGGGTTAAATTTTGGTTAAAAGGGGAATATACCTCACAAAAGAAAAATAAAACACTTGACAAGCACAATATAATGTGAAAATTTCTCTAACGTGAGAATTTTTGTATGAGTCCCTATATAATTGAGTTCAAATTGATTAATATTATTTGAATTTTTGCATTCGGTGATTTCTTATACATTAATAATTGAGTATTATTGACGTAGCAAATGATAAAAACAGTTTATCACAATATAATACATAAAAGAGAAATATATTCCACAAATAAATAAATAAATAAATACTTACTAAATATAATCGCAAAAATAAAAGTACAATTCTTCCAACTTTTCTTATACCTTCAATACAACTAATATATACTTTATACTTTTCATAATTTTATTTTTTGAAAATATTATTTAAAAAAAAAAAAATTAAATAGTCTTACTTAAATTATTCATCCTTTTTATTTATTAATAGGGATACTATCGAATCTACAATTCCCAAAAAGAATGGTCTATAGGGACTATAACTTAGTTTTTCGTTCATTTTAAGAGGCCCCCACTTAAAGTGATTGGTGGGTTTTTTTAAAGTAATTGACGGGCTCTTTTACAGTGATTAGTGATATATAATGAAGTATCTATAATTCTTTTTAAATTTAAATAGTTTTTTCATTCATTTGAAAAGGGCCCTACTTAAAGTGATTGATGATATATAATAAAATATTTACAATTCCCTTTAAATTTATTTAATGAATACAATTATTATTTAACAAGAGTTAGAATTATTATTTAACAAGAGTCTGGGTTAAACTTATATCATAATCTAAAGAATTGTAATTTAATTAATGAGAATAATTGTATATTATATTACTTTTAATCTTTGAGAATATATGAAATAAAAAGATGAGATTGAGTTAGAATTTAATTTGATAAATAATTTTTTTTCAATTTTTAATGATAAATTAAAAATAATTAATTATATATATTAATTAAAATATTTATTTTTTGAATGGTTGTTAGTTTAATTGATGAACATGTTTAGTTTACAAAGAGTTTATTGGGCATCAATTCTTATTGTTAGCAAAACTTACTATGATATTAAGAATGAAATCGGGATTGTATCCTGAACGAATTTGGTAGAATAGATTCTTTTTAGACCTTAATTCTTAACCTAAGATTACTGCTAAACATAATGATCAATTATATATATATATATATATATATATATATATATATATATATATATATATATATATATATATAATAAAAACTAAAATTTTAAGTCGATTAATCAACAACTAATTGACATTTTATTAAATTGTTGAAAAAATCATTTTTTTTATCGATACTCAAGGTTGAAGGGTCCTTGTCCCAATGGTTTTTGATCATAGCTCCAACTGGTCTGGGACACAATCGGGGGCCCAGATCCCTACGAGAATACCAATGAATGGTTTTAACTAGTCCAAAAATACCATCAACAGCCACAACCTAGCCCAAGATTACCAATGATCGGCCACAACCAGCCCAAAAATACCAATGATCAGCTACTACCGGCCCAAGAATATCAACGATCAGCCATAACTAGCCCAAGATTACTTAATAATCGGCCACATCCAGCCTCCGATACCAAACTGAGATTTGAACCTGAATGGTGCTTAGAACAACCAAGACACTTTACCAACCCACCCACATCTTATTGATAAAAGTGGTTATGGATACCTTTCGTGTCATAGTCCCAGAACATGCCTCATCACATTAAACACAGGTTTCATACCTGACCTCGACCAACATCACATTGAATGCTCAGTCAGCTTGAGGCTACATTGAAAGACCACCTTTGCCACTGAAGCAGCTGACCCACAAGACATCTAACAAGGAACAAGTCTTATCGATATGGTCAACCCTGGGAATGGATCCTAAGACCTCCCCCTTGTAGTGCTCAATGCTCATACGCTAGGGTAAACTCGCCAAGCTTAAAAGAGGTTATGGATACCTTCCGTGTCGTAGCCCCAGAACATGCCTCATTGCATTGAACACATGGTTATGGATACCTTTCGTACCGTAGCCCCAAAACATGCCTCATTGCATTGACTACAGGTTTCATCCTTGACCCCAACCAACATCACATTGAATACTCGATCGGCTTGAGGCTATGTCGGAAGACCACCTCTACCACCAAAGTAGCTGACCTGTCAAACATCTAATGGGGAATAAGTCTTACCGATATGGTCAACCTCGGGAATGGATATCGAGACCTCCCCCTTGTAATGCTAAACTTTCAACCATTAGGGTAAACTCATCGAGCTAAAAGTGGTTATGGATACCTTCCATGTTGTAGGCCCAGAACATGCTTTGTCACATTGAACATAGGTTTCATGCCTAACCCTGACTAATGTCACATTAACCACTCGATTGGTTTGAGGCTATGTCAGAAGACAACCTCTATAATCAAAATAGCTGACCCATTAGACATCTAACGGGGAACGAGCCCTACTAATATGGTCAGTCCTAGGAATAAATCTCGAGACCTCCCCCTTGTAGTGTTCAGCTCTCAACCGCTAGGTAAACTCATCAGGCTAAAAGTGGTTATGGATGCTTTCCATGTTGCAGTCCCAGAACATGCTTCATCGCATTAAACACATGTTTCATACTTGACCCTGACCAACATCACATTGAACATTTAACAGGGAATGAGTCTTACTGATATGGTCAGCCCTGGGAATGGATCCTGAGACCTCCCCCTTGTAGTGCTTAGCTTTCAACCGCTAGGGTAAACCCATCAGGCTAAAAGTGGTTATGGATACCCTATGTGCCGCAATCCTAGAACATACCTCATCGTATTGAGCATAGGTTTCATGCCTAACCCCGACTAATGTCACATTGAACACTCAATCAGCTTGAGGCTACATCAGAAGACCACTTTCACCACTAAAGCATATGACCCGCCAAACATCTAATAGGGAACGAGTTCTACTGATATGGCCAGCCCCAAAAATGGATCCTGAGACCTCCCCCTTGTAGTGCTCAGCTCTCAATCGGTAGCGTAAACCCACTAGGCTAAAAGTGGTTATGGATACCTTCTGTGCTGCAGTTCTAGAACATACCTCATCGCCTTCAACACAAGTTTCATGCCTGACCTTGACCAATGTTACATTGAACACTTGATTAGCTTGAGGCTACATCGAAAGACCACCGCTGCCACCGAAGCAGTTGACCCACTAGACGTCTAATGAAAAATAAGTCTACTAATATGGTCAACCCTAGAAATGGATCTCGAGACCTTCTTTTTGTAATGCTCAGCTCTCGATCACTAAGATAAACCCGTCGGTGTTGAAAAAAATTAATTCTTATTATAGTGAGAGTACTATCAAATCTATGGCCCTTCCCTATTTTATAAGACAAAATTTTTATTGGATAAATTGAATAATTTTTCCATTCAATTTAAAGGGCCCATTTAAAGTGATTGGTGATATAATGAAACATCTATAATTTCCTTTCAATATATATAATGAATAGAATTATTATTTGACATAAATTGATATCATAATCAAAAGGATTATAATTTAATTAATAAGAATAATTGTATGTTGTAATTATTATACTATTTTTCACTCTTTAAAGATATATAAAATAAAAAATTAAGTTAAATTAAAATTTAATATAATAAAATAAATATCCTTCAATTTTTAATAAAAAATTATTTATACATTCAAATCAAAATATATATTTTTCAATTTAAAAATTAATTTTATAAATTGTAAAAAACTAAAATTCTAAATCAATTAATCAACAACTCATTACATTTTATAAAATTGTAAAAAGAAAAATTTAGCCAAAACTTACAACAATATTATAAACATATTAATTTTTTTATTAAAAATTAAGAAGTCACGTCATTTTGAGTCATGTCTATGTCATATTATATTATTATGGTTTTAAAATAAATATTTATATGCCATATAAAGTAAGGTGATAAATGAAGATATTTTAATTGTTGTAGAGTTTGGTTTCTTCTTTTCATGATTCAATGATTTCCACGAGTTATCCATCCCTCCTTTGCGATAAGATTCTCAGGTGCAACATGATTCTAAAATGAACCATCAAGCTGATAGTTGGGACCACATCCCAGTTGATGAAGATCCCCCGACCTAGGATAGCTGAAGGAAAAGTCTAAGGACCCTCTACCTCCACCTCTTCTGTCGGCCACCATATTCATAGTTGTTGCTTAGTATTTTCTTTGTTGTTTATACTATTTCATTATTATTTATTTATTGATATACACTTGAGTTAATTTAACTATGATTATCAGCCAGGTTGTGGCCTTTTTATGAGTATATTTATGTGGGATCTCACTCACAATGTTAGTGCTTCTGGATTGTTCATCATCATCTTGGGGGCTTCCCTCACAATGTTAGTACTTTTGGATTTTTCATTAGTAAATAGGATTGATGTTAACATATTAATTTAGGTTTTTTAAGGTTGGTTTTTTTTTTTTTTTTTTAATTTATTAAAAAAATATGAATTATATAAGGAATTCAGTGTTTATAAGAGTGTTTGAAAGAGAAAAATAGTTGACAGTATTATTAAAATTATAGTGTTGGTAGTGAACAATGTCAACATAGACTGTCAAAAACATAATACATAGAAACATTACATCAATAATCATAAGAGAAGCTTGTCAACCATCAAACAAATGATTCTTCAACTCTTGAGCAACACTGATCTTCTTATTGCATAACCACTGGTTTACTTGATATCTAATATGTTGGACTGAAGAGCCACCACTATGTTCTTCTTTAATTTTTCTTGACATTGAAGGAGACAACAAGCAAGACAAAAGAATATATTACAGTCAAACTGAAGAATTACAAAGACCTGATGATCATAATGATCAAATACTACTTTGCATCTGTTCCTCCAGAGGTGCATCAAAATAACATGTCTAACACTATCAACAATAACATTATCATGTAATCCAACCTTTAGAAAAGCCTCTTTCCATTTAGACTTATGGCCAAAAATATCAAGTAAATCACAAAACACTGAATTCCATTGTTTTCTCACATGCAGACATCCCCAAAAAATATGCCTCATACTTTCATATTAACTGGGAAAGTTTTATTAGTGTGTATCTGGCAATTATTAATTAGGAAAGTTTTATTGATGTATTATTCTTTAGGTTTCTAGTTGTTTTTTATTATACTCTTTTTTATTTGTTTTCCATTTATTATTTGAGTTTTTAGTATTTTTTTATAAACATACAATGTATATTTTTTAAGATGCATCTTTCTTATTTTATTTTGGGTCCTCGATAATTGTTGGTTTTGATTTGTTAGAATTTTTTCATCATTTTGTATTAACTTGAATGCCCATATGGTCCTAATTCAAATTCAATAAGTTTTTAAATACACAAGTGTGATCATGTGACTCTTTGCACTTTTCATACTCCCTTGACCTCCAAGTCCTCTTAGCTAAGATGGAGGAAAAATGACACCACCCAGGATAATTTTTTTTGGTGCAAGCACATAATATTTTTTGCTCATGCTCTCTCCCTCCCCTATCTCCTTAATTGTATGTTGATCCTTTCATCTCCCCTCAAAAAGTGGTTCAAGTGGAAAAGGCGATAGGTCTTGGTGTGGAGATGGGTTTCCTCCAATCAATTGATGGATAAATTGATGTTGGGGATTTGGCTTGTGACAAAAAGGCAAAAAATGAGGGTGGTAAAGAAAATTGGTTCTATTTTCCAAGCATTTCATCCCCTTCACAATACATAGGTTCACGACCCAAGGCTAATGTTGGTTCAACAACTAAATGTAGAGGGCGCAAATCAAATGCTAAAAGATTAAGGATGGAATCAAAGGAAATGGTTGGTGATGGCTCTCAGTGGATGATGGAGGCTCTTATAGATAGCTTCTTTTTTAAGCTAGAGATTTTTCTTTTTATTTTTATTGTCTTTCTTTGGAAGGGTTATTTCCTGGTGGTTGAACTATTCTAGAAGTATAGTCCTTTATTTGTTGTAAGTATGTTGTCTTTTTGTTGCTATTTTACAACATTTTTTTAGTTTGACTTTTTAGCTCTGTTTTCTAGGAGATCTTGTAAATTGAGCATTTTTGTATTTCTAGTTGTTTTTTCTTGTTTAAAGGGTTGTACCCTTTCAAAAACCCTTCTTGGTTTGTTGCATTGGCTGATTATGTTGGCTTATCAGTTTTCAGGGACTTAGCATGTTGTTAAGACCCAGATCCAATTCATAGCTCTAGTCTTTGAAAAAGCTTTTTTAACTAGTTCATAGCTCTGGTAAAAAATGTTTATCCCTAATAAAAAATACACAAGTGTATTAGTGTATCTATGACATACAATAAATGATCACAATCGATCCATGCAAGCATTTAGAGAAAGCATTCAATAATCTAAAAAAATTTAAAAAGCATCTAGCATTTATTGTTGCATTCTAAACAAAGTCAAACATTCATTGTAGTGTTAAAATTCATTATAGATAAACACTACATCACACTAGCTCCTGGTTGAATTTCATTTTACTCAACATGTCATTTTTTATATTGTGTACTATTGAGGTTTGTGATAAATATTTGGTGCTTAAAAACTAGGTTGACCTTGAGAACATTCCCCCTAAAAAAGTTTCCTTGTTATCTGCAAATTCAACTACCCTAGGGTTTTTAAGAAGAATATCAATTTCCCATAAATCTATGTAAAATTTCAAAAAGGAAAGCAAGGTTTTAAGATCCCTAGACATGATGAGCAAAGTCATTAAATCAATTTATGCCTATTTATTATTTTATAGAAGCATATTGTGTATGATTATAGTTTCCTAAAATGCCAAGTGTATATTTATGGCAAGGTGCTCAGGTGGTGATTTTCAAGGATTGAGCATGATGTTGAGTCCCAGATCCAATTTGTAGCTCCAGTCTCTGGAAAAACCATTTTTAACTAGTTCATAGCTTTGGTAAAAAATGTTTATCTCTAATTTGTGGAGGTACAATCACTGAGAGGGGGGTGCATCAGTGATGCAAAATATTTCAAACTTCAAATGTAATCCTTTCAAACTCTTAATCAATAACCACAAGCATTCATAAAGCATACAAGATGTTCATATCAATGAATAAGAATGTTGATGAAAGATCACACACATAACACAAGATCTACGTGGGAAACCCTCTTGGAGAATAAAACCCACTCTCAAGACTGCAAACACATGGACTGCTTGTCCTATAATATGATCACAAACAAAAAACCTTTTAGTAAAGCACCCACTTCGCAAAGAGCACCCACCCCTTATTATGAATAAGCACCCACTAGTTCTAGATGTTGAGTGCCCACACAACACCTTATTAAAATAATAACTCCAAAAAATTTATTGCAGACCAATTTGATTGGAGACACAATGTATAAGGCCTTTCAACTCAACAAACACACACAAACTTGCTCATACAAGTAATGCATCCAAAACACCCTTTTGGATCTCTCTAGTCTTCTTTAATAATCATCAATCTATTCTATACTTCAGTCCATCCACTGAGCACACTCTCTCTGATCTCTTTTGTTCGCCTCTGTCTTCTTCTTTCTCAACACATTCACATCGAGTCAAGAAACCATTGCCTTGGTCTCCACTATTTATAGAGTCTTTATGCATATCAACATTTAGGTCAGCTATAATACTTGTTTTAACCCTTAAGACATATAAAAAATCTCAATACCATTCTCACAAATCAGCCATAGCATTTATGAGTCAAACTTAAGCAACTATGCCTTTCAATTAGGCCTTAGTAGCCCTTATAGGTCTCATAGATACCTATTCACCCATTTATCACTTTATCGAGCAAATTAAGAACATAAGATCACTATCAAAAATATGGGTCCACTCCATATGACCTCTAAGACATCTCCAAAAGATTATTCCCACAAAAACACTCTTCTGCTAAAGCAAAAATGGCTCAAATAATATTTTGTACATAGAAACACCTTGAATGAACAAATAGTCAACATTGAAGCTCCATAACTTTGATTGTGCAAACATTCAAACCTTCTAACTAGGTTCTCTAGATGCGTCTTGAAGTCCTCTACAACTTTGCCTTTTATATAATAATCATATTCTGCCTGGATCAAAATATATAGCTCAAAAACTGTAGACTATTTTTCACATGCAAATTTGAATATTTAAAATCCAATGATCACTAAGTAAATGTTAAACTTCAAACAATTTTACCTCATCTCATTCTCTTTTGAAATTTTGACCAAATACGTACCGTCAATTTCCTTGGATGAGCCTGGTATTTATCTTGTAATGCTCACCATTGATCTAAGATCTAAGCTCCCACGATTGTGCCACTTGGTAGCTCTACATGCCTTCTGCACATTTGACTTACTGACTTAACACACGTCGTTGATCTTCTGACTGCAAGATCAAATGCTCACCATTGATGTTCTATCAAAACTCCATGTATTTTACACATGTCACTAGCATGTTCATTCTTTGACATATTGACTTTTACACATACTGTTAGATCACCATCTATGATTTAATGTGTACCATTAGATATACTGACTAGTTGACCTCATAATTTAGCTTGATGGTCTCTGGCCCATCATAGTCTGCAAGAGCAACTTTGAGGGTTTATAACTTGAGATAAAAAAAATTTCAAGACTCTAAATCTTTAAGGTATCCTTTTGGCACTATAAACAACATCTCCATGAAATCCTTTGGCCAATATTGAGTTTTTGAGTATCTGCATTTAATGCACAAACTTCTTGGTTCATTCATATATGCATGACGTGCAGTGATAGTTTGGCTTCTATTAAGCTAGAAGATTCATATTTATCTTTCCACATGATCAAGTGACACACTAGAACTTCACCAAGACTTTTATGGATGCCTCACAACTTCTTCTTTGTCCTTACAGACCTACAAATGTGCCATATCTTTTTAAGCTATCAAATACTACTTCTTTATTGTTCATGTACTAGTACCACATTCTCATTTTGACATCAATGACAACCAAACATCAATAACCATGCTCAAAAATCTCCACCTTTGTTATTGATAGAAAAACACCCTCAAAATGAATTCATTTGAATAATGACTTCAATTGAACTCCTACATTTTGATCTTGCTCCCCCTTTGACATTAATGACAAAGGGTCTCTTTGTCAACATGCTAACAAATATTCCTCACCATCATGTATGCATTCAAATACTACTTAGGATGCTTAGGATACTTACATACTTTAAATCATATGAATCAATTGCTTCCCCTTTGATAAACACTAATCTGAATAAGGACTTCTCTAATCTTTGGACCTGATAAACTGCTCACAGTGCTTAGAAAGTTCCCCCTAACATCATGCTCTATCTCATGTCATATGTTCTTTGACAAAAACCAATATGAACTTATGATTCTTTGATCCTTGAACCTGTCTACCCACAAGACTCACAATCCTTATTTTCTTCAAGCATGAAGATTTACCTTGTCAAAATACATGACTTGGTTTGATCAAGTCATCATGTCAAACATCTTGCGTTCATAACTATAGCAAACATCTTCACATTTCTATCATGACTGAAGCATCTTTCCATATGCTTCCCCTTACATCATGCATAATTTCTTCAAGCCACTCAAGCTAATTGAGTTATCTCCCCCTTAACCAAACACATCTTGCATATTATCAAATTAAAAATAGCATACCTTTGTACTGATTGACATTTTTATCATTACCTAGAGCACACACAATTTCTTCCATACATGAAAGATGTCTCCTAAGAAGCATAGGTAGAGAAACCCACTAGTCATAGAGGGATTAAAGATCCCAAAAATTATGATACTCCCATATCTCCATGCTTTTACTTGAATTGCAATCCTTCCTCATATTCATATTATCTTTGAATGAGTTCTCAACCTTATTCTTTTCTTTTATCTCAGGAACCTGCTTGATTACCTTGTCCATTTGGGAAGATAAATCTTGTTCCTTTATACTTAAACTTTTTCCCTATTTTTTCATGGCAAATAATCCACTTTGAGCCTATTTTTAATTTACCTACTTAGGCCTCCATTGACTATGACTCCTCTTAATGATATGATTGTCCATTTTTTAATTAGAATACCGATCAGGCTTGCAAAACTTTGATATGTGACCTATCTCATGACATTTGAAATAAATAATACTTCTCGGATTGTACATACCTCATGATTGAGATATATAATGATTCCTTGAAGTTTCATGAAATTTTTCATGTACCTAATCGTTTAGTCTTCTGATGAAGATATTACAAAACTTTGCAATATGACCAAACTCTTGACACTTGTAGCACAAGATGTCATTCTTTCCTTGTGAACCTATTGATTGTCTTGAGTGATGATGTTCTTCATGATTTCCATTATATTTCTCATAATTCCATGCAAATTCATTCCTTGAGGGTCTTTTACAATCTTTTGACCTATGAAAAAAATGATTGCAAGAGTAACAATGACCATTGAAATTTGCATAACTCATAGCATTTGGTTATCTGATCTAATTTTTCTTCATTTTCCAATACCTTCATTCCTTGACTGGTGATTCATATGAAAACTTTTATTATCCTTGTTCACATCATTCTTTATATTGTCTTGGGTTACATGCTTGTGTTCTTCTTTGTATCCAAGCCCAGTTCTATCACTTGCATGCTGTTGACTACTCAATATTGTCAAGATCATTTTATCTCTTTTCAAATTTCATAAATGATTTCAGCTTACAAGATCGCTTGTCTAACTCAGTCAATCACTCAATTTCAATCACATACCTTAAGCACTAATATTCCTTAGCTCTTAGGCTTGTAGACATAATTTCTAATTAACTATCGAGTTGCTTAACAGTATCTTCATGTTCTCTGGTGTCATCATCCAATCTTGCTTCAAACACATTCAATTGCTCTTCATAGTCCTTGATTTCTGACATCATCTCTTTGTTCTTTTCCTTCTCAATTTTTATATTTTTAAGATCATTCATTAATCCATCCTTATTATCATTATTTATATCTTTTCTCAATGCTTGATTTAGTTTCATCTACAAAGACTTTATCTATGTTTGACACATGATACATTCTTCATCCTTACTCTTTACTTCTTCATCAAGAGTACAAACCTGAGTTTCAAATTGTTGTGCGATCTCATCATGCTCCTTGACTTCATTACTCAGCCTTCCTTCAAAAAGTCCAATTTGCTCCTCATAGGATTTGATCAAGGAATTTTATTTTCTATTCTTTTTTTGTAGTAACTTGATTTCTTTCACAGTATCTAGATTTTTATTTTAAAGACTAACTTTCTCATCTTCTTCCTCTATCTACCAAAGAAACCTCTGCTTAAAGAACATTCACCTTAATCATCACCAAAAGCCATGAATAATGTTTCCATGTCCATATTATGAAAATAATCATCAATGTCAGATGTGTTTACTTTTTCTTTTGCAAATGAGTTATTATCTTCTTTAAGGTAAAGGCTCTTAATACCTTTATATGATTCGTTCTTTCCATTTTTATTACTAAAAAACTTTATGTACTTTCGAGGACCCTCAGATCACTTGTATTCATCCTCATGAGATTCCTTATCAGCTTCTTTGTGTTTAGACTTGTCTCTACTTGGACATCTAACTGCAAAATGACCAACTTTAACACATGAAAAACATTTTAAAGGATGTTTTCCATCATACTTGATCCTACGTTCAATTTTATTGCAATCATTACTTCAAGTTGATCTTCATTAAGATCAAAATCCTTAAGACTTAACTCGTTCTTCTTGGCTTTTGTCTCCTTAATCACCTTGAAGGTTGCTTCCTTCTTAGGAGGTCTATCCTCATCAACTCTCATCTCATAGGCAATAAGAATGCCATGCAGTTCATCCATCTTCAACTGAGTGAGATCATGACTTTCTTCTACAAAAAAAACTTTTGAATCAAACTTGAGTGTAAGAGACATCAATACCTTATGTACTATATTAACTTCATCAATCACCTCTCCAAGACTTCTAATCATGTTTACTACTTCATTAACCCTTATAAAATAGGATGCCAAAGTATCTTCTTCCTTTATTTTGAGACCTTCAAATTGCCTTTGGTAGGTCTGAAATTTAGCGAAATTTACCTTAGAGTCTCCTTCATAGATAGTCTATAATTTGACCAAAATTTCCTTGGCAAACTTGTAATGAATCACTTTGTTGAATTCAACCTTAGATATATCACAAATGATAGCATTCATAGCTTTAGAATTATTCTCACTCAATTTCTTGTTACTAGCATTAGTTGGAGGAGTAGTTGGTGTAGTGTAACCATCCATGATAGATTGCCAAACATTAAACCCTAGAGACATAATGTATGTTCTCATCCTTATACTTCAGAAAGAATAATTTGTTCCAATTAACAATGGTGCTTATTTTATAAAGAAGCCTTGCATCTGTTGACTTGACATATGTACCTTATATCACCTTCAAGTGGTTAAACTTACAAGGAAGGTCCTACTCTGATACCAATTATTGTAGGTACAATCATTGAGAGGGGGGTTGAATCAGTGATGCAAGATGTCAAACTTCAAATGTAATCCTTTGAAACTCTTCATCAATAACCACAAGCATTCATAAAGCATACAAGATGTTCATATCAATGAATAATAAATTTTATGCAAGATCACACACTAACACAAGATCTATGTGAGAAACCCTCTTGGAGAATAAAACCCACTCTCAAGCCTACAAACACATGGACTACTTGTCTTATAAGATGATCACAAAAAATAAACCTTTTAGTGAAGTACCCACTTCATAAGGAGCACCCACCCCTGAGTATGAACAAGCACCCACTTGTTCTAGATGTTGAACACCTACACAACACCTTATTAAAACAACAACTCCAGAATTTTGATTGCAGACCAATCAGATTGAAGACACAATGTATAACACCTTTCTTTCAACTCAACACACACACAAACCTGCTCATAAAAGTAATGCATCCAAAACACCCTTTTTAATCTCTCTAGTCTTCTTCACTCATCTTCAATCTATTTTGTACTTCATTCCATCTATTGAAGACACTCTCTTTGATCTCTTGCCTTTGCCTCTATCTTCTTCTTTCTCAACACATTCACCTCAAGTCAAGAAACCATTACCTTGGTCTCCAATATTTATAGAGTCTTTATGCATATCAACATCTAGGTCAGCCATAATACTTGTCTTAACCCTTAAGACATTTAAAAAATCTCAATACCATCTTCTCTGGTTAGCCATAACATCTATGGGTTACACTTAAGTAGCTATGCCTGTCAATTAGGACTTAGTAGCCCTTATAGGTCTCATAGAGACCTATTCACCCATTTAGCACTTCATAAATCAAATTAAGAACATAATATCACTATAAAAAACATGGGTCCACTCAATGTGACCTCTAAGACATCTCCAAAATATTACTCCCACCAGAACACTCTTCTGCTAAAGTAAAAATGGCTCAAAGAATATTCTGTACATAGAAACACCATGAATGAATAAATAGACAAATTTGAATCTCCATAACTTTGCATATATAAACATTCAGACCTTCTAACTAATTTCTCTAGATGCACCTTGAAGTCCTATACAACTTTTCCTTTTACACTATGATCAAATTCTACTTGGATCAAAAGATATAGCTCAAAAACTATAGACTAGTTTTCCCACACAAATTTGAATATTTAAAATCCAACAACCACTAAGCAAATGTTAAACTTCAGACACTTTGACCTCATATCGCACTCCCTAGTAATTTTGACCAAATACACACTATCGATCTCCTTAGATTATCCTAGTCTTTGTCTTATAACTATCACCATTGATCTCAGATCTGAGCTCCTATGATTGTGCCACTTGGCAGCTCTACGTGCCTTCAACACATTTGACTTATTCACTTAACACATAGTTGATGTTCTAGCTGCATGATCAAATGCTCATCGTTGATCTTCTGTAAAAACTTTGTGAATGTGACACATGTCACTAGTACATTCATTCTTTGACATATTGACTTTTACATGCACAGTTGGATCACAATCTGTGATTTAACATGCACCGTTAGATCTATTGACTAGTTAACCTCAAACTTTAATGTAGTTAAACTTGACAGCCTCTAGCCCATCACAGTCTACAAGAGCAACTTTGAAGGTTTAAAACTTGAGCTAGAAAACACTTTAAGACTCCAAATCTTTAGGGTACCTTCTTGGTACTAAAGAAAACATCTCCATGAAAACCTTTGACCACTATTAACTTTTTGATTACCTAAATTAAATGCACAAATTGTTTGGTTCATTCATATCTACATGACGTGTAGTACAGTCTATCTTCTCTTAAGCTATAAGATGCATGTTTCTTTTTCTAAATGATCAAGTGACACACCAAAACTTCACCAAGACATCTATGAATGCCTCACAACTTCTTATTTGTCCTTATAGACCTAAAAATGTGCCATATCTCTTCAACCTATCAAACAATACTTTGTCATTCATGTACTAGTACCACATGATCTTGTTGACATCAATGACCATGCTTAACACTAATAAAAAAACATACAGGTGCATTAGTGCATTTATGACATATAATAAATGAATACAATCTATCCATGAAAGCATTTAAAGAAGGCATTCAAGAATCTAAGTAAATTTGAAGAGCATCTAGCATTTATTACTGCATTCTAAACAAAACCATTCATTGTAGTGCTAAAATTCATTGTAGATAAACACTACATCACACTATCTCCTGGTTGAATTCCATTTTACTCAACATGTCAATTTTACATTGTGTATTGTTGAGGGGTGTGATAAGTATTTGTTGTTTAAAAACTAGGTTGACCTTGAGCACATTCCCCCTATAACAAATTCCTTGTTATCTTCAAATTCAACTACCCTAGGGTTTTTAAGAAGAATATCAATTTCCCATAGATCTAAGTAAAATTTCAAAAAGGAAAGAAAGGTTTTAAGAGCCCCAGACATGATGAACAAAATCGTTAAATCAGTTTGTGCCTATTTTATATTTTATAGAAGCATATTGTGTATGATTATAGTTCCCAAAAATTCCAAGTGTATGTTTATGGCAAGGTGTTCAGGTCATTGTGAGTTTTTTGGGTTCTCACTGACTTTACCCTGAAACCCTTGATTCTACTATCAAACTATAATGATTGTTTCTAGAGTTACGTTAAACCCTCCTCTTTATAATTATTACACTATAATGTTTAATTTTATTATTTATATTTTATTAGATTTAATTATGAGTAAGATTCATTCACTTATGAAATGTTTTGTTTCAATATTTCTTTTTATCAATTAAATTAAAATTTAAGTATCAATGCACATGAATGAATCTAAGATGTAAATTATAATGATAGATAAATTATACCTAAGAAAATGGAAGATTGCAAAAGGGTTTTTATCCTAAGTCTACCAATATGTCATTATTTAGTCCCATGCATGACATATGAAAAGAATTATATGTGATTTAAGAGTGGCGTTTTGGTAGTGAATCATGTCGTTAGTCATATAGATCAAACTGTACAGGTAATTTAAGCTCTAATGTTTGATGCATGCTTGGGTGTTATAATATGATATTCATTTATTGAATTATGATCTTGTAGTAGTGTGTGTAGTATATATTCTAGACAGATGGAATATTTGGGTGGTATGTGGTATGGCAAAAGGTATCTAAATGGTGGTTGTGTCATCCATGTGATCTACAAAAGGACATGAGGTGGAAGGATTAATCCACATGAAGTTGTGTTATTTTAGATGCTATGTAACATGGCATAATGTGGTGTGATGTTTCAAAAAGTAGACTACATACTATGGATGTTTTCTAGTATTGTCCAGTGTGGCATGACATGGCACAAGACAAATGTGTAGTTCTAGACATGAGGTGCTATAGGGTTATGTTGTACATTGAGTTATACACACTAAATGATATTATATATTGTTTGTGTGCTTGTGCAAAGGAGAAGTGGATGGGCCACAACATTGCAGATAAATCACCATGACATTTTTTTCATATTTCCAAAAAATTGATATACTTTTATAAACCCTCACTTTGTCAATTATGTCTATGGAATTAGAATATTATGAATTAATTATTTGTTTGGTTTACATCCAATTAAGGTTAATTTTATTGTTATGGTAGATCAAGTATTATGTAGCTTCTATTCATAAATGACACCAATTTATTGACACCTAGAGCAATTACATTAGGCTAAAGAACATGAAAATGCCATACTCAAACCCTTCAAGGAAAGGAAAGGGCCATACAAAACATGCAAATAGTGATAGTCAAATTCAATGACAAGGTATTTCATGGTATCTCATATACAAAGAGGCCCATATTGTATAATAGACCCAAATTGAGGGAAACTATTTCTTTCACATGACCAACACCCATTCTAAACGGGTCCACAACTTACAAGGTGGCAACATATTTGATTGGCCATTTTATATTGTTAAGGGTGGATGAGGATGATATAAGAGATTATTTAATTGCAACAAGGCTCCATGTCTCATGTGCAAATTAAATCAATGAACATGGCATTTTAACAGTTAGAGTAAAATTATTAAGTGGAGAAATAGAATAATTCAAGCAGTTGTTTGTATATTCCCTCATTTCTCTTTTATTTCTACTTTTGATTCATCATCGTATGGAGATTTCTAGTTTTATGGAGCTCTTACTTTACAAGCCATTCCACAACATTGCAGTGGACTTTGGTTAACTACGCAAGGCATTGTTACACATTGGGAACAATCAAATATTCCTACACTCTATGGCACATTGATTAAACAACTATAGAATAAAACCACATTGATGAATCAAGTAGTGGTGATATTGACATACAAGAATATGTGCAAATGGAAAAGGAAATGCGTGAATGAAAACTCTTATCCTTTATGTACCCATAAGGAAATACTATAAAATACAATGTTGACATCCTTGGGATTCGTGACATTGACACTAATAATTAGAACCATTCAAACGTATTAATAAACCTACACACAAAAATTACACAATTTATAGATTCTTAATGCGTAGTTGCCCGAATTAAAGATGTTGTGCTCAAGCAAGCCATTACCAAATGAGTTGTCAAGTAATCAACAAACAACATTCAAAATTGATCTACACCATGCCTAAAAATAACATAGGCTCCACCACTCATGATAATTATTGAATGAAAAATAGGTATAGGGAAATCATTCTTGATTAATAGTATCAAATGTGGCCTAAATAGACTTGTACGTTGAAGTAGTTCTCCCCTACTTCTCCTCGCTCTAACTTGTGTCACAATATTTTGAACTTGATGAGCTACATCATATTTTTCTTTTCTATTAAGTCTTCTACTTTCTCAAAATATCCCTCCATATATCATTGGTTGACATGCAGAGGGTTTATTCTTTTAAAAGTTTTCTCTTGTTTGTGTCAGAATTGCCCTTCATATATCATTGGTTGAAACTTGACATATAGAGGGTTTAATCCTATAAAGTATTTCTCCTTTTCTATCAGCATACTCTAACTGTTTACAATACATTCACTATGCATGCAATCAAAAAAATTGTGGAAACATTGATGGTTACTTACTAATTTATTATGATAGCAATTACCTTGTACTAGAATACAGATGTGAATTTCACTCCTGAGTTTTTTTGGAATCAGAATTGAGATTGTAACTTTCTATTGCATTTCTTAACCATGGATATTATGTGTATTATTGAGAGGTTAAAATTTATATGGTAAAGAATATACTCTCTTATCGCATGTAACATTTGATTTCTATGCAAGAATGAAGGATAATATATACATAAATATTATAACAATAGAGAAAGCAATATTCAGTGTAATACCTCTTCCACAATATTTACAACAAATATACATTTTCTCAATAAACACACAAAAAAGTATTTCACAAAATTTGTTTCGTTCTTTACTACTATCTTGTTTCACATTCAAATTATAATATTTGGTATATTGCATACTTGTTTATTATTTATGTATAAGTGCAATTATTTAAAAATGATCGAGCAATTTTCCTATGATCGCCTTAATTATGGCAAACTTAAAAAGTGGTAAAAAAATTAACAATGTGAAATTATAATAATAATCAACAAAGACATTCTCCTTTTTTGGCGCGATGGATGGAGGCGAGCAGGAGGGTACGACAGGGCAGGGTGTGACAGGGCAGAAAGCAGGGTGCAGCTACAGGGAAGCGATTGGACTGCAACAGGCATCCAGGGAGCGCGTAGCAGTGGGAAGGCTCCACTTTTACAAGGTTTAGGTTCTTTTGTTGCTTTTGAGCAACCAAGTATGTGCATCCCCAAAGTCAATGGCTATTTGGAAAGATGCAAGGAGAGGCCCAAGTTGGTTATACTAATGGAAAAGATTGCTGAAGACATTGAATACTATTCCAATCACTCCCTGTACTGCAAGTTTTTGGGGCTTAGGATGTCACTGTTATTCTTGGAAGCATGGGCTCAGAGGACATGGGCACCAGAAGGAGATATGGATATTACATTGCTGGCTAATAGCTATTTCATGGTCACTTTTACCTGTATAACAGATTGTCAACGAGTTTTTGCTGGAGGTCCTTACTTCCATAATCAAGTGGGACTGTTTATCAAGCCCTGGCATGCCGGTTTCATACCTTTAGAGGAACTAACAAATTGTGTCCCTGTGTGGGTGCGTCTGCCTCACTTTCTAGTGGAATGCTACCGAGAAGACACACTCCATTTGCTTGCATCCTTGCTGGGAAGGCCAGTAGGTTCCTCAATGTCACTCCTAGGGAAAAAGGTAATGACTTATGCTCACATTTGTGTTGAAATTGATCTTAGTAAGCCATTACCAGATGCTATTGAAATGAGTACGGGCCCTTTTTCATGGGTACAATAGCTGGATTATGAAACCCTCCCTTTTTGCTATCGTCTATGACATGCTTATGGGCATTTGGAGCAATGGTGTCCCACCTTGAAATCCATTGCACCTCAGCCAGCTCAATCTACTCACACTCCTGGTACTGACAAGGAAAGGGGTCTGATTCTAGGTGAGATGCCTGAAACTGATGGTTTTATGCCTGTTAAAGGTTGATATAAAAATAGAGGCCAAAAATGGTCCTTGAAGGAAAGATAATTAGATGACTTGTTCAATAGATTTGAAATATTGGATGACCTTAATCAACAGGAGGTGAATCCCAGGTTGATGATTTTGGACCAGGGGATTGAGGGACCAGCTCAAGAGACCAATGCTTTAGGGGCTTTAATTGAAACACAGGGTGCTAGAGATTGTCATATGGATATGGACCAACAACTGATAATTTTGGAAGGAATGACTTCCTCAGTTGCTCCCCTTAAAGAAGACAAAAATATGCCCCTTATCGAGAAAACTGGGGACCCAGGGGCAGTAAGAAGCAGTAAATCTTCTCCTCATCTCAGACTTCTACAAAAAGACCTTAAGAAAGGAGGGGGAGAGAAATCTGGCAAGCCTGGCAAAAAAAAGGACTAGGAAAAGATCAAGCTAATGGGAGAGACTTTGGTGGAGTCGAGGTCGGTAAAGACTCTAGATGCACACTTTTTGAGCCCTTTGAAATGATTATAATATTTAGAATGTAAGGGGTTTGAACAACAGCCCCAGACAAAATGATGTTCACAACTCGATTAAAAGTCATAGGCCAAATGTCCTTTTCTTGCAAGAGACTAAGCTTTTAGTTGAAGACATGTCCAGACTTGCGCCCAAGTTGTGGTGGCAAGGAGAATGTCCATGCATTGGTGCTACCGAATACTCAAGAGGACTAGCTTGTCTATGGAACCCACAAAAGATTGATCTCAAAGGCTGGTTGACTTCTAAGTACTCCATGACTATGATTGCTTCTATCTTTGAGATGGGGGAAGTCATTCTCTTCTCCAATATCTATGCTCCCAATGATTGGTGGGGTAAAAAATCCTTATGGGGCCACATAAGTTTTGTCTGTAGCCTGGCCCCCTTCCACCCTTAGATTATGGTAGGTGATTTTAATGCTATTCTTGATTTGACTGAAAAGAGTGGTGGCACATCAAGGCTGGACCCATCTGCTTTGCTAATGTGCAACTACATTAAAATTTTGAATTTAGTTGACGTCAGGCCCAATAATGGACAGTTTCCCTGGAACAACCGCAGGAGTGGGAAACATTGCATTGATGAGAGACTTGACCATTTTTTGGTCTCAACTTGTTGGGTTGGAGGTATGTGGTCTACAAGGTCTAAAATTTTGGACTGGAGAGGATCAGACCATTGGCCCATCAAGCTTAATAGTGTCTCACAGTATCACCCGCGCTCTCCTTCCTTCATATTTCAACTCATGTGGCTGCGGGATCAATCTCTACATGAGTGTGTTGCCAATTGGTGGCGTTGGGGTAGGCCTACCCATGATACGATGATGTACATTTTTGCACTGCAATATGTGAAGTACAAGCTCAAGCAATGGAATCACCAAAGTTTTGGAAACATTTTCCATGCTAAGGCTGCTGCAGAAACCAAGCTTGATGGTATCACAAGAATAATAAGGGAATAAGGACTAACTGAAGACTTACTACAAGAAGAAACACATGTTGTGAAAGACCTGGAGGAATGCGAGCTACGGGAGGAAATTTTTTGGAAGCAGAAAGCACGGGTCGAATGGCTCCAGGAGGGGGACGAAAATACATCATTTTTCTTCAATTCATCTAAAGCCAGGAGACATGGCAATTCTATTTCAGCCCTGGTCAATGAAAGAGGTGAGCGCCTTAACTCCTTTCTGGTAATATTCATAGGAGGTAGTGTAGTACTTCTCTACTCTCTTCAAGGAAGATGCTAATAGGGAATCACCGGAAGAAGCTCAGGTTCTCTTCTGCATTCCATCGTTGGTGACACGTGAAATGAATGAAAATTTAATGAAACCAATCACACTTGGAGAGCTTGAGGAAACCATTGTTCAGATGAAAAAAGGGAAAGCGACTAGACCTGACGGCTTCCCAGCTAAATTCTACCAAGAATTTTTGGATATCATCAAACCTAACCTTTTAGCTATTGTCCAAGAATCTCAGTGGATTAAATAAATGCTTAAGGCTACAAATGCGACCTATCTTGCTCTCATACCCAGCTAAGTCAATTCCACCCTATATCCCTTTGCAATGTTGTTTACAAAATTATATTTAGAATCATTGCATATAGGTTAAAAATAGCGCTGAGTGCTATGATCTCAGAAGAGCAGAGTGGTTTTGTGGAAGGTAGGCAAATCTTGGATGGTATTGTTATTGTTGTTGAGTCCATTCACTCTATGGCCAGCTCAAAAGATAAGGTGATGTTCATTAAATTGGACATGGCCAAAGCCTTTGATAGGGTCAGATGGTCATTCCTACAAAAGGTTCTTAGTGCTTTTGGCTTTTTAGACAAATGGACTCAATGGGTCATGAGCTGCATTTCCTCGGCTTCCTTTTCAGTGCTTATCAATGGAAAACACACAGAGCTTTTTGGTGCTACAAGAGGGCTGCGACAAGGTGATCCTCTATCTCCGTACCTTTTTCTTCTCCTTACTGAAGGTTTGGGGAGGTTGATCAGCAAGAATAGAGAGGAAGGACATATCCAAGGATGGCGATGGGGAAGGGAATTATCAGTGCAATCACACTTGCATTTTGCTGATGACACTACCCTTATGGGCGTGGCCACAATGACTGAAGATGCTAATTTACGCAGGGTGTTACATGTTTATCTAATGCCTCGGGACAAAAGGTCAATGAAGATAAGTCATCCATCTTCTTCTTCAATACTCTGGGCCCTATTCAGCAGCAGATCATGAGGACTCTGCATTTTCAGATTGGGACTCCCCCCTTGATTTACTTGGGTATCCCTATCTCGGCTGGCCATACATCCAAAGAATCTTGGTAGACTATTTTAGAGAAATTTCAGGTGAAAGTGAATCATTGGACACACAGGTGGTTATCCTTTGCGGGCCGGGTTCAACTTATCCAATCTGTGGTGCAGGCTTTACCCATTTACAGGTGTATGCTCCAAGTTGCCCTGATGGGATTCATTAAGGAGTTTGATTCGATTACCAGACAATTCTTATGGGTTGGTAGTCTGAACTCCACTAAATGGAGCCTTATTAGATGGGAGATTATCTGCAGCCCCAAACAATATGGCGGTCTTGGTCTGAGGCAGACAGACTTAAATGGTATTGCTTTGGCGGCCAAACTTTATTGGCGATGGTGCACCGAACAAGACAAAGTTTGGGCCAGAATTCTCTCACAGAAGTACTACTCAGGAACCATTCAGAGGGACATTCCTTGCTATCTGCTTATTGGGAAAGGTTCGGCAATATGGGGTACTCTCAAAAAAGGGGCTGCTCTCATCAAGAATGGCTTATTCTGGATTTGTAAACAAGGATCCAAGGCTCTCTTTTGGTCTGACTCTTGGGATGGTTATCCTCCCATCATATCTCAGTTTCTAAATTTGTTGAACATTTTTTAGAGATTCCTTGATGCTGGCTGGCCTTAGGTGAGTGACTTCAAAGTTTACATTACACAAGGACAGGTGGAAGTAGCTCGCTGGAAAGCTCCCAAAACTTGGCCTGTTAATGGGACGCATGAAGAGAATGAGGAGCTATTGAGCATCCTTTTCAAGCGTCTCAATAGTCCTCTTCAGGAGGAGGATGAGCTAGCTTGGTCTCCCAATCCCAAGGGAGCTTACATAGTTTCATCTGGATATCAGGGTTTACTTCTTCAGAGATTGGGCAGGAGGGAAGTGCATTGGTGGAGACAGGTCTAGAATAAATTCACATGGCCTAAATGCAACTATTTTTCTTGGATGCTGGCTTGGAACAGGTGCTTGACCTGGGACAATCTCTGAAAGAGAGGTTTCCAAGGCCCTTCTGTATGTGTTATGTGCGAAGCGGCCGAGGAGGATTCAACACACATTTTTGTGCGTTGCCCCTTTGCTTTGCAACTCTAGCATTATTGGTGAGATGTTTGGCAGTGCCCGTGTTTTCATGCTCAATCTATGGTCGATTTCTGGAATGGAATGGGAGAACCCCCCTTAAGGATGCCCTTCCTACAGGACATATGGCTAGGCGGCCCCATTTTTCTGTTCTGGCAGATCTGGCTTGAGATAAATAGGCAAATTTTCTAGGGGGTGAGGGTCATGGTGCTGCAAGTATGGCAAAAAGTGGTGGGGATGATCCAGGAAACCATCCAAGCAAAGAGCATGATCTACCTTCCTTTGACCAAACAGGACGCTCAGGTGGTGGTGCGACTTGGATTCCAGTAGTTAACTGGTAAGTCAGCGTGTGTTAGGAGGAGCAAGTAGGTCAAGGAGCAGATTCTCAGGATTGGTCAGTGGCAATGCCCCCTAGTGGGATTCTCAAGATCAATATGGATGGTTCCTCCAGAGGTAATCTGGGACCCGCGGGTACTGGAGGGATAGGAAGGGATTTTGAAGGTACTGTGATTTTTCTTTTTGTGGTTTCTGAGGGGCTGCAAACCATTAACATGATGGAAGGTTAGGCCATTCCTTATGCCCTTGAGAAGGCCGAGGCGTTAGGTTAGCATAGGATTATCTGCGAATCAGACTCTCAAGTATTGATTAACCTGCTCATTAAGAGGAAAGTGGTGGATGTCAATTGGCAACTATCTCTGATTGTGCAACAGATTTTGCGAATTTGTTCGCTTATGGATAACGTTACTTTTGCTCACATTCCACGACAATGGAACAAGGCAGTGGATTTTTTGGCTAAATGGGCATCTGACCATTTGGATGGTGGAAACATTGAGGATTGGGGGTCTCTCTCCCCGACATTGCGTTCTGATTTGAAAGAATTTTGGAGGCTGATAGGGAGGTTCATAATATTGTCTAGTTGGGCGTGTGCCTAGTTTTTTCAATTTTTGTTGCTTTCTTTTGGGGGGTTTTGCCCCCTGTTCTTCTTGTAATGCTTTTCTTTACTTATTAATATTATTTTTACCCCTTTTTAATTTTTTTTAAAAAAAAAATCAACAAAGAGATTTAAACATGAGAAATAATTTAATATTCAACAATGGACTCTTAGATAATGTGATATTTCATATTAGTTTTTAATTATCTTTTCTATTGACACGATATTTCATGTGAAATCATACACTACAAAGTAGTTTAATGCTCACATGATAGTGCCATTTTCTATTGACAAAGAGTACGTTTGACGTACACTATATCAAACATTCTTACAAATTGGTTCCCTCTATTTGTTCGTCTCCCCACTTAAGAGAAAATATCCTTGCTTAACGATCGGTCCCAGATGGGAAGGAATGTAGTGGGTTAAATTTTGGTTAAAAGGGGAATATACCTCACAAAAGAAAAATAAAACACTTGATAAGCACAATATAATGTGAAAATTTCTCTGACGTGATAATTTTTGTATGCGTCCCTATATGATTGAGTTTCAAATTGATTAATATTATTTGAATTTTTACATTCGATGATTTCTTGTACATTAATAATAGAGTAGTATTGATGTAACAAATGATAAAAACAGTCTATCACAATATAATACATAAAAGAGAAATATATTCCACAAATAAATAAATAAATAAATACTTACTAAATATAATCGCAAAAATAAAAGTACAATTCCTCCAACTTTTCTTATACCTTCAATACAACTACTAATATATATACTTTATACTTTTCATGATTTTATTTTTTTTAAATGTTATTTTTAAAAAAAATTTAAATAATCTTACTTAAGCTATTCATCCTTTTTATTTATTAATTATTTATATTTAATAGGGATACTACCGAATCTACCATTCCCAAAAAGAATGGTCTATAGGGATAATATCAAATCTACAACCCCTCCGTACTATAGTGATTGAAAAAAAAATTGTGGAAACATTGATGGTTACTTACTAATTTATTATGATAGCAATTACCTTGTACTAGAATACAGATGTTAATTCCGCTCCTGAGTTTTTTTGGAATCAGAATTGAGATTGTAACTTTCTATTGCATTTCTTAACCATGGATATTATGTGTATTATTGAGAGGTTAAAATTTATATGGTAAAGCATATACTCTCTTATCGCATTTAACATTTGATTGCTATGCAAGAAAGAAGGATAATATATACGCAAATCTTATAACAGTAGAGAAAGCAAGATTCAATGTAATACCTTTTCCACAATATTTACAACAAATATACGTTTTCTCAATAAACACACGAAAAAGTATTTCACAAAATTTGTTTTGTTCTTTACTACTATCTTGTTTCACATTCATAATTATAATATTTGGTATATTGCATACTCGTTTATTATTTATGTATAAGCGCAATTATTTAAAAAATGATCGAGCAAGTTTCCTATGATCGCCTTAATTATGGCAAACTTAAAAAGTGGTAAAAAAATTAACAATGTGATATTATAATAATAATCAACAAAGAGATTTAAACATGAGAAATAATTTAATATTCAACAATGGACTCTTAGATAATGTGATATTTTAGATTAGTTTTTTATTATCTTTTCTATTGACACGATATTTCATGTGAAATCATACACTACAAAGTAGTTTAATGCTCACATGATAGTGCCATTTTCTATTGACAAAGAGTACGTTTGACATACACTGTATCAAACATTCTTACAGATTGGTTCTCTCTATTTGTTCGTCTCGCCACTCAAGAGAAAATATCCTTGCTTGACGATCGGTCCCAGATGGGAAGGATTGTAGTGGGTTAAATTTTGGTTAAAAGGGGAATATACCTCACAAAAGAAAAATAAAACACTCGATAAGCACAATATAATGTGAAAATTTCTCTGACGTGAGAATTTTTGTATGAGTCCCTATATGATTGAGTTTCAAATTGATTAATATTATTTGAATTTTAACATTTGGTGATTTCTTGTACATTAATAATAGAGTAGTATTGCCGTAGCAAATGATAAAAACAGTATATCACAATATAATACATAAAAGAGAAATATATTCCACAAATAAATAAATAAAGAAATACTTACTAAATATAATCGCAAAAATAAAAGTACAATTCCTCCAACTTTTCTTATACCTTCAATACAACTACTAATATATATACTCTATACTTTTCATGATTTTTTTTTTTTTAAATGTTATTTTTTAAAAAGTTTTAAATAATCTTATTTAAACTATTCATCGTTTTTATTTATTAATTATTTATATTTAATAGGGACACTATCGAATGTACCATTCCCAAAAAGAATGGTCTATAGGGATAATATCAAATCTATGTATAAGAGACGCAAACAATTTTTGAACCATCTTAAGGGAGACATCTTGAGACTGATAAAAAAAGGGGTAAATTGTGAGAAAACAATATTCTAAACGTGCAAGGGAGTTCTGCCGCATTTGT
Source organism: Torreya grandis (assembly GCA_037957365.1). Classification (NCBI taxonomy): domain Eukaryota; kingdom Viridiplantae; phylum Streptophyta; class Pinopsida; order Cupressales; family Taxaceae; genus Torreya; species Torreya grandis. Next base: position 1,179,993 of record JARHVA010002680.1, read on the forward strand.
TTTCACTCTGCCATCTTGGAAGATCTTTCGCCTAATTTCGTAAGTTTCTGTTTTTTATGTTTTTGTACGCCATTTGGTCCCTAAAAATAGAGCAGAAGAGGCAGCTGTTCCACCTTTTGTTTTATGTAGTGTCGAATTGCAGAACTGATTTGAAGAGGCAGCTGTTCCACAGAGTTTGACAACTGCCCAACAACATGAGCGACAGTGATCATAATGAGACGCACAATAATTACAGAGATACAATAATTTTTTGTTTTGAGTTTGGTTTCTTAGCTGTGTAAGAAATGGTGGAATTCTTGTGGACTCAACTATTTCTGTACAGATAATTTTGGAAAAAAAATAAAGAAAAAGACTTAATATTGATAACTCTGACATTTTTTATTATTTTTTTTTTTATTTTTTATTATCATTTTTATTTTATCAAATTGATAGATATAATTTAAAGTTGATGTGATTTATTTTAGTCATTTTTTTATATGAATAATTTTTGTATCGGTTTTTGATTTAGATATTCACTTATTAATATTAATATAATTTCTCTATATTTATTTCTCAAATATGAATAAAGATATAAACATTTTATATAATTTAGTGATTCCATATAATATCTTCAAACATACAATAAAAAAAACTTATAAAACTTTTAAATACTACATTTAAACTAGATTTTATTAAAAAAAAACACTCAAACAAACATACTAATATCCCAATCAATCATCATTATATAGTAATGAAGGCTGCTTCCATTCTAGCATCGTCTCATTCATGGTAAAAAAAAAGATGGTATGATGACATTATGTACAGAATTCAGTGTTAAGACAGCAAAATGACCCGTACCTTATCATATTATACACAACCACCCGGCTTATCAAATACTATCAGTATATTATCACCATAGTTACCATGTTCCAAAAATTCGGTTTGTTCGGAAGGGGGAAAAAGTTAGGAAGTTCGGAATTTTGAAAAAAGTTCGGTTCGGTAAGTTCGGAAGTTCGGAATTATATATATATATATAAAGTTCGGTTCGGTAAGTTCGGAAGTTCGGAATTATATATATATATATATATGCAAAATATTTCACTCTACTAAGGAATGACCATCAATTTAAGTTTAACACTTGCAAAAATGAGAAATGCATAAGAATTTCAAACTTGAATTACATTAAAAGATAGCAAAATATTCATAGTTTAGAGCCTAAGCTCAAAATTGATATAGAACTTAAGTTTCAAACATTTGCAACATCAAACCCAGCTTCAAAATCAAAACTAGCACTAGCACTAGCACCATCGTTCATTCATTCATTCATTACTTCAAAGACAAAATGTACATTCAAATCTAGAATAAATCATCTCGATTGCCCACAAAATCATGAATGCCACTCCCATTATTTTTCAACTTTATCATTTACTGACACTTTCTCTCACAAGAGCTCATTGGTGCATTGAATCTCACAGAGTGCATGCCTTAAGGGGTGCACTGGGAATGGGGTGGGATCGGCTTGTGGCACTTTGCGAGAGATATTTTCATACTATTCTATCACGCATACATCCCTTCATGCAGCCTTCATACCTCCTATGATGTCTCCTTGAAATCTTGAAACCCTGAAATATGGCTAAGTTTGAAACCCTGAAACCCTGGAATCTGACTAACTCTGAAATATGATAGGATCCTCCAAAACCTAGAATTTGCATTATAGCTCCTAGCGGTCCGAAACCCCTCTCAAACGCCCTGAAAGTATATAAATAAAATATAACTTAAAGTATAAGAAACAGTTTCTTATACTTAAATGTTTATTTTATTTATATACGGTTGGGTTCGGCCAAAAAAAAGGTTATTCGGTCAAGTTCGACCGCACAAATTCGGTCCATGCCATTTGTTCGGTTCGAACCAAACATGAGCCATGTTCGGTCGAACATGGTAACTATGATTATCACCAATGGACATGAACTGGCAGTATATTATCACCAATGGACATGCTCTGGCAGTATATTATCACCAATGGAGGGCATCAAATTAATTAGTAATAACAGCAGCCTACAGTAAAAAGCATACACTTTACCAAATGCATTTACCAGAACAAAAATATTGCATTTACCAGAACTTCCACACAGGAATGAATGCTCACCAAGACTGGCAAAATCTGTGCCTTCCCATGAAGCAATCGCAGATTATCTAGTCTTCTGTCACCTTCATTCTTATTAAAGTGATTGGTGGGTTTTTTTAAAGTAATTGGCGGGCTCTTTTAAAGTGATTGGTGATATATAATGAAGTATCTAGAATTCTTTTTAAATTTAAATAGTTTTTTCATTCATTTTAAAAGGGCCCTTCTTAAAGTGATTGATGATATATAATAAAATATTTACAATTCCCTTTAAATTTATTTAATGAATACAATTATTATTTAACAAGAGTCTGATTTAAACTTATATCATAATCAAAAGAATTGTAATTTAATTAATGAGAATAATTGTATATTATATTACTTTCAATCTTTGAGAATATATGAAATAAAAAGATGAAATTGAGTTAGAATTTAATTTGACAAATAAATATTTTTCAATTTTTAATGATAAATTAAAAATAATTATTTATATATATTAATTAAAATATTTATTTTTCGAATGATTGTTGGTTTAATTAATAAACATGTTTAGTTCACAAAAAATTTATCAGGGATCAATTTTTATTGTTAGCAAAACTTGTTACGATATTAAAAATGAAGTCGGGATTGTATCCCAGATGAATTTGACAGAATAGATACTCTTTAAATCTTAATTCTTAACCTAAGATTACTGCTTAAAACAATGATCAATTATATATATAAAGTAAATAAAAACTAAAATTTTAAATCAATTAATCAACAATTAATCGACATTTTATTAAATTGTTGAAAATTTCATTTTTTTATCGATATTCAAGGTTGAAGGGTCCTTGTCCCAATGGCTTTAGACCGGAGCTCTAACTGGTATGGGACACAATCAGGGCCCCAAATCCCAAAGAGAATACCAATGAATGGTTACAACTAGCCCGAGAATACCATCAACAGACACAACTTGGCCCAAGATTACCAATGATCGACCACAACCAGCCTGAGAATACCAATGATCAGCGACTACCGACCCAAGAATACCAACGATTAGCCACTACTGACCCAAGAATATCAATGATCGGCCACAACAAACCCAATATTACTTAACAATCGACCACATCTGACCTGCGATACCAAACTGAGATTTGAACTTGAGTGGTGCTTGGAACAACCAAGACACTTTACCAACCCACCCACATCTCATCGATAAAAGTGGTTATTTATACCTTCCGTTTCGTAGCCCCAAAACATGCCTCATCAAATTAAACACAGGGTTCATACCTAACCTCAACCAACATCACATTGAACACTCAATCAGCTTGAGGCTAAGTTGGAAGACCACCTCCGCCACCGAAGCAACTAACCCATCAGACATCTAATAGGGAACGAGTCCTGTCGATATGGTCAGCCCTGAGAATGGAACCCGAGACCTCCCCCTTGTAGTGCTCAGCACTCAACCGCTAGGGTAAACCTGTCAGGCTTAAAAGTGGTTATGGATACCTTCCGTGCTACAACCCCAAACCATGCCTCATCACATTGAACACGTGGTTATGGATACATTTCGTACCGCAGCCCCAAAACATGCCTCATCACATGGAATATAAGTTTCATGCCTAACCCTGACCAACATTACATTGAACACTCGATCGACTTGAGTCTATGTCGAAAGACCACTTCTACCACCAAAGTAGCTGACCCATCAAACATCAAATGGGGAACAAGTCTTACTGATATGGTCAACCTCAGGAATGGATCTCGAGACCTCCCCCTTGTAGTGTTCAACTTTCAACTACTAGGGTAAACCCGTCAGTTTAAAAGTGGTTATGGATACCTTCTATGTCATAGCCCCAGAACATGCCTCATCACATTGAACATAGGTTTCATGCCTAACCCTGACTAACATCGCATTGAACACTCGATTGGCTTGAGGTTATGTTGAAAGACCACCTCCACCATCAAAACAAATGACCCACTGGACATCTAACGGGGAACAAGCCCTACTGATATGGTCAGTCCTAGGAATGAATCTTGAGACCTCCCCCTTGTAGTGCTCACCTCTCAACCGCTAGGGTAAACCCATCAGGCTAAAAGTGGTTATGGATACTTTTCGTGTTGCAGCCCCAGAACATGCCTCATCGCATTGAACACATGTTTCATCCCTGACCCCAACCAACATTGCATTGAACACTCGATCGGCTTGAGGCTACATTGAAAGACTACCTCCACCACTAAAGCAATTGACCCACCAAACATTTAATAAGGAATGAGTCCTACCGATATGGTCAGCCCTGGGAATAGATCTCGAGACCTCCCCCTTGTAGTGCTCAGCTCTCAACTGCTAGGGTAAACCCATCGGGCTAAAAGTAGTTATGGATACCTTTTGTGCCACAATCTCATAACATACCTCATCGTATTGAGCATAGGTTTCATGCCTGACCCTGACCAACATCACATTGAACACTTAACAACTTGAGGCTACATCGGAAGACCACCTCTGCCACCGAAGTCTCTGACCCACCAGACATCTAATGAGGAATGAGTTCTACTGATATGGTCAACCCCAAGAATGGATCCCGAGACCTCCCCCTCATTGTGCTCAACTCTCAACTGCTAGGGTAAACCCACTAGGCTAAAAGTGGTTATGGATACCTTTCGTGCCGCAGCCCCAGAACATACCTCATCACATTGAACACAGGTTTCATGCCTAACCTCGACCAATGTCTCATTGAACACTCGATTGGATTGAGGCTACAACGGAAGACCACCTCTGCCACTGAAGAAGCTGACTCGTTGGACATTTAATGGGAAATGAGTCTACCGATATGGTCAACTTCGAAAATGGATATCGAGACCTTCTCTTTATAATGCTCAGCTCTTAACCACTAAGGTAAACCCATCAGACTTGAAGAAAAATCATTCTTATTATAATGAGAATACTATCAAATCTATGACCCTTCGCTATTTTATAAGATAAAAATTTTATTGGATAAATTGAATAATTTTTCCATTCATTTTAAAGGGCCCATTTAAAGTGATTGGTGATATAATGAAATATCAACAATTTCTTTTCAATTTATATAATGAATAAAATTATTATTTAACAAAAATTTGACATAAATTTATATCATAATCAAAAGGATTATAATTTAATTAATAAAAATAATTGTATGTTGTAATTATTATACTATTTTTCACTCTTTAAAGATATATAAAATAAAAAATTAAATTAAATTAAAATTTAATATAATAAAATAAATTTCCTCCAATTTATTTATACATTCAAATCAAAATATATATTTTTCAATTTAAAAATTAATTTTATAAATTATGAAAAACTAAAACCTAAATCAATTAATCAACAACTCGTTACATTTTATAAAATTATAAAAAGCAAAATTCATCCAAATCTTACAACTTTATCATAAACATATTAATTTTTTTATTAAAAATTAAGAAGTCATATGTCATTTTGAGTCATGTCTATGTCATATTATATGATTATATTATATTATATTATCATATTATAAAGTAAGGTTATGTATGAAGATCTTTTAATCGTTGTAGAGTTTGGTTTCTTCTTTTCATGATTCAATGATTTCCACGTGCTAGGGGCCCAACAAATTGAAAATATTGTCAAAATATTTCTTGGATAGGAAGTTTTAATGCATATTTGGTTATAAAAGTATCCCATACTTGAGAGTCTAAATCTTGTTTCAAGGGGATGTCACTTAAATATTATATTTATGTGGGATCTCACTCACAATGTTAGTGTTTCTGATATTTCATCATTATCTTGGGGGCTTCCCTCACAATGTTAGTACTTTTGGATTTTTCATTAGTAAATAGGATTGATGTTAATATATTAATTTAGGTTTTTCAAGGTTGGTTTGTTGTTGTTTTTTTAATTTATTAGAAAAATACGAATTATATAAGGAATTTAATGTTTATAAGAGCGTTTGAAAGAGAGAAATAGTTGACAACATTATTAAAATCATAGTGCTGGGAGTAAATAATGTCAATATAGACTGTCAAAAACATAATACATAGAAACATTACATCAATAGTCATAAGAGAAGCTTGTCAACCATCAAACAAAATATTTTTCAACTCTTGAGCAACACTAATCTTCTTATTGCATAACAACTGGTTTACTTAATATTTAATATGTTGGATCTGAAGAGCCACCACTATGTTCTTCTTTAATTGTGCCTAACATTGAAGGAGACAACAAGAAAGATAAAAGAATATATTAAAGTAAAGCCGAAGAATTACAAAGCCCTGATGATCGTAATGATCAAAAACTACTTTGCATCTGTTCCTCTAGAGGTGCATCAAAATAACATATCTAACACTATCAACAATAACATTATCATGTAATCCAACCTCTAAAAGAGCCTCTTTCCATTTAGGCTTATGGCCAAAAATAGCAGGGAAATCACAAAACACTGAATTCCATTGTTTTCTCAAATGCAGACATCCCCAAAAAATATGCCTCATACTTTCATATTAATTGGGAAAGTTTTATTAATATGTATCTGACAATTATTATTTAGGAAAGTTTTATTGATGTTTTATTCTTCAGGTTTCTAGTTGTTTTTTATTATACTCTTTTTTTATCTGTTCTCCACTTCTTATTTGAGTTTTTAGTATTTTTTTTATAAACATACAATGTATATTTTTTAAGATGCATCTTTCTTATTTTATTTTGGGTCCTCGATAATTGTTGGTTTTGATTTGTAGGATTTTTTTCATCATTTTGTATTAACTTGCATGCTCATATGGTCATAATTCAAATTCAATAAGTTTACAAATACACAAGTGCGATCATGCAACTGTTTGCACTTTTCATGCTTCGTGGACCTCCAAGTCCTCTTCGCTGAGATGGAAGAAAAAGGATACCTCCTTGGATGATTTTTTTTGGCGCAACCACATAATATTTTTCGCTCATGCTCTATCCCTCCCCTATCTCCTTATTTGTATGTTGATCCTTTCATCTCCCCTCAACAAGTGGTTCAAGTGGAAAAGGCAATAGGACCTGGTGTGGAGATGGGTTTCCTCCAACGAATAGATGGATAAATTGATGTTGGGGATTTGGCTTATGACAAAAAGGTAAAACATGAGGGTGGTAAAGAAAATAAATTCTATTTTCCAAGCATTTCATCCCCTTCTCAATACATAGGTTCACGACCCAAGGCTAATGTTGATTCAACAACTAAATGTAGAGGGCACAAATCAGATGCTAAAAAACTAAAGATGGAAGTAGAGGAAATGGTTGGCGATGGCTCTCAGTGGATGATGGAGGCTCTCATAGATAGCTTCTTTTTTAATCTAGAGATTTTTCTTTTTTATTTTGATTGTCTTTCTTTGGAAGGGTTATTCCCTGGTGGTTGAACTATTCTAGAAGTATAGTCCTTTGTTTGTTGTAAGTATGTTGTCTTTTTGCTGCTAGTTTACAATATTTTTTTAGTTTCACTTTTTAGCTTTGTTTTATTAAGAGATCTTGTAAATTGAGCATTTTTGTATTTCTAGTTGTTTTTTCTTGTTTAAAGGGTTGTGACCTTTCAAAAATCCTTCTTGGTTAGTTGAATTGGTTGATTATGTTGGCTTATCGATTTCCAGGGACTTAGCATGCTATTGAGACCCAAATCCAATTCATAGCTCCAGTCTGTGAAAAAGATATTTTAATTAATTCATAGCTCTAGTAAAAAAATGTTTATCCCTAATAAAAATACACAAGTGTATTAGTGCATTTATGACATACGATAAATGAGCACAATCAATCCATGCAAGCATTTAGAGAAGACATTCAAGAATCTAAAGAAATTTGAAGAACATCTAACAATTATTACTACATTCTAAACAAAAACAAACATTCATTTTAGTGATAAAATTCATTATAGATAAACACTACATCACACTAGCTCCGGGTTGAATTTCATTTTACTCAGCATGCCATTTTTATCTTGTGTATTATTGAGAAGTGTGATAAGTATCTGGTGCTTAAAACTAGGTTAACCTTGAGCACATTCCCCCTAAAAAATTGCCTTATTATCTATAAATTCAACTACCTTAGGGTTTTTAAGAAGAATATCAATTTCCCATAGATCTATGTAAAATTTCAAAAAGGAAAGCAAGGTTTTAAGATCCCCAGACATGACAAATAAAGTCATCAAATCATTATATGCCTATTTTCTATTTTATAAAAGCATATTGTGTAAGATTATAGTTTCCAAAAATGCCAAGTGTATGTTTATGGCAAGGTGCTCAGGTGGTGATTTTTAGGCATTGAGCATGATGTTGAGTCCCAGATCTAAATTGAACTCCAGTCTTTAGAAAAACCATTTTTAACTAGTTCATAGCTCTCATAAAAAATGTTTATCTCTAATTTTTGGAGGTACAATCACTGAGAGGGAGGGTGAATCAGTGAGGCAAGATATTTCAAACTTCAAATGTAATCCTTTCAAACTCTTAATCAATAACCACAAGTGTTCATAAAGCATACAAGATGTTGATATCAATGAATAAGAAAGTTGATGCAAGATCTACGTGGGAAACCCTATTGGGGAATAAAACCCACTCTTAATAATACAAACACATGGACTACTTGTCCTATAAGATGATCATAAACAAAAGACCTTTTAGTGACGCACCCACTTCACAAGGATCACTCACCCCTAAGTATGAACAAGCACCCACTTATTCTAGATGTTGAGCACCCACACAACACCTTATTAAAACAATAACTCCATAATTCTGATTGTAGACTAATTTGATTGTAGATACAATGTATAACACCTTTCTTTGAACTCAACACACACACAAACTTTCTCATACAAGTAACGCATCCAAAACACCCTTTTGGATCTCTCTAGTCTTCTTCAATAATCCTCAATCTATTATATACTTCAATCCATCCACTGAGCACACTCTCTTTGATTTCTTTCCTTTACCTTTGTCATCTTCTTTCTCAACACATTCACATCAAGTCAAGAAACCATTGCCTTAGTCTCCACTATTTATAGAGTCTTTAAGCATATCAATATTTAGGTCAACCATAATACTTGTCTTAACCATTAAGACATCTAAAAAACCTCAATACCATCTTCACAGGTTGACCATAGCATCTATGGGTCACACTTAAGCAGCTACACCTTTCAATTAGGCCTTAGTAGCCCTTATAAGTCTCATGAAGACCTATTCACCCATTTAGCACTTAATCAAGAAAAATAAGAACATAAGATCACTATCAAAAATATGGGTCCACTCCATATGACCTCTAAGACATCTCCAAAAGATTACTCCCACCAAAACACTCTTCTGCTAAAGCAAAAATGGCTCAAACAATATTTTGTACAAAGAAACACCATGAATGAATAAATAATCAACTTTAAAGCTCCATAACTTTGACTGTACAAATATTCAAACCTTCTAACTAGGTTTTATGGATGTGCCTTGAAGTCCTCTATAACTTTGCCTTTTACACCATGATCAAATTCTACCTGGATCAAAAGATATATCTCAGAAACTATAGACTACTTTTCTAATGCAAATTTGAATATTTAAAATCCAATGGTCACTGAGCAAATGTTAAACTTCAAACACTTTGACCTAATCTCATGCTCCCTATAAATTTTGACCAAATACACACCGTCGATCTCTTTGAATCAAACTAGTCTTTATCTTGCAACACTCACCATTGATCTAAGATACAAGCTCCCATGATTGTGCCACTTCATTCTTAAAAAAAACAAACATTCATTGTAGTGTTAAAATTCATTATAGATAAATACTACATCACACTAGCTCCCGGTTGAATTTCATTTTACTCAACATGTCATTTTTTATATTTTGTACTATTGAGGGGTGTGATAAATATTTGGTGCTTAAAAACTAGGCTGACCTTGAGCACATTTCCCCCTAAAAAAATTTCCTTATTATCTGCAAATTCAACTACTCTAGGGTTTTTAAGAAGAATATCAATTTCTCATAAATCTATGTAAATTTTCAAAAAGGAAAGCAAGGTTTTAAGATCCCTAGACATGATGAGCAAAGTCATTAAATCAATTTATGCCTATTTATTATTTTATAGAAGCATATTGTGTACGATTATAGTTTCCTAAAATGCCAAGTGTATGTTTATGGCAAGGTGCTCAGGTTGCAATTTCCAAGGATGAGAATGATGTTGTGTCCCACATCCAATTTGTAGTTCCAGTCTCTAGAAAAATTATTTTTAACTAGTTCATAGCTTTGGTAAAAAATGTTTATCTCTAATTTTTGGAGGTACAATCACTGAGAGGGGGGGTGAATCAGTGATGCAAGATATTTCAAACTTCAAATGTAATCCTTTAAAACTCTTAATCAATAACCACAAGCATTCGTAAAGCATACAAGATGTTCATATCAATGAATAAGAACATTGATGAAATATCACATACATAACACAAGATCTACGTGGGAAACCCTCTTGGAAAATAAAACCCACTCTCAAGCCTGCAAACACATGGACTACTTGTCCTATAAGATGATCACAAACAAAAAACTTTTTAGTAAAGCACCCACATCACAAATAACACCCACCCCTAAGTATGAACAAGCACCCACTTGTTCTAAATGTTGAGCACCCACACAACACCTTAATAACTCCAAAATTTTGATTGTAGACTAATCTGATTGGAGACACAATGTATAATACATTTCAACTCAACAAACACACACAAACTTGCTCATACAAGTAATGCATCCAAAACACCCTTTTGGATCTCTCTAGTCTTCTTCAATAATCCTCAATCTATTATATACTTCAATCCATCCACTGAGCACACTCTCTCTGATCTCTTTTGTTCACCTCTGTCTTCTTCTTTCTCAACACATTCACATCGAGTCAAGAAACCATTGCCTTGGTCTCCACTATTTATAGAGTCTTTATGCATATTAACATTTAGGTCTACCATAATACTTGTCTTAACCTTAAGACATCTAACAAATCTCAATACCATTCTCACAGTTTGGCCATAACATCTATGGGTCACACTTAAGTAACTATGCCTTTCAATTAGGCCTTAGTATCCCTTATAGGTCTCATTGAGACCTATTCACCCATTTAGCACTTTATCAAGCAAATTAAGAACATAAGATCACTATCAAAAATATGGGTCCACTCCATATGACCTCTAAGACATCTCCAAAAGATTACTCCCACCAAAACACTCTTCTTCTAAAGCAAAAATGGCTCAAACAATATTTTGTACATAAAAACACCTTGAATGAACAAATAGTCAAATTTGAAGCTCCATAACTTTGACTATGCAAATATTCAAACTCTAACGAGGTTATCTAGATGCACCTTGAAGTCCTCTACAACTTTACCTTTTATATCATAATCATATTCTACCTGGATAAAAATATATAGCTCAAAAACTATAGACTAGTTTTCCCATGCAAATTTGAATATTTAAAATCCAGTGGTCACTAAGTGAATGTTAAACTTCAGACACTTTGACCTCATCTCATGCTCCCTAGTAATTTTAACCAAATACATATTGTCGATCTCCCTTGATCAGCCTGGTATTTATCTTTCAATGCTCACCATTGATCTAAGATCCAAGCTCTCATGATTGTGCCACTTGGTAGCACTAGGTGCCTTATGCACATTTGACTTACTGACTTAATGCACATCATTGATCTTCTGATTGCACAGTCAAATGCTCACCATTGATCTTTTATCAAAACTCCATGTATTTGACACATGTCACTAGCGTGTTCATTCTTTGACATATTGACTTTTACATGTACCGTTAGATCACAATCTATGATTTAATGTGTACCATTAGATCTATTGACTAGTTGAACTCATACTTCAATATAATTAAACTTGATGGTCTTTGACCCATCACAGTCTGCAATAGCAACTTTGAAGGTTTATAACTTGAGATAGAAAAAATTTCAAGACTCCAAATCTTTAGGGTACTTTCTAGGCACTATAAACATCTCCATGAAAACCTTTGACCACTATTGACTTGTTGAGTACCTGCATTAAATGCACAAACTTGTTGGTTCATTCATATCTGCATGACTTACAGTGACATTTTGGCTTCTCTTAAGCTAGAAGATTCATATTTATCTTTCCACATGATCAAGTGACACAATAGAACTTCACCAAGACATTTATGGATGCCTCACAACTTCTTCTTTATCCTTACAGACTTGCAAATGTGCCATATCTTTTCAAGATAACAAAAACTACTTCTTTGTCATTCATGTACTAGTACCACATACTCTTTTTGACATCAATGTCAACTAAATATCAATGACCATGATCAACAATCTCCCCTTTTGTTATTGATGGAAAAACACCCTCAAAATGACTTCAATTGAACTCCATTTTGATCTTTCTCCCCCTTTGACATGAATGACAAAGGGTCTCTTCCTCAACATGCCAAAAAATATTCCTCAACATCATGTATGCATTCAAACACTACTTAGGATGCTCAGGATACTTACATACTTTCAATCATATGAATCAATTGCTCCCCCTTTGACATGCACCAATCTGAATTAGGACTTCTCTGATCCTTGGACCTGATAAATTGCTCACAGAACTTAGAAAGCTCCCCCTAATATTATTCTCTATCTCATGTCATGTGTTCTTTGACAAAAACCAATCAGAACCTATGCTTCTTTGATCCTTGAACCTGTTTACCTATAGGACTCACAATCCTTCCTTTGCTCAAGCATGAAGATTCAATACCTGGTCAAATACATGACTTGGTTTGATCAAGTCATCATGTCAATCATCTTGAATTCACAATTGTAGAAAACATGTTCACATTTCTATCATGACTAAAGCATCTTTACATATTCTCCCCCTTACATCATGTATAATTTCTTCAAGCCACTCAAGATAACTGAGTTATCTCCCCCTTAGCCAAACACACCTTGCATATTATCAAATTAAAAATAGCATACCTTTGTAGATTGACATTTTAATCATTACCTAGAGCACACACGCTTCCATACATGAAGGATGTCTCCTAAGAAGCATAGGTAGAGACACCTACTTGTTACAGAGGGACTAAAGATCCCAAAACTTAGGAGAGTCCCATATCTCCATGCTCTTACTTAACTTGCATGCCTTTCTCATCTTAATATTGTCTTTGAATGAGTTCTCAACCTTATTATTTTCTTTTATCTCAAGATCCTAATTGATTTCCTTGTCCATTTGGGAAGATAAGGCTTGTTCCTTGATACTTAAATTTGTTCCCTATTTTTTCATGGCAAATAATCCACTTTGAGCCTATTTTTCATTTACCTTCTTAGGCCTCCATTCACTATGACTCCTCTTTATGACAAGATATTCCATTTTTGAAGTAGAATATTGATCATTCTTGCAGAACCTTGCTATGTGACCTATCTCATGACATTTGAAATAAATAAGATTTCTTATATTGTATATACCTTGTGATTGAGATATGTAATGATTCCTTGAGGTTTCATGAAATTTTTCATGTCCCTGATCATTTGGTCTCCTGATGAAGATATTACAAAACTTTGCAATATGACCAAACCCTTGACACTTGTAGCAAAAGATGTCATTCTTTTCTTGTGAACCTTTTGACTGTCTTGAGTGATGATGTTCTTCATGACTTCCATTTTCTTGCTCATAATTCCATGTAAATTCATTCCTTGAGGATATCTTAAAATCTTTTGACTTATGACCAAACTGATTTTAAGAGTAACAATGACCATTTTAATTTGTATACCTCATAGCATTTGGTTGTTTGATCTGATTTATCTTCATTTTTCCAATACCTTCATTCCTTGACTGATGATTGATCTTCAAAGTTTGATTGTCCTTGTTCACATCATTTTTTATCTTGTCTTGGGTTACATGTTTTTGTTATTCTTTTTATACAAGATCAGTTCTATCACTTACATGCTTTTGACTACTTAGAATATTGTCAAGATTAATTGATCTCTTTTCAAATTTCATAAATGACTTCACCTTATAATATTTTTTGTCTAACTCGATTGTTAATGACTCAATTTCAATCACATACCTTAAAAACTAATTTTCACTTGTAGACATAGTTTCTAATTGACTATTGAGATGCTTGACAGTATCTTCATGTTCTCTGGTGTCATTATCCAATCTTGCTTCAAACACACTGAATTTATATTCATAGTCTTTGATTTGTGACATTGTTTCTTTATACTTTTCCTTCTTAATTTTCAAGAGCATTCATTAATTCATCCTTATTATCATCAATTGTATCTTTGCTCAATGCTTGATTTAGTTTCATCTGTAAAGACTCCATCTTTGTTTGATACATGATACATTCTTCATCCTTACTCTTTACTTCTTCATCAAGATTACAAACCTAAGTTTTAAGTTGTTGTGTGATCTCATCATGATCCTTAAATTCATTACTCAACCTTCCTTCAAAAATTCCAATTTACTCCTCATAGGATTTGTTCAAGGAATGTTGTTTTTTGTTCTTCTTTGTAGCAACTTCATTTCATCCACAATATCTAGATATTTATCTTCAATAGTAACTTTCTCATCTTCCTCTGAGCTATCTCTACCAAATAAATCTCTGTTTAGAGAACATTCACCTTCATCATCACCAAAATCCATGAACAATGTCTCCATATCCATATTATGAAAAGAGTCATCACTGTCAGATGTGTTCACTTCTTCTTCTGCAAATGGGTTATCATCTTCTTCATGGTAAAGGATCTTACTACCTTTGTATGATTCCTTCTTTCCATATTTCTTATTGAAAAACTTTTTACAATTACTAGGACCCTCATATCTCTTGTGTTCATCCTCATGAGATTCCTTATCATCTTTTTTGTGCTCAAACTTGTCTCTACCTAGACATCTAGCAACAAAATGACCAAATTTACCACATGAAAAACATTTTAAAGTAAGTTTTCCTTCATACTTACATGATCCTACATTTAATTTTCTTGTAATGATTATTTCAAGTTGATCTTCATTAAGAGCAAAATCTTCAAGACTTAACTTGTTCTTCATGGCTTTTATCTACTTGATCACCTTGAATGTTGCTTCCTTCTTAGGAGGTTTGCCTTCATCAACTCTCATATCATAGGTTGTAAGAATTCCATGTAGTTCATCCATCTTCAACTAAGTGAGATCATAAATTTATTCTACATCATAAACTTTTGAATCAAACTTGAGTGTAAGAGACCTCAATACCTTATGTACTAAAGTAACCTCATTAATCACCTCTTTAAGACCTATGATCATGTTTACTACTTCATTAACCCTTGAAAGATAGGATGCCACAATATGTTCTTCCTTCATTTTGAGAGCTTCAAATTGCCTTCGGTAGATTTGTAACTTACCCAATTTTACCTTAGAGTCTCCTTCATAGATAGTCTATAATTTGACCCAAAATTCCTTGGCAGACTTGCAATGAATCACTTTGGTGAACTCAACCTTAGATAGATCATAAATGATAGCATTCATATCTTTATAATTATTCTCACTCAACTTCTTGTTAGCAGCATTAGTCAGAGGAGTAGTTGGTGTAGTGTAACCATCCATGATAGATTGCCAAATATCAAACCCTAGAGACATAATGTACGTTCTCATCATTGTACTCCAAAAATAATAATTTTATCCATTCAACAATGGTGCTTATTTTGTAGAGAAATCATGTATATGTTCACTTTCCATATGTACCTTAGATCACCTTCAAGTGATTAAACTTACAACGAAGGTCCTGCTTTGATAACAATTATTAGAGGTACAATCACTGAGAGGGGGGTGAGTTAGTGATGCGAGATTTTTCAAACTTCAAATGTAATCCTTTCAAACTCTTAATCAATAACCACAAGAATTCATAAATTATACAAGATGTTCATATCAATGAATAATAACATTGATGCAAGATCACACACACAACACAAGATCTACATGGGAAACCCTCTTAGGAAATAAAACCCACTCTCAAGCCTGTAAACACATGGACTACTTGTCCTATAAGATGATCACAAATAAGAGACATTTTAGTGAAGCCTCCACTTCACAAGGAGCACCCACCCCTAAGTATGAAAAAGCACCCACTAGTTCTAGATTTTGAGCATCCATACAACACCTTATTAAAATAATGACTTTAAAATTTTGATTGCAGACCATTCTGATTAGACACACAATGTATAACACCTTTCTTTCAAATCAACACACACACACACAAACTTGTTCATATAATAAATGCATAAAAAACACCCTTTTGCATCTCTCTAGTCTTCTTCGCTCATCCTCAATATGTTTTCACTTCAGTCCATCCACTGAGCACACTCTCTTTGATCTCTTTCCTTCACCTCCATCTTCTACTTTCTCAACACATTCACCTCAAGTCAAGAAACCATTACCTTGGTCTCCACTATTTATAGAGTCTTTATATCAACATCCAGGTTGGCCATAATACTTGTCTTAACCCTTAAGACATCTAACAAATATCAATACCATCCTGACAAGTCAGCCATAGCATTTATGGGTCACACTTAAGCAGCTACACCTTTTAATTAGGCCTTAGTAGCCCCTTATAGGTCTCATGGAGACCTGTTTACCCATTTAGCACTTCATAAAACAAATTAAGAAAATAAGACCAGTATCAAAAACATGGGTCCACTCTATATGACCTCTAAGACATCTCCAAACTATTACTTCTACCAAAACACTCTTTTGCTAAAGAAAAAATGGCTCAAATAATATTTTGTACATAGAAACACCATGAATGAATAAATATTCAGCTTTGAAGCTCCATAAATTTGATTGTACAAACATTCAGACCTTTTAAATAGGTTTTCTAGATGAACCTTGAATTCCTATACAACTTTGCCTTTTACACCATGATCAAATTTTGTCTGGATCAAAAGATATAGCTCAAAAACTATAGATTGGTTTTCCCATGCAAATTTAAATATTTAAAATCCAATGGTCACTAAGAAAATGTTAAACTTCAGACACTTTGACCTCATCTCATGCTCCTTATCAATTTTGACCAAATATGCACCATCGATCTCCTTGGATTAGCCTGGTCTTTATATTATAATGCTCACCATTGATCTAAGATTTAAGCTCCTATGACTGTGCCACTTGGTAGCTCTACATGCCTTTTGCACATTTGACTTATTGACTTCATGTGCACCGTTGATCTTCTGACTATATAATCAAATGCTCACCATTGATCTTCTATGAAAACTTTATGAATGTGACACATGTGACAAGCGCATTCATTATTTGACATATTTACTTTTACACGAACCTTTGGATCACAATCTATAATTTAACATGCACAGTTAGATCTACTGACTAGTTAACCTCAGACTTTGATGTAGTTAAACTTGATGATCTTTGGCCCACATAGTCTGCAAGAGTAACTTTGAAGGTTTATAGCTTGAGCTAGAAAACACTTCAAGACTCCAAATATTTAGGGTACCTTCTTGGCACTAAAGACAACATCTCCATGAAAATTTTTGACCACTATTGACTTTTTGAGTACCTGCATTAAATATATAAACTTGCTAGTTAATTCATAATTACATGACATACAGTGATGGTCTGACTTATCTTAAGTTAGAAGATGCATGTTTCTCTTTCTAAATGATCAAGTGACACACCATAAATTTAGAAAGACATCTATGGATGCCTCACAACTTCTTCTTTGTCCTTACAGACCTATAAATGTGCCATATCTCTTCAAGCTATTAAACACTTCTTTGTCATTCATGTACTAGTACCATATGATCTTTTTGACATCAATGATAACCAAACATCAATGACCATGCTCAATACTAATAAAAAATATACAAGCACATTAGTGCATTTGTGACATATAATAAATGAACATAATCAATCCATGTAAGAATTTAGAGAAGGCATTCAAGAACCTAAGTAATTTTGAGGAGCATCTAACATTTATTACTACATTATAAACAAAACCATTCATTGTAGTGCTAAAATTCATTATAGATAAACACTACTTCACACTAGCTCCCGATTGAATTTTGTTTTACTCAACATGTCATTTTTTATATTGTGTATTGTTGAGGGGTATGATAAGTATTCGGTGCTTAAAAACTAGGTTGACCTTGAGCACGTTCCCCCTAAAAAAAATTCCTTATATCTTCAAATTCAACTACCCTAGGGTTTTTAAGAAGAATATCAATTTCCCATAGATCTATGTAAAATTTCAAAAAGGAAAGCAAGGTTTTAAGAGCCCCAGGCATGATGAACCAAATTGTTAAATCAGTTTATGCCTATTTTGTATTTTATAGAAGCATATTGTGTATGTTTATAGTTTCCAAAATTTCCAAGTGTATGTTTATGGTAAGGTGCTCAAGTCGTTGTGAGCTTTTTGGGTTCTCACTGACTTTACCTAAAAAAGCTTGATTCTACTATCAAACTATAATGATTGTTTCTAGAGTTATGTTAAACCCTCCTCTTTATAATTATTACACTATAATGTTTGATTTTAATATTTAGATTTAATTATGATGAAGATTCATTCACTTATGAAATGTTATGTTTTATTATTTCTTTTTCTCAATTAAATTAAATTTTAAGTATCAATGCACATGAATGAATATAAGATGTAAATTATAATGACAGATAAATTATACCTAAGAACATGGAATATTACAAAAGGGTTTCTATCATAAGTCTACCAATATGTCATTCTTTAGTCCCATGCATGACATATGGAAAGATTTATATGTAATTTAAGAGTGGAGTTTTGGTAGTGAATGATGTTGTAAGTCATCTGGATCAAATCGTATAGATAATTTAAGCTCTAATGTTTTGGGCTTTGGGCAAAATAAGGCCTCATAATGAAAAACATTAAATTCAACTTGTCTAGATTCGACATTGTTTGCTACCTACATAACTTTAAAATAATATGTCTCACTCATCATTTTTTGATGTGGTAAAACTTTAAGATTTATTGCATGAATGTGAAATCTAGACTCTATAGGATTAATGACATGGTGATGGTCTCTCGTTGAGAGTCTCGATAAATAAATGAGCACTATTGTTACAAATACAATGGCTATTGTTAGTGTCAGTAAGAAATAAAATGGAAAAATGTGGAAATATTTGTATCTGTATCTATTTGTATATGCCATCCCACATCAATGGATTATATTACATAGGGGATAATCTTAGATGTGTTATGGCATGGATCTTGGAATTGCATGGGAGTTAAACTTGGTGGTGTTTCACGAAAGTGTGTAGGACTTTGAGGAACCCCTACTAGATATTGCATAATGTTTGATGCATGCTTGGTTGTTACAATATGATATTCATATATTGAATTGTGATCTTGTAATAATGTGTGTAGTATCTATTGTATACGGATGGAATATTTGGGTGGTATGTGGTATGGCTAAAGGTATCTAAAAGGTGGTTGTGTCATCCATGTGATCTACAAAAGGAAATGAGGTGGAAATATTATTCCACATAGAATTTGTGTTGTTTTTGATGCTATGTAACATGGCACAATGTGGTGTGACATTCCTAAAAGTATACTACATATTATGGATGTTTTCTAGTATTGTCCAGTGTGGCATGACATGGCACAAGGCAAATGTGTAGTTCTAGACATGAGGTGCTATAGGGTTACATTGTACATTGATTTCTACACACTAAATGATAGTATATATTATTTGTTTGCTTGTGCAAATGAGAAGTGGATGGGCCACAAAATTGTAGATAAATCACCATGACATTTTTTTCATATTTCCCAAAAATTGAATTACTTTTATAAACCCTCACTTCATCAATTATTTCTATGGAATCGGAATATTATGAATTAATTATTTGTTTGGTTTGTATACAATTTTATTGTAGATCATGTATTATGTAGCTTCCATTCATAAATGATGCTTATTTATTGACACCCAAAGCAATTACATTAGGCTAAAGAACATATGAAAATGCCATACTCAAACCCTTCAAAGAAAGGAAAGGGCCATACAAAACATGAAAATAGTGATAGTCAATGTCAGTGACAAGGTATTTCATGGTATCTCATATATAAAAAGGCCCATATCATAAAATAAACCCAAATTAAGGGAAACTATTGGATTCATATGACCAACACCCATTCCAAACGGGTCCACAACTTATAAGGTGGAAACATATTTTATTGGCTATTTTATATTGTTAAGGGTGGACGAGGATGTCATAAGAAATTATTTAATTGCAACAAGGTTCCACGTCTTATGTGCAAATAAAATCAATGAACATGGCATTTCAATAATAGGAGTAAAATTATTAAGTGGAGAAATATAACAATTCAAGCAATTATTCGTATATTCCCTCATTTCTCTTTTATTTATACTTTTAATTCACCATCATATGGAGATTTATAGTTTTATAGAGATCTTAACCTTTACAAACCATTTTGCAACATTGTAGTGGACATTGGTTTAACTACGCAAGGCATTGCTACACATTGGGAACAAATCAAACATTCCTACACTCCATGGCACATTGATTGAACAACTATATAATAAAACAACATTGATGATTCAAGTAGTGGTGATATTGACATAAAAGAATATATACAAATGGAAAAGGAAATGCATGAATGAAAACTCTTATCCTGCATGCACCCATCAGGAAAAACTACAAAATATAATGCTGACATCCTTGGGCTTCGTGACTTTGACACTAACCACAATTAGAACCGTTCAAATGTATTAATCAACCTACACATAAAAATTACACAATTTATATATTCTTAATGCATAGTCACCCAAATTAAAGATGGTGTACTCAAGCGAGCCATTGCCAAATGAGTTTTCAAATAATCAACAAATAACATTCAAGAAATTTCTATACTATGCCTAAAAATAACACAGGCTCCACCACCCATGATAATTATTGAATGAACAATAGGTATAGGGAAATCATTCTTGATTAATAGTATCAAAGATGGCCTAAATAGACTTGTAGGCTGAAGTAGTTCTTCCCTACTTCTCCTCGCTCCAAATAGTTCACAATATTTTTAACTTGATGAGTTGCATCATATTTTTATTTTCTATTAAGTCTTCTACTTTCTCAAAATTTCCCTCCATATATCATTGGTTAACATGCGAAGGGTTTATTCTTTTGAAAGTTTTCACTTGTTCGTGTCAGAATTGTGCTTCATATATGATTGGTTGAAACTTGACATATAGAGGGTTTATTCCTATAAATTATTTATCCTTTTCTGTCAGCATACTGTAATTATTTACAATACATTCACTATGCATGCAATCATACAATTAGTGGAAACATTGATGGTTACTTACTAATTTATTATGATAAAAATTACCTTGCACTAGACTAAAGATGTTAATTCCACTCTTGAGTTTTTCTCAAATCAGAACTCAGATTGTAACTTTCTATTACATTTTTTAACCATGTATATTACATGTATTATTGAGAGGTTGAGATTTATATGGTAAAACATATACTCTCTTATCGCATGTAATATTTGATTGGTACACAAGAATGAAGGATAATATATATGTAAATCTTACAACAGTAGAGGAATCAAGATTCAGTGTAATACCTTTTCCACAATATTTACAACAAATATAAATTTTCTCAATAAACACACAAAAAAGTATTTCACAAATTTTTTTTGCTCTTTACTACTCTCTTGTTTCACATTCATAATTATAATATTTGGTATATTACATACTCATTTATTATTTATGTATAAGCGCAATTATTAAAAAAAGGATCGAGCAAGTTTCCTATGATTTCCTTAATTATGGCAAGCTTAAAAATTGGTAAAAAAATTAACAATGTGATATTATAATAATAATCAATAATAAGATTTAAATTTTGAAAATTTTGACCCTACATGTCAAAATTGCAACCTCTATCATTCATAACTTTGCTTAAACATGCCTTTTAAAGAAGGGGAAGAGGACTAGGCTGAGGGGATACTTTGAAAAGGCTTAAGATAGAATAGTACAAGAGGAATGGTCTATCATAGAAAGGTCAAAGGACTATTTTCCAAAGGCCAAATGACTATTACATTTTTCTCGAACGGTACTCGAGAAGGGCTTGTCACTATTCTGAAGGGACATTACATAAATCTTGAAGGCTAATTGCCCTTCGAGAAAGTTTAAAAATAGAGGATCCAAAGGGACATTTCCTTCAGACTTTTTATCTGAAGAAATTGTCCGCGAGAGAGATGTTTGAAAGAAAAGTCTTTGGAAAAGCCGAAGGGTTCTTTCAAAAGCTCGAAGGGCAGTTTCATGTGTCAGAGTGACAATTCAAAATTTTGAGGGGGCCATTTGAAAATTTTTGAAGGGTATATACCCTTCAAAAAGGTTCATTTACATAATCCTGAAGGGTTACTTCCTTTCAAAAAGGGGCATTTGAAAGATTTTGAAGAGTCACTTTCCCTTCAGGAAAGTTCAAGTCAAAATCCTAAAGAGAACGTGCCTTTCGAAAGAGGGCATTGGCAAGAATCTCGAAGTATATCTACCCTTCGGGAAGGTTCACTCACAAACTTCAAAGGGAATGCTGAAGGATTCATTCAGTTTCCAAAAGGTCATTACAAAAATCATAGAGGGTATGTGCCCTTCAAGAAGGTTCATCGCAAGAATCTTGAAAGGTATGTGCCCTTTGGGAAAGTCACTACAAGGAAAGGCACAAGCAGAAATAAAAGGGCACAAACTTTTTTTTTGAAGATAAAGGTGATAAGCAAAAGACTAAAATAATTCTTTCGGGTAATTTGCCCAAAAGAAAGGAGAGAGAAAAGTGGCAGAGATTCAAATTTTTCTTTCTGAAGATGAATATCCAAAATAAGGGCTCAGAAGAGAGGGAAATCCCAAGAGAATTCCCATGGACAAATTATCCATAGGAAAAAAGAGAAATACATGAACAAGAAGTCTGAAGGAATTCCTTCAGATAAATTGTTTGAAGGAATTATGTTGAAAGGTTTAAACAAGGGAAAGTGAAATAGAAAAGAGGTCTAAAGGAATTCCTTTAGAAGATTTACCTAAGGAAATGTACAAAGAAAAGCTCGAAAGGATAAGTCTCAGACTTTTTTTTTTAGGAGAGAAGTCTGAGACAATTCTCGTTAACAATTTGTCTATGGAAAAATGACTTGATAGATAGTTCGAAGAGAAGAGGCCAATAGCCCAATGGATAAGGCCATAGAAAGGGAACAATAGAAAATAAGTTTGAGAAATATAAATCCAAAGGAAATTCCATAGGAAAAATATAGCGTGAACAAATAACAGAACATGCACAGAATGAAGAGCCAAATAAAGCGAGGGATTTCAATATCCATAAACAAGATTAAACTTGTCCAAGATGTATAACCATTTTAAACATGACACCTTTAGTTATAAAATGGAGACTCATTTAAATGAAGAACTCAAGGAGTTTAACATTGGAGATCTTAACAAGAGATTTCTTGCATGCACTCTTGTTTGTTTTGAATCTTTCAAATATTCTAGCAGTTCAAGTGGGGACCATTAGAGGTTAACTAGTCTTGAGCTCTAGTTGACTAATTGACAAATTTCACATCCATTCATGCTCTCCATGTAATGGAAGACATTCTCATGTTCCAATTCAACTTCAAATCGATTCAAGCTTAAGTCAAGACATTCAAGATTGGTGTAGACATCATGCATGGGGTAGATTAGTCCAAGCTTGAGCCCACCATCCATTTTCAATGCCAAAGGACTTTTCATGCAAGGCATAATATAAAATAATATTATTTTTAGAGGTATTTTTATCTTTGGATAGTAAAAATTGGACTTGGGATAATGAAAGAGTTGTATTCTTCTTCTATTTTCAATGCCAACCTCTTAGTTGTTGTGTATTTTTCTATATTAGTTGGATTTTCAGCCTTGAATTGTATCCCTCTTTTGGTAAGACAAAATTCTACCGAAGATTGAGTTGTAACCTTTTTTTAGATTAATAGGACTATGTTTTTCAAATTACAGCTACTGGTATAGTGTATTTATGTCATTGATTTGCATAAGTGATAGAGTTTTCTTTCTTGCCAAGTCTTGATTCTTACATAGTTACTAGCTAGTTAGATTATGTAGGTCATGTTCCATGTTTAATGTCTTTTGGCTGAGTTTATAGTGGATGCAAGTGGCTAGTTAGTGCCTTGAATCAGGGCTATTCCATCATTTCCCTCAAGATTTGATCACAAGATAGAACCTTTTCGTGAAATATTTATGTATATTGGTCAATTGGAATTGAAGGTTCAGCCTTTCTCTTGTCTAAATCAATGTTTTTAGGAGATCCAATTGAGTGGATCAACCAATCATTTAGGTGTATCACCATCATTAGATAGGATTTTATTTCAAGTTTCTCTCTCTTTTCCCAGATAGTTTGTAGCGTAGAGTAAGGATCATAATTGATACACCAAAGGGAGCTAGCTCTTAGAATATAGAGATTCAATCCACTGATTAGGTCACCCATAGCCTAGGATTGTTTCCATGTTTTAGCAAACTGTGAAGGCCTAAAACTACCTTCATAGGGGTGCAATTTTGATTGACAATAGTTTTTGACATGCTCGATGGGACTAGTAAAGAAATATTTTGCATATCTGAAGAAGTCCAAAGCTGAAGAAAAACATTTACGATATACAAGAATAGCTATCTTCATCACAAGTTAAAGATTATTCAATTTGTATAGTTCATAGCATCATTCAGGCAGCTCTTTCATGCCAAAAGTTACCACAAGGTCAACAAACAAAGGTATTCCTTTTGAATTTACATTTTATAAGAGATCAAGATTTAGGAGGGCAAAACCATATCCTCAAAAATAGTATTTACCTCCTGGTCATCCTATTGTTCTAGGCACTATAGTCCCCACTATCCAAATGGCCCTCAAAAATCAAGTGTTTGTTCCATTCAATAGAGGTAGCCCACTAAATTTAGCCTAGTTTGATGACATTTCAGTGTCTGTCATCAAGAGTATCCCATTCATTGTAGGAGAAAATCAAACAACCCCTATTGAGCATATCCAAGATATTACTAATCTCTATTCAGTCCATAATGTGGTTGAGGACAATGTTGCTTTTAGATTGTTAGCTACCTCCTTCGAAGGAAAAGCATTGCAGTGGTATAGAAGTATGCCACTTAATTCCATCTCTACCTAGGATGAATTAGGTGTAGCCTTGGTCAAGCAATTTGAAGATAAATTTGATCACCTATCTTTAGTTAAGAAATTAACCACCATAATAAGGGCTCCTCATGAGTTCATGTCTGATTTTAACCTCAAATTCTAAAAGACACGGACCATAATACATGTGTTGGTAAGGCCATCCTCTGAATATGCATTTTTGTACTATTTGAAAGCCCTTAATACTGACATTAGTGTGATGATATAGTCAATGGGTGGTACTACCTTGCCAGGGACTTATGAGATTGTAATAAAGGCAAAAAATAGTTTGATACAAGCTGGTAAGCTTTCTCAAAGACCTCCAATGCCTATATTTCTAGAATTAAGTTTTATATCAGCCCCCCAAATTCCTCAAGTTCTATCCTTAGCTCATATTTCAACACCTCAAGCTCAAATTACAACCCCTACTAGTCCAGCTAGTGAGATAAGAGAGTTGAAAAGTTTTCTTCAATCCTTTGGGAATGAAATAGTCCAACTCAAGAGGAAATTTTTTTAATCTAATAGGCCTTATCAGTAGCAAAACCAGAACACCTATCAGCGCTTCAAATATCAAAGGCCTCCTTATCAAGGTTTCAGAGAGAATAGACCACCATATCAAACATAAGGAGCCATAACTCCAGCTAAGACATATGTTGCCCTTGATACTAATGTTCCTTCCACTTCAAAGTCTATTATTCCCACCCCACCTCAAAACAACATGATGCAGTATTTAGGTTGGCAATCCTCAAATCTCAATGATGCTCACAACCAAGCCTTGGTATCACAGAACATCACTATGCCACAAATGACACAAGAAGAGTTTTATTTTAAAGGAGGTCAGTACCAAGATATAGGTTTGGCATCACAAGGAGAGACTCATCAAGTTTAAGGGAAGTCTGATGACATTAATGTAAATTGGTAAGTAGATGATCATGTTGCTTTTACTTAAGGTGTTGAAACTAAAAAATCAAGTGGTCAAGTTGTAGTTGTAACTAGAGCTAAAATAATAGCCATTGAAGAGGCTCAAGAGGTGAAAAATGCTTCAAGTACTCCTAGATTTGTTTTTAAGAGTACAAAAGAGCAACTTGTTATCCCTGCAGCATAAAAAACTTAGAATATATAGGTTGGTAAGGTTCATCAACTACCTCTAGTTTATGAACAACTAGTGCTTTAAAAGGTATAGCTAAAGGTTAGTGGATCTTATTTCAGTATAGTGGATTAAATGAAGAAATCTAAAATCAAAATTAGCATGTGGGATTCTCTTTCTGTTCCAGGACAAAAATATAAGCTCATTCAAGAGTTTTCAGCTCTCGAGTTATCTCCAAAATTGGTTGAGAAAGAAAATGTTGTCTTAACTAATTCAAATCAGTCAGTAAAGTAACAGGTACAATAGGTAAATAAGATGGAAAAGGTGGACAAAACTGAGGTAAAATTAAAAAAAAACTCCTTTTTACCTTTCTTTGATAGTAAGTGATACTTTGGTTCATAATTGTATGGTGAAAAGTGGAGATAGTAGTACAGTCATGCCTAAATAGATTGCATACAAGCTTGGACTTGTTTATGAGCCAAATATTAAAAGAGTATTTAAATTGGATGGGTCACCAAAAAATATGGTAGGCATCATCAAGGATATGAAATTTACATTACATGCATGTCCCAATGTTACTATTCAGTAGGATGTTGTTGTGGTAGACTTGCCTCCCTACTTTGTTATGTGCCTTTCAAGAGACTTCACCACAGAGATTGGGGGATATTTATCAACTGATTAGACTTATCTTCTATTCAAAACTAGGTATGGTACCAAGGTAATAATTTATTCTGAGCCTATTGCACAGTTTTATATGGAGTCATATATGCCAAGTGTTGTGAATACTAACTATATCATCTCAGATGAGGTACTAAAAACTAGTGAATTAGAAAATGGATCACATTTGGATGGAGTTCTAGATTTGTTTCTTGATGAGTGGGCTTCTAACCTGCATGATCATGATCCTTATAAGATAATTGAAGAAGAAGGACTTGATGTGTATTGTATTCATTAGAATGATGCATCAATTCCAGCCATGGTCAAAGAAAATGAGTCTAATGAAAGTTTGTGTCAATTGTACTTTGATGGAACAAGGAATAAGTATAGAACCAGAGCTAGAATGATGTTGGTTTCTCCAGCAAAACAAAATTATTTCTCTCCTATTAAATTTTAGTTTGGCTGCTCAAACAATGTTGCTAAGTATGAAGCACTAGTTCATGGTTTGCAATGGGCTAAGAAGATGAAAGTCAATTATTTGCAAGTATTTGGTGATAATGAGATTTTAGTTCACCAAGTAAGAGGTTTGAATATATGTAAAAATTTGTTTCTTAAATCTTACAATCATATAATTTGAGATTTACTTGAATATTTCCAAGCTTTTAACATTCAGACAATACCAAGAGGTGAGAATAAACATGTTAATAGGTTCACTGATGTTGGGTCAAAATTTAGCATCCCAGCTGATATAAAAAGTGAGAAAATTCAGTCACATATAAAGGTGGTTGTAAGGGCCTCTGTTCTAGATAATCATGAGAATTGACAAGTGTTCAAAGATGATAATCAATTTGTTAGATTATTTCAAGAGGAGGCTGAGTTTTCTTCAAGAAACCAATCAAAGCACTTGCAACACTATAGTGATCAGATTGTACAACTAAAAAAAAATAAGTTTCCCAAGGGATTGGTCACACTTGAGAACATTTTTAGTGGTGATGATGAGCTAAGGAAGGAGAATTCATCCTTGTCAACAAAAAAAGAACACTATGCCAATGTAGAGATTGTAGCTGGTAAGATTTTGAAGTTGGGCAAGCTATGCACTCATTCACAAAAGCAAGATTTCATTGAGTTATGCACAAGTTTTGATGATGTATTTGCATGGCATTATAGTGATCTCAAGGGATTTAATCCAAGTTTGGCTCAACACACCATTGAGTTAGAGGAGGAGACCAAACTAGTAAGACAAAGACAAAGGCCAATTAATCCTAAGCTTAAACTTTTAATGAGAGGTAAGCTTCATAAGCTCATAGAATTAGCTATTATTTTTCTAATCAAGCACTCAAATTGGGTGTCAAATCTTGTTTCGGTATGAAATAAGAATGGTGAGATTCATTTGTGTGTTGACTTTCATGATTTGAATATGTCTTCACTTAAAGATCACTATCTATTGCCATCAATAGAACAAATTTTACAACTTGTTGCAGGTTCAGAGAGGTTTTCTTTGTTGGATGGATATAGTGGCTACAATCAAATTTTGGTCAAAGAAGAAGATCAATTTAAGATAACCCTCACAACTAAATGGAGGACATTTACATATAGAAAGATGTCATTCGATTTACCTAATGCTAGAGCAACCTTTCAGAGAGCCATGGATATGGCATTCCAAGGCCTTCTTAATAGGTTTGTACTTATTTATTTGGATGATATAATAGTGATTTCAAATAATGTAGAAGATCAAATGGTTCATCTCAAGCAAGTGTTCGAAAGGTGTAGGCAATTTGGGGTATTTCTAAATCCCAAAAAGTTTGTTTTTTTTATTCATGAAGGTAAGCTCCTGGAAATTTTGTTTCAAAGCATGGTTTAAGCATAGATGTTGAAAGGATTCAATCCATTCTTGCACTCTCCTTGCTTAAGCACAAAAAATCTTTGCAAAGTTTCTTTGAGAAAATCAATTTCATAAGGAGATATATTTCAGATTTTGTCATTTTAGCTAAGCCACTTACAATCATGCTACATAAAAATCTGAACTTCAACTAGTCCAAAGAAGGAATAAAAGGGTTTGAGGATATTAAGAAGGCCATAGCTAGTGCTCCTATGCTTATAAATCTAGATTTCACGAAAAAATTCATTTTGTACACTTATGCTAATATGGACACCAGTTCAAGCATTCTTATACAACAAAATCATGAGGCTTTGGAGCAACCAATAGCCTTCTTTAGTCAAGGCTTAGAGGAGTATGAAACAAGGTATTCTTTTGTTGAAAAATATGTCCTTTCAGTTATAGGGTCTCTTAAAAAATTTAGATACTTGTTGTCTAAAAACAAGATACACCTAATGGTTGCCCATCCAAACATCAAGGAGTTCCTTTTAAACAAAGATATAAATGAGAAGAGAGTTGGTTGGTTGGATAACTAAGGTAATGGAGTATGATGTGGAAATTAAGGTCACAAAGTTGATTAGAGGCAAAGGATTGTGTGAGCATCTAACACAAGATTTGCAAGAGGCTAATGAGCTTATTTTGGTATCAAATGATGAAGAGGTTGCAGCTTGTCATACCTCACCTTCCATCTAGTTTCATAACTTAGTAAGCTATCTCCAAGATGGTATTTATCCCTCTCATCTCAGTGTTTTAAAAAGAAGGTATTTCAAATTGCAATCAATTCCATATATGCTTGTTGATGGTGTTTTATTTAAGAAAGATATCAATGGAATGTTGCTAAGATGTGTAAAACCAAGCCAAACTCAAAGATTGCTTGAAGAATCCCATGATGGACATGGTGGTAGAATTTTTTTTGCAAGAGGTCCAAACTGAGGGGATACTTTGAAAAGTCTTAAGACAAAATTCCTTCAAACTTTTGTCTAAAGGAAATACAAGAGGAATGGTCCATTACAGAAAGGCTGAAGGACTATTTTTCAAAGGCCAAAAGAGTATTACATTTTTTTTTAAGGCTACTCAGGAAGGGCTTATCATGATTTTGAAGGGACATTATAGAAATCCCAAAGGGTAATTGCCCTTCAGGAAAGTTCAAAAACAAAGGATCCAAAGGGACATTTCCTTCAGACTTTTTGTCTAGAGAAATTGTCCACGAGAGAGATGTCCGAAAGAAAAGTCTTTTGGAAAAGCCGAAGGGTTCTTTCAAAAGCCCGAAGGGTAGTTTTATGTGCTGGAGGGATAATTCAAAAATCCAAGGGGGGCATTTGTAAAAATATGAAGGGTATCTACCCTTCAAAAAGGTTCATTTACATAAGCTCGAAGGGTTACTTCCTTTCAAAAAGGGGCATTTGGAAGCTTTCAAAGGGTCACTTTTCCTTTGAAAAAATTCAAGTCAAAAGCCCAAAGGGTACATGCCTTTCAAAAGAGGACATTTGCTAGAATCTCGAAGGATATCTACCCTTCAAGAAGGTTCACTTCACAAACTTTAAAGGGAATGCTGAAGGGTTCATTTAGTTTTCAAAGGGTCATTACAAAAATATCAAAGGGTATGTGCCCTTCAAAAAAGTCACTGCAAGGAAAGGCACAAACAAAAATAAAAGGGCACAGACTTTTTGTCCAAAGACAAAGGTGATAAGCAAAAGATCAAAATAATTCTTTTGGGCAATTTACCAGAAAGAAAGAAGATAACAAAGTGCTAGAGCTTCAAAAAAAAAAATTGAAGATGAATATCTAAAGGAAGGGCTCAGAAGAGAGGGAAAGCCCAAGAGAATTCTCGTGGATAAATTTGTCATGGGAAAAAAGAGAAATACATGAACAAGAAGTCTGAAGGAATTTCTTCGGATAAATTATATGAAGGAATTCCTTCATAAGGTTTAAACAAGGGAAAGTGAAATGGACAAGAAGTCTAAGGGAATTCCTTCAAAATATTTATCTGAGGAACTGTACAAAGAAAGGCTTAGAAAGATAAGTCTCAGACTTTTTATCCGAGGAGAGAAGTTCAAGATAATTCTTACAGATAATTTATCCAAAAAAAATGACTTGACAGATAGTCCAAAGGGAAGAGGCCAATAGCCCAATGGATAAGGCCGTAGAAAGGGAACAATAAACAGTAAGTTTGAGAAAGATAAAGCCAAAGGAAATTCCATAGGAAAAATATAACATGGACAAACAATAGAACATGCACAGAAATGAAGAGCCAAATAAAGCGAGGGATTTTAACAGCCTTAAATAGGTTTAGACATGTCCAAGATGTATAATAATTTTAAACATGACACCTTTAGTTATAAAATGAAGACTTATTTACATGAAGAACTCAAGGAGTTTAAATTTGAAGAGCTTAACAAAAGATTTCATGCATGCCCTCTTGTTTGTTCTAAGCCTTTCAAACGTTTCAGCAGTTCAAGTGGAGACCATTGGAGGTTGACTAGTCTTGAGCTCTAGTTGACTAATTGAAAAGTGTCACATCCACTCATGCTCTCCATGAAATAGAAGACATTCTCATGTTCTAATTCAGCTTCAAATTGGTTCAAGCTTAAGTCAAGACATCCAAGATTGCCATAGACATCATGCACATGGCAGATTAGTCCAAGCTTGAGCCCACCATCTATTTTCAATGCCAAAGGACTTTTCATGCAAGACATAATAAAAATAATATTATTTTTAGAGGTCTTTTTATCTTTGGACAATAAAAATTAAACTTGGGCTAATGAAAGAGTTGTCTTCTTCTTCTATTTTCAACGCCAACCTCTTCGTTGTTGTGTATTTTTCTATAGAAGTTGACTTTTCAACTTTGAATTGTATCCCTCTTTTGGCAAGACAAAATTTTGCCAAAGATTGAGTTGTAACCTTTTTTCAGATTAATAGAAGGACTATTGTTTTTAGATTCTAGCTGTTAGTATAGTGTATTTATGTAATTGATTTGCATAAGTGATATAGTTTTCTTTCTTGTCAAGTCTTGATTCTTACCTAGTTACTCGCTAGTCATATTATAGAAGTCATGTTTCATATTGTTATAAATTGTGGAAGTCAAACCACTTGATCTCTCTCGAGATTGGTGACCTTCCACATCCTCCTCCTACCTTTAAAATGTGTATGAATGAAGATGTAACCCAAAAGGAAAATCAGACATCTTTTCTCAAAGATAAGCATATGTTTAGATCTGCAAATTTTGATGAATAAAACATCTCTTCTTAGAGATAACATTATTGCTATTGTGTTGTTCTTGTTTATTGAATTATCTTTCAACCAAAGCTTCTGAGTTTTGGATTAGTGGTATCAGAGCGGTTTTTATTTAGAGTTTATGATCTCGAAGATGAGGTCATATTACAAGAAGCTTAGGTGGAAAATAGAACCAACAGACTATCCACCTATTCACTCCAAACAACCTCAAATGGTGGACAACACTGAGACATTTGATCCTTTCAAAGAAATGGTGAATGAAGCCCTCCAATAATAGCAAGCACAAATGCTACAATAATTCATCCAAATTCTCCAACAAATCTCCATGAGAAATTTTGGCTCCTCATTTGCACACCCACATCATTTTAGTGCCCCAACATCCTTCAAGGTTCAGGTGAATTTTGATATCCATATATTTGAAGGCAAAATCAATACTAATGCAGTAGAAAATTGGTTGGATCAATTGTCTTCATATTTTTTGGTAAATAAATTCACCGATAAAGAGAAGATCACTTTTTCTATTTTGAAAGCATCATTGCCTATAAAAAATTGGTGGGAAGTGTACAAGAAGAGATTTAGTATGAATGATATTGGCCTTGAGGTGGAACCTACCTGGGATGATTTCATAGAAGCTGTAAAGGAAGAATACTACCCCATTGGAGCATATGATGATATGTATATAGAGTGGCAACAACTTCGTCAAGGTAAGGAACAATCTATTCAAGATTACACTAACATTTTTCATTCTCTATCTGCAAGATTGGGCATCAAGGAAAGTGAGAAATATAAGGTTCTCAAATATCATGGTGGACTACAATGGTATGTACGAGGGGAGATGAAACTCTTCAATTTGGAAACCCTCGATGAGGCATAAAAGTTCATGGTGAAGATTGAGTAGAAGCATGGAAGAATGAATATGAAGAGTTATCCTTCAAAATGGAAAAGTGACAAAGGAGGTCAAAAATGGGGCCAAAATTGGAAGCAAAAGGAAGGGAAGACTAAGAAATGGTGTGATTACCATAAATATAGAACACACTCCAAAGAAGAATGTCGAGCAATCAAGTCCCTGCTTTCTGAGTCACAATCATCAACATCTACTACTCTGCCTGATACATAACCTACTGTCAAAGAAGATGAAGAAGAGATTGCAGATGTCAAGCTCGATGCCATCATTGCTTCATCACAGACCCATGAGGAGAGGCCAGATGATAAGAAAAGGTTGCTTCACTCTAACTTATGGGTGAAAGGTAAGCCTTTGCATTTCATTCTTGATAGTGGGAGTCAAAATAATTTAATCTCTGCTAGTTTTGTGAAAAGCCTAAATTTATCCATGAATCCTCACCCAAAGTTATACAGTATTAAATGGTTGAGTCTAGGGAGAAACCTTTGTGTTACCCACCAATGTCTTCTCTCATATGCAATAAAACCTTTCCAAGATGAGGTCTTATGTGGTGTGATCAATCTGGATGTTTGTGATGTACTCTTTGGTCAACCATTCATGTATGATCGACATGGAATCTATGAATCAAGAACTCAAAGGATCACCTTCACTCTTGGAACATGGTGATGCAGGGTACCAGAGGTACCACCTTCTACATCTATCTCCCTAATTAGTGCTAAGAAATTCGTTCTCATGGTGGTCAAGCCACAAGAATCCAAAAGGACTGATGTTGCAGCCTTGAGTACATAAATAACAAAATAATAGAAGCGAATAGAAAATAAGTTGAAGAAGTTCACAGCCTTCCATCCACAGACTAATGGTCAGACAGAAATGGTGAACAATCAAGCCCTACACAGCTCCACAAAGCACAATCTATTCCAAGTATGTATTAGAAATCAAATCAAAACACAACTACCACACTTGATGACAAATATTGATGCAATGGGGACCATTGCTTCTCAAGGAGGGAGGAATGATCCAAGAAACATTTCAGATGATAATTTGGGTGACGGTTCTACTCCAATTGATGATAAAACTTCAAGGAGCCATATCTTTTGCACTGTAGCTCCAATCAACTCACCGTTTGAACCGTTGGAAAGCTAAGAATGAGGAGAATGTGGTGAGATGGCATCAAGCTCCATTTGATGGATTTTGACCTCTTGAAAACCCAATGGAAATGTCTCAAATTTAAATTTTAGCAATGCACTCTAAAAATAGTAATTCCTCAAATTTTATATTGTTATAAATCATAGAAGTTGAACCACTTGATCTCCCTCAAGATTTGTGACCTTCCACATCCTCTTTCTACCTTCAAAATATGTATAAATAAAGATGTAACCTGAAAGGGAAATCAGACATCTCTTCTTAGAGATAAGCATATGTTTGGATATGTAAATTTTGATGAATAAAACATCTCTTCTCATAGATAGCATTTTAGTTATTGTGTTGTTCTTGTTTCTTGAATTATCTTTCAACCAAAGCTTCTAAGTTTTGGATCACTGGTTAGTGCCTTGAATCAGGCCTATTCCATCATTTCCTCAAGCTTTGATCACAAGATAAAACCTTTTCATGAAATACTTATGCATATTGGTCAATTGGAGTTGAAGGTTCGACATTTCTCTTGTCTAAATCAGTGTTTTTAAGAGCTCTAATTGAGTGGATCAATCAATCATTCAATGGTATCACCATCATTAGATAGGATTTTCTTTCAAATTTCTCTTTTTTCTCAGACAGTTTGTAGCATAGAGCAAGGATCTTAATTGATACACCAAAAGGAGCTAGCCCTTATAATCTAGAGATTTAATCCATTGATTAGGTCACCCACAGCCTAGGATTGTTTCCATGTCTTAGCAACTGTGAAGGCTTGAAACTAGCTTCACAGGGGTGTAAGTCTTGAGAAATAATTTAATATTCAATAATGGACTCTTAAATAATGTGATATTTCATATTAGTTTTTTTATTATCCTTTCTATTGACACGATATTTCATGTGAAATCATACACCATAAAGTGGCTTAAAGCTCGCATGATGATGCTATCTTCTATTGACGAAGACTACATTTGACATACACCGTATCAAACGATCTTACAGATTGATTTCCTCTATTTTTTTATCTTGTCACTTAAGAGAAAAGTTCCTTGCTTGATGATCGGTCTCAGGTGGGAAGGAATGTAGTGGGTTAAACTTTGGTTAAAAGGGGAATATACCTTACAAAAGAAAATAAAACACTTAAAAAGCACAATATGATGTGAGAATTTTTCTGATATGAGAATTTCTCTGATGTGAGAATTTTTGTATTGGTCCTTGTATGATTGAGTTTCAAATTGATTAATATTATTTAAATTTTTTCATTTGGTGATTTCTTGTACATTAATAATAAAGTGTTATTGACGTAGTAAACGATAAAAATAGTCTATCACAATATAATACATAAAAGATAAATATATTCTACGAATAAAAAAAACACTTATTAAATATAATCGCAAAAATAAAAATACAATTCTTCCAACTTTTTTACACTTTCGAACAACTAATAATGTACATTCTCATGATTTCATCTTTTAAAAATCTTATTTTTTAAAGAGTTTTAAATAATCTTACTTCAATTCCCAAAAAGAATGGTCTATAGTTTTACCCACGTTCATTGTTATTATGGTGGGGATAATATCAAATCTACAACCCCTCCTCAACTTTATAGGACAAAAGTTTTATTGGATAAGTTAAATAGTTTTCTCATTCCTTTTAAGAGGGCCCCACTTAAAGTGATTGGTGGGCTCTTTGAAAGGAATTGACGGGCTTTTAAAAGTGATTGGTGATATATAATAAAATATCTACACTTTTTCATGAATTTACATAGTTTTTTCAATTTATAATCTAAGATCACCACTTAAAAATATATATATATATATTTGAAAATAAATTAAATAAAAACTAAAATTCTAAATCAATTAATCAACAACTAATTGACATTTTATTAAATTGTTGAAAAATTCATTCTTATTATAATGAGAATATTATCAAATCTAAAGCTCTTTATTTTATAAGACAATTTTTTGTTCGACAAATTAAATAATTTTTCCATTCATTTTAAAGAGCCCTATTTAAAGTGATTAGTGATATAATGAAATATCTACACTTCCCTTTTAATTTATATAATGAATAGAATTATTATTTAATAAAGATTTGACTTAAACTTATATTATAATTAAAACGATTGTAATTTAATTATTAATAATAAGTTATAATTATTATATTATTTTTCAATTTTTAAAAATATATAAAATAAAAAATTAAATTAAATTTTAATTTAATGAAATAAATATCTTCCAATTTTTAATAATTAATTACAAATAATTATTTATACATTCAAATTAAAATACATATTTTTAAATTTAAAAATTAATTTTATAAATTATAAAAATCTAAAAATCTAAACCAATTAATCAACAACTGATTACATTTTATAAAAGTGTTAAAATAAAAATTGAGCCAAATCTTACAACTACATTATAAACATAATATATATATTTTTAATAAAAATTAAAAAGTCACGTCACTTTGAGTCATGTTTATGTCATATTATATTATTATAATTTTTAAATAAACGTTTATATACCATATAATGTATGGTGATATATGAAGATATTTTAATCATTATAGAGTTTGGTTTGTTGTTTTCATGATTCAATGATTTCATAGGGGCCCAACCCAACAAATGTAAAATATGCCCGACAATCGAAAATATTGTCAAAGGAAATGTTGGTTGCCCATATTGATAGCGATTGAGGAGTTTAGCTAATTTCTTGATGGGAAGTTTTTATGCATGTTTGGTTATAAAAGTATCCAATATTAAATTTCAAATGACATAATTGTAAAAGGATAAGATACCAATGAAATTTAATAGGCTTCTTGTTTCATTAGATGGTATATACAGTTTTTTTTTTTTAAATTGTTTGTTATTTGCTTGGTTCAGTGTTTTACTATTCCATGAAGATTCATTTATTTGTAAGCTTCAACGGTTATTGTTGCTTTTCATCTCTTACAGAATATTCTTCTTCTTAGAACAACTCACTGTTGTCATCGTTAGTAGCATTTTGGACAATCTTCATGTGTTTTATTGGTTGTTAATGCTTCTTCCTAGAAGTTATTGGTAGACTCCTTTGTTTTGGCAATGATTGGGGTCATTAGACAGGGTACCCAATTGTTTCTTTGTGTGGTGAAGTTTATCTAGTTTTTTTTCTTTTAGTAGTCTTTTGACTGTTAATTCTTTATAATCTGCATTTTATCAATTAAAAAAAAAAATAGTTGAAAATAATTTTTAGATATTTATAGTTTTTGAATATTTATTAGTTGTAAAGTTATTTTAATTTAAGATATTTATAAATATGTCAAGGTATTTATGTATCTATCAATTATTAATGAGAAGTTTTATTTGTGCATTATTCCTCATATTTTTAGTTGTTTTTTATTATGTATTTCTTTTTCTCTCTCCTCCTCCATTTTTTCCTTGGGTTTTTAGTGTCTTTCTTTTAAACGTACAATGTATATTTCTTAAGATGCACCCTTTTTACTTTATTTTGGATCCTCGAGAATTGTGGGTCTTGATTTGTCAAGGTTTTTTCACCATTTTGTGTCAGCGTACATGCCTATATGGTTATAATTCAAATTCAATAAGTTTATAAATACACAAGTGTGGCCATGCAACGAGTTGCACTTTTCATGGTCTTTTGACTTCTAAATAAATTCTCAACTGAAATGGAAGAAAAAGGACACCCCCTGATGATGATTTTGTTTGTCGCAAACACAAAGTATTTTTTGTTCAATGCTTTGGTCCTTCCTTCTCTCCTTTGTTTGTTGATCCTTTCATCTCCCCTCAACAGGTGGTTTAAGTTGCAAAGGTAACAAGATTTAGTGTGGAGATGGGTTTCCTCCAACCATTTGATGGAGAAATTGATGTTGGGGTTATGGCTTGTGACAAAAGGGTAAAACATGAGGATGGTAAAGACAGTCTCTTGTATTTTCCAAGCATTCCATCCCCTTCTCAATCCATAGGTTCACGACCCAAGGCTCATGTTGGCTCAACAACTAAATATAGAGGGCACAAATCAGAGGATAAAAGACTGAGAATGGAAGCAGTGGAAATGGTTGGTGATTGCTCTCAGTGGATGACGGAGGCTCTCGCAGATAGCTTCTTTTTAATCCAGATATTTTTCTTTTGACTGTCTTTCTTTGGAAAGGTTATTTCCTAGTGGTTGAACTATTCTAGAAGTATAGTCCTTTGTTTGTTGTCTTTTTATTGCTAGTTTACAACATTTTAAAATAGTTTGACTTTTTTAGCTCTATTTTGTTAGGAGATCTTGTAAGTTGAACAGTTTTGTATTTTTAGTTGTTCATTCTTGTTTAAAGGGTTGCGCCCTTTCAAAAACCCTTCTTGGTTAGTTGAATTGGTTGATTATGTTGGCTTAGCATTTTCGAGGGATTGAGCACGTTGTTAAGTCTTAGATCCAATTCGTAGCTCCAGTCTCTGAAATAGCTATTTTCAATTGGTTCATAGCTCTGGTAAAAAATGTTTATCCCTAATAAAAAAAATACACAAGTGTATTAGTACATTTATGACATACAATAAATGAGCACAATCAATCCATGTATGCATTTAGAGAAGGCATTCAAGAATCTAAGAAAATTCAAAGAGCATCTAACATTTATTATTGCATTCAAAATAAAATCAAACATTCACTGTAGTGCTAAAGTTCATTGTAGATAAACACTAAATGACAGTAACTCCCAGTTGAATTCCATTTTACTCAACATGTCATTTTTTATATTGTGTACTATTGAGGGGTGTGATAAGTATTTGGTGCTTAGAAACTACGTTGATCTTGAGCACATTCCCCCCTAAAAAAATTCTTTGTTATTTTTAAATTCAACTACCCTAGGGTTTTTAATAAGAATATCAATTTCCCATAGATCTAAGTAAAATCTCAAAGAGGAAACTAAGGTTTTAAGAGCCCAAAACATGACGAACAAAGTCATTAAATCAATTTAT
Source organism: Torreya grandis (assembly GCA_037957365.1). Lineage (NCBI taxonomy): Eukaryota > Viridiplantae > Streptophyta > Pinopsida > Cupressales > Taxaceae > Torreya > Torreya grandis. The sequence continues at coordinate 1,219,083 of JARHVA010002680.1, forward strand.
GCCTATTTTCTATTTTATATAAGCGTATTGTGTATGATTATAGTTTCCAAAAATGCCAAGTGTATGTTTGTGGCAAGGTGCTTGGGTTGTGAGTTTTTTAGGTTCTCACTAACTTTACGTAAAAAAACCCTGATTCTACTATCAAACTATAACGATTGTTTCCAGATTTATGTTAAACCCTCTTTATAATTTTTACACTGGAAAGTTTGATTTTATTATTTATATTATATTATATTTAATTACATGTCTAATAAGTAAATGTGATGCAATTTTACGTATATTCATTTATTTATACTAAATTTTGGTAACCCACATTTTTCTTGCATGCTTTGTAGCCCTTTATGGGTAGGACTTGCTTCAATAGTGATAAATGCAATTTTTCTAGTGCTTGTTTCATTTTATTCTTTCATACTAGTTAGCTTTAGCTCTTATGTATTATATTTAAAACCCTAAATTGATCTTCCTTGATATTGTTCTAACCCTAGGGCATTTTTCATGAAATATATGTTTTTCTCTTATGCCATCCTAAATGATTAGATCTAAAACTCCAACAAATAAAGTGTAACCTTGTTGATTTTGTTGAAATTATTTTAGGAAATCTTATACTTTATTTGAAAAATAAAATGGACTCTACAAATGAATTTAGTGTTGCTCCCACAATTGTATTTTTTTTATTGCAAGTGATACTAAGATGCTTTTGAATGATCATGGTCTAAATGGATCCCAAGGTGTTATTACAAATGATCATGATCACCAAGATTGTGTTGATGAATCAAATATATGTTCAAACCTAGCATTGTTTATGAAACACATTATTTTAAAATCCTAATGAGATAGATGAATTTATTAATATACTGAAATATGCTCAAATCAAAACTCTAGGTGAAGAGGCTCAAGATGGGATTAAGGTACAAGACATACCCTATAAGGTGAACAATGGATATTTGAATGTTCATAATGTAGATCAAAAACTTGACTCATTTGAGGGATCACCTTCTATGCCTAATATTGCAATCATTTTTAAAATTGATTTAGAAACATTCCTTCCCCTACATCTATTGCTTTTAATATTGTTAATGTTTATCTTGCTTCCTAAATTATTCAACATCCTCTTTTTACCTCTTCTTTATTTATTTAAAATTATCAACTCATTTTTAAGATTCCTAATATTACAATCATTTTTAAAATTGATTTAGAAACATTCCTTCCCCTACATCTATTGCTTTTAATATTGTTAATGTTTATCTTGCTTCCCAAATTATTCAACATCCTCTATTTACCTCTTCTTTATTTATATAAAATTATCAACTCATTTTTAAGATTCCTCTTTTTAAACCATCTATTATTTATAATATTTCTCAATTCACTTCTTTAGAAAACATTTTTAGTCCAACTTATTCTATTGCTACTTCTCTTCCAAATCCTCAAACGATTACTATGATGCATATGTTATGTGACTTACAAAATAAAATTAAGGTGCTCTCGCAAGGATCTCAAAACCTAAATAGAAAAGGCACTTTTAATTATATTTTACTTAACCCCTTGTCTTATGAAGTTTATTCCATGCCCTTTTCTAATAGGATTCATGGATCCAAAGCTTAAATAATGGAAAAAGAGACCCATTTAATCATATTAAAAAAAATTATGCTTTTTCCCTATGTTTTTCTTGTAATGATAAGTTGTAAACTAAGATGTTTCCAAGGAGTTTGAGGGATCATGCACTTAATTGGTTTTATGTTTTACCATGTAGATATGTGAACCATTTTACAACATAATTGGATGACTTTCGAGCCCATTTTTAATTAATAAGAGCAAGAAAGTAACATTTTCACAAATAGCTGAAATCAAGCAAGGAGTTAATGAGACTATTAGTGTATATGTATTTATATTCAAAAATATGGTTATAAAAATGACTCATCAATTACTTGATAGTGAATTTGAAATCCTCTTTCCTTAAAACTTACTTTCAATTGTTAGAACAATGTACTTTTCAACACTTACAAATATTTTGATGATTTTTTCTATACAATTAAAAAATTTAAGGTCAAATTTTTTTTGGAAAATATGATTATTTATGGGTCTAGTGTCCCAAATCTTAGTGGTTCTAAATTTCCAGGCTAAAATTAATGTGAATGTCTTTCAACATAAGAGTGAGGTTAAGAATATGGTTAATGTTGTAGATAAACCAACTAATAAGATCATATTATCTCGACAAAAGGAGTGTAGATAATTTACAATATTAAGTGAAAGTCCACAAAATGTGTTGAAAAGATTCGTTGAGTGTATAATGATCACATGGTCTCCTGTTAGATAGTCAGATCCTTCAAGACCATAGCCTAAGTATTGTGATGCAAATGCATTGTGACATTGTCATAAAATTATATAGGACATTTTTCAAATGGATGAATTCACTTGAAGCATAAGATCTAAACCTTATTGATGGAAACCAAATGTAAGTGAAGGGTACACATAATATTAAGGAAATTTCCCTGGTTGACCTCTTCTCAATCTGTATACCTTCATTGGTGTTTGTGTGACCTTTGATAACCATTTATTGGTAGTCCTTTTGACCACTTCGGTTCTTACCTTTATGGTTTTGCATCTAAACATCCCACTTCTAAAATAGTTATCATAATTTGTCTTCACATGTGTGCATGTCCACATAATCACTTCATTCTCCTCCTACACCTATCTTTCGGTAGTGTGACTAGTGGTATATGGCATAAATGTGCCAATATTCCAAATTAATACCCCATAATCCATATGGTATAAGAACTCCTTTCCCTATGTGGTGAAATTATATATGTGATTGACCTCTTCATCTACATCCATGCTTTAAACTTAAAGATGGCTCATATGTTCAATCTAGATTAATTACCACCCTCTCTATGTCATTATCAAATCTCATGTAGAATTTTTTTTAAATGCATGTCTTCTTTTTCTCATAGCAGTGTAACCTTCCCAAAAAAATTGCATTATGATATGCTTCTATTAACTCAATCACTTCAAAGTCAACATTAAATTACACTCCCAAAATAATGAACTCAACTTATTTTAAGACTCCCAATGGTCTCAAGTGTGAGTTATTCCACATCAATAACACATTTTCCTAAGGTTGGAGCCTAAGACTTCCCATAATTTACCAAGCATCCTCATTCAATACTATGTTCACGTATGCCCCTATATCAATCAAAATTTTGTTCAACACGTGATCATTGATTGAAGTATTAATTATCAACTCCTAATCATATTACTCATTCTTCACATAATGAAACTCATTTATATTCCCTTGGACTCACTCACACATGTCACCCATACTATTAATGATCTAGTTCCTCAACAATATACAAACATACCTCTATCCTTCAATAAAGAAAAAAATTGGACACTTATTCTTCCTTCAAGCTAGGACTCTTCTTCTAGTTCTCCATTATATTTGCATTTTGCTCTTTAGTTTTCTACAACTTACCTTAAAGATATTAAACTTTCTCCCTCACTTTTTCCAGTAATTACTTATCAATATGCATATCTAAGTGGTTTATCACCATTTTTCATTGTATATGTCTAGTATAATTTCAATCTATGGAAAAAAGGATTATCCTTCCTTATGCATCTAATCCACCTCTTGTAGTGATGTTTACCTTTGGGCATGATCCTCATTTTTTTGGATTCTCCTTCACTACCCAATTTCCAACATGCTACACAACCCTTATCTTTCTTGCACCCTTTGATGCAACTTGTTTTACAAGATATTCTGTTGAATATCAAGACATTTTTTAATCTTGTGCACTTTCCCACAATGAATGTAGCTAGCTTAGGAACTTTGGGAATTCCTGTTGATAGTAATAAGTGGATCCACACATAAAACATGAGCACTAATATCTATTTTCAATTCTTCTTCCACCGCTTTGTCTATAGGATCTCCTACCACAACCTCTCCCTTGGGTAGGTTGTTGAGATTATGTGGAAATGCTTTGTTGGTTCTAATTGAACCCTATTTCCTATGTAACACATATTTCATTAATGTCTCATAAATTTACCTTGTCATGTGTATCACAACCTTGCACCACATCTCATTCACTTGTTTGGCCTTGTAGACTAGTGCATAAATTATTCTCTTGTGATCTTCCCAAAAAACTTCACAATGTGAAGTAACAACTTGCACCTTTGTGTGCATTAAATTGTTCTTCATGCATCATTCTTATTGATAATTTGTGCACCAAAATCCTCTATGGGACTATTGTGCACTATTTGCAGTATATTTTTTAAGTGAGTTGCCATCTCTGAGATTTTTGACTCAAGAAATGGGCTCACTCCTATGTCGAAGTTTACATCAACTTCTATTTTGAGTGCTTCTTCACGCTTTTGGTGCATCATAAATTGTCTTCATAATTATTTGTCTCTTGAAAGATGGAAATAATCCCCCAATGAACCATTACACATGTTATAATCAGTGTATATCATAATATAATTTTAAAAATAATGTCTTTAATTGTGTATAATACACAAGTACACTCTTTGAAACATCTTACTTTATCTCTTGTAATGCATAAATTCTATGATGTTCAAACTCAAGTATATGAAATTCCCTCAAGAACTTAATCTTGAGTTGGATAATGTCAACCATAACTTGGTTTAGATCAAATTTATGATACCATGTATGTGCACATTACAACAATGTCATCATAATTTGGCTTGCCTAACTCTCAAGAAACATAATTGCCTTGGCTCTCCAAGATATCTCACATTTGTGTATATGTTCAATGACATATTTAATGCTTTTATATTTAGGTAGATTCATTGAAATCTCAGAAAATGTTGTTGATATTTGTGTAGGTTGATGTGCCTATGCACCACTCTCAAAAGCTACACTTTCACCAATAGTTTTCTGACCAACACTTGTGTAAAACTATAAGATTTCATACTAGAACATTCCCTCTTACCAGTGGGCCATTCATTCTAGTCCCTCTTGTTAGTATACTCATACTTGAAAAGCTTAAGTATCTTCTTCAAAACACTAAAAAATCACCAGTGTATGGATCCTCGTGTTCTACCATAACTATTCAATTGATATTTTTAACATTTATCGATAGTATTATAAGTGTAACATAGTAACTAGGGTCTTGGTGGAGTTGTAAGTTGGGGCATTTATTGCATATTTACTGAGGTTCTAATCTTATGGGGTTGTCCCCAACTAGTTTACATTTATGAGAGATGGGTTCTTATGAACCATTACTCATGAAACATGGGGTAATGTAGGTTGACTCAAAACTACGTAGTTGAATCTCTAAATCTAATGACATAATATAATGCACTGAAGAAAACCACCATTAGATGAATAATTTCTCATGGTACTTTCCCAAGCTACCATAAGAAATGGTTTTCATCATTAGATGTATTATTTCTATTTCTCTCTCTCTCTCTCTTTTTAATGTTTTGACTTTATTGTCACAACATTGGATCCTCAAAGTGTCTTATATAGGGATTTCATAATGAACTTTGTTGATTTCCAAGTTGGCTTCTTCTAAATTAATTAGTATGCCATCATATCCCTTATGATAGAGGGTACTACCAAGGATGGTGAAGGAGAAGGTGTATTGGATGGAGGATGTTTGTTGATTGTGTGAAGGATTTAAAGAATGGTGTGATCATGATGTGGAGTAGGATTGAGACCAACAATATCATGTTTCACAAGACTAAGAGTATCTACCAATTGAATATTTTGGGATTTTTTGCTATACTGATGGTGTTTTCAACTTGTGATTTGGAATTGTCCTATAGTTGTGCTTATGTGTTAGGGAGATTGATTTATTCATCCCTAGATGCCTTAAAAAGGTTTTCACCAAGGGATTCACTTTGTTGATTTTTTGGACTTTGATTTTGGTTTGGATCTTATAGCACCTCAAATAGGTTTTCACTAAAGGACATTACTTTTTTACTTTGATTCTGATTTAGATATTCCCATAGTGTCTCAAAGAGGTTTTCACTAGGGGATGTTGATTGTGTATTTTGATTTAATGGATTACTAGATTTATTTTGATTGAGGAACATTTTCTATTCTTTGGGATATGATGATTTTTATTTATGCTCTTTTGGTTGGATGTTAATCATGAACTTTGTAATGATTTTATTTTTATGGAAGAAGGCAGATGATAAGTGATTTTTTTCATCCCAATCAATGGGTCTAGGAGATTAAATTTCAAGATGGTGGAAAAGTGGATGGTATTGATTAGAGGGTGGGTGGTAGCATAGTCCTTTTAGGGACTATGAATGGAACATGTTACAATGTTGGACGAGACTTTCTTAGAAAGAATGAAATTATCACAAAAATATTTATGTGGATTTTTAGATGGTTTGTAATTGATTCCATGATATCCCTTGTGTGCCTGTACATGGATGGGTTTGATAATTCCCTGTTTGTGGAGGCTAAGGCTTTTCCCATTGTAGTTCATACTCTTAAGGATTATGCTTTCTATAAGATATTTATTGTTTTGGAAACAAACCAGTGGGTTGTATCTATGTAACCATGATTGATTGATTGTTGTTGATTTCATCTTCTATGAGGAGGATGGGTCTGATAGATGATGTTTTGACAAAATGATATGATGTTGATGTTGATTTATTGTGTAGGATGGGTCTGTCCACATGGAAGGCATTTTTATGTTTGTTGTCTATAAGTACCATTATCACTTGAGGCATGTAGTGTTGGGTGATAGAAGGTTTGATATGTGATTGGATATGGGGAAATAGGCCAAGGATGGTGTCATCAAATATGGGTTCATCAAGGACTAGTCATTCATCAAAGATAGGTTGACCAAGGATGGGTGATTGGTCAAATGATGTTTCATCAAAGATGGGTCCTTTGTCAAATATGGGTGGGCTAACAATACTTTCATCTAAGATAGATTGGTCAAGGATGGAGTGATTATCGATATGTGCATGAAGTTGGGAGAAAATTGCATAAACATTTTAGCTAATGCATACACGTTATGGTAAGAACACGTACATGTTATTTGAATTTAGATTTGGAACCACCAAACCTAAATGTGTATGTGTTATAACACATGCATTTTATATAGTTAAATGAACATGTATGCATTCTATTAGTTAAAAGAACGCGTACATGTTCCTATCACATTGCATAAAAAAGGAATAAAAGATATATTGATAGTTGCAGATGGTTTACTAAAATAAATTTTAAGTATAAAGGTTACATTTATTTCCTTATACTTTAAATTTATTTTAGTAAATATAACAAATTAGGGTCACTCTGTATCTAATAGAGTTGGTCTGATAGTTGTATACCTTACGATGTGGAAAATAGTTTTTTAAAAAATCTAATCTGATCATTACTTAGGCATTTTTAGGGTCTTAATACTGAACATAAGGATTTTAGGGCATAACTTTTACAATTGATGTCCATTTTTGGTAAACATATAATCATTTTTTAGGTTTTTGTGCCTTCCAGACTGCTTCATAGCATTTTTAGGAGTCTTAGGTTTGTCAAAATTGAATTTTTCAAACCACTCACCTTAAAATTGATCCAAAGTGATGTGATTGGGGTAACATAGGTCACTATGATGACCTGCATACATCAAATGACCACTTTGTGTTAATTTCACATGTTCATCATCCCTCCCTCATCCGTCATCACTTCTTACTCATCCCTTAACACCCCTAATCACTCTCTCTTCATTCCTAATTGTCCCTAATCACTCCCTCATTGACTTTAATTATCCCTCATCATCTATAATAACTCACTCATCATCCCTAATTACTCCTTAATTGACCCTTACTATCCCTCATCATTTCAAATCACTCCCTCCCCATCCCTCATCATCCCTAATCACTCCCTCATTGACCCTAACCATCCCTCATTATATGTAATCACTACCTTATCATCCCTAATCACTCCCTCATTGACCTTCACCATCCTTCATCATCCCTAATCACCCCCTCATTATCCATAATCACCACTTCATCATCCCTCATCATCCATAATCATTCCTTCCCTGTCCCTAATCACTACCTTATTGACCTTCACCATTCCATATCATTTATAATTATTATTTCATTATCCCTAATCACTCCCTCTTTGACCCTCACTATCTCTCATCATTCCTCATCATTGCTTCATCATCCCTCATCATCCCTAATCACTCCTTCCTCATCCTTCATCACCCCTAATCATTCCCTCATTAACCCTCGTCATCCCTTATCATACCTAATCACTCCCTCATCCTCCCTAATCATTCCCTCATTAACCCTCACCATCCCTCATCATCCATAATGACTCCCTCATCATCTCTACTCAATCCCTACTCGTCACTCCTCATCCTTAATCACTCCATCTAATACATATATGGTGGGTATAATAGCTTATTTCTTGTGCTAGATTGAATTATTTTCTAATTCCAAATTTTACTTACTAAAATAAGGCCTAAATAAACTCTTATTTCAATCATCTTCTTTCACTCAAATAAAGAACATAGAGATATCATCTAATCATTTGGAGGGATTCAAATATCGATATAGTGATCCATACCTAGTTGTATATAATGATCCAATCCTAGAGTTGAGATTCCCAATTTATATCTATATAGATAGGGTGATTGGAGACTAGTTGAGAATTCCAATCCCAACCCCATAGTTGACCTTATATCCATAGTATACTAGATTTTTTGATAGATAGATAGGCAGTCACCAATCTGGTAGAGTGTGTTCTAATTTGGTAGGTGATAGAGTGTGCTTCCCAACCTAACTTGATCTATACCCAATACGATCTATACATAACTTGATATATAAAGGGAATAAAGGGCATATTCATTAATCCAATGTATTGAAGAGGGGTCACTTAGAGCTTGGGCATGACTTAGTGGGCCCTAAAGGCCAAACTAGGGGCTTGTCATACTTTGAGTATTCCACGATCCCTAATATAGTATGTCAAAGAATAACGTATGAATAGAAGCCCCACCAAAGATATATAGGGGAACCATTATGAAGGCCCCACCCCGATCTCAAACTTTCTATACTCGTTAAGGCAATGAAATATTTCTATACCTACTTAATCTATGCCAAGGAATAAGGCAAGGGAAGCTTGGATTTTTGATATCTAATTTTATCACCTAATAATATATGCCCAAATCCCAATATATATATGTAAGTAATACAATTTCATCCCACCCTTTTCTCTCCTTCCTTCCTGTTTATTCTGGGTCAAGGCCCTAGATACACATTCTCTCCATGGTAATGGTTATTAAGGTATATCCATATGTGGTAAATGTCTATTAACATTACAGTTAATGTAAATATATAGTAAAACCTATATATAAGCATCCAACATAGGTGGAAGGCTAAAATAAGCATGTTTTGGATAAGTCATAGGTTGTTGAAAAACTTAAGGTGCATGAAATAGAAAAGCGACCAAGTTTAGACATTAGTTAAGATATAATAAGGCTGTAAGACATCAAGAAAGAAAATACTAAGCAAGAGAAGAATGAAGGAGAGGTGGGAAAAAGGTCTCTAGGTTAGGTGTAGAGTTCAAGTTTAGGTTTGTGAAGGACTATGTAAACCCTTAACTAGGGTTTAATAAACAAAAACTCATATATATTTCTTCTAAACCATCAAAAACCTCTAAAATTTTGTAGATAAGTGTTTAAGGATATTTTTCAATTGATCCTAGTGGTTTCAAAACTTGAAATTCCCTAGAAGACAATATATTCATGATTTCATTTTTTTAACATACCTCAAATAAGCTTAAATAAGGCTAAAGGTGTAGTCTTTCAAAGTCTCTTGAAAATCAAAGTTGTAGTACACTGTAGAATGTGTTCCTTATCAAGTGCAATGTGCAAATGAATGCATGATGTCATTTATATGACCTTTAATATGAGTTTAAATCCATAACCCATTAAAAAATATATCAAACCTAAGTGAGAGGGCTAGAAACCCTATTTTGATGCATTTTGCTGAGAATTAAGTACAAAGAATGGAAGAAGCTTATATGTTAGCTTAGATAGTAACAAATAAAATGCAAGAATACTATTGGGGACATCAAGAGATAGTCTTGAGTGAAATATTTTCTATAAAGGGTGACAAACCTAAGGAATAAGGTTTGATATGATAGAACTTTGCGTTGCCTATAAGAATTAAGTTGCTATGGACATGGATCAATGTTTTGATGGAGATTGTCACTAAGAAGGTAAAGAAGTGAAAGTAAGATTAAATAGGTGTTAAAAAATACAATAGTATTCAAAGGGAATTGAATTACAATAAAGAATATACAAAGAAAGGTTAAGACCTAGAAGAAAGATAAAATCCTTGAGAGAAGATTAGGTTTGTTGTGTCATGTAAATGTGGTGTACTTCAAAAGAATAAACCAGTTTATTGATTGAGTAATAAAATTTAGAGTACAATAACCTCGTGTTAGTATAAGTAGTTAAATATGTGGCATGAAACAAGCAAGAAAGGCTATAAATCCTAAAAGAGACCTAGAATACCTAGATGAGCAAACATATAAGAGGTCTAATTACATAAGATGATGATGGAGTGATTAGGGATCATAAGGGATGAGGCTAACATGATTAGGGATAATTAAGGATGAGGAGGGAGTGATGAGGGATGGTGAGGGATGGTGATGGTCAATGAAGGAGTGATTATGGATGATAAGGGCGTGATTAGGGATGATGAGGGATGAGAAGGAAGTAATTAGGGATGATGAGGGATGAGGAAAGAGTGATTAGGGATTATGAGGGATGAGGAGGGATGATGAGGGATGGTGAAGGTCAATGGAAAAGTGATTAGAGATGATAAGGGAGTGATTAGGGATGATAAGGGAGAGTTTAGAGATGGCTAGGGATAGTTAAGGTCAATGAAGGAGTGATTAGGAATAATGAGGAATGAAGAGGGAGTGATCAACGGTGATGAGGGATGAGTATGAAGTGATTTGGGATGAGGGAGGGATGATGAACAAGTGAAATTAACACAAAGTAGTCATTTAATGTGTGCAGATCATCAATGTGACCTATGTTGCCCTATCACACCACTTTGGATCAAGTTCAAAGTGAGTGGTTTGAAAACTTCAATTTTGATAAACCTAAGATTCCTATAAATGATAGGAAGCAATCTAGAAGGCATAAAAACCTAAAAAATGACTATATGTTTACCAAAAATGGACATCAATTATAAAATTTATACCCTAAAATCTCTAGATTTAATACTGAGACCCTAAAAATACCTAAGTACTGACCAGATTAGATTTTGAAAAATTATTTTCCACATCTTAATGTGTGTAACTGTGAGACTAACTCTATTAGATGTAGAGTGACCCTGATTTATTATAATTACTAAAATAAATATAAAGTATAAGTTTACATTAAATGTAAACTTATACTTAACAATTATTTTAGAAAATATGAACTTTACATAAATATTACCTTCCTGTAGATCTTTTTGTGGTTTTGGGTGTAAAGTAATAGGAATGTGCATGCATTACAAAAAGATATGTAGGAAGGTAATTGGATGAAAATCAATAGGAATGTGTACGCATTATTAAAATTTGAATTCAAAAAATCAAGCCTTAAAAATTGGTAGGAATGCGTACGCATTATTAAAATTTGAATTCAAAAAATCAAGCCTTTTGATTCAAAAATGGCTTGGATTCCCAAGCCAAAGGCATGAACCTATCAATCTATAGCCGAGTCTAAGAGTTTTGATAGAAAACAACAAATTTTAACTTCCATTTCCAAATACATGATGGATTACAACAACAATTTTCAAAAAATTATTACCATGACAATGAACATGCTCTCTTCTTTCCAAATATATGATTTTTATAATTTTTGGACTATTTTAAGGGTTCAAACTATGTTGATTTATAACTATACCTTTTTTTAGGCCACTATGATGCCTATTCATGTTTATGTATTTTTTACATTGATCCAAGTGCAAAACAAATTATATGGTCACAAACTAGGCCTAATTCTACACACATTAAAAAAAAATTCATATATATATATATATATATATATATATATATATATATATATATATAGAGGTACTTAAGGGGGCCACACGACTGACTATCCATTTTTTCATCAATTTTTAAGATCTATTTACTTGAAAAAAATATTCATTGAAAAAATATATAAAAATATAGGTCACAAACTCAAAGATCTTACCTAAATATTCATCAAACAGTTTCAAACAATATTAAACGATGCTCAAAAAATGTTGGGCCATACAGCCATCCATCTACTTTATTTTCTTTAAAAAAAATAGGAGTTCCTCTTCATATTTTAAATGTTTGACCTAGTTATACCTAACCATTTTTCAAAAAAATATTGTTTTGAAAACTAGACTCAAAATTATACAATTTATGTTCTTATACCATCTTCAACTTTTTAGTGTAGCCATCTCAAATTATCTACATAAGTTCATATTTTTGAAATTTTAGGAAAATCATGTTGGTAGGCCCCTTTTTGTCTTCCGAATTTGTGCACTTACAATTATCTTGACATTTACTTGAAAGTGGAGGAGTTTGATTGTGAGCTGGAAAGAGATCTTATCATATCCCTAGTTGGAAATTCTTGAACTTGGATGTATTTGGTGTTTGCATAGATGATGATCTTGGGAGGGGTGATGGCTTAGGGGCTTGAAGGGTAGTGGATGTATGATGGTTAGATTATGAAGCATTAGATTTTGGATTGGTGGATGAAGGTTCAAAAAGGGATGCTAGGTGAGATACTTGTTGGCTAAGCTTTTGGAGTTAGTCGATCATGTTTTGATGTTGGGATGGTGATGCTTGAATTGGATTGGGATTATGGGGGGTATCAGGATTTGGGTGGTTGCTACTAGATGAGGGGTTTTTATATCTTATGTGGGATGCCATTGGGTTTATATTAGAATTTGATTTGGATTGATTTTTTAATTAGATATGACTTTAGATCAAGCTCATATAGGATTTAACTTGGACTGATATGGATTTGGTTTAACTTAGATTTGTTGATTAAGCTCAATTTGGATTTAGGCTTGATTATGTTTTATTGGGATTTGGTTTGGTTCTTAATTTTAGATTTGGATGTTTGATTTGATTTGGACTTTTTTGGACATGGGATGTTTGACTTGCTTTGACATGGATTTTTTACTTTTGGATGTGACATGGTTTACCTTTGGACTGGATTTGACTTGTCTTGACTTTAGATGTTTGACTTAGCATTTTGATTTCAATTTGACTCTTGATGTTAAATTTGTTTGACTTTGGAATTTTTACTTGATTTAGGATGTTTTAATTTAAATTTGATTTGACTTGGTCAAATTTATATGTTTGACTTTTGATTTAACTTTGACTTAGGTTGACTCGATGTTTATTTTGACTTTACTTAAGTTTGAATTTAATTTAGACTTTTGGAAAGCTAAATTTCAAAGGTTTGACTTGATGTTTGACCTAAAAATGTTTGACTTGAATAGATGTTTTTGGATGGATTTGACATTTCTTTAAATATTTAAGGTTCACAATCAATATAGGTCTCAAAAATAATCAAATAAAAGCACACAAGTGACAATCCCTATGCTTAATTAAAGTTGTGCAATGCAACTAGTAGCCCAAACATATACTCACATGAAGCAATGAATAGATTGGTCTCCCAACCCTCACTCCATGGATGTATAATATGATTATCTTGGTGGAGTTAATTTTTTTATCACATTACTAACTATTTGTGATCGATTAGTTATAAACTAGGTTTATACAAGGCTTTCTAAGTGCATCACCTATGTACCTTGCAATACAATGTGGACCAAGTTTGTGAAAGATGTTGATTAATGGGTTGTGTGAAAGGGTATAGTCCTTTTTCACCCACTCCATCCATAAGATTTCAGTGGAGTGCCACTAAAAAATTGTTCTTCAAGGGGTGTTATCTAGGGTCTAGGTATTGGAGCATGAAATCCCCTCACCTTATGATGTATATAAACCATGGGATCACTCAAGAAATAATGATAACTCTTCCCTCAATTTATACACCCTTTCAAAACATGGGGTTGGTCTTATTATCAGGGGATTAAATCTTAGTCATCAAACCCTAAAGACTTGTGCTTGGGGATCAAGGTCCAAGTCACACGACTTTAAAATAAAATAAATGGAAACTTGTTTGTTTTTTATCAAGATCCCATATGGAGAAAGAAGAGATCATATGTAGTTTCATTTTAAGATAGGGGATGATAAAAGATAATTGAAACACTTTTGATCACTCTAAGTCACATTTATGGGGTGTAATAAGATAGCATACATGTTTTGATTATTACACACACAAATACACAAGCAATCAACACAAGTAAAAAGTGTTTTAGTGAACCAAATTGAAATGTCGATTATTTTTAAGCACTAAATCAAACATGTATGCTTGTTAGCTTGATTCTTGATCTTGGATGGGTGAAACCTATAAAAAGGGGTTAATAGTTTGATAAAAATCACCCTATTAAGTGGAAAACCTATATAAAATAAACATAAGCATTTCTGCCAAAACATAAAGCGTTTCTATCAAAACATAGAGTGTTTCTTAAAAATTTATATAAACACAAAAAATAAAGAGTCACAGGGCATTTCCTTGAAAATATAATACATTTAAGCTAATATATAGATCGATTCTGCCAAAGTTTTAAAAAAATATAAAACACAGGGTTAAATGGTGTTTCTATCAAAACATTATGTTTTTCCACCAGAATCAAAGTTATTATGCTAAAATATAGTACATTTTTTTTAATTTACTATAAACAATCAGTGAAAATGATGACCCTACTACTAAACGATTTGAATATGTTACGAACATTATAATTTTTCCAAACTATAGGGTAATTCTACCACTCAAATATTTTTTTAACAGTTGCAAGCATCTTTTCAATGCCATCATTTTACCATAAATGGGAGGTCAAATAGACCTTGAGTCAAAATTTATGTCTCTTAAAAGGTAGGTAGTGCAAAAACACTGCTCAGTGCGAATTTGCCAATCTATAGGGAAATTCTACCATTTCTTAAGCGATTCTATCGAACATAGGGAGAATCTACAAAACATTAAAAAACTCAAAATTTTATGTGAAATTTTTGAACAAGGAAAATATACCAAACATTAAAAAAACTCAAATTTTTATGTGAATCCACCATTTTTGCATATAATCCCTTAAACAATAGGTCGAATCTGCCAGGCACCTTGGAACAAAAATTTCATGTGAAATTTGAATATTTTAGACTTAAATTGATGCAAATTGATCTTAAAATAATTCCAAACAACCTAGAAATGTCCTAAGAATGATTTAGAGGAAGACGTGGATTGTGATTCTCATTGGACATGCCAAAATGTAACTCCAAGAACAAAGATTAGTTTATTAGTATAAATCAAATCAAATTGAAATGCTACATAATCAATGCAAGTGTCCTCACTTTGAGAAATAAAATGTTCAAAATAAACATGTGGTTGCCTTCACTTACTAAAGAAAATCTTGTTTCTCCTCTTGTTGATTGGATGTGCTTGTAAGTGATGAATGTAGTTTCAAGCTTTATGGATGGCGTGGGGAAAAATTGACAACGTAACCCCTTGAAAAATGGATGATTTGATTAGATGATGGATGGTGTATTTCTTTTGTTGATATTTGGTTTTGACAACACTTCGTTATGATTTCAAGGCTTATAAATAATGGAGGAAAAGCCTTTTATTTATTGCTTTTATACATTAATGGGGACCGTCGATGTTGGTGTAAGATCTATGGTTTAGGATTGGTCAAATTTGGATGGTTGAGGAAGGGATGGGCCATGAAATTCCAAACATTGATGAGGCATGGGCTAAGCATGGGCTTGACTTATCATGGGATTTGGAAGAGGTATGGGTCTGATTAGAGTTTGTCTCCCCTGCCTTCTGATGTCATGATTTGGAGGTGATGTGTTGACTTAAGGATTTATTAGATTTATCTAATTTATGGAAAATAAGAAATGTGCATTTCATGTATTTTCCCATTATTTACAAGATTAGCTAATTAAAAATGGATAATTAACTAATGTGATGTGATATGATTTTATTTACGATTTGATATGGTTAGTCATGATAATATTAATTAATTACGAGGGATGAAAAGTGGATTGACCAGGGATTTTAGTGCGGATATAATACTGATTAGGGGTTTAGGAGGATGTTAGCACAAATTAGTAAGATATTTAAAATTGACATGAAGTGTCTGATTTTAGGCGTCTACAACTGCCACTCTAGAAAATTACACTTCCACTTCCACCTCCATTAACAACTCTCTGACCAACACTTCCTTACACAACAACTTTTGGGTTTCCTACTAGAACATTCCCTCATACCAATGGACCTTACATCCCAACCCCTCTTGATATTATACCCATACTTGACAAACCTTAATTATCTTCTTCACAACACTAAAAAAATCACAAGTGTATAGAACTTTCTATTTCACTAAAACTCTTCACTCAATATTTTTAACAATTATCGATAGCATTATAAGGGTAGCATAGTCCTTAGGGACTTGGTGGAGTTGTAATTTGGGGCACTAATTGTAGAGAGACTGAGGTTCCAATTTTATAGGCACACCCCCGATTAATTTACACTTAGGTTGTTTAATTCGAGTGGTTGTAAGTTCTATAGTTATATGAATAACTAGTGTTTGCATAATATCCCACTATTCTATGTAATTAGGGAAATGTAAATGAAGGCAAATCTAATATATTATAAGGGTAAAATTTAGGGACTAAATTTGATGGTTGTATAAACATATTTACATTTTTTCATTGTAAAATATAATCATTTTTTTTTATTTATTGTATTGAATGCAAGATGAAATTTTAGATATCTTGTCAAATTTTTTATATAATTATAATAAATACATAGATTATCTCTAACGTTTCTTTCTTCTACTATGAACTACACTAACATTAGAAGGTAAATGTTGAATAAATAACCATCATTAGAAAAATTAAATGATAAGTAAAGTTGACCATCAAATTTTGACTTGAGGTCACTAGCATTATATTAAAAGCATCCCAATTATTTATTGAGAGGCTCTTCCACCATATTGAAAATCTATGAATGCATGAAATAGTTTTTGTGTATTTTATAATACGCATTTGTGACCCACTTATTCTAAAGAAATAGACATTTTATATGTCTATTTTATTAAAGAATGGAAATGTGAATGCAAAGATAAGATTTGGAGTCCTTGGAATGTATACTCCATATTTTAGTGGTGTCTGTTAGTTTCGTATTGGAACAGAGAGCCCCCACTAGACCCCCATGAATCAAGCACCATGTCTAAACTTAATGTATA
Source organism: Torreya grandis (assembly GCA_037957365.1). Taxonomy (NCBI): domain Eukaryota; kingdom Viridiplantae; phylum Streptophyta; class Pinopsida; order Cupressales; family Taxaceae; genus Torreya; species Torreya grandis. Next base: position 1,236,411 of record JARHVA010002680.1, read on the forward strand.
CATATATTTCAAACAAATTCTCCATTGTCTTCATATCCATTTGTCTCTTTATTGATGGAAACAGTCCCCCAACAAACCACTACACATGTTATAGTTGGTGTATATCATAAGACAAATTTGACAACAAAGTCTTAAACTATGCATCATATGCAAGTACACTCTTTAAAACATCTTGATTTATCTCTTTGAATGAAAAAATGATCTGATGTTGAAACTTAGGTATATGAAATTACCTCAAGAATGTAGTCTCGAGTTGGTCAAATCCAACCATAGTTTGATTTGGATCAATATTGTGATACCATGTATGCACACATTTCGATAGTGTCATTGCAAATTGGCTTCCCTTCCTCTCTAGAGACATCAATACCTTGGCTTGCCAAGATATCTCACATTTGTGTAGATGATCAACAACATCTTCAATGCCGCTATACTTAGGAAACTTCATCAACATCACGTAAAACATTGTTGATTTTTGTGTAGGTTGATGTGCATGTGCACCACTCCTAAAGCCTACACATCCACTTCCACCAACAATTGTTTGACCAACACTTCCTTGTGTAGCGACTATTAGATTTCATACTGGAGCATTCCCTCCTACCAACAAACCTTGCATCCCAACACCATTTGCTAGTAAACTCATCTTTGACAAACCTCAAGTATCTTCTTCATAAAACTTGCAAAGCACAAGTGTATGGAACCCCCTGTTCCACTACAACTCTTCACTCGATCGTTTTGGCAATTATCGATAACATTATAAGGGTAGTATAGTCCTTTAAGGTCTTAGTGGAGTTCTAAGTTGGGGTACTCGTTGCAGAGAGACTACGGCTTCAATATCGTGGGCATGTCCCCAACCAACTTATACTTAGGTTGTTTAATTCGAGTCGTCGTAAGTTCCATACTTGTCTATATAATAACCCACTATTTTATATAATTAGTAAAATATAAATAAAAACAATTTTAATGATTTTACAAGGATAACATTCATAAACTAAATTTGATTGTTATATAAATTATCTTTACTTTTTTAAACTATAAAATACAATCATTTTTTCAAATAGTTATACTAAATATAGAGTGAAATTTTAAATATAATATCAAAAATTCAATAAAATTATAATAATTATATAAATTTGATCATTATATAATTAATGAAATGTAAATAAAAATAATTCGAATAATATTACAAAGATAACATTCATAGACTAAATTTAATCATTGTATAATTATATTTAATTTTTAATTATAAAATACAACCAATTTTTTCAATTAATTATATTAAACACAAAATAAAATTTTAAATATAATATCAAAATTTCTATAAAATTATAATAAATATATAAATTATCTTTAATATTTATTTTTTCTATTTAGTGTGGCAGTCGCACCTGCCACACTCGATTCTACTTAAGAGTCAGCCCGATCCTGAGCCAGAGCAGTAAGTAGCCTGCATTTGGTAGCTTATTAGTTCAGAAATGGCAGCGGCACGCGACGTAATCCTGCTGATTCTTGTCCTATCCACGCTTGCTGTAAGTTTTGTGACTGCTCTTTCATAGTTAGTTATATATTGTATATAATATTCTGGGTTATCATAGCCTTTGATCGATTGTGCAGTTTTCGCAGTGTGAGGGCGGAGGTGATCCGTTTGCAGCCAAGGCTTCTCTGCTGCGCTTCTGGCACCGCACGTTGCCAGATGCCCGCCTTCCTGCTTTCTTGTTGGAGAAGGCCTCGCCTCTCAATGCGACTTCCGTTGCTCTGTTTTCTCACTATCTGAGAAACCACACCCTCTCCGACAACATTGCGTCTTTCTGCACAGCTGCGGACGTACTCTGTGCGGCCACAACGCTCCCAAACGAGAAAGCCGTAGCAGGACCCTCGGATTTCGAGAGTTATCAGGGAAAGGAGTTCAAACAGTACAAGGCCGACGACAACACGTTCAAAAACTACTCCCGACGGCTTCAAAGGCTACGCCCGAGATTCCGACGGGGGCTTGGAGACCTTCAAAAACTACGCCCCCGGTTCGAATGTGGAAGACGAGGGCTTCGCCACTTACCGTAGCGGATCCAGAGGGGGCATCAGCGATTTCTTTTCTTATGGCCACCAGACCAACATTCCCAATCATCACTTCAATAACTACGCCACCGAGGACAATGGCGGCATCCAGACCTTCCAGAGCTACGCCGACAATGCCAACGTTATCAACAACGGATTTACCACCTACGGAAAGGACGCCAACGCCATTCTCACGGGCTTCACCAGCTATGCATCGCATTCCAATATCATCACCAACGACTTCAAGGCCTACAACGAGGGTGGCAACGCCGCCACGGGAGGGTTTACCAGCTACGCCGACGACGGCAACTCTGTGACCAACGACTTCAAGGCAAAACTCTCCCTGTGCCCGACCTGAAGGACTACATGCCCAAGAGATCCTTCCTTCCTGCCTCTTTGGCCGATAAACTGCCCTTCGCCAGCCAGACTCTACCGAATCTGACGAAAACATTCAGCATTCCGGACAACTCGACGATGTCGTCGACCATGGCCAGGACGTTGCGAGAATGCGAAAGGCCGGCGGTGAAGGGAGAAATAAAGAAATGCGTGACGTCCGTGGAGGGCATGGCGGAGTTTGCAGTGTCGGTGTTGGGATCGAAGGTGGAAGTGCTGACCACAGAGAGCACTGCCGGATCTCGGGAGAGTGTCGAAGTGGGCGTTGTGAGGTGAAAAGACGGAGGGAAGGTGACGAGATCGGTGTCGTGCCATCAGAGTCTGTTTCCGTTTCTGGTGTATTACTGTCACTCGGTGCCCATGGTGAAAGTGTACGAGGCTGCATTGCTGTCAAACAAAGAGAAGGAGAAGAGAAAGATAAACGAGGGGATCGCCATCTGTCATTTGGACACGACGCAGTGGAGTGCGAAGCATGCGGCGTTCGTGTCGCTGGGACACAAGCCAGGCGAGATCGAAGTCTGCCACTGGATTTTCGAGAACGATCTCATTTGGGTGCCCCTGCCTGCTTAAGATTTGAAGGAATTCGTACCCCTGCCGCATGCCCTTCCGCCAAAACAATAAAGGAAGCGGCATTCGCCCTCCTGCAACTGTGGCTTAGACGGCGTCGGACATCTTTAATTTGTACTGAAATATGAAATGCAAGACGATCTTTTTCTTTTTCTTTTGTTTTGTGCTGTTCTCGTTAAAATAATTTAAAAAACCCGCATTTACACCACCTGCAATTTTTTAACCTTTCGGGGGAACTATATATAATGCTAAAACGGTTATGATCTGGTTTAAAATCTCGCCAACTAAATTATGTGAAGGGGAAACTCCTTTCCGGGATATGAATGCGACTCGCGAGTATATTATTAAATGTTTTCTTAATCATATTCCAGGGTTTAAGAATTTTGTGATTTTAAAAATATAAATTTTAAGGTGACGTTTCAGATAATAATCAAGGGTTTTGGTACCATGGGACCTCCAAGAATTTCATTTTATTTTCAATTATATTTTCAGATTTATCAATAAGATGAGAAATAAAGTATTCGAACTAAATTTTAATTAAAAATCATTTCAAATTAAGTGTCACTAATTATTCGTAGGATCAAAATTTAATGTGTTAATTTATACTAGTAGAGGGATTTGAAATATATTTATTACTAAAATATATGAAGAAATATTAATTTTTATTTTCATCAATTTTTTTTATCAAGTGAGGATAAATGATGTCCATTTAATTACATCAACGTCTTAGGCTCGATAAATTCTTTTTGAAGGAAAAAATAGGTTCTAAACTCTATATTAAGGCCAAGATATTACAATTTGTCTATGAACTTCTCCAAACAAAAGAAAAAAACTTCTAAGAAATAATCAAATGAATGTCAAATTTAAAGTTGAAATTTGTAGGTGACGGTCAAATGAACACCAAATTTAATTTCAAACATAAAAATAAACAATGCACTCCATTACACTCTACCCACTACTATTATTATAAACACCTATTGATATAATTAAAATATATAATTCATTTGTTATTTTTAATTTAAACAAAAAGATTAAATGATTAATCATTAAAATTATATTCTATTTTAATTATTGTCGTATTTGCACTTATGATGAATCAATTGATGATCTTTAATATCATATATTTTTCCTTCTAAATTTTTTTTATTAATATTATAATTATTTTGTAAAAATTAAAAAAAAATGTTAAATTTGTTGAGATACAAAGAAAGTAATTTCTACAATGATTTGTATCTAGATTTTAGAAGATTATTTTTTAATTTATTTTGTAATAAAATTGTAAGTATGATGAAATTGATCAAACATTGGAGTAAGAATTAATTGTGTATAAAATTAAATAATTATATCTATCCAATAATAAATTTATTCTTTATATCTAATAGTTTAAAATTATTATATTTTTTTCATTATCAAAATAAATTTAGAGATTAGATGGGTGAATTAGTTAAGGGGTTTGGTTATGTCTAACTCCACCTAAGTTCAAATCTATTTGGATACATTAGATCAGTGGTGGTCATTGGTCTATTCATGTGACTTGTTGTGAATATTTGTAGAATGTTGGTTGTTGATCTAAGTTAATTTAGAGATATAGGCCCTTATTTATATCCTTGAAGTTCTAGTCAAAAAATTTCTCGATTCATAACTCCAATAAAAAATATTTACTCTAATAAAAAATTATTAAAAATCTAAATTATTAATTCATTTAATAAACCTTAATCGTATTTATAATAATAGAGTTTTCAAATTTTTTTAATATAAATAAATATAATATTAAAATGTTTCATAATAATAATAATAATAATTATTATTATTATTATTATTATTATTATTATTATTATTATTATTATTATTATTGATTGATAGTGAGACTGAATGGGCCCATACTTGTTTAGGATAAAATCAAAAGTCCCAGTCTCCAACTTGGCAATCATCTAATACATCAATTATAGGTGTTTTCTATTGTAAGTTGTGTGATAGTTGTGGGATTTGAATTTGGATTATTCCAATACAAATATATATTGATTTGAATTGGGATGACAATTGCTGGAATTAATCTTCAAGTGGCATTGCTCCCCATGGGTCTTCAAAGGTTCCCCTTATAAAAATGATTATATATTTACCAAAAATGGACATCAATTGTAAAATTTATGCCCTAAAATCCCTAGATTTAATATTGAGACCCTAAAAATGCCTAAGTACTAACCAGATTAGATTTTGATAAATTATTTTCCACATCTTAAGGTGTGTAATTGTGAGACCAACTCTATTAGATGTAGAGTGACCCTGATTTCTTATAATTACTAAAATAAATATAAAGTATAAGTTTACATTAAATTTAAACTTATACTTAACATTTATTTTAGAAAATATTAACTTTACATAAATATTACCTTCCTATAGATCTTTTTGTGGTTTTGGGTGTAAAGTAGTAAGAATACACATGCATTCCTATTAATTTACACCCAAAACCACAAAAAGATATATAGGAAGGTAATTGGATGAAAATAAATAGGAATGCATATGCATTATTAAAATTTGAATTCAAAAAATCAAGACTTAAAAATTAGTAGGAATGCATACGCATTATTAAAATTTGAATTCAAAAAATCAAGCCTTTTGATTTGAAAATGGCTTGGATTCCCAAGCCAAAGGCATGAACTTGTCAATCTATATCTGAGTCCAAAAGTTTTGATAGAAAACAACAAATTTTAACTTCTATTGCCAAATACATGATGGATTTCAACAACAAATTTCAAAAAAATATTACCATGACAATGAACATGCTCTCCTCTTTCCAAATATATGATTTTTATAATTTTTAGACTATTTTAAGGGTTCAAACTATGTTGATTTCTAACTATACCTTTTTTTAGGCCACTATATGCCATAAATATACATGTTTATTCATATTTATGTAATTTTTATATTGATCCAAGTGCAAAATAAATTATATGGTCACAAACTAGGCCTAATTCTACACACACACACACACACACACACACACACACATAAAGAGAGAGAGGTACTTAAGGGGGCCACATGACCAATTATATATATATTTTGTCAGTTTTTAAGATATATTTACTTGAAAAAAATATTCATTGAAAAAAAATATAAAAATATAGGTCACAAACTAAAGATCTTACCTAAATATTCATCAAAGGGTTTCAAAAAATATTAAACGATGCTCAAAAAATGGTGGGCCACACAATAGGGATCCATCTACTCTATTTGCTTTAAAAACTAGGAGTTCCTCTTCATATTTTAAATGTTTGACCTAGTTATACTTAACCATTTTTAAAAAAAATAGTGCTTTGAAAACTAGACTCAAAATTATACAATTTATGTTATTATATCATCTTCGAATTTTGAGTGTAGCAATCTAAAATTATCTACATAAGTTCATATTTTTGAAATTTTAGGAAAATCATGTCGGTAGGCCCCTTTTTGTCTTCCAACTTTGTGCACTTACCCTTATCTTGACCTTTACTTGAAAGTGGAGGAGTTTTATTGTGAGTTGGAAAGATATCTAATCATACCCCTAGTGGGAAATTCTTGAACTTGGATGTATTTGGTCTTTACATAGATGATGATCTTGGGAGGGCTGATGGCTTAGGGGCTTGAAGGGTAGTGGATTTATGATGGTTAGATTATGAAACATTGGATTTTGGATTGGTGGATGAAGGATCAAGAAGGGATGCTAGGTGGGATACTTTTTGGCTAAGCTTTTGGAGTTGGTCGATCATGTTTTGATGTTGGGATGGTGATGCTTGAATTGGATTGGGATTGTGGGGGGTATCAGGATTTGGGTGGTTGCTACTAGATGGGGGGTTTTGATATCCTATGTGGGATGCCATTGGGTTTATATTAGACTTTTTCTTTTCATTGATTTGTTAATTAGATATGACTTTAGATCACACTCATATAGGATTTAACTTGGACTAATATGGATTTGGTTTAACTTGGATTTGTTGATTAAGCTCAATTTGGATTTAGGCTTGATTATGTTTTATTAAGATTTGGTTTGGTTCTTAATTTTGGATTTGGATGTTTGATTTGATTTGGAATTTTTTGGACATGGGATGTTTGACTTGCTTTGACATGGATTTTTTACTTTTGGATGTGACGTGGTTTAACTTTTGATTGGATTTGACTTGTCTTGACTTTAGATGTTTGACTTAGCATTTTGATTGTTGATGTTAAATTTGTTTGACTTTGGAAGTTTGACTTGATTAAGGATGTTTTAATTTAAATTTGATTTGACTCGATCAAATTTGGATGTTTAACTTTTGATTTAACTTTGACCTAGGTTGACTCGATGTTTATTTTGATTTTGACTTTTGGAAAGCTAAATTTTAAAGGTTTGACTTGATGCTTAACCTAAAAATGTTTGACTTGAATAGATGTTATTGGATGGATTTGACATTTTTTGAAATATTTAAGGTTCACAATCATTGTAGGTCTTGAAAATAATCAAATAAAAGCACACAAGTGACAATCCCTATGCTTAATTAAAGTTGTACAATGCAACTAGTAGCCCAAACATATACTCGCATGAAGTAATGAATATATTGGTCTCCCAACTATCACTCCATAGATGTATAATATGGGTATCTTGGTGGGATTAATATTTTATCACATTACTAACTATTTGTGATCGATTGGTTTTAAACTAGGCTTAAACAAGGCTTTCTAAGTGCATCACCCATATACCTCGCAGTACGATGGGGACCAAGTTTGTGAAAGACGTTGATTAATGGGTTGTGTGAAAGGGTATAATCCCTTTGCACCCATTCCGTCCATAAGATTTTAGTGGAGTGCCACTGGAAAATTGTTCTTTGAGGTGTGTTATCTGGGGTCTAGGTATTAAAGCATGAAATCCCCTAACCTTATGATGTATATAAACCATGGAATCACTCAACCAATAATGATAACTCCTCCCTCAATTTATATGCCCTACCAGAACATGGGGTTGGTCCTATTGTTGGGGGATGTACTCTCAGTCGCCAAACCCTAAAGACTTGCACTTGGGGATCAAGGTCCAAGTCACACAACTTTAAAAAGTAAATAAATGGAAACTTGTTTGTTTCTGATTCTCAAGATCCCAGAAGGGGCAAGAAGAGATCATATGTACTTTCATTTCAAAATAGGGGATGATAAAAGATAATAAAAACACTTTTGATCACTCTAAGTCACCTTTATAGGGTGTAATAAGATAGGATACATGTGTTGATTATTACACACACAAACATACAAGCAATCAACACAAGTTAAAAGTGTTTTAGTGAACCAAATTGAAATGTGGGTTCTTTTTAAGCACTAAATCAAACATGTATGTTTGTTATCTTGATTCTTGATCTTGGATGGGTGAAACCTACAAAATGGGGTTAATAGTTTGATAAGAATCACCCTATTAAGTGGAAAACTTGTATAAAACAAACATAAGCATTTCTACCAAAACACAAAACATTTCTATCAAAACATAGAGTGTTTCTACCAAAGTTATACAAACACAAAAAATAAAGAGTTATAGGGTATTTCCATGGAAACATAATACATTTATGCCAATATATAGATCGATTCTGCCAAAGTTTTTAAAAAATATAAAACACAAGGTTAAATGGTGTTTCTATAGAAACATTGTGTGTTTCCACCAAAATCAGAGTTATTATGCTAAAATATAGTGTATTTTTTTTGATTTACTATAAACAATCAATGAAAATGATGATCCCACTGCTAAACGATTTCATTATGCTATGAATATTACAATTTTTCCAAACTATAAGGTAATTCTACCACTCAAATAATTTTTTAACAGTTGCATGCATCTTTTCAATACCATCATTTTACCACAAATGGGTGGTCAAATAGACCTTGAATCAAAATTTATGTCTCTCGAAAGGTAAGTAGTGGAAAAGCACTACTCAGTGCAAATTTGCCAATCTATAGGGCAAATCTACCATTTCTTAAGTGATTCTACTGAACAATAGGAGAATCTACAAAACATTAAAAAAACTCAAATTTTTATTTGAATCCACCATATTTGCATATAATCCCTTGAACAATAGGTCAAATCTACCAGGCAACTTGGCACAGAAATTTCATGTGAAATTTGAATATTTTAGACTTAAATTGATGCAAATTAATCTTAAAATAATTTCAAACAACCTAGAAATGTCTTAAGAATGATTCAGAGGAAGACGTGGGTTGTGATTCTCATTGGACATGCCAAAATGTAACTCCAAGAATAAAGATTAGTTTCATTAGTAGAAATCAAATCAAATTGAAATGATACATAATCAATGCAAGTGTCCTCACATTGAGCAATAAAATGTTGAAAACAAACATGTGGTTGCCTTCACTTACTAAAGACAATCTTGTTCCTCCTTTTGTTGATTGAATGTGCTTGGAAGTGATGAATGTATTTTCAAGCTTTGTGGATGGCATGGGGAAAAATAGACAACGTAACCCCTTGAAAAATGGATGATTTGATTAGATGATTGACGGCGTGTTGCTTTTGTTGATATTTGGTTTTGACAACACTTCGTTATGATTTTGAGGCTTATAAAGAATGGAGGAAGAGCCCTTTATTTATTACTTTTATACATTTATGGCGACCATCGATCTTGGTGTAAGATCTATGGTTTAGGATTGGTCAAATTTGGATGGTTGAGGAAGGAATGGGCCATGAAAGGCCAAACATTGATGAGGCATGGGCCAAGCATGGGCTTGACTTGTCGTGGGATTTGGAAGAGGTATGGGTCTGATTAGAGTTTGTCCCCCTGCCTTCTGATGTCATGATTTGGAGGAGATGTGTTGACTTAAGGATTTATTGGATTTATCTAATTTATGGAAAATAGGAAATGTGCATTTCATGTATTTTCTCATTATTGACAAGATTAGCTAATTAACAATGGATAATTAACTAATGTGATGTGATTTGATTTTATTTAGGATTTGATATGGTTAGTCATGATAATATTAATCGATTATGGGGGATGAAAAGTGGATTGGTCAGGGATTTTAGTGTAGATATAATACTGATTAGCGGTTCAGGAGGATGTTAGAACGGATTATTAAGATAGTTAAAATTGACATGAAGTGTCTGATTTTAGGTGTCTACAGCTGCCACTCTAGAGAATTATACTTCCACTTCCACCTCCATTAACAACTCTCTGACCAACACTTCTTTGCACAAAAACTTTTGGATTTCCTAATAGAACATTCCCTCATACCAATGGACCTTACATCCCAAGCCCTCTTGATATTATACTCATACTTGACAAACCTTAATTATCTTCTTCACAACACTAAAAAAATTACAAGTGTATAGAACCTTCTATTTCACTAAAACTCTTCACTCAATATTTTTAACAATTATCGATAGCATTATAAGGGTAGCATAGTCTGTAAGGACTTGGTGGAGTTGTAAGTTGGGGCACTAATTGTAGAGAGACCGAGGTTCCAATTTTATAGGCACACCCCCGATCAATTTACACTTAGGTTGTTTAATTCGAGTGGTTGTAAGTTCTATAGTTATATGAATCATTAGTGTTTGCATAATAGCCCACTATTCTATGTAATTAGGGAAATGTAAATGAAGGCAATTCTAATATATTATAAGGGTAACATTCAGGGAACTAAATTTGATGGCTGTATAAACATATTTACATTTTTTTATTGTAAAATATAATCAATTTTTTTGATTTATTGTATTGAATGCAAGATGAAATTTCAGACATCTTGTCAATTTTTCTATATAATTATAATCAATACATATATTATCTCTAACGTTTCTTTCTTCTACTATGAACTACACTAACATTAGAAGGGCAATGTTGAATAAATAACCATCATTAAAACATTTAAATGATAAGTAAAATTGACCATCAAATTTAGACTTGAGGTCACTAGCATTATATTAAAAGCATCCCAATTATTTGTTGAGAGGCTCTTCCACTGTATTTAAAATCTATGAAATAGTTTTTGTGTATTTTATAATATGCTGTTGTGACCCACTTATTCTAAAGAAATAGACATTTTATATGTCTATTTTATTAAAGAATGGAAATGTGAATGCAAAGATAAGATTTGGAGTTCTTGGAATGTATACTCCATATTTTAGTGGTGTCTGTTAGTTTCATATTGGAAAAGAGAGCCCCCACCAGACCCCCATGAATCGCAATCGCAATCGCACTCGCACTCGCACTCGCAATCGCTGATGTAATACCTAAACATTTCAGTCGCACGAAATCAATTTGAAACTCATGCTCTGTGGTCCCTTTCGTTGGAATACTTTATGACACAGTCGCACCACACCCCAGTCGCACCTGCCACACTTAATTCTACTTAAGAGGGTGCCCCGGTCTGAGTCTGAGCCGTAAGTAGCCTGCATTTGGTAGCTTATTAGTTCAGAAATGGGAGTCGCACGCTACGCAATCCTGTTGATTCTTGTCCTATCCACGCTTGCTGTAAGTTTTGTGACTGCTCTTTCATAGATAGTTAGTATATATTGTATATAATATTCTGGGTTATCAGAGCCTTTGATCGATTGTGCAGTTTTCGCAGTGTGAGGGCGGAGGTGATCCGTTTGCAGCTAAGGCTTCTCTGCTGCGCTTCTGGCACCGCACGTTGCCAGATGTCCGCCTTCCCGCTTTCTTGTTGGAGAAGGCCTCGCCTCTCAATGCGACTTCCGTTGCTCTGTTTTCTCACTATTTGAGAAACCACACCCTCTCCGACAACATTGCGTCTTTCTGCACAGCTGCGGACGTACTCTGTGCGGCCACAACGCTCCCAAACGAGAAAGCCGTAGCAGGACCCTCGGATTTCGAGAGTTATCAGGGAAAGGAGTTCAAACAGTACAAGGCCGACGACAACACGTTCAAAAACTACTCCGACAACGGCAACGTTGTCAAGGACGGCTTCAAAGGCTACAACCTAGATTCCGAAGACGGCTTGGAGATCTTCACAAACTACGCCCCCGGTTCGAATGTGGAAGACGAGGGCTTCGCCACTTACCGTAGCGGAGGGGGCATCACCGATTTCACTTCTTATGGCCACCAGACCAACATTCCCAATCATCACTTCAACAACTACGCCACCGAGGGCGATAGCGGCATCCAGAGCTTCCAGAGCTACGCCGACAATGCCAACGTTATCAACAACAAATTCACCACCTACGGGAAGGACGCCAACGCCATTCTCAAGGGCTTCACCAGCTATGCCTCGCATTCCAATATCATCACCAACGACTTCAAGGCCTACGACCAGGCTGGCAACGGCGCCACGGGAGGGTTTACCAGCTACGCCGACGACGGCAACTCTGTGACCAACGGGTTTCAGAATTATGCGGCGAATGCAAACGGGGGCGATGAGAGATTTACGAACTACGCTTCCGGTGCGAGTGAGCAAACGAGCGCGTTCAAATCCTATGGAAAGGATGGCAACGGTCTCGGGTTTACCTTCAATAATTACGGAAAAAATATATGGCAGCATTCCCTCAGCGATTTCGCACAGTACGCCAAAGGATCCAACGATCCCAGTGTGGGTTTCACCTCCTACGGCCTCAATTTCACTTTCAAAGACTACGCCAAGACCGGCGTTTCTTTCTCGGACTACAACAAGACGGCCACTTCCAACTCGCCCGGCGTGGAGGCCGGAAAGTTCTTCAGGGAGAATCTTCTGGTTCAAGGCAAAACTCTCCCTGTGCCCGACCTGAAGGACTACATGCCCAAGAGATCCTTCCTTCCTGCCGCTTTGGCCGATAAACTGCCCTTCGCCAGCCGAACTCTGCCGAATCTGACGAAAACATTCTGCATTCCGGACAACTCGACGATGTCGTCGATCATGGCCCGGACGTTGCGAGAATGCGAAAGGCCAGCGGTGAAGGGAGAAATAAAGAAATGCGTGACGTCCGTGGAGGGCATGGCGGAGTTTGCAGTGTCGGTGTTGGGATCGAAGGTGGAAGTGCTGACCACAGAGAGCACTGCCGGATCTCGGGAGAGTGTCGAAGTGGGCGTTGTGAGGGGCAAAGACGGAGGGAAGGTGACGAGATCGGTGTCGTGCCATCAGAGTCTGTTTCCGTTTCTGGTGTATTACTGTCACTCGGTGCCCATGGTGAAAGTGTACGAGGCCGCATTGCTGTCAAACAAAGAGAAGGAGAAGAGAAAGATAAACGAGGGGATCGCCATCTGTCATTTGGACACGACGCAGTGGAGTGCGAAGCATGCGGCGTTCGTGTCGCTGGGACACAAGCCAGGCGAGATCGAAGTCTGCCACTGGATTTTCGAGAACGATCTCATTTGGGTGCCCCTGCCTGCTTAAGATTTGAAGGAATTCGTACCCCTGCCGCATGCCCTTCCGCCAAAACAATAAAGGAAGCGGCATTCGCCCTCCTGCAACTGTGTATGAGGCTTAGACGGCATCAGACATCTTTAATTTGTACTGAAATTTGAAATGCAAGACGATCTTTTTCTTTGCTTTTGTTTTGTGCTGTTCTTGTTAAAATAATGAAAAAAACTCGCATTTACACCACCTGCAACGGCAAGTAAATTATAATGCTAAAACGGTTGATCTGGTTTAAAATCACGGCAAGTAAATTATGTGAAGGGGAAACTCCTTTCCGGGATATGAATGCGACTCGCGAGTATATTATTAAATGTTTTCTTAATCACATTCCAGGGTCTAAGAATTTTGTGATTTTAAAAATATAAATTTTAAGGTGATGTTCCAGATCATAATCAAGGGTTTTGGTATCATGGGACCTCCAAGAATTTCATTCTATTTTCAATTATATTTTCAGATTCATCAATAAGATGAGAAATAAAGTATTCCAACTAAATTTTAATTAAAAATCGTTTCAAATTAAGTGTTATTAATTATTCATAGGATCAAAATTTAATGTATTAATTTATATTAGTAGAGGGATTTTAAAAATATTTATTATTAAAATATATGAATAAATATTAATTTTTATTTTCATCAATTTTTTTTTATCGAGTGAGGATAAATGACATCTATTTAACTACATCAATGTGTTAGGTTCGATAAATTTTTTTTGAGGGGAAAACTAGATTCTAACTCTATAGTAAGGCCAAGATATTACAATTTATCAATGAACTTCTCTAAACAAAGGAAAAAAACTTCCAAGAAATAGTCAAATAAACGTCAAATTTAAAGTTCACATGAAAACAAACAATGCACTCCATTACACTCCACCCACTTCTATTATTATAAACACTTATCGATATAATTATAATATATAATTCATTTGTTATTTTTAATTTAAACAAAAAGATTAAATGATTAATCATTAAAATTATATTCTATTATTAATTATTGTCGTATTTGCACTTATGATGAATCAATTGATGATATTTAATATCATATATTTTTCCTTCTAAAATTTTTTTATTAATATTATAATTATTTTGTAAAAATTAAAAAAAATGTTAAATTTGTTGAGATACAAAGAAAGTAATTTCTACAATGATTTGTATCTAGATTTTAGAAGATTATTTTTTAATTTATTTTGTAATAAAATTGTAAGTATGATGAAATCGATCAGACATTGGAACAAGAATTAATTGTGTATAAAATTAAATAATTATAAATATGTATCTAATAATAACTTTATTCTTTATATCTAATAGTCTAAAATTATTATATATTTTTTATTATCAAAATAAATTTAGAGATTAGATGGGTGAATTAGTTAAGGAGTTTGGTTATGTCTAACTCCACCCAAATTCAAATCTATTAGGATACCACATTAATCAATTACTTTATTACTTTTTTTTTAAATTTCTTACTAATTAATGATAAATGGTCTCATTCTAATTATTCTATTATATTTGACTCAAAAAATTCTTATTAAAAAAAGATAAATTCCAAATTTCAATATATACATAATTTTTATATCAACTTCTTTACTTTAAAAATATATATTTTTAAAAATAAAAATTAAATCAAAAACCAAATTCAAAATTAAAAGTATTCCACAACAACCAAATAAATATCAAATTTAAAATTTAAATAAATGTTAGAATTCCATTCTTAATACCTTATATTTCAATATTAAGGTAATTAAAAACTTGTCAATTTAATTAGGATTATAAAACGTTCGAATGCCTTCATATTTCATATTGGTGAAATTAATATATTTTAAGAAAACGACAAAGAATACAATAAAGTGTGTAATTAATTATTCACCGTTAGACGCTCAAAATGATCTTTATACAATCCTAGGATTCCGTTAGATTGTTTTTAATTTTCTTTTCAGAAAAAAATGTATCGAATCATAATAGCAAGAGAGAGTAGGTATCTTTGAAAGTTTGGCGTAGGAGAGAATGTAATAATATCATTTGGATGTCCATGCCATCACTTTTTGCAACGTAATAATTTAATTTGGATGCCAATGCCATCACTTTTTGGCCCCTGTTAATATATGGCAAAGGCCAAGATTGATTGGTTTATAGGAAACCAAAACAGTCCAATAATAACCAAAATAACCCCTTAGAAACCAAAATCCTTGTTTTAGTGTTGCGCTTTTGTTTGGTTAAATAGAAATAACCCTCTTTTTTGAATATTGTTTGGCCCCTTGTTTCGGGGTTGATTAATTGATCAATACTAGCCAAATCAAGTTTCCAACTACAATAAATATTACTGGAGTTAGATTTACATTTGGAAATAATGTTAAATGATTTCAGCGTTGTCTTTGTGATGGATTTTGATCCGTAGGCATCATCTTTAATTATATTTAATATACACTATGATGTAGGCATCCTCTATTATATTGGTAGGACCGGGCTAGGGAAGGGGGCTCCTCACCAAGCTGAGAGGGAGGGGCGGCGGGGGGACGGGGAGCAGGGCCAGGACATCCCACATCAACATCCGTCAACATCACTGAGTGAGAGAAAGGGGGACAGTAAAACTTTTCATGATTGTGCCACTTGAAAGACAGGTCAAGCTCCCCTTCTTTTCTCTTTTAGACTTGTTGAGGATGTTAACGGGACTTGGAAGGACATCCAGCGATGCGATGACTAGGGAGGTGGCAATGAAAGCAATGGAAGGGAAGTCCTTCACAATTGAGATGCTAAGTCCACGAGCCCCACAAAGAGAGTAGATTAACCGAAAAGGGAGCGGCTTAGAAAGGTCAATGAAAGCAAAAACACAGACCAAGCTGAGGCTCCAAGATGCAACATCAACCTTTACAAAGGTGCCAACTTTATCCACCAAGAGCTTGATGAAGCACTCATTCCTCATCACCAAAGGGAGAGAATGAAGCCAAAGCCACATCGGGATAGCCTTGAGTTGGACCAAATCCGACGAGAAGAAAAGGCTCCAAGGGCATAGGAATATGCCAGAATGGTTGAGGGTAGATGTACAAAGTTGGGGGACAAAAAAAGTGACACAATGAAAAGTACAAAGCATTTTTTGTAAAGGATGTATGCCCTTTTTAAAAGGACATACGTCATTAAAAAAAAAAAAACCAATGCAAACATGATGAAGGGTCAGTCTTGACCATAAAGGGCGTATGCCCTTTACAACCTAAATGGTGTACACCCTTTGGAATACAAAAGACACGCACTAAATATATCCTCTAACAACTTTATATAACAACCTCTAATTGCAACAATAATATATATATATATATATATATATATATGTCTTTCAACAATTCAAATTATTAAAAAAAATTATATTTTAAAAGGGTGTACGCCCTTTTAGACTGTAATTTTTCTTTTTTTGCAATTTGAGTTTTTGAAAGACACGTGATATATATATATATATATATATATATATATATATATATATATATATATATATATATATATATTGTTGTTGTTGAAATTAGAGGTTATTGTAAAGGTTGTTGGAGGATATATTTAGTAAAATAAATGTTAAGTATATATTTAATATACTTTAAATTTATTTTACTAAATATGACAAATTAGGGCCACTCAACATCCTCTGAAATTGATTACAAAACTGTAAGAGTTACCATTTAGAATTTACTTGTTCAAATTTCATTCTAGTCAATACTTAGGTTTCAAAATTTTAAGATCAGAAGATAGAATGAGAAACGAGGTTATAAATCATGTTACGTATGTAATAGATATAGATACCAATGAAGATTCCATGTTTATTTTACCTACTTAAGTATTTCTTATCTACTTTATCTACTTGAGTATACTCTCCCTGATGAAATAATCAAGCCATGGCTTGATCTCAAGGAGTATGCCCTACCTAAAGTCACAAGCCATATCTTGATATTTACTATTCTCTACTAGTGTCAAATTAAGTGCTCCACTTACTCAACCTGGTCTACTTCAAGGTCCTCTAGAAACTTGCTTGCAATTAGGTCTCTTCTTAACCATAAATTATCTCTTGGTCTATCACAAAACATCTTTTGAGTATTGGTGTTGAAAGACTAATGACCTTATTCTTTAGTATTATCTCTTGACTTCTTAGCCTTTGTATTTAGATCAACAGACACTTTCAATGACTTAAAATAGGGTACTCAAAGTAATCTACATTCAAGGAAAACCCTTATTTGACTCCTAAAGCACTCAATTGTACATCCTTACTTCTTTGAATAATACTATGAGGGTTTCACCAATTATTTAACTCAAGCTTCTTAGTGCATGAAGAACTTCAACTCAAAATTTAGATGACAACTCTACCCTTTGTAGGCTTATTAAGCCAAATTCTACCTCTTAAAGACTTGAAACAAAGAGGTCTACAACTACCTTATTTTTTGGACTCATTCAATTCAAAAAATCAATGAAAATATCAAGACAATGATACAAGACTCATAGGTGTATTTACACAATCTCAAGATACCAATTAGATCACCAAAGTGCCCAAAAAGTTGACTAAGTCCTAAGCACTACTACAATATTGTCTATAGGTGTGTTTGGTCTTGAAAAGGTGTTATTAATCTAAGCTCATTAAATGATTATTGTAAGGATTTATTAAGATGTTTGGAGACTATCTCTGGGGATAAGAAACCAATTACCTTTATTGCTTTCTTAAGAATTAGAATTCAATGGAAACTCTACTCTTTAGGTTCGGATGGCCTAATCTGCTTACTTGGAAGGATATTGACTTGGCTTAACTGTCAAATGCTTTGAATCACTTTACTTGTAAGTATTATATAGTGTTTACATAATAAAATTGGACCTTCATAAGAGGTTTATACTCAATCAACAAAGTTGGAGATGTATTATACTTGGAGTTTGCTATCTTTGCCTTGGAATCTTTTTAGAAAGCACAATTGCAACTCTGCACTTTTCAAGTCATGCAATTTATCTTTTGCATGTAATGCAATTGCACCAACACACTTTCACATCACTTAACTGGTGCATTTTTGTAAACTCACTTTTTCACCATCTAAAACTCAAAAAAGGTGGTTACTCGCCATAACCACTTTCCCGTGCTGTAAATATGAGTATTAGGCTCATTATAAGGGGGATTTTTGAGAAACAAAACTCTGAGACATATTTTTGGAAGGTGAGATTATATTACAACTTAGTGAAGATCAATACAAAGGACGAGATTTGTAAACTGTGTGTTCATATTTTCTCCATAAATTATAATTATGTGTATGATTCATTTATATTCAAATCTTTGATTTCAAAACTTTGTCATAACTATTATCAATTAGTCTTAATGTGGAAATTGTACAGTAGAATTTCTATTTGAATCTATCTGTTATTTCTATAAATTTGAAATCTCAGTGAGATTTAAGCAATATTTTAATTGTCTTTTATGGATAAATATGGGATGATTGTCTTTAGTTTACTGTCAATATCATAGAATCATCTCAGTGTATGTTTTGCACTCTTAAGTGTGTAATTATGTCTTTACCACCCATTGAATAAGAGAGATTTCGATGAGGACAGTGTTTTTCCTTCCTAGGCTATTATAATGAATATTTGTGTTTAGGCACCTAGAGTTGTCCTTTGTCTTCCCTAAGGTTATTTTAGAAACTTTTGTGTTCAACTAGATAAAGTCACCCCATTCTACATTTCCCCATTTTCTTCTCATTTTCATCATTCATCATTTCCTTTTTATATCATTTCTATGCTTTTCGGTTAAATCAAAGAAACCCTCAATAGAAAATATTTTTACTATAAATAGCTACAAATAGATTTTTCCTTGCTTTTTTTTTTGGCTTTCAATAAAGGTAGCTATGCCTGCTAATAAGAGAGAAACTTTGTCTCTGTATTCTTGAATAACGTGAGGACTCTATCACCACATTGTTGACTGAAACTCCACATTTGTTCCACTGACAAATTTTTTAACCCATAAGGTGCAGTCAACTTCCCCCACATCAAGAGTTGTGACTGCGAGAGCATTCAATGACTCCAATATTGGGAGTTTACACTGCGAGAGTAGTCCATAATCCCCGCATCAAGATTCTAGATTGCGGAAGCAATTAGAAACCTTGACACTTGCATGGAGGCATTGCAATTCTAACACTTTTCCCCATTGCAAGAACCACCAAACATCCTAGCATTGGGACTTTGGGGTGCACAAGAGGATTAAATTTGGATTTCTACTAGTGGGGGCTTAACTCTAGCACCCAACTCAAACTTTTACACACAACATTTTTCAAATTTTGCAAAGTGGAGATTGACCTTATCATCTAGAACTTCAACCGTGCATAAATTTTAGCTTGCTTCTCCTTTTAAGGAGTCATTCTTTTAAAAATTCCATGTTTTTTTGAGCTCTATGCATTGATGTTATTCTCATGCCTTGTCAATTTGAACCTCTCTAGATTTAAGGGGTTTTGCAATCCTAGTCTACAGTACATGCAGTTCAACACATACTTCCTTTCTACACCGTGGATCTCAGTTCCATTCCAATTCTTACACCATTCAAATATCACAAGTGGAAAGTCAAAGTGAAAATCTTCTTAAAGAGCAAAGGCCCATACCGAATCATGGTAGGTACATAAATATAACTGACATCTGAAACATAGAGGGTGAAGTGGTACAACCTAAGTGTGAAGCCTATGATCTTTTGTGCTTGTCTATGTCTCCCAACTTACTTTTCATATCAAATCTGCAACATCTCCAAATCAAGTATGGTCCACATTGAAAAATCTCTTTCAAAAGCATGACATCATGAGGGGTCATGAGTTGGAGAATGAGCTCATCAGTTTGTGCCCAAATAATTTTGATACCATCTAAGACTTCTTCACCAAGTTCAAATCATTCAGGTTATAATTGAAACTGTGTGCCATTGACAAAAAGGATGAACAATTGATTCTTTCCATCTTTGTCAAATTGGATTCTAGGTATTTTGTCTTCGTTTCTACTTTCCACGTAACCAATTAATTAATTTGAGTCCTTGTAAATTCCATAATTATATAAATAATTGGAATCATTTTAAGTTTCACATTTATATGATTAGTGTTTGTGTAATAGCCCACTATTGTATGTAATCAATGAAATGTAAATGAAAATAATTCCTATAATATTACAAGAGTGACATTAATAGACTAATTTGATAATTGTATAACCATATTTATTTTTTTAATCATAAAATACAGTTAATTTTTTCTATTAATTATATAAGACAAAATGAAATTTTAAATATATTATCAAAAAATTTAAAAAAATTATAATAAATATATAAATTATTTTTAATTTTTCTTTCTTCCACCATAAATTATATTAACATTAGAAGAACAATGTTAAATAAATAACCATCATCAAAAAAATTAAATCACATTGAGGTCGACTGTTCTGAAAAGAGAGCCATTTTTATTTCTCTTTTATTGAAAATGGAAGTAGTGATGAATAATTCTTGGTTCAACTGGTGAAGTTACTTGGCTCACAAAGAGCTCATTAATAATCAATTTTTGTTGCTAGCAAAATCTGACATGCGAAAATGGATGAAGCCAGGATCGTGCCCCATGTGACTTTGACAGAATAGATATCCCCTAATGCTTGGCTCTTAACTTAAAATCACTCTTGCTGCTAGCAAAATCTGACATGTGAAAAAAGATGAAACTTAAATCGTGCCCTAGACGACTTTGATGGAATGGATACCCCCAAATCCTTGACTTTTAGCTGAAAATTACCATATAAAACAATAATTCATTCTCAAAAAAAAGAAATGAGAATGCAAAGATAAAGTTTGAACTTTTTAAAATTTACACGCCATATTTTAGTGGTGTCTCCTACATTCATATTGGAAAAGAGAGCCCACACTTGACCTCATGGATAAAGCACATTGTTGGAACTTCTTGGACACATATTTCCAACAAATTTTCCATTGTAGTCAAATATAAAAAATCGAAGCTAAAATCTAGTTTACACTGGTATAATCATACCCCTAGAACAATTTCATGGATAAAAGGATAATAATAATGATATTAAACTTTAATGCCGGCAAAAGGTGAAAATTAGTCATGAGATTAAAAAAAGTGTTATTTACATTCAAAACTTCTATTCCACATTTAAAATATAAGTATATAACTATTATTTATTTGCAAAGAACATTCGTATAATGTACATTATAAATTATAATGAAGAAATATAACATATTAACTTTATTAATCATATACCTATTCTTTTTCCAAAGTATAATTTAATGCAAATAAAAAAGATAACAATAACATTACAAAACATTTAAATTTTTTCGTGTTTTTTTTTCTAATTTCACAAAAATATTATCATATTTAAAGGGAAATATAATCTCTACAAAACTTTTATTATTAGATTATTAATATTATTATTGTTTTTTTTAATAAAATAAAATTTATTTTTTTCAGAAATTGATTGTTAGTTTATTTGGTGAAGTGGTTTGGTTTAAAAAGAGTCTATAAGAAATCAATTCTTATTGATACTGGGATTGTATCTTGGAAACTATGATCAAGATTATGTTTCAGACGATTTTAACAGAATGAATATCCCTCAAAACTTGATTCTTAATTTAAGATTACCACATAAAACAAAGATAAACAACAACAACAACAAAAAATTGTCTTCCACATCATCTTTCAAAATTATTAAAATTTTAAAGTAAAATATTTATTTTTGAGAATGTTATTATCAACGTAAAAAAATGATATAACACAAATTAGCATTATCAATCATTTTATTGTTGAAGATGGATCATGAAGGGTGCTTCCAAATGTCAAAATTTTAAAGAATTCGTTCTTATTTTTTTAAAATAACAGTGGGGTAGAGCATATTGTAATGAATTGTTAACTTTTACATTTGATTTTAAATTTAACGTTTATTTAATCATCCCATAAAAATTTCAATTTTGAATTTGACATATATTTGATTATCATTTTATTTTTTTAGTTTAGAAAAGAGAATTCAAAAATCATAATATCTTGGTCTACGTTGAAATTAAAACCCGTTTTATTTTTTCCGAAACGAATATTTCAAACCCAATATATTGATGTAACTAGATGCATAACATTTGTTACCAATCTTTAAAAAAATAATAATAAAATTATTAATTAATATAATATATAAAAAATCTAAGATAAAAATTTCGTATCAATATCTCTCAACATATTTTTAAAATATCTGTACTAATATTATACGTTAAAAAAACTTAATTTTTTTAATAATAAATAAATATATTAATAAAAATAAAAATTACAAAAAAATTAATTATATTTATTTTTTAAATATAAATATATATTAATTTAAATTTGTAAAAATATTACTTAATATTTTATTGTGAATTTATATTTATAAATTACATAAATATTTTAATGTATTTTCTGTATTTTTTCTGTATTAGGCTTAGAGGGCATCAGACATCTTTAATTTGTACTGAAATTTGAAATGCAAGACGATCTTTTCCTTTTGTTTTGTGCTGTTCTCGTTAAAATAATAATAATAAACTCTTATTTACACCACCTGCAATTTTTTGACCTTTAGGGGAACTATATATAATGCTAAAACGGTTATGATCTGGTTTAAAATCTCGCCGGGAAACTCTTTTCCGGGATATGAATGCGACTCGCGAGTAGATTATTAAATGTTTTCTTAATCACATTCCAGAGTCTAAGAATACATTCCAGTGTCAAATGATCATCGAATTTAATTTCAAACATAAAAATAAATAATACATTCCATTACACTCCACCCACCGCTCTTATTGTAAATCGTTTATCTGTGTAATTAAAATATATAATTCATTTATTATTTTTAATCATTAAAAGTCTATTCTATTATTAATTATTGGCATATTCACACTTATGATGAATAAGTGATGATCTTTAATATTATATTTTTTTTTCTAAATTTTTTTTATTAATATTATAATTATGTAGTAGAATTTAAAAAAATGTTAAATTTGTTGAAATACAAAGAAAGTAATTTTTATACTCATTAATATCTAGATTTTAGAATATTATTTTTTATTTCATTTTGTAATAAAATTTCTAAGTATGATGAGATCAATCAAACATTGGAATAAAAATTATACTTCTTTAATCAATAATTGTTTGTATAATTAAAATTTTATAAATATATATTTATTAATAATTTTATTCTTTATATTTTATAGTTTAAAATTATTATATTTTTTTCTTTATCAAAATAAATTTAGATATTAGATATGGATAAATTAGTTAAGGGATTTGGTTGTATTTAATTTTATCCAATTTCAAATTTCTTTAGACATAGTAGGTTGATGGTGGCCATTGATGTATTTGTGTAGCTTATTGTGAATATTTATAATATATTGATTATTAATCTAAATTAATTTAGAGATCTAGACTCTTGTTTGTTTACTCTAATAAAAAGAATATTACAAATCTAAATTATTATTTTACACATGTGCATTCATTTAGTGAACTTTAATCATATTTATAATAATATAGTTTTCAAATTTTATTAATATATAAATATAACATTAAAATGTTGTTTTATAATAATAATAATAATAATAATAATAATAATATTATTATTATTATTATTATTATTATTATTATTATTATAGTCGATTGATTATGGGATTGAATGGGTCCACACTTGTTTAGGTTTAAATCAAAGTTTTCAGTCTCCAACTTGTCAATCATCTAATACATCAATCATAGGTGTTCCTTATTGTAAGTTATGTGATAGTTGATGGGATTTGAATTTGGGCTATTCTAATACAAATATATTTACTTAACATGACAGTTAACAGAATTTGATCTTGGACTACTATAATATGAACCATCTACATCACAACGTATAAAATTAATATAAATATTCTAAATGCATTTAGTACAAAAATATCAATAAATATCAATTTCAAAACATCTATCTTGAATTTTTCATATACCACATTAATTAATCATTTTAATACATATTTTATACATTTCTTACTAATTAATGATAGATGGTCTTATTCTAATTACTCTATTATATCTAGCTCGAAAAAATCTCTTTAAACAAAATAGATAAACTCCAAACTTCATTATATACCTAATTTTTCGATCAATTTCTTTACTAAAAAGAAAAATATATATTTTAATATGAAAATCAAATCAAAAACCAAATTCAAAATTAAAATTATTCCACAACAATCAAATAAATATCAAATTTAAAATTAACCATTAATTTGTAACATCTAATAAATGTTAGAGTTCATCACCGTTCTTCATGAATACCATATGTTTCAATTATTAACGTAATTAAAAACTTGCCAATTTAATTAGGATTATAAAACGTTCCAATGCCTTCATATTTCATATTGGTGAAATTAATATATTTTAAGAAAACGACAAAGAATACAATAAAGCGTGTAATTATTCACCGCTAGATGCTCAAAATGATATTTATTGTTGTGAAAATACACCCATCATTAGATTTTAGTCTTAGGAATCGGAACGTATTATTTTAATAATTTGTTAAAATATTGCATATATCAAGATTGTTTTTAATTTTCTTCTGAGGAAAAAAGGTATCGAATCATAATAGCAAGAGAGAGTAGGTATCTTTGAAAGTTTGGCATGGGAGAGAATGTAATAATATCGTTGTGATGCCCATGCCATCACTTTTTGCATCGTAATAATTTAAAATAATTTAATTTGGATGCCAATGCCATCACTGATTGATTGGTTTATAGGAAACCAAAACAATCCGATAATATAATTAGAAGTGGTTTTAAGGTGTAAGTAATGTCAAAGAAACGTATATTTAATTTGCATGATGTTTTTTGATGCAGAATTTGATTCAAATATTGGCATTAAACATGTCCTCAATGTAGATAACACTTGTATTGACTTTGATGTTGAATCCGATGTATAGGATGCAATGTTTCTAGTAGAAGATTCATTATCTGCAAGTGACCTCTCAACATGGGGTATTTTATATGATGGATGAGGAGGAGATGCTGGAGGGATAATGGATTCACCAAATATAGGCTCATGGAGAAAAGGAGGAACTAGGTTCATGGGGAATAGACTCGTTTTCAATGGAGGACTTATCAAAGATGGGGGGACCATGGAAGATGGATGTGGTGTCTTGACCTTGTCCTAGAGAGGGAAGGGCTTGATCACAATTAGGAATAGAATCTTAGCATACCTCTTCTTGTTCACCCATGGATATAGACTCCTCTGATTCATTCTCAATTTCTATGTCACCATGATCGATGAAGTCTTAGACATAGTTTTGGAAGTTATGACATTGATTAACGGTATTCCCCCAGGTTTAATGATATACACAATATTGGTTAGATTTATACCAAGAGGGCTTAGGCTTAGCAAGATTAAGATGTCATATAGGTGGATAAACCATAATTTCATTGGCAACAAGCTAGTGGAATAGGGATTCTAATGATATAGGACTAGGAGTATAGGGGTTCTCTTCACTTCTTGAATTAGATGTGGAAGCATTGGACTTTGGATCAGATGGTTATTGATATGATTGGGTGGGTAGACTAGTAATAAATGAGGTGGCCAGGATAGGATTCCCTTTGCTAGTAGAGAAAGGGGTAGATGATTGTCTATGACTAGTGGATGAAGGATTGGATTGGGACTCATGTAGATGGGTGTGGATTGGAGTTAATGATGGATGGATGAGGTCAAAGTCTATAGGACGTGGAGTGTTTATCTCGAAGAAGCATGAAAGGAGTACATCCCTATTGGTGGTGAGACATTGCTCAATCAAGGTATTGACTAAATTTGTTTTGGATGCCATGGATAAGGATGGGAGAAAGTATGGATGATGTGGTTCACCAACCCCAATCG
Source organism: Torreya grandis (assembly GCA_037957365.1). Classification (NCBI taxonomy): domain Eukaryota; kingdom Viridiplantae; phylum Streptophyta; class Pinopsida; order Cupressales; family Taxaceae; genus Torreya; species Torreya grandis. The sequence goes on from JARHVA010002680.1 coordinate 1,262,638, forward strand.
ATAGGTGTAGGGGATTGAATGAAAAGATTAAGGGATGAAGATGGGATGTGTGGAACAAATTTAGATAAAGGCTTACTTTGATCTGATCTCAAGTTTGATTGGATATTTTTGAGGTGATATTATGGGATAAAACAATATTTAAGTAAACCAATTTAGGACATGAGCTAGACTTCGATGATTTTGACTAGATGAGTTAAGATAAGCTCTAAGATTAGATGAGAGACTATATTGGCCCGAGAGACTGATTTTGACTAGGATGGATAGGATTAAGGCTAGCTCAAAACTAAGATGATTGACTCAAATAGGATGAGGGGATTTGGATTAATAGATTGATAGGATATGTGATTATGACTCAAACTTGATTAGACACAAGCAAGCTTAGGATTGCAACCCTGATGTTGGATGAAGACCAATGTATGACTACAAACTTGACAGGAGGAGTAGTATAGACAAAGGGATGATTTGGGTTGGACTAGGATTAGGACTAGGTTAATAAGGTGACTAGGCAAGACAAGATCAAGATAAATGATTGGTTATGGATAAGGTGGACTTAAGATAAGATGTGGATGACAAAACATGATTATGATATGTAGGTGATGGGGATATGACCAATGATTGGTGAATATGACTAGACTAGGATGGGATTAAGACAAGAGGATAATGAGAGATAGGATTAGATGAAAAATTAGACAAGTGTAAATGTACAAAGAAAAATATGTACAAAAATATAGTGACAAGTATGTACAAAATGATATGATGATAAGACTTAAAGATATACAAGATGATGATAAGTGAAGACCTAGATAGGTCTATATAGGTTTGGGCATAAGTCTGACTTGGTTCACAAACAACATGGGTCTAGCACGACACTTATTGTAGAGAGGATTACAAAGAAAGTTAGTCAATCATTAGTCAAAAAATCATGAAAAATGCATTAAAGACATAACAAATCTTAGCCTCTCTATTCATACATAAATTACAAAAAACAACAAAAAACAATTGAAAGAGAGCAATATCGATTACCTTCCCAAGTGGATTCACCATACAAGTGTGGCTCAAAAGCATGTTCTCCATAAATCAAGGGTTCTTGTCTTCATCAACTATGATGGTAACTCCTCCAATGTCTCAAGAATTCTTTGCATAACCTAGGCTCAAAGTAGATGAAATCTCTAATCTAGCTTATCAAATAAATCTTGCTAATGAAACATAATGATCAACACAAAGGGTTGTCGAGACAATTTAGCATTATAACATTGCACAAAACAAGATTAAAATGATGTTCATGGCTATTCTATTTATAGATTTTTGATCTGAGCAACAATTCGGGTGACAATTAATTCCTCAAATTTTGGATTGTTTCAAATCGTCACCCGTTATGTCCTCGAGCTCCGTATTGTTTTAAATCTTGGGAGTCAAATTGTCAGGTGACAGTTATGTCCTCGAATACTATATTGTCTTAAATCTTCACCGTTAATTCCTCGAGCCACTCAATTTCCATGCTTGAAAAATATGTAGAAATGAAGAGGTAACTGGAAATGGGAGGCAGACATCTCTTCCCAGAGATAAGCATATATTTGTATTGCGATCTTGAGTAATACGACATCCCTTCTCAGGGAATTCATTGTTACTGTGTTATTTCTATGTTATTGAAATATTTTTCAACTAAAACTTCTAAGTTTTGGATTAGTGGTATCAGAGCGGTTTGTCTTGAGAGTGTATGATCCCGAGGACGAGGTCAAGATACAGGAAACTTGGGTGGGAAGTAATAGAGCTTCCAAACTTTCCACTTGTTCACCCCAAATGAATGGCAGACGACACCGAGACATCCAATCCTTTCAAGGAAATGGTGAATGAAGCCCTCCAACGGCAACAAGTGCAGATGCTGCAACAATTTGCTCAAATTATTCAAACACTTTTGATGGGAAATTCTGGCTCCGTAGCCACACGTCTTGGCTCCTCATCTAGGGAACTTCCTTTCAGTGCCCCAACGCCCTTCAAGGTTCAGGTAAATTTTGATATTCCCACATTTGAAGGCAAAATCAATGCTGATGCAGTAGAAAATTGGTTGGATCAACTGTCTTCCTACTTCTCTGTAAATAAGTTCACCGATGGAGAAAAGATCACTTTTGATCTTTTGAAATCATCATTGCCCATGAAAAACAGGTGGGAAGTGTATAAAAAGAGGTTCAGTACAGATATTATTGGCATTAGGGTGGAACCTACCTGGGATGATTTTATGGAAGCAGTAAAAGAAGAATACTATCCCATTGGAGCATATGATGATCTGTACATACAGTGGCAACAACTTTGCCAAGGCAAGGACCAATCTGTTCAAGATTACACAGACATTTTTCATTCTTTGTCTGCAAGATTGGGTATTCAAGAAAGTGAGAAACATAAAACTCTCAAATATCGTGGTGGACTACAATGGTACATACGGGGGGAAATGGAACTCTTCAATTTGGAAACCCTCTGTGAGGCATATAAATTTGCAGTGAAGATTGAACATAAGCATGGCAGAAAGAATACAAGGAGTCAACCCTCAAAAGGGAAAAGTGACAAGGAAGGTCAAACACGAGGCCAAAATTAGAAGCAAAAGGAGTTTCAGGATAAGAAATCCCAGAAGGGGAAGGCTAGAAAATGGTGTGATTACCACAAAACTGGAACTCACTCCAAAGAAAAATGTCGAGCCATCAAGTCACTGCTCTCTGAGTCACAATACTTGACATCTACTACTCTGCCTCATACACAACCCACAGTCGAAGAGGACGAAGAAGAAATTGTAGATGCTGAGCCTGACACCATCATTGCCTCATCACAAACCCATGAGGAAAGACCAGATGACAAAGAAATATTGTTTCACTCTAAATTATGGGTAAAAGGTAAGCCTCTGCATTTCATTCTTAATAGTGGGAGTCAAAAGAATTTAATCTCTACTAAAGTTGTGAAGAGTTTAAACCTATCCATGAAGCCTCATCCAAAGCCCTACAATATTGGATGGTTGAGCTTAGGGAGAGACCTTCGTGTCACCCATCAGTGTCTTCTTTCATATGCTATAAAACCATTCCAAGATGAAGTCTTGTGTGATGTGGTCAATCTAAATGTTTGTGATGTACTCCTTGGTTTGTCGTTCATGTATGAGCGACATGGCATATATGAATCACGAACCTGAAGGATCACCCTCACTCTTGGAATGCGGCACTATAGGGTACCAGAGGTACCACCTCCCACATTTGTCTCCCTAATCAGTGCTAAGCAATGCAAGATATTGGTGGAGAAGACAAAGCAATTTGTTTTCATGGTGGTCAAACCACATAAATCCAAGGAGGCTGATGTTGCAGTCCTGACTACACAATCAACACAAAAACAAAAGCAGATGAGATGAATCACAGGAGAATATGATGACTTATTCAAGTCACCCACAAGGGTCCCACTGCATTGCCAAGTAAACATTCTATCGATTTGATCCCAGGATCACCTTTGCCTAACAGTCATGTGTATTGCAGATCAGTTTTGGAGAATGATGAGATAAAAAGATAGATTCAAGAATTGATCTAAAGGGGTCACATCAGGCCAAGCTCTTCACCTTGTGGTAGCCCAATTGTCTTGGCACCTAAGAAATATGGAACATGGAGGCTTTGCATTGACTACCGAGCCCTGAATAAAATCTCTGTGAGGAATCGCTACCCTCTCCCCAGGATTGATGACCTTCTGGATCAACTCTGTGGTGAGAAGTTCTTCACCAAAATTGATCTTAAATTTGGTTATCACCAAATTCCCATCGATCCCACTGATGTCTAGAAGACTGCATTCAAATCTAAGGAGGGGCTCTTTGAATGGTTGGTTATGCCTTTTGGCTTAACTAACGCACCTGCAACCTTCATGAGGATGATGGATGACATCCTACAACCCTTCACCAACTCATTCATGGTTGTCTACTTAGATGACATACTCATCTATAGAAAAACATGGGAAGAACATTTGCAACATGTTCGTAAGGTGCTTCAAACTCTTCGGGAGCACAAGTTGTATGCAAATCTTGACAAATACACATTCGAGATGACAACAATTCAGTACCTCGAGCACATTGTGAATGAGGAAGGGGTCCATGTTGATCCAAAAAAGATTTGGGTTATTCGAGGATGGCCCACACCAAGGACCCTCACAGAGCTTCACAGCTTTTTGGGTCTTGCAAATTTCTATCGTAGGTTTGTTCTTGGATTTTCACATATTGCTTGGTCACTAACCCAAGTGACTAAAGGAGGAGCTAAAGCTACATTTCAGTGGAGTGAAATACAACAAATGGCATTTGAGAATTTGAAGAATAGACTCTGCTCAGCCCCTGTTCTTGCCTTGCCAGATTTACATCAACCATTTGAGTTGATGACAGATGCATTTGAATATGCCATGGGACCTGTCATCATGTAACATGGCCATCCTGTTGCATACCATAGTGAAACTTTCACGGATACAGTCAGGAAATATCCAACGTATGATAAGGATCTCTATGCCATTGTGCAAGCCTAAAAATAATGGAAACACTACATCTTGGGGAAAGAGACAGTCATCCACACTGACCACAGACCATTGGAATTCATCCAGATGCAAAGCAAACTATGAAATGAGAGGCACCAAAAGTGGGCCACATATCTTCAGCAATTCCACCTCATAATCAAACACAAAAAGGGGAGCTCAAATACAGTTGCAAATTGTCTGAGCTGCCCACCAATTACTGCACTCACAATAGTTCTTGACCTGTGCGGACATGAGACTGCCACTTGGGGTGCTCTGTATGAAGCAGATCCTACCTTTGCTGATACATATCAAGTGCTCCAAAAAGGTGAACATGTTTCTGACTTCTATTTGCAAGATAATGTCCTCTGTCATATGGGGCACATCTGTGTTCCTCTTGCAGAGCAACAAAAGATGCTATGGGAAACACACTTCAGTAGGACAGTTGGACACTTTGGTATCAAAAAGACATTGGTAGTTCTTCAAAAACACTTCTACTGGCCCCATATGCGAAAATATGTGCAAAGATATCTCAAATATTGCACCCCATGTGCAATAGCCAAGCCAACAAATAAGAAGCAAGGATTGTACACGCCATTGCCAAAACCTACCAGGCCTTGGGAATCCATCTCAATGCATTTTCTCTCAGGTTTTCCCACTTCCAAACATGGCAAGGACTGCATTTTTGTGGTAGTTGATCATTTTTCAAAAATGGCTATCATGCTTGCTTGTAAGAAAAATATATCTGCTAAGGAAACTGCTCGACTATATTTTAGTCATGTATGACTCCATTTTGGTCTCCCCAAGTCCATTGTCTGAGACCGAGATAGCAGATTCCTGAGCATCTTCTAGTCCACTCTATGGAAGATGATGGATACTAAGCTGATGAAGTCCACAGCCTTCTATCCAAAGACTAATGGATAGACAGAGGTGGTAAACCGCTTGATTTTTCACATGATTCAGATGTATCACTCCAAACATCCACGCACATGGGATGAGGGACTTCCTTTCATACAACATGGATACAATCGGGCACTGCACAACTCGACCAAGCACAATCCGTGAAATAGAAAAGAGACCAAGTTTAGACATTAGTTAAGATATAATAAGGCTATAAGACATCAAGAAAGAAAATACTAAGAAAGATAAGAATGAAGGAGAGATGGGAAAAAGGTCTCTAGGTCAGGTGTAGAGTTTAGGTTTAGGTTTGTGAAGGACTATGTAAACCCTTAACTAGGGTTTAATAAATAAAAACTCATATATATTTCTTTTGAACCATCGAAAACCTCTAAAATTTTGTAGATAAGTGTTTAAGGATGTTTTTCAATTGATCCTGGTGGTTTCAAAACTTGAAATTCCCTAGAAGACAATATATTCATGACTACATTTTTTTAACATACCTCAAATAAGCCTAAAACAAGGCTAAAGGTGTAGTCTTTCAAAGTCTCTTAAAAATCAAAGTTATAGTAGACTGTAGAATGTGTTCCTTGTCATGTGCAATGTGAAAATGAATGCATGATGTCATTTATATTACCTTTAATATGAGTTTAAATCCATAACCCATTAAAAAATATATCAAACCTAAGTGAGAGGGCTAGAAACCCTATTTTGATGCATTTTGGTGAGAATTAAGTACAAAGAATATAATAAGCTTATGTGTTAGCTTAGATAGTATCAAATCAAATGCAAGAATACTATTGGGGACATTAGGAGATAGTCTTGAGTGAAATATTTTCTATAAAGGGTAACAAACCTAAGGAATAAGGTCTGATATGATAGAACTTTGTGTTGCCTATAAGAATTAAGTTGCTATGGACATGGATCAGTGTCTTGATGGAGATTGTCATTAAGAAGGTAAAGAAGTGAAAGTAAAATCAAATAGGTGTTAAAAAATACAATAGTATTCAAAGGGAATTAAATTATAGTAAAGATGATACAAAGAAAGGTTAAGACCTAGAAGAAAGATAAAATCCTTGAGAGAAGATTGGGTTTGTTGTGTCATGGAAATGTGGCGTACTTCAAAAGAATAAACCAATTTATTGAGTGAATAACAAAATATAGAGTAAAATAACCTCGTGTTAGTATAAGTAGGTAAATATGTGGCATGAAGCAAGTAAGGAAGGCTAGAAATCCTAAAAGAGACCTAGAAGACCTTGATGAACAAACCTATAAGAGGCCTAATTACATAAGATGATGATGGAGTGATTAGGGATGATATGGGATGAGGAAAACATGATTAGGGATAATAAATGATGAGTAGGGAGTGATGAGGAATGGTAAGGGATGGTGATGGTCAATGAAGGAGTGATTATGGAAGATAAGGGAATGATTAGGGATGATGAGGGATGAAAAGGAAGTAATTAGGGATGATGAGGGATGAAGAAAGAGTGATTAGGGATTATGAGGGATGAGGAGGGATGATGAGGGATAGTGAAGGTCAATGGAAGAGTGATTATAGATGATAAGGGAGTGATTAGGGATGATAAGGGAGAAATTAGAGATGGCTAGGGATAGTTAATGTCAATGAGGGAGTGATTAGGAATAATGAGGAATGAGGAGGGAGTGATTAGGGGTGATGAGGGATGAGTATGAAGTGATTAGGGATGAGGGAGGGATGATGAAAAAGTGAAATTAACACAAAGTGGTCATTTGATGTGTGCAGATCATCAATGTGACTTATGCTACCTTATCACACCACTTTGGATCAAGTTCAAAGTAAGTGGTTTGAAAACTTCAATTTTGATAAACCTAAGACTCCTAGAAATGATAAGAAGCAATCTAGAAGGCATAAAAACCTAAAAAATGACTATATGTTTACCAAAAATGGACATCAATTATAAAATTTATGCCCTAAAATCCCTAGATTTAATACTGATACCCTAAAAATGCCTAAGTACTGACCATATTAGATTTTGAAAAATTATTTTCCACATCTTAAGGTGGGTAACTATGAGACCAACTCTATTAGATGTAGAGTGACCCTGATTTCTTAAAATTACTAAAATAAATATAAAGTATAAGTTTACATTAAATGTAAACTTATACTTAACATTTATTATATAAAATATGAACTTTACATAAATATTACCTTCCTATAGATATTTTTATGGTTTTGGGTGTAAAGTAATAGGAATACGAATGCATTCCTATTAATTTACACCCAAAACCACAAAAAGATATGTAGGAAGGTAATTGGATGAAAATCAATAAGAATGTGTACGCATTATTAAAATTTGAATTAATAAAATCAAGCCTTAAAAATCAATAGGAATGCGTACTCATTATAAAAAATTTAATTCAAAAAATCAAGCCTTTTGATTTGGAAATTGCTTGGATTCCCAAGCCAAAGGCATGAACCTGTCAATCTATAGTCGAGTCCAAGAGTTTTGATAGAAAACAACAAATTTTAACTTCCATTTCCAAATACACAATGGATTTCAACAACAAATTTCAAAAAATTATTACCATGACAATGAACATTGTCTCATCTTTCCAAATATATGATTTTTATAATTTTTAGACTATTTTAAGGGTTTAAACTATGTTGATTTCTAACTATACCTTTTTTTAAGCCACTATATGCCATAAATAGACATGCCTATTCATGTTTATGTATTTTTTACATTGATCCAAGAGAAAAACAAATTATATGGTCACAAACTAGGCCTAATTCTACACACATTAAAAAAAATTCATATATATATATTAAGGTACTTAAGGGGGCCACATGACCGACTATCCATTTTTTCATCAGTTTTTAAGATCTATTTACTTGAAAAAATATTCATTGAAAAAATATATAAAAGTATAGGTCACAAACTCAAAGATCTTACCTAAATATCATCAAAGGGTTTCAAACAACATTAAACGATGCTAAAAAAATGTTGGGCCACACAGCCATCCATCTACTCTATTTTCTTTTAAAAAATATGAGTTCCTCTTCATATTTTAAATGTTTGACCTAGTTATACTTAACCATTTTTCAAAAAAATAGTGTTTTGGAAACTATACTCAAAATTATACAATTTATGTTCTTATACCATCTTCAAATTTTGAGTGTAGCCATCTCAAATTATCTACATAAGTTCATATTTTTTAAATTTTAAGAAAATCATGTCAGTAGGCCCCTTTTTGTCTTCCAACTTTGTGCACTTACCTTTATCTTGACCTTTACTTGAAAGTGGAGGAGTTTGATTGTGAGTTGGAAAGAGATCTTATCATATCCCTAGTGGGAAATTCTTGGACTTGGATGTATTTGGTCTTTGCATAGATGATGATCTTGGGAGGGGTGATCGCTTAAGGGCTTGAAGGGTAGTGGAAGTATGATGGTTAGATTATGAAACATTGGAATTTGGATTGGTGGATGAAGGATCAAGAAGGGATGCTAGGTGGGATACCTGTTGGGTAAGCTTTTGGAGTTAGTCGATCATGTTTTGATGTTGGGATGGTGATGCTTGAATTGAATTGGGATTGTGGGGGGTATCAGGATTTGGGTGGTTGCTACTAGATGGGGGGTTTTGATATTTTATGTGGGATGCCATTGGGTTTATATTAGACTTTGATTTGGATAGATTTTTTAATTAGATATGACTTTATATCAAGCTTATATAGGATTTAACTTGGACTGATCTGGATTTGGTTTAACTTGGATTTGTTGATTAAGTTCATTTTGGATCTAGGCTTGATTATGTTTTATTAGGATTTGGTTTGGTTCTTAATTTTAGATTTGGATGTTTGATTTGATTTGGACTTTTTTGGACATGGGATGTTTTCTTGCTTTGACATGGATTTTTTACTTTTGGATGTGACGTGGTTTAACTTTGGACTGGATTTGACTTGTCTTGACTTTAGATGTTTGACTTAGCATTTGATTTCAATTTGACTCTTGATGTTAAATTTGTTTGACTTTGGAAGTTTGACTTGATTTAGGATGTTTTAATTTAAATTTGATTTGACTTGGTCAAATTTGGATGTTTGAATTTCGATTTAACTTTGACCTAGGTTGACTCGATGTTTATTTTGACTTTGACTTAAGTTTGCCCTGATGTTTGACTTTAATTTAGACTTTTGGAAAGCTGAATTTCAAAGGTTTGACTTGATGCTTGACCTACAAATGTTTGACTTGAATAGATTTTGTTGGATGGATTTGACATTTTTTGAAATATTTAAGGTTTACAATCAATATAGGTCTTGAAAATAATCAAATAAAAGCACACAAGTGACAATCCCTATGCTTAATTAAAGTTGTGCAATGCAACTAGTAGCCCAAACATATACTCGCATGAAGCAATAAATAGATTGGTCTCCCAACCCTCACTCCATGGATGTATAATATGAGTATCTTGGTGGAGTTAATTTTTTTATCACATTACTAACTATTTGAGATCGATTAGTTATAAACTAGGCTTAAACAAGGCTTTCTAAGTGCATCACCTATATACCTTGCAGTACGATGGGGACCAAGTTTGTGAAAGATGTTGATTAATGGGCTGTGTGAAAGGGTATAGTCCCTTTGCACCCACTCCATCCATAAGTTTTGACCATTTTTGGTCATGCAAGCCAAAAATCGGTCTCCTTTTTCTTTCCTTACTTTCCCAGTATTTAATGTCTTCACCTTTCTACAATTGTGCTTTCCCCCTTTTGAACATCCCTATTTCTATAAAGAAAAAAATGACTTGAGTCTTGTAGACATCTTGGGTTGATCCACAGGCTTATCCCACTTTAGACAGTTGGTTTGCATAAGCCTTTCGATAAAGGAATGGGCTAGTTTCAAAGGGATGCAAGTCTGTCAGCAGGCTCTGAAAGAGATTTTAGACCCAAGATACCCTTGGGGAGGGCAGAAGGGCATTGAAAAGTGATAACGTAGGAGGGCCCGAAAGGTAAGTCTTCAGAAAAAAATCCATGTAGAAGACAAGGAAAATTCAATGGATGAATTCCTTTGGACAAAATGTCTGAAGGAATTCATCCAAAGGAAAAAACTGAAAGAAAAGGGACCAAGGCATGAAGGCAGTTTTTTCATCAGGAAAAATGTCTGAAGGAATTGAGATGGCCAAGGGAGTTCAAAGGGAAAGTGCCCTTGAGGAGGGCTCTCGAAAACCAAAAAGGGGGACCTTTTCCAAGGTTGAAGGGACACCTTCCGCTTGAGAAGGATCAAATGCAAAAGTCTGAAGGAATTGGAAAGCTGAAGAAATAACCACGGTAATGATGGGCTCGTGAACGTCAAATTCAAGGCGGTGAAATAGTCATTGGCTTTCAAATGGTGACAGGCACGTGAACATCAACTTTGCAGTGATATGATAGTTGTTGATCTTGAAATGCTTAAGGATGGGCCCGTGCGTGGAAACTCAATGACCTACCGAGAAGAGAGCCTAAGAGTTCAGATTGCCAAAAAGAGCCAAGAAATGACAAAAGATATCCTCGAGGGCTGAAAGAGCCAAGAAAAGACAAAAAACTAGGAAAAGACAAAAGCCAAGAGTAAACTCAGTGACCCACCGAGAAAGGAGCTCAAAGAGCCAAGCATAGACATGAACAGAACAACCCAGGTGGCCAAAGAAGCGTCGGCACATGAAGTTATTACAGCGACCCATGCTTTCACAGTGACATCTAATACGACCCATGCTTTGACAGTAATATTTGATATGGGTTAGGTGCCAAAGTCAAGACTCGCAATAGCTAAAGCATGCTCATCTCGACCATTTCTAGAAGGATGACACCAGCACGAGCAAGTTTTCCTTTTTCCAAGACTTTCAACATAACATGGGCCACCATTTCTAGAAGGTGCCAAAGTCTTTCTTTTGGATGCTATATATTGTAACCTTTCATTTTGTGAAGATGTTTCTCAGCTTGTAAGGCGGAGCTGTACCGAAATTTACCTTGAATAAAAAAGAAGCATTTTTACCTCCATTTGAGCTTACACTTTTGCATATGTCTATGGCTTTGTCTTATGTTAAGTCATTTTCCTTCAAGCTTTCACAAAATGATTCCAACATGTCTAGTGTATTATGAGTTCTTCTTTTGTAGGTCAACTAGATTTGTCCACAGTAGAGTATAGGCGCATGTGAATACGCTGTCATAGTGTGTCTTAGAACACCTTTGGTAGTTCTTCCTCCCTGTATCTCTAGAGGACCCCTAGCTCACTGATGTAGAAGAGTTTCTCGTGTCAAATGAAGTGTATAATCAGCTTGTTCTTGGTGGAAAGTGTATGTCAAAGCTAAGTAGATCAACCATTTTTTGGTGCATCACCGTATTAGTTTAGGTTCTATATTTAGTAATCCTTCTCCCTTTTCACCCCCCCATTTTTAGCAGTAGGAAATCCTGGACCACAGAGATGCATCAAAGGGAGCTAGCCCTTATCTAGAGATTGTCCCCCTAGTTTTGCCAAATCCACAACAAGAGGGGAGTCTCCATTGTGTCGAATGGAAGAAAGGAGTTGAGCCTCCTCTCAAGGGTGCAATCCACAATGTCAACAATAAGATTTTAGTAGAGTGCCACTAGAAAATTATTCTTTGAGGGGTGTTATCTGGGGTCTAGGTTTTGGAGCATGAAATCCCCTCACCTTATGATGTATACAAACCATGGGATCACTCAATCAATAATGATAACTCCTCCCTCAATTTATACACCCTTCCAGAACATGGGGTTGGTCCTATTATCAGGGGATGAAATCTCAGTCGCCAAAACCCAAATACTTACGCTTGGGGATCAAGGTCCAAGTCACACAACTTTAAAAGAAAATAAATATAAACTTGTTTGTTTCTGATTCTCAAGATCCCACAAGGGGAAAGAAGAGATCATATGTAGTTTCATTTCGGGGTATTATAATAATAATAATATTATTATTATTATTATTATTATTATTAATCACCGCTAGAAGCTCAAAATGATCTTTATTGTTGTGAAAATACACCCATCATTAGATTTTAGTCTTAGGAATCGGAACGTATTATTTTAATAATATGTTAAAATATTTCACATATCAAGATTGTTTTTATTTTCTTCTGAGAAGAAAATGTATCGAATCATAATAGCAAGAGAGAGTAGGTATCTTTGAAAGTTTGGCGTGGGACATAATGTAATAATAATATCGTTCCATCACTTTTTGCATTGTAATAATTTAATTTGGATGCCAATGCTATCACTTTTTGCCCCCTGTTAATATATGGCAAAGGCCAAGACTGATTGATTGGTTTATAGGAAATCAAATAATATAATTAGAAGTGGCTTTAAGGTGTAAATAATGTCGGAAGAAACGTATATTTAATTGTCATGTTGTTTTTTTTCTTCGAGTTTTTTATTTTATTTTTTAAGTATATTCTCTTTTTACATATATGATGTAGGTATTTTTTATTATTTGAAAATTAAACTCATCAAATCTCTTTGTTAGGTGTGATCGATCGTCAATTGATCATCTTTTTTTGTAATTGGTAAAACGGATAAGTAGATGGATTTTTTCGTCAACTTCTTCATTGTATGTTTTGTGTACGTTATATGTATTCTATATCAAAGTCGACTCAATTTTCGAGTATAGAGAAACTTTAAGCTCATTTGATGTGCTACACATTTTTGCAAATTAACCATCTTTTGTAATTAATTTTTTTTCACAATTTTGACGTTTGCAAATTTAAAACTATATTCAAATATATATTATATAATCTAATATTTATATATATTATATACCCAATATATATTATTGATAATATGTGTAATAAAGTATACAATACTAATGTTATTGTTATTATAATATTAATATATTATATAATTATAAATATATTATTTTTATTAGATAAGGTAAAACGCTTTTGACCAGAGCTATGAATTGGTATGGGACATAAACGGGGGTCCATTCCCCGCATTAAAGCGAAAGGAAGAAGAAAGAAAAGAAGTAGAAGGACATCACCTCTTAGAAGAACAAGGAATAAAAGACACAAAAGCCATAGAGAAACTAAAGTGAGGGGTAACAAAAAGAGAGGATACAAAAAACCAAACACCCAAACACTTAAAAAAACAAGTAGAATAAAAACATCCCATAAGACCAATCTCTACAAATTGTCCCCCAAAGGGGCTTTTCCACAAGACAATATTGCCCGTCGCCCTCATTTAGAAAGAAGGTCTTCCAAGGTCCATTGAGATCCATTGGATATGAGAGAGTATGCTTCTGCCCTCAGTAATTCTACCTCCGATCTATGTCCTTTCTTCTTTGAAGGGACTCCAACATCCTTGTGTCGCTTACCAGGCTTGGAGCTTGGAGACCAAGAAGGGTTGTCTCAAGGAAGGATTGAATGGGGGGTCAAGTTCTCCTGCAAGGGATCCTCTACAGAAGGTAAGGACCGAGGTAGGGAAGGGAGGTTCTCATCAGGCTGAGAGGGAGGGGTAGGGGGAAGGGGAGCAAGCCCAAGACATCCTACATTAGCATCCATCAACATCATCGAGTGAGAGAAAGGGGGAAGTAAAAATTTTCATGATTATGCCACTTGAAAGACAGGTCAAGCTCCCCTTCTTTTCTCTTTTAGACTTACTAAGGACATTGACAGGGCTTAGAGGACATCCAATGATGTGATGATCAAGGAGGTGGCAATGAAAGCAATGGAAGGGAAGTCCTTCATTATTGAGATGTTGAGTTCATAAGCCCCACGAAGAGAGCAAATTAATCGAAAAGGGGAACTTCTTGGAAAGGTCAATGAAAGCACAAACATGGACCGAACTGAGGCTTTAAGAGACAACATTAACCTTTATGAAAGTGCAAACTTTGCCCACCAAGAGCTTGATGAAGCATTCATTCCTCATCACTAAAGAGAGAGAATGAATTCAAAACCACATTGGGACAACCTTGAGTTGGACTAAATCCAGAGAGAAGAAAGGGATCCAAGGGCAGAAGAAAATTCTAGAATGATTAAAAAACCATGGCCCTGAGTTCCACACAAAATCTTGTCAGCTAAGCTCTGAAATTCCACCAAGAAGAAGCCAACATGCAACAAGGAAAAGAAAGGAGGATGAATGGAATGCCAAACCTTCAAGGCCCAAGTTGAGAGGGATGAAGGAGAAATGAATGATCCCACACATTTGTCGATCAAGGATTTGCTGCCAATATCTGCTTCTATCTCCAACAGTGGAGGGTATGGGATAACCAGCTCAGGGATCGACAAGGTGACCCAAATTCAAACATCACTAAGTATAAGGTATTCAACGATGACCAGGGAAGGAACACAAGAAGCATCCACCAAAAAAGGGGCAGTAGAGTCAGAGCACAAGGGGATCCAAGATCTACAAAAATGGAATAGTGGTGGAATGGGTTGGGGACATTCTTACATTTAGCGTACACCCAACAAATCTCAGGTCCTCCAACCACCTTGTCTGAGATATTTGATAGAGGAATAATAATATGGTCATAAATAGAAGATCCCAAAGGGTGACAGCCAACCAACAGAGTAGTAATCAGAGAGGACATAGGGTCACCAGGAGGAGTAGGTGTGGGATCCATCGCATCAAACGGCTTGGCTAAGGCATGAGTAACAGTTTGAGGTGGAGCATGAACACGACTGAATGACCCCATAGGAAGAGGCACTAAAGGGGAAAATGAGCCATTTTCAGCAACCATTGAGGTGTACAACACTGCAACCCCATTAATACAACGGCCTCCCCCATGTAAAGAACTGTCACCCTTTGACCACAGAGAGTGGTCTGTAGAATTAGAAAAAACAAGCTTGTTGGTGATGATAGAGCTGAAAAATCCTTTCTGTAGGCTATGAAAACTATCTTTTCTCTCAGCAACAAGTTCCTTTGAAGTATCCCCAACTTCAGGGGCAAGAACAGTCTCAAAATCTTTATGTAAAGTAGAGCAAGAGACTTCAATCTGAATCTACATATGCCACAACTAGGTATGTTCCAAGGAGGGATGGAGTGCACATAAAAGTGATCTTCAAAAGCATGCATAATGGAAGGCAGAAGAAGTACTGAAGGCCCTCAGCAATTTGAAACTCTTTTTGAGCAGGATAACTGTTTTTATATTTTAATAGTTGATTCACAGTGAAAATTTCTTTAGAAATCAATATCAATATAATTTAATATTAAAATATTATGAATTTAATATAAAAATATTAATGTAGATATTAATATTTTCATAATGGCCCTGCAAACATAGGTTAATGCTCAAATGCTACACCACAAACATCTTTTGAGCTGCTCGCACAACACCTATTGAGTTTTTACCTTGATACTTATGAAAAGGCAAGCGATGAATGAAAATCTCATAAGATACATATTTAATTTATTGATTATTACTAAAATATAATATAGTAATATATGATATAGTTAATATAATTTATATGCTTGAGTATATGTATGTATATTATTAATATTATAATATATGTCATAATGATATAATATAGTATTAATAGTATTATATTTTATATTGCCAATGAGATGTAGAAGGGTTGGTTGTGCCCATCCCCAACCAGGTTTGAATCTCATAGGGTGATTAGAGGATGTTTGTGGCCATTTGAATTATCTTAGTGGTTTGAGTGGTCAGTGGTGGCTGTTTGTGTTGGTTTAATGGTTCTTAGGGACTGGGCCCCTTGATTTTGCCCTAGATTAGATTTGTAGCTCTGATCAAAATTAATCTGGGCAGGGGTCCTGCTAACCCTAATATATATCAAAAAAATATTATATTTTATAAATATCACATAGTTGAGTAGTTTATTGATATTTTATAAAACACTAATTTTTATTTAATTAAAATATTTGTGTATTTTATATTAAATTAAAATATGTATAATAGTATTTATGTAACTCAATTGGAGGCCAGTTGGCCTGCTTGGTAGCTCTAGCTAGGTCACATAGCTAATAAACCAACAACTGTTAAGGAAAGGCAAGCAACAAAGAGGAGACAAGGTGCTAGGTTCTTGAGCCATTGAAACTTTGCATTAACAATTATGGCTTCTTTTACAGCCTGGAGACCATGCATCTCTGATCCAAGAACTATGACAAACACATGTAGCTTAAAGCAAATACAACAACCATGTCATCATTTCACAACACAGTTCAAGTTTCACACAATTTTTTTATTTATCCTTTTTTGTTTCACCTAACCCATCATGATGCCGTGACTTTAATTGTTTCTATTTTTTATTTGGGTTATTGTTGAATAGATGGAACACAATACAATAATTGATGTAGTGGTAATTATGGAAAATCTAGTATTTATAACTTGTGTCAGAAGAAATGTATTTTTTATTTGTGTGATTTTATTTGGTAAGTGTTTTATTTTCATTTGTGGAGTATAATCTCATTTTAAGTTTATGATGTGGGCATCCCCTATTACATGAGAATGAAACCTAACAACTCTCTCTACCACTTGTGAATGACTGCTAATCAAACACATTTTCTTTGAACTGGTAATTCCTCTACCTCAGCATTCACATCGTATCATGAGTGATGCCCCCTTACACATCAATGTGGAATTAACTTTGCAAAAGCTTCAGTACTCAATTCTATAATGAAAGCAACAATATAAACTCCATAACCTCAATGTATTTCCCCCACATTAGTGTCATTGCATTATTGATTCGATCCACACATCGAACATCAATTCTTTTTGTAATCAAATAGAAATAGTCAATAAAATATGTCACCACCCTACAAGCTACTAACCCATTTGTAGTGGGTATAGGGTATGTAAATCCAACAACTATCTTGAAGTCAGGCCATGTGTATGATATGGGACCTATGGTGTATAATATCACATGAAATACCTTGTCATTTCCCCTCATCATCACCGCCCAATTCACTTTAAAATATTTCACCACTTGTAAGTTATATATGGCCTTGCTATAATTTATCTAGGTGGTAATATATTTGGAATCATAAATGAACATAAGTTATAATATAGAATTTAGAACCCTAATGTCTTGTCTCCATATCATTGGCATTGTAGTGCTGATTTGAGTTGCACATCAGACATGGACCTTCTCACACTCAAATCAATGTCACATTGTCATCATCAACCCTTCATGATAGCAAACGTCCAATCAAAGAACCTGCTACCTTTCAAGATGTGTACCCCATTTTGGTGGATGCAAGTCTTCTAAATTTAACAATTGTGTTAAATTTGTACAAGCTTCTAAATGTCAACTCAAAGACCTTTTTCACCTTATAATGGGAAAGCATCACATAAATCCTAGAAAGCATCACAAATGAGCTATGTCAAATTAACTTTTTTTCTTTGGTCTCACATATATTGTTGAATTGAATGCCTCAAAGAAAGCTTCAAAACTCTTTAAGGGGTTAAATGACATAATGGTTGGACTTATCCCAAATATTTATTAAAATAAAAAGATTAAATTTATGTATGGCCTTGACGTAATTTTTCTAGGTGTCAATATATTAATAATATAGACAAACATGATTTACAATATAGACTTCAAAATCTCAATGTCTTGTCTCCATTCTAAGGTGAGTTGAGCGATGATGGTGAGAACCAATGGTAGGTTAGGAGTCATAGGTTACGAGGGAGGTTTAACTATCTATTTCTACTCTTTCTCTTTACAAAACCCCTCTTACCAATATAAAAACTATATATATATATATATATATATATATAATGTATATTTAATTTTCATGAGTTTATTTAGTGTTTTCTTTTCATTTATGGAGCATATTCCTCTTTTAAGTGTATGATATAGGCATCCCCTACTGCATGAGAACTAAACCTACCAACTCTCCCTACCCCTACAGATGATCACCAATCGACGATGACCTTTTCTATCAAACAATGTCTCCTCCACCATGATATTCACATTGTATCACGAGCGATGCCCCTTGATCTACACCATGGGCTCCAAGGCCAAGCGTGTGAGGGAAAATTTTGTTTTGGTTGAGCAAACTGAATGGTCAAAGCTAGTCCAGAAAGAAATGACTAAACACATTTTATGCAGTGAGACTCTTACTTGGAGGAAATGCAACTTCTATTCATTAAAACAAATAATAGGGAAAACTATTACAATGTATTATAGTTTATGTTTTAATTAGTAGATATGCAGAGCATGCTAGCTATGTTATGACTATGTGGAGCATTGACCTTAGGTCATTTATGTATGTTACATACTTATACAAATAGAATATAAGAACAATATCAACCATTGTCAGTTACCAAGAAGATGTTTACATCGATTCATCTTCCAGGCCAGATGGCGATTCGTAAACCCTTTGGATCACATGGTTGAGGTGAATTGACATGTGGATGTGTTGTGGAATCTAATAAATTGGTGAGGAAAATATGTCTATGAGTTACAGAGTGCATAGAAGTTGATGAGCTAGTGTAGAACTTATGCAGTGTGTGAGCCAGTTAGGCACATAGGTCTATGAGCTATAGTGCAAAACTACTAGGTGCACTAAATTATAGGTGTGAAGAGTTTAGAAGTTGATGAGAAAGTGTAGGACTTATGTGGTGTGTAGGATTACACATTGTGAAGTGCATAGTAAAGAGTGTGTAGTGTGGAGTGTACAAGGGTTAGTGTGTAGAAGTCTATGACATGGCACAAGACTTGTGCATGTGACTTTGAGAAAAAATCAATCAAAGAGTGTACAAGATTGGGTGAGAGGTGCATGCCCTATGCAGTAGAGTGCATGAAAAGTAATCTTAACTACATGGGAACTATGCATGGATCATTTTCCCTTTCTTTAAGAGTAGTAATCTCTATTACATTAGTGTGTAGATAAATAAACTACACTCAAAGTTACTGTGAAGTGTACCACTTAGCTTGATCGTCCTATTGGACAATCTTGACCACTCAAAAAGGTTAATGCATGCCATGATGAGTGCGTGTGTCTATCACTTCAAATATCTAGTCTTTTTCTATGAAACACAAATGTTCAAGATCTAAATTAGAAGGATATTATGTCATTGTTAGTTAAAGAAGTGGCAAAGTGTAAGGCTAGAAAATTTCCATGTTGAAGACTAGGTGCATAACCAAGTACTTAGGCAGATCAAGAATGAAAGCATTCTCACCAACTGCATACAAAATGGTGTAAGGACCATAGCATAGAGGCTTGATCTTTCAATGTGGACCTTTGAAGCATTCATTTTGAAGTTACAACCATACTTTATTGCCAAATCAAAATGTATGAGGTGTGTAATGTGTGTCATGGCACTCTTTTTACTTATCTTGAGTGCAAGAGAGAATATGTTAAACCATATGGTGAACAGACTGGATGTGGTGCATAAAATTCTCAACTTTGTCTACTTCCCATTCTTGTGCATGTAACTCATTTCCTGATGATGCATGGTAGGATAAGTCTAGAGGTGTTAAAGGTTGAAATCCAAGACATGTTTGGAATGGATTGTGGCTAGTAGAGAAGTGAAGAGCCATGTTGTAGGTGTGTTGAATGTATAAGAGATTGTCATCCTAGGTGTGAGCATGTGTGTAATTGTATATTCATGTAAGATGAACAAGTGTGTGATTGACCACTTTAGTTTTCCCATCTATCTAAGGATGAAAATCCATCAACCAATCCAACTGTGTACCCAATAAATCCCACAATGCCTACCAAAAGTGGCTTATAAAGTGGATCATGGTTGGAGATGATGGATGTTGGTATCCCAAAATGAACCTAAACATGGTTGAAGAATGCCTATGTAGTGCCATATACGTATATGTATTTTATTCATATGACCATAATAGCCATCTTGGAAAACTAATACACTACAATGAACATAGTGGCATGTTTTTGTCTCATCTCAGGCAATCCATTCATGAAATCCATACTTGTAGATTCTCATGGCCAAGATGGAATTAGTAAAGGTGTATAAAGTTTGAGATTCTTGTTCATGGGTTTGATGATGCAACAAGGAATGCAAGACTTGATGTGGTGTTTCACGTCTATGTGCATATATGGCCAGTATAAGTGTACCTATAACGTAACTAGAGTCTTTGTCATGTCCAAGAATCCTAAGGTCTTGGCATAATGTGACTCCCAGATGATACATTGGCAAGGTGAACCACAGGGAACATAGAGATGTTTAATCTTGTAGAGAGGTTGGTCAGACAAGTAGAAATCCTAAACTTGTGTAGCTTGGTGAGGTTGGTGTAAGTTACTATGAAGTCTTGGTAAGTTGAGTAAAACTCAATCTACAAAGTTGTGGATGCATGTGTCTAGTACCATGATGAGTGCATGAACTGGTAGTCAATTATGTCAATTTACAACCTTGTTGTAGTTAAATCATCCATTTCATATGGCACACATTTTCTAGATTATTATGTGATTACAGGAACTGAAGTGGTTTATGGTTTGAATGAATAACTATCTCCTTCCTGAGGATGTAGTGTTGTCATTAATTAAAAACTTGCACAATAGCATAAAATTCCTTATCAAAGGTGGATTACCTTTGCACCATGTCACTTAACATCTTAGAGTGGTATGTGATTGGATTCCCATAATGCATGAACACTATATTGAGTGCATAGTCAGATGCATCAATGTGTATTTTGAAGGTTAATGCAATGTTAGGAATTATGAAAACATGCACTGCACATAGGAATTGTTTAAGTGCCTCAAAATCATGTTGTTGTGCATGAGTCCATTCAAACTTGGTTTTAGCATGCGTGATTTGGATGAGATCCAAATAAATGTGTGAGAAACTAAGGTTGAACTTGCGATAGAAGTTAGCAAGTTCAAGAAAACTCTTCAATTCTATGATATTGTGTAGAGTAGGCTAATCTTGGATCACTTTGATCTTCTCTACATCTAATTTGATGTTGGTGCAATCAATGATGTAGCTTAGGTTATGGATTTGCATCGTGTCAGAGGTACACTTTGTTAAGTTGGATTACAACTTGTGTTGGCGTAAAGTGTCTAAGACACATGATATGTGCTCTATATGCTCCTCCCAAGTCTTGATAAAGATGATAATATCATATAAGTAGATGATGACAAAGGAGTTCAGGAATGGCCTGAGTAGATCATCCATCAAGTGCATGAAAGTGGCTGGTGCATTGGTGAGGTTGAAAGACATGACCAACTTTGCATACAATCCTTTCTAAGTATTGAATGTTGTCTTCCAGACATCTTCAAGATGAACTAGAACCTAATGGTAACCTAAATTCAAGTCAATCTTGGTGAAGTATTATGCACCTCGGAGCTGGTCTAAAATGTCATCAATGCACAACAATGCAGTGTTTTATTTCATAATGTGTTAGAAGGCCTTCAAGTTCTGCAAAGACTTCACTACTCTACTCTAGAAACTTATCAAGCTATTGTTACTATGACGATGTGTGAGTGCTACATGTTTTCAGGGTGTGATTCAATTTTGAATATGTAGATGTATCAGGATGGACCATGAGTAACACAAACTTTTGCATGTGAGAGATGAGATTGTGACATTACTTGGTAAATCAAGGTGATTTTGGTCATGGGAGTTGACTCAAAAAGGTTGTAGAAGTGATATTTCACTTGAATAGTCTAATGTTGTAGCTTGGATTAATATGTAGCTTCATGGTCATACAAGTACATTCTCCCCAATAAGATGTCATAGACCTCTAAAGGTGCGATGTCACAAGTGACATCATCCTCCATAGGCTTGACTTTGTATTGAAAAGTACATTGACACCAGACCTATATATCTTTCCCCTATTAGAGCCACCCTAAAGAGTATAGCTTTGGATGTGAAATAGTGGCAAGACAAAAGTGCTGAGATATGAATTATACAATGATGTTCTTCTAGATGACATATTAATGATGACATGAAATGGCTAACCATTCACCCAAAACTTGGTGTGGAAGAGACATTTGTGCTCTTCAAAAATGTCAATCATAGTGATGATGGTGTTCAGTTAAGAGGCATCAGTATCAGTGTCATCTAGTAGATGTGGGTCTTGATGTATATTATGTGAGTAAGGATTGATACACACAACATTTAGAATCATTATGAATAGATGAGCGATGGTGATGACACCACTTTTCACCAAACTTCTTCTTGTTTCCTTTGTCTAAAATATAAGGCACCAGAGCCTTTGAGGGTTGAGTAGTCTTCTAATGCCTCTCTCGTTTGTGAAAAGTGTGTTGTTACTTCTATGAGGAAGGCTATGATGTGGATTTATGCAAAGTCTAGGCCTTGTGTACTGCGTTGGATGAAGAGGTAACACATTGCTTCATCTTTGCCTTGGCTTCAATATTTGTAGCATTGTGATATGTTTGCCCCAAAGTGTCAGAAGTCAATAACTCCATATTCAAATGGATATAAGGTGAAAGTATATTGATGTACTTCAACACCTTATGTTTTTCACTCAAGTTCTCGTGCAAGTGTGCAGAGTATGCATGGAAAATGTTGGTGTAGTTTTTGATATTAGTGGAACTTGATGTATTCATATTCAAAGTGTCATAGATGGTAGTATTCCTCCTTCAACACATCAAAAAAGGTCTTATAGGATTTAATTAGAACACACTCTTACACCTACTACACACTTAATCTCTCCCACTAGTGAACAATCAGTATGGACATCTTTAGTATTGTGAAGGTGATCTTCTCAGCATCGATGAAATAATTGACTAAGAAGTATGCCTCGAGTTGTCAAATCTAGGCATCCAATGCTTTATCATCGATCTTGCCTTTGAATAGAGGGATTCCAAGATTTGATTGAAGCTTGAAGGGGGTTTATTACTAAAACCATTATTGAGAAAATTGTGGAGATGTGGCAAAAGGCATTGGATTGAGTTATACTATCAATTCACAAAATTGGACAAATTTTTTGGTATATTATGCCTCCAATGCGTCAATGATGAACTTTTGTACCTTAGGGGCTACTTTAGGTTACTTCTAGGCATTCAACATCTTACTTTTGCCATGACATTCTTTTAGATATTCTAAATCATAATTGATTAACAAACCTTCTTTCTCGAGTTATGCTCATGTGTTGTGTAGAGTGAATGGGAAAAGTTGATTTAGAAAGAAATAACTAAACACATTTGATGGAGTAAAAGTCTTACTTACAGGAAATACAACTTCTATTCATTAACAAAGAATAGGGAAAACTAGTACAATGTGTTACAATGCATATTTTATAGAGTATATATGTGGAACATGCTATCTGTGTTATGATTATATAGAGCCTCAACCTTAGGATGGTTGTGTATGTGACATAGTTATAAAAATAAAATACAAGAACGGTTACAACCATTGTCATTTACCAAGAAGATGGTTGCATTAGTTCATCTTCTGAGCTAGATGGCGATTATTAAAACCCTTAGATCACGTGGTTGAGGTGAGTCGACATGGGGATTATCTATGGAATCCAAGAAGTCAATGAGGCATATGAGTCTATAAGTTGTAAAGTGCATAGAATTTGGCAAGTCGACATATAACTTATGTGGTGTGTAAGCTAGTGAGGTATGCAGGTATACAAGTTATGGTGCAGAACTACGAGGTGCAATGAACTACATGCATGAAGAGCATAAAAGTTGATAAGCAAGCATAAGACTTGTGTGGCATATGGGACTGTGAGTTTTGAAGTGCATAGTGAAGAGTGCATAGTGTGGAGTGTGTAGGGGTCACTACATAGAAGTCTGCAATATGGCATAGGACTTGTGTGTATGACTTTGAGCCAACTTCAGGTAAGGAGTGTGTAATATTGGGTGAGAGGTGCACACCTTGTGCAGTAGAGTGAACGAGAAGTAAGCTCGACTGTGTAGGAACTATGCATGGATCACATCTTTATGCATTCATGTGGTATGCACTTAGAAAAATATTCGATACTCACTTCAACTGTAACACAAACAACAAGATAAACTCCATAACCTTAATGTATTGCCCCCACATTAGCATCATTGTATTGTTGATTCAATACACACATCAGATGTTGAGTCTTTCCCTAATAAAATAAAAAAATAATCAATAAAAAATGCCATAGTAATTAGATATTTCTAGTGGACTACACTATACCCATCATTGGACTACACTCTAATATCAAAGTCATTGGGATATCCATTCTTCCATGTTATTCAAATATCAACTTCACTACATCATTGATTGACTGAAGGTGGGTGTGCAACATATATAAAAAGCTTACTTTTTTAAACATTTTTTATTACAGCATATGGATTATATTATTTGCATGATTCAAGCCACTCCTTGCATAGGTGGAGTGATCTCACTTTCTATCTGATCGATATTTTTTTGTGCAGTTACACACACATCTTTTACAAAGA
Source organism: Torreya grandis (assembly GCA_037957365.1). Taxonomy (NCBI): domain Eukaryota; kingdom Viridiplantae; phylum Streptophyta; class Pinopsida; order Cupressales; family Taxaceae; genus Torreya; species Torreya grandis. The sequence goes on from JARHVA010002680.1 coordinate 1,287,343, forward strand.
TTACAACAATATTTAATTTATATTATTTATTAAACAATACAATGTTAGTTATTATATAAATATTATATAATATATATTATAATATTTTTATATATTAAATACAAAGTTTATAATATATATGAATATTATATATATTATATAATATATACAAATATTATATTATATATTATATAGATATTATATTATGTAATACATATTAACGTAATTTCTACTTTTGGTAAGCAAGGTTTTGTAAAGTGACATATTGTAAATGGGTATTCATATTACATTCAACTTTTTTGAATACGACATTTTTTTAACCTACATAACTTAAAAATATTATGTCTCACTTGTGAGAGTTGATTTGATTGAAATAGGAATCCACATCTGATATGTGTCTTAAATCAAATATGTAATGTAGCTAATGTGGGGATAAGACATTAACATCCCGAGTATATCATGTTGCTTCCATTCGTCCATGTTGCCAAAATATTGCCACTTGACAGCAAAACACACACACACACACACACATAATGACATTCATTGCACCATCAGGAAACTCCTAGTGGTAGTTTTTGGTGCTCGTGCTAAAGTTGAAAACACCCAAAAAATAGTTAAATGTAATAAAACTTGAAAAATATAATTTTTTAGTCAAGAAATATTTATTAATTAAAATACATTTATCTGACATGTCAACATTTATTTGCCTTAATGGTGCCTCTTTACTCGTAAGACCCATTAAACAAGGCATGGCATGAGAAGATGGGTAGTCCAGTTTAACATCTTCCACATGCTAAAGATCTTGGTGCAAGTGGGCCCATCAACTAGATTTTGAACCCCCTGTTAATTTTTTTATTTTGATTGTGAAGTTGACATTGTCTAAAACACAACCAACTTTGAGAAGGGCCCCTAGTTTTAGTGTTAGCTAAAATTGCCGTTAAATTTTATTACGATTTGAAGAATGAACATGTTTTGACAAAAGTTTGCTTTTGATTATACTTTGATGAATGCCTATTTTAAATTAGCTCCCATTTTTACACACAAATTAGGATGACGCTCGCAAAAGTCACAGTGTCTTTACACCTGCTGTTTGCATTTGAGTTAAAAGTCTTTAGAGTATTTTCAACAAACCTATTTTGTGTATGATCTGTAATCATTGCAATCCATAAGACCACTTCCTTTTTGAGACATTTTTGTCAAACAGTCCACATGACTGGTACCTAGATAAAGGTAGAGAAAATAAGGAGATATTTGAGGCAGCCATAGCTTTTTCTCTGAGCCAAATATTTTTACTCGCTGCCATTGGGAGTTGAGACTGCTATTTAGTTTGTTTTGACCAACGACTTTCTTTGAGAAGAGCAGAATCACCTTTACTGCAGATCAAGGGTTTCGACAGAAAACTAGAACTAATTCAAAGAAAAATAGTAAGCGAGCCACGCATTGAACTTCCCAGAAAGATCGTCATTGGTGCCTAACACCCCTCACCACACCTCTACCGAACCATCTATGTGCCATGCTCGATAAATGAGATTGGTGTCTATTTTGACTGCTTGCATTAGGTATGAGGTTGCATTGTATACACCATGAATTAATTAGTGCTCTCAGTTTTCACTATTATTTAATTTATATTTGATAATGATTAACTAGTGCTCAAAGTTTTACTTTATCTTCATGTTTTGATTCATATTTATGATAGAGGTGAATTTTTGATAGAGTGATACATGTCATATTAGTTCTTTAAGCTTTTTACAAATATTTAATAGTTACTATTTTTTTTTAAAGTATAGTTCTATTTAGAGTGGCATTTAATAGTATATGTTATTTTTAAAACCACTTTTTTTTAGAAAATAGTAACAGATGGTAGTTTAATTAAAGACTTCTTTTTTAACTATCGTGTAGTATTAAATTAAGGCAGGAATTTTAACAATTAGATATTCACAAGCATCAACACTTTTTACAAGGTGATTTGTGGAATAGTTTGGTCAAATATTTAAATCAAGCAAATTACTAACGCTCTTGTCTTGTAGGATCTCTTTTTGAATGCCACCAAATCAAAAACTACTAATTGTGTGCTTACAGGCTGCCTGACAAAGAATTCATTTGGCACTTTAAGACATCAAATTTTAATTATCTATTTCACCTTGTATATATCATCTTGTTGAAAAAAAATCATTCCTTGTATATAATTGCTTGTGTGTTAACTTGTAAATAATTTTCGTATTGTGCTATTCACACTTAGGTAATTAAATCGGTTAATTAATTGTATCATCTATTTTGCCTATTTGTTAACCCCTCCCCTCTAGGATAACACGTGACGTGGAATTGACACCCATACATGGGCTTAGTATATAGGGGTTAGTTTCATAGATTTCATCATTGTGCACTGACCAAAATTCATGTTTTAATGGAGGATAAAAATCAAGGACAATTGTCATTAGGCTAAGCAGTTGACCCCATATAGGTCATCCATGAAGGGGAAGAGTTAACTCTCAGAACCAGGCATTAGGAAACACCCTATATGAACCTGGGCCCCGATGTACCTTTGTGTATATCAGGGATGCCCCTAGAGAGCCCATTCAGCCTAGCATAGGACCTTTCGACTATAACAAGTGTACCATTATAGGAGTTAGTATCAGCTCTGAAGTAACCATCATGTGCGAGCAGGGTTGAAAGGGTTCAGTTGATATCATAATGGGTCACTGGCCTATAGCCTCACCTATGAAGCTGTTGGATGGTGCAGGTATTAGGTTGCACACCTTTGAGTTTATTAATCATAGGTTGTGGTTTGCTTGCTTGGGTGTGTGTTGTGTTAGACCTATGTTATTTTTGAGCTGAGTCAACCTTCACCCATACCTATCTAAGTTCTTTGCACATATCACCTTGTATATTCCATCCTCATCATTTTATCACCTTGTACATCTCTATCCCATCCTCCCTTTTGTACATATCCTAATCAACATCTTAGTCATCATCCCATTATACATATTATACTCATCATTAGTCACACCCCTACCCATCACCTATATCTTGTCTTCTACATCCTTATCCAATCATCTTTTGTGCCTATCACCTAGTACATCCTTGACATTATACCATTGTGCATCATTTTATTATCCTATCATGTCTTCCACTATCATCTTGTCTTCATCCCATCTTTAGTCATACCCTTATCACCTATATACCTTAATCCATCTTACATCCTTACCAGATTCCACATCACTAACTACTTATCTTCACCTTGTAAATATCATTGTTCTCTTGTATATAGACCCACTCATCAATAATCATCCCTTCATAAATCATCATATTGTATATCCCAAACCCATCCCCTTGTATATAATTTATTCTCTCACCTTTGACCACATTTCCATCACTCACATCTTATCTTATACATCCTACATCTTATCATCCCCTCATACATATTAGCTATTGTACATACTTTTATATATTAACTTCCATCACCACCTTGTCATAATCGTCTCCTAGTCAAACCATATCCACCCATCATTAGTCATACCCTTATCACCTACAGATTCTAAGTCCACCTCATCTATAATTAATCATACCCCACCTTGTCTTGTTTAATCCCATAGTCCAAATTTGACCTTTCCCACAATTGTTTCACCATCATCCCCATATCATTTTGTCTCAATTTTCCTTCATTATGTATATCATTGTCATCATCTTTTTATAGCCTTTTAATCCCATCCCATGTCTTGACTTAATCCTATCCACTCATCATTAACCACACCCCCAATATCATTGTCTTGTACATTTTACATCTCATCATTCCCTTGAACATACCTTATTCTACATCTTTCTATTCACTTCCTATCCTAGTCTACCTTGTCATTAGTCGTTATCCCATCACCCAACCATCATCTTTATTCTCTTGTATATCCTTTTAGTCACATCCTATCTTTGTCATATCCCGTCACTTATATTTTATCTCGCACATCCATCTCCCATTCTCCATCTTGTCTTCATCCCATCTTAATCTAGTCATATCCATCCATCATTTAGTCATCATCCCATGACTCATATCCTAATCATCATCTTGTATATCCTAGTCTTACCCCATTATATATATTTTTTTCTTCTTGTGCATCCTACTAGTCATATCATATCATAGTCCCACTTATAATTTTTCTATCCCACTACCTATTCCCATCACTATCTTGTTTTAATCCCTACCTAGTCTAACCATATCCTATCCCATCATTGGTCATCACCCCATCTCTCTCATATCCATCCATCATTCTCTTATACATCTTTCTAGTCACGTCTTATCCTAGGTTCACTCATCCTTAGTCATACCCCATCACCTGTCCTAATCACATCTCATCTACAATATCCTATCCTAGGTCCACTCTATCCCTCATCATTTATCTTGACCTTGTCTTCACCACCCATCTAATTTAACCACATCTTATCTTATCCTAGTTGGTTATTCAAGGTCATGCCTAAACCATCCACCTTTCATTGCCCATTTATCATCATCACCTATCTATATTTATCCTTATCCTGTTATCCTATCACCATTCATCACTTAACCACCTATCCCATCCCATCTTGATGCAAAATTATTCTAAAGCTAATCCTATCATTTTATCACCTTAGTTCAATATCATTCATCCTTTGTTCAGATCTCATACCCTAGTCAATATCATGTTAGCATCTTGTCACCTTGTTGGTCTCAATCTAGTAAACCCATCAACTATCAATCATCCCTAGTCCAATAATTTTGACTTATTCATAATTAGTACCCATCATATCATCCTCTTGCTAGTTTGAATTTAGGCACCCATCACATCCCCAATCTTTTTTATAGCTTGATAACTAGACGTTGATGATAAAGTTGTTAACACCTATTACATTATCAGTTTGGAATCTAACCTTAGTCATATATTAGCCTAATCACATTTAGTCCACCTCATTGTCATCATCATCTATCATAATAGCTTGGTCCTTATGACCTAATTCATTCAAGAAACTATCCCTAATCCTTATCCTACCTTCATCCTTCATCACCTATCAACCATCAACATGGAATTAGGCCCTGCCTTCATTGACCAATACATACATGCCAACAAGGATGAGATATTTTTGTGATTCATTATGATGGGTGTACCACTTCCCAAAGGTGTTGATCCCATTCAACTCATTGGACCTCCCATCCAAGTCCCTTCATGTGAGTCTCGTACCAACCCTCCATCTGCTAGTCATAAACTATCAACTTCCTATTCCCATAATAGCAAAGGGAATCCAATCTTGGCCACTAATAGTTCATTTGCCCAGCCACATCAATAACCATCTGATCATAAGTCCAGTGCTTCCACATCTAAATCACAAAATGAAGTGGGTTCTTATACTCCCCTTCTTATGTCCTTGGAAGCCCTTTTCAAACAATTAGTAACCACCAACATGATGGTCTATCCACATATCTGACATCTTAACCCTACTAAGACCAAGCCCTTTTGGTATAAAGACAATTAATATTGTACATATCATTGAACCTGGGGCATACCATTAATCAATGTCAACCTTTCAAAGACTACTTCCAAGACCTCATCGACCATGGTGACATAATAATAAAGGATGAACCAAATGCATCTATATCATTGGGTGAACAAGAAGAGGAATGCCAAGATTCCCTTCCCAATCATAATAAAACTCTTTCCCTTTCAAGCCAAGGTCAAGACATGACACCTATCTTACATTATCCCCCCATCCTTGACAAATCCTCCATCATAACCAAGCTTATTTTGCATGATCCTAGGCCTCCCATCTCTCATGAATCCTCTCACCCATCATATCAAATACCCCTTATCGATAGGTCAATAGAGGAGAATGCATCTAAAAATAGTAGCATTATATCTTGTGCATCGAAGTCAGCTTCAAAGTCAACATTCGAGGTCTTATCTTTCATAGGATCATGTTCAACACCCGTATCCAAATCAGAATCCTCATCATAAATGTCATCCCTCATTGATGTTGATAATGCTTATCTTTTAGAGGATACATATAATCCAAATACCTCTAATTCATTACCAAGCATTTCTTTTGATTCCATTCCACATGATGACATCATAAATGAGTTCTTGCAAGCTTTATCTATCAAATATTATCATAGTGAGTCTGATCCTCCTTTGGATGCATCTACTATAGCTAGTCCTAGTGATCCTTTTACTGATCTTGAGGAGATTTTCTTTGATGTCAAAAATGGGTCTCCTAGGAACCCCTATGAACACTATGATATCCCATCACCACTCATGTACCTCATCATGCCCTCACCACCATCTTCATCTATCATGGACCCTTTCCTCCCCATCAATAATCATTTAATTGCTTCCCTCAATAAGGATGAACATGAACATGCATCGTTGGACCCTTCCTCGAACAATATAATATTTACCACAAATCCAAAGGTCCAAGACAATATTCCAAAAGTCATAAATCATAATCAATTAATCTTTGATCCCATCAGTCAAAATTAAGAAGAGTCAAATCATCAACCTTATCCAAAAATTTCTTCTCCTAGTGAAGCCCGATAGCTAGCACTAGGAGACTATCAAAGTCAAAATTGTATATCAAGTCAAAGATCAATATCCCTTGGTGAAGCCCAAAATCAGGAACTAGGGGGCAGTCAAAATTTAAATAATGTCAACAACATGATCGATCATCCATCAAATAATCAGATCAAAGATAAGCCACAACATCAAAGGGTCTTAGATCTCTTGAAGTCTTTTATCACTGGCACCAATCCTAAGAAGCATGTCCCACATCTCCAATGGTGTATGCCACTACTAGTCTTAATTCTCCATCACTCATCACCCCATCCTATCATGATCATATCATTCATTATCCTCAATCACCAATCACACCATCATATCATGATCCTATCATCCATGGTCCCATCCATCCCCATCAAAACCCATTCGAATCCATACCTCCTATCATCCTCCTAGGCAACATTGTCTCTCCTAGGAATAACAATGATACCTGGTCTAGATATTTGGATGGATCACAATAAAAAATCACACTAGGTCACAAGGTCTCCAATACATCCAACAATAATGACAACATGATTCTACCATCACACATATATAGAACATGTGTTGGCTAAATAATCCATCCAATGTTTGCACCTTGTATCTCACCCATCACTAATAATTCAAGATGCTTATAAAAGTCAAAAAATAAAAATAAAAATAAAAATCATTCATTCAATGGTGAAAACCAGTCTTTTGGTGCCTTGGGCAAGTACCATGATGAAAACAAAATTTTGATGTCATGGTAAAATAATCAATTATTTGCATTGCACCTCGTCACTTGGGGGTATACTCTATCCATCCATCCCTCGTCAAACATGTCCATATCACACCTCCATCTTATCCCTTAATCTATATTCCTATCCATCATCATATCATGCATCCTATCTCTTCTTCCTTCCCATCTTAACCCTTGTAAGGAAGCAAAAGGTGTTTTGATAACTATCACCAAAATCCTATTGCCATATCCTCTAATGGACACTTGGGAAACTAAACATTTGGTTCCTTCATGATGTGGTCATTGGTTATCCCTAGTCTATTCATCCTTGGTCCCCATAATTATCATCCTTTGTCCTCCCATCCATCATCCCTCCATCTTTCTCCTAGTTTTTAGGCTTGTTATTCCCTTTGCTAGTAACCCCATTTGTACAGTGCATATACATATACCTCAAAAATCCATAAAAATTGAAATATGTCAAAAACCCTAAAAATCATAGAAGTTAAAAAAGCCAAAATAATCCATCGTGTCTTATCTTTTGCTTAATCCCCTAGTCACATTCATCTCCATCCATCTCATATCATCCCATCTTTTGGATACCACATTTTGTCTTGAGACCAAATCAGAGTGGTCCCCCATCCCTTCATATCTTCCATCTCATCCTATTGGCTAGGTCTTATCAACATACATCACCTTATCAAAGACTTTAATCTAGCACCCATCACTACCTATCAGGGACTTTTCATACCTGGCACCCATCTAATTACCCTTTGCCAGTATGGAAGGTACTTGATCCCATCACTACTATATCATTGCCTTTTCATTCTTAGCACCCATCCCATTACTCTTTGCTAGTGTGAAAGGTATTTGATCTCATCATTTCCTAGTCTCTTTGCTATATTAGACTCTTTCAGGGCCTTTTCTGTTGGTAATCCTTGGTCATCACTTTTATAATCACCTTCCTTTGCCATTTTTCAATTTAAGTTCAAGACCAAATCAATATTCAAAGACCTTATCACATCATCCATCCTTTTATCGTAAACTAGGGGAAATACCTTGTCTTCATCCTAATCATCATCATCCTATCCAAATCCAAGTCTATCCTAAGTCCATAATCACATCATGATTATCCTAATCCAAACCATCACCCAATCCCTCAGCCCATAATTAGACAAGACATTGTGACTTTGCATGTAGATACTTGTGTGAGTGTTACTTGTTTGTTTTATGTATATATCTTCTTTATCTTATGTTTTGTTTGCATTGTGTCTTTTTGTCTATTGGGAAATTAACATGGATGCTATGAGGACACCAAAAGTGCCCTTGAGGATGCAAAGTTTGCTATTTACCCATGCACTTTGGCACAACATCCTCTTGGTCATATCTATACCTTGGGGCATACTAGCAAGTACCATATTTAATGGATTACTTAAACTATGATGGGAATTATGGAATTATGATGGATTGATCTTACACACCCACCTTCATCATTCCTCTCATCATCTCATCATCCCCATTTCCATCACCAATATAATCCTCTTGACCCATCCAACTAACATCTAAGTCATATCCTTTCATCACTAACATATCCCCTAATCACTAATCATCTTCATCATCATCTCCTAGTTAGAACTAATATTCTGCTTAACCTATTTTATTCCACTAATTTATCCTATTTCTATCCATTTATCTAATATCCCCCTTCAATATTCCTTTATTCACTAACCTTATTTATCCCATTCCCTCATTAATTCTTCTAAATATCCCTATTATCCTATACTAATCTTAGTTATCTATTATATGGGAATTTAAAATTCCCATAAGTCCACCTACCCACCTACTAACCTACACCTTAGCCTTTCCTACATCCATGTGAGCCTTAATCCTCATTAATTCCTATATAATCCCCCTAATTATCCCCTAAACCTATGAAGAAGCCTCTAGAATTGGAGAAGCTCATTCAAGTCTCTAGAAGTATCTAAACTAGAGACTTCTAAATAATGTTTAATTCCTTTAAAATTCCCTCCATTTGCCTATTTAAACAAGCTCTCCCTTCACGCTTAAACCAACTATAATTCCCATAACATCATCATGCTAATTTGATCTTTCAACTAGAAATCCATAGCCAATCCATGTCAAAATAATCCTAGCATCCATTATCAAAATCCTTCAATCATGCCATCACTACATCAAATATGAGTCTAATATGCAATCACAAATCCTAGAATGAAGCTATAGGGAGGTAAGGTGATGGTAAGGAGTTTATTATTATGTTGATTATCTATCTTAATCATTCTTATTAGTGTGTTTAAAATTTTGGGTTTTTATTATTAAACTTTAGTAGTATAGATTAAATCCAAAATTTAGAGCATATACATCCTTCATTTTCATAAAGGTTCCTTTCAACATTCAAACTCCCATGCTTATCTTTGGTTGTGTTCTCAATTTCTTCTTCCTCATTATCCAATGGTGTTAAAACATTTATCTCATCATCTTGGTTGTTGATTGGTTTGTATTCTTCTCTTAGTCTTTTATTACTATCTACCCTTATTCCTTGAATGAAACCCTCCTTTCTCCTCCATTCAAGGTAAGACGAGTCTTTCCCTAATCCTAAGCTATTTGACTGTGGGGGAAATTTTTCATTTTCCTATAACTGAGCCCTATGTCTAAATTTTGATCTCAGCTTGACAACTGTTGGGAGCATCTTATCCAGAATAACATTAACACAAAGCCTTGTAAACAATAACCTTGTCCTTTGTGGTTGTATCCAAAGAAAAAAATTGCCCAAAAGAGTTTGTAATTCCATTCAACACCTCTTCCTCCCATAATTATAGAGGAATACTAGGGAGTTTAACCCAAATTAGAGATTGATTAAATTTTTCCTTATTGAAATCCTTGCCTAGAATCCATTTTTAATGGATAATCAAGATCTCCCTACGAACCAAGATCCTTTTAACAACACAATTAAGAAATCCTCTTGATTTAAAAAGGAAATAAGGAAAAAACCATTAATTAGGGCTAGAATTTCTACCTAACCTTTGGGCCTCCACTTCTTTTTAGCCCAATCTCTAAAGTTTTATATGTTTGGTCTTCTTTGAAATTTTTTGATCAAAACATTTGCCTATCTGAGGTAGGATTAATCTGTAATAGAATTAGTTATACAAAAGCAAATCACCTTGATGTAAAACACACCAAAAAACTTCAAAACAACATGATCTTAATATCCAAAATGATCACACAATTCTAATTCAGGAGGAGATATTAAAATAAGAAAAGAAAATGAGGGAAAAAGCAACACAATAGTATATTTATTTATATTTCATAACTAGTCCTGTACACATAGTGGCATCTCCATGAGTTTTCCCTTTTGCAGCTAAAAACTAACTTTTCCAAGAATAAAAATCCCCCTTAAAAGATCGGGTTCCTTCTTCTTAACAAACACTCAATAATCTCCTAATTCTATTCTAAAACCTAATAATAGTAGTTTGACAACTGTTAGCTATCTCATTACCTAAAGGAATCAATCAGTTAACAACTAGCTATTTTTAGAGAACCTAGACTCCTACTTGGACTCTCACAACTAAATGTAGCACTCTAACTAGTTTTTAGAAATTGACAGCTGGTTGGATATTTCTATCCAAAGTGCATCACATCTTTCTCCCCATCTTTAAAAAAGTTTGAACCTCCTAGGTCAATATCGTACGATGGAGTCTCCTGGTTGCCCTTAAGCAAGTCAGCTTCTGTAATCTAATTATTATAGGGAATTGGTAGGCCTTCCCATTTTAACAAATACAATTTATATGCTCTAGACCTTATGGAAGCCAGTTTGGTGTCTATCATTCATTCAATCAATCCTCTCTCTTTTCTTCTTTGACAAGTGTTTGATCCAAGAACTTTCTTGCCTTTGCTATTCATCACTCATTTGGGTGTCACTCACACTACTTGATTATGAGTAAATGTTAACAACATTAAAAATAGGATTAATTTCCAAGTCTTTAGGGAGGCCAATCGCATATGTATTTTCATTAATCCTTTTTACAATCTTGAAAGGTCCAATTTTCTTTGATTTAATTTGTTGTAGGTACCTTTGGGATACCTCTCCTTGCATAAATGTACCATAACCATCTCCCCTTCTTTAAAAAATTATTTCCTCCTATGAAAATCAACATTTTTATTATATTGATCATTTATTGATTACAATTTGATCCTAACCTATTGAAGTACGTCTTTGATTCTCTGTGCAAAATCTATAGCTTCTTGACTAGATAATGAGTTTGCTGGAAGATCAATTAAGTCTACAATTCCTTTTGGATTAGTACCATACACAATTTGAAAGGTAGACTTACCTGTAGACCTATTAACACTAGAATTATAGGAAAATTTAGCTTGGGATAGCACCAAATCCCATTGGCGAGGAGTGTCACCAACCAATCACCTCAATAAATTTCCTAGATTTCTATTCACCACCTCTATTTGACCATCAATTTGGGGGTGATATGTTGAACTGTATTACAACATGTTGTCCAATTTTTTCCACAATTTTTTCCAAAAATGGCTCAATAAATTAGTATCTCAATCGCTGGTTATGGTTTTAGGAATAACATGCAACCATATTATCTCTTTAAACAATAAATGTGCAACTTGACTCACATCATTTGTCTTATTATAGGGTATAAAATGAGCCATTTTAAAAAATGATCCACTACTACAAACACATAATCATGTCCTCTTTAGGTACGTGGAAGTCCCAAGACAAAATCCATGGAAATATCAGTCCATGGTTCCTTTGGCATAGGTAAAGACATATATAGACAAATATTTTTATGTCCTCCTTTTGAAATTTAACACACTCTTCAATTAGCAATGAATTTGTTCACATCTCCTCTCATATTTGGCCAAAATAATTTTTCACTTACCAATTCAAAAGTTTTATCCCTTCCAAAGTGTCCATTCAAACCACTTGAATGCATCTCTCTTACTAGCTTTTATCTTCTTGATCTGATGGGAATACACAATTGAGATCCTTTAAACAAGAAGCCATCTATTATTAAATAATCTAAATTCTTAGCCATGCTACCTTGAACACTTAGATCTGTATAATTTTTTCCAAAATATGAGTCTTCAACATATTCTCCCTTCATTATTTGAAACCCAACCAACTCATTTCTCATTACAACTAATAAATGGTGCCTTCTACTTAAAACATCAACAACTACATTAGTTTTACCACTTCTATGTTGTACAACAAATGTGTATGCTTGCAAAAATGAAGTCCATTTGGCATGTTTATTGGACAACTTACCTTGGGAATTTATGTACTTCAAAGCTTCATTATTGGTCATCAAAATGAATTCTCAATGTATAATATAATGTTTCTAATATTTTAAAACTTGCAAAATTACATAAAATTATTTATCATAAGTACTATACTTCCTTTTGGCTTCATTCAAATTTTCACTTAAAAATGCCATTGGTTTACCTTCTTGACTTAATACTCCACTAATAGCTAACCCTGAAGTATCACATTCAACTGTAAAAAGTTTATCAAAATCTGGTATAGCAAGGATCAAAGCTTAAGTTATCCTTCTTTTGAGTTGTTCAAAGCTCATGTCAGTTTCCTTGGTCCAAGTAAATACATTTCATTTTATGCAATTAGTTAAAGGTGCGCTTATACCACTAAATTTTTTAATGAACCTCTTATAAAAATTTACCATCCCATGGAATCTCCTCACCTCTGTGATACTTTGAGGGGTGGGCCACTCAAGAATAACTCTAAATTTTGTAGGGTCTATGCTTAATCCATTTTCTAAAATAATACTACCCAAGAATACCAACTCATTCTTGCAAAACTCACTTTTCTCAAGGTTGATGAACAACCTTTCAATTCTAAGTATGTAAATTACCACCCATAAATATTCTAAATGATCCTTCATATTTCTACTAAAAATCAAGATATCATCAAAATAGATAATAACAAATTTCCCAATGTGTAGCCTAAATACATGATCCATTGTTTACATGAAGGTAGCGAGGGCATCAGTCAAACCAAAAGGCATCACCACCCATTTATATAAACCATCCTTGGTTTTAAAATCAATCTTCCATTCATCACCTTTACGAATCTGAATTTGATGGTATCCGCTTCTAAGGTCAACTTTGGAGAAGATCTTAGCCCCTGACAAACAATCTAACAAGTCATCCATCCTTGGCATCGGATATCTATACTTCACAATTATTTTTTTAATGGCTATAGAGTCTATACATAATCTCCATTTCCCTCCTTTCTTGGGAGAAAGTAAGGCAGGTGTGGCACACGGGCTCATACTTTCCTTTATGAATCCTTTTTCTAATAAGTCCATAATTTGTCTTCTCATTTCCTCATTTTTATAGTAGAGTCACTCTATAAGTAACTTGATTTGGGAGTTTATATCTTGGTATGAGATCAATTTGATGTGTAATGCCTCTAAAAGGAGCCAAGCCTGCTAGTAGTTCAGGTGGTGTCAATTTTGAGTATTGACTTAGTAATTTTTGCACCTCCATAGGGATCGTTGCTTGCTGATCTGATTTCTCTTTTTCTCTAGGATATAATAAATAACAAATATCACCCTTAGCTTCCTTTAAAAACTCCTTCAAATCCATTATAAATAAAGACAAAGCTGACATAATAGTTATTTCTTATTCTTTAATAGGCTTCAAAACATGGATTTTTCCCTTATGTTGGATAGCATAAGTATTTTACCTTCTATGGTGAACTAAATTCCTATCATATTGTCAGGGCCTTCCTAATAATAAATGAAAAGCATCCATAGACACTACATCACATAATATTTTATCTTCATAGGGTCTAATATCGAAGGCAACAAAACAAGATTTATCCACTAACACACTTTGATCTTTATTTAACCACAAAATCTTATACGGTTCAGATTTGGGAATACAAAAAAGTTTTAATCTTTGTACCATTTCAGCACTTACGAGATTGTATGTTGAACCACCATATACAATCACCTTGCATACCTTTCTTTGGCACTTGCATTTGGTGTGAAAAACATTTTTCCTCCTCTGATCATAATATTCTAATTGTTTGTTTCCTACCACTAAGGTCTTTTGCAACATCAAATTTTCTCCAAATTCAACTTCTATTTCTTCAACTCATGGCTCCTCTTGGGAAATCATATCTCCTTTGGTAAAACTAGAGTTTTTTAGACAATCAGAGAATTTATGAGGTCCACCATAATTATAACACTTCAAAGGCCTCTAATATCCAAACATTTGTTGGCCTCTACCTCTACTACATCCTCTAAAACCTCCTCTTCCAACATTATCATGATGTTGTTCCTTACTTTCCTCTTGTGCATTTAATTTTGTATCTTTGGAGGAACTTCCTCTCCCTTTACTCAAATTATTGCCACCCCTTTTACTCACAACTTTGCTCCACCTACTTAATTTTTCTTCTACCTTCAAAGCATATTCATATGCCTCATCCATAGTAGGAAGCTTGACTAAGGCTAGTTCATCTTGAAGTTAGAATCTTAGCCCATTAACATACCTGGTTACTGCTTGATCTTCATCCTCTTAGATATCAGTACGAATTTGGAGCCTCATAAATTTTTAGTATAATCTTGAACCAATTGATCTATTTGCTTGAGATTCTAAAATTCTGTAAATAATTTTTGTTCATAATCTGAAGGCAAGAATTGAGCTTATAGATGTTTCAACATCTTGGGCCATAGTCTAATTTTGTCCTTCCCTTGTCTTCTCCTAGATATTTGCAAGTTTTCCCTCCATAGGGCAACATAAGACATCATTTTAGATGATGCAATTTTCACCGTTCTAGGGTCATCTTCCTCCACACCTTTCATTTCAAAATAATGATCAAATTCTTGAACCCAGTCCAAGAATAAATTAGGGTTAACGTCACCTTTAAAATAATAAATATTAGATTTTACCTTAGAGCCTTATTTGTATATGGCTTCAATGAGTCTTTCCATAGGGTCCACAACCCTAGTTGCATTTTCCATGTGCATTGGTTCTTCTTTAGAGTCATCCAAGTGTAATCTAGCCTCAATGGCTTCTAACCTTGTAAACAATTTAGCAACATCATTCCTCTAATGACTAGCTACATTCCTCCTACCTCTTCCACCTTAGTTCATGTGGAGTCCTTTATCTGCCATGGTTGTTTGCTCTGATACCAAAAATGATGTAAAACACAACCAAAAACTTCCAAACAACAAGATCTTAATATCCTTAAAGATCACATAGTTCTAATTCAAGAGGAGATATTAAAATAGGAAAATAAAATGAGGGCATAAACAAAACCATAGTAAGTTTATTTATATTTCATAACTGGTCGTGTACACACAACATCATCTACATGAGTTCTCCCTTTTGCAGCTAAAAACTAAATTTTCCAAGAGTAAAAATCCCCCTAAAAAGATTTGGTTCCTTCTTCTTGTCAAGCACTCAATAATCTCCTAATTCTATTCTAACACCTAAAAATAGTAGTTTGAAAACTTATAGATATCTCATTACATAAAAGAATCAATTAGTTAACAACTAGCTATTTTTAGAGAACTTAGACTCCTACTTGGACTCTCATAACTAAATGAAGCACTCTAACTAGTTTGTAGAAATTGATAGCTAGTTGGATATTTTTATCCAATGTGTTTTGGACCACAACTCATCTTCCACCTTGGCAGTCAGTTCCTAGGTTTCCACCAAGCACATCAATGGTTCCTTTCTAGTGACTTTATCTGCTCAAGAGCTTACCGATCTTAACCTATGGAGTTGTTCAGGGGATGCTTTCCATTTATCCTTGAAAGAGATTAGATCTGAAACCTCTACCTAGGAAAAACATAAACTGGTTTAGTGCACTTTGAGGAAGCCCTATTCTCTGGAGTTTCTTAGAGAAAAATTTTCCTTTATTTGCTAGTGGCTCAACATAATGTATGATCCGTCTATCACTTGTGTGTGGCTAAGGAGATTTATCTTGGTATCCATTAGGTCTAGCCTTGATCGTAGTAATTGGGTCACCTAGATATTTGACCTCTTGGTCTCTTTCTAGCTTGTCTTGCCTAAACTTGATTTTGAAAATTTGAAAGCTATGTGTTCCTCCATTCCCTGTCTCTATTCGGTCCAAAAAATTATATGATATTTGTGTATGTTTTAATATGTATCAAGATGACCTCTGTGACTAGTCATAAACTAAATGACATTTTTTCTCTTATGTGTTTTTTTCGTAATAATCATAAGGTAAGTGGACCCATTTTAACACACAACAACCATAAATATTTGTTAGTAGGAGGAACGGTGAATATAAATCACCACTTTGAGATTTTCACCTTCTAAATTATTATCCCATTAGCAAAGCTTTTGATAAGTGTAGTGCCTAAAAAATCACCCTTGTCTCACAATATTATTATTTACATTTTTTAAATTTAATTAATAATAGAAATAATATTTAAATTTTTATTATATATATAAATATAAATATAATTTAAAGATTTTAATTGTTTAACAGCATAACAAGGCTATTTTTAAATACTATTGCAAGTAGTTTATATTTTCAAAAATAAATAATTTTCTAATTGATAGTGATTTATTGCATATTATCTTGAGGATTTGGTGGAAAAATCATAGTTGTTGTGTCTATGTTCCCTAGCTGAGCTTGGAGTGTCTTAGCTCCCTACCATCATCTTTCCATATCACTCGAGCCTTCCATGGATCCTCCCTCCTATCAGGACAAAACCCTCGGGTCCCACTCCCTTGAAACCTATAATATGTTGCTCAAGAAATTCATATTTGAGTTTGTTGCAAACAATAATCCACTCCAAGAAATAATTGATCTCTACATTGTAAAAAGGTGGATGAAGTTCCCACAATGGATATACCCTATGGACACATTGAATAAGAATTGGTAGATTTTTTGGAACACACACTAGTGGGGAAACTATCGGGTGCATGGCCATCATCTAAAACTCTAGAGTAATGGGAACAATGAGAATGGAGGTAAAAAATATCTGGTATTATTGAAAATTATTTATGTGGTAGAATTTTTTTAATTGCAATTTTTACCAATAAAGAAGATAAGGACTTGATTTTTAGAAGTGGACCCTAGTTCCTAGGTCTGTGTGGTCTTTATTTGAACAACTAGAACCCCAAATATAACCCTCATGAAGAAACCCCATCCAAAGTGTCGGTATGGATTCAAATCCATTTCTCCCCCTACACTTGTGGCACAAATATGCATTTTAGGGCATTGAAAATATGATTAGGATCTACAAAAGTTGGTTGCACCTAAAGAAAAAAAATCTATATTGCCAAAATATGTGCGAAAGTGAACCTCATTAAAGGGATTCCATAAGCCATTGATATGAAAATGAGAGATCTAACCTTCTTGAAAAATCTTGACTATGAGCAAATTCCATTTAAATTTAATCTAAGCAAAATACATGGTTATTTTCATAGATATTGTTTGAAGAATACAAAGGTAGAAAATACTTTGGAAGGTTTGAATGAAGCGTTTCAACCAGCCTGTTGAAAGAAGAATTTTTTTTCCCAAAATTCCACATAACCTAGCAAGATGACCCTTACCTCCAATCCCTTCATGACCTTAGAGGAATTAATCAAGGAATAAGAAGTTAATAATGAACCTGAGGAAGAGATCCTACTAGAATAAAATGTGTAAAAAGATCAAGTAGATCTCATTCCTCGATCACTACCTGAGATAAGGAACATTCCAATCCATATTAATGAGCAAATCTTAGAAGATATGAATCCTCCAACAATCCCCTCTTATAATAAAAAATCCATTAAAGGTAGGGGAAAAAACATCGAAGTACGGGCAAAAGAGACAATGGAAAATATTGCAGCTGACACATGCTATAATGGATCTACCATCAAAGCCAAAAATAAATTAGGTAACAAATGTTAATTCTTTCCTATGATATAAGAGGTTTAAGAGACACTAACAAAAAACTCTATCTCAAAGACCTTTTTTAAAATAGAAAACTAGATATTCTTCTCATACAAGAAACCAAATCATCAAGTTTAGATGTCATAAATATTATTAAAAAAAATTGGCCCAACTACGAATGCATTATTTTTTCATTTAGTGAAGCCTCAAGTGGGATATTCACAGCCTGGTCTTCAAATTTCACTCTCAAATTTAAATTTTTGAATGTTAATTGGATTAAAACCACACTCAGAGAAAAGGCTTCATATTTGTTTCTCACCATAAATAATGTGTATTCTCCAAACCATTATCTGAACAAAAGAGCTTGTTGGACTTCCATTCATGATAATGTTTACCAAAACGCCCCTACAAACTGGGTTCTTTGAGGGGATATAAATATAGTTCTCATCCAATTTGTATTAATACATTAACCTATGACACACTCTTATTTTGTATTTGCATTCATTAGTTAATTATTACTTTAGGTCGACTTATCAATATGTAAGGGCGGGATAAATGGGTGTGACTCTCCCCATTCATTCTATATAAGCGATGATTGTGGCTCTATGTGAGTTATATCTTATTTTAAGGATTTAAGTTTTCTCCCTCAAAGTGGCATATCATATATTCTATTAAATTTTAGTTATATTATGATTTATTAATTTAATTGTGAATAAAATTCAGTACAAGTGGTACAAGAGCATTGATTTGGGCATATAATTTTATCTTCGCTATATCTCTCAATCTAGTGTAATTTTTTTAGTATTTTTTTATTAGATTTGGACCATCATATAAGGCATCCACAGTAATTTTTTTGATAGTTTAAGATTAGTTTTATAGGAGTTATCACATTTTTATTGGTTTTCATCAAATTGCTCTACAGTCCATAATTTAAAGATTTTTTTAGATTTTCTTTTATTTTCAGCAAGCTTGAAGAAATTTAGGGTAGGTCTATTATTTTTGTTTTCATATTTGAGGCTGACATTATTTCCAAATCACTTGGTCAAAGTCAAGTCAACAGTGAAAATTAGGTTCGACATTGTCAAGCATGTTTATGGAAGGACCACAGACTAGGGGTAGGGGAAAGGGTGTTAAAACTTTAGGGAAAACTCCTAGAAAAGAAGATTTGGAGTTGTAGACACTAGAAAACTACACCAATGGTTCTAGTTGTCATAAAATGCTTCTTTCGACCCCCTTGGCCCCCTTGGGTTAGAATATTTCTTAAAACCACTTTAAAACACCCATTTACCCCTTTACACACATTTAGATAAATAAATTATTTAATTAAGCTAATTAATCCTATTTACACCTCACCCTAACTAAACCCATGGCTAACTTAGTGACACCTACCCTTAAGACTATTTCTCACCTTGGCATTTAATGTCTTAAGCTCCTAGACCATTTCTTCTCGCATGCCCACGCTGCCTTAAACAAGATCAGACCACTTCCAAGGGTCTTAACAACCAAACTTAAGTGCAAATTACTATTTTGGGCAACTTAGACTATTTATACCTTGATTGACATTGGTCACCCCTCAATTGATGTTGGTTGACTAGGATTGATGTTGGTTACTTAAGGTAACCCCAAGACCTTTGCTCAGGAGGTTAAAATATTTAAGTGGCAAGCAAAACTCTTGTGTGAATATGAGCTTCGTAGTGAACTAGTGAACTATTCCAAAGATTAAAAAATGCTTTATCACCTCAATACCAAGGAATCAAGTGTCGTTACTCTGTCGATTTTGTTTTAGGCTTCCAAGTGGCTCACACTCAACTTCAGGACATCTCTAGGTCAAAAACTCCAATAATAACTAAATATCTTGTACTTGTTCTAAATTTAGTTATTTAGTCTTGTTAGTCTATTTCTTACACCCACTTATAATCTCTCCCATACTCCCTTTTGTGTTAGAGTTTTGTAACTCCGAACACTCCCTTGTCCACAAAATCCCCACTAACCATTCCTTTTCATTTAAGTGTCAAAAACTCTGTGTTTGATATATTAAGACCCCACTTTGTCCTCATGACCATCAACCAACCCCAAATAGCCCATAAAGCCCCTCTGTAATAGACAAAAATTCCATTTTTTGCCTCAAGTTAGAACTGTGACAAACCCATAATGACTGACATCAGTCACCCTTAACCAACATCGATTTCCCCCGACCAACATCAGTTATCCTTAATCAGTATCTAATACACAGTGATCAAAATCAGTTTGTATGTAATTCTTTTTCCCAAAAAAATCAAGTTAAATCCACCCATTAACCCTCACCCAAAATCTATCTTTTTGACTTCTGTCACAACAAAGAGTCATAAACAATTTTCTGAATCAAGTTTTAGCATTTTAGCATTAGTTTTGAACAAGTTAAATGTCATTTTGTTAAAAACACTCATTTTCTCTTAAAAACATTTATTATATTGTGATTGAGTACTTTCATTACTTTATGCAAGAATCTCTTATCATTTTCTATAACTTAACTTGTTAAATGAGTGGATTGACAGCATTAACTTGTTAAACGAGTGGATTGGCAGCCTTCCTGTGAAGTCTTATACTTCTTGGATCTAGCCCTTGTTAGGCAATCCACCTTCCTATCTTACTAATCAATCCTTTTCTATTTTCATTCTTATTACAGGTCATTCCTCCCAAACCAAAGAGGAGTTCTTCACATCATCTAGATCATGAAGTCTGCAACTAAATCTAGGTTCATCTACACCTTTCCATTTCTTTAAGTTTTACTTGTTTTCTAAAATCAAAAGAAAATAATACAAAAAAATAGTGAAACACTTTGGCACACTCGATGGGACCCTAGAGTTTTCTTGGGTTCATAATTGTTTTAGGACATTCTAGTTGCATTAGTGAAAGACTCATTCATTGCACTTCTTTGTTTCTAAAAATAAAACATTCTTTTCTTCATTTCAAAAAAATAAAAATTGTAGCTTTCAATTCCTTCTTTTCAAAATAAAAATCAAGTACTTGTTTCTTTACTTTCTTAGAAAAGGTAAATCAGTCATTGCCCTTTATTTCTAAAAATTGTAAAGGCATTCATCCTAGGATAGGACTTGCATCCTCATTTTGTATTTAAGTGTATTCTAGTTGTTTTTGTACTCATTCAAAGAAAACAAAAATTTCATTTTGGGTTTAAAATCAACCTTCATTCATTGATTGCTTGCATGGTTCAATCACATAGCTTAAGTGATCATTAAATCAACCATATCAATCACTTTTATCACACACACATACCAAACCAATCATACAATTAATTCATCAAACATTGACATAAGGCCTGACTAGAATTTCATCACCTAGTGGTAAACGTTCACCCTTGGCTATCCCACTTAGAATTCATTACCAAGGGGAGAAACCAAAACTCAGTACACTAGCTGAGTATAAAATCTGATAATTTGATATATCTTGGCTAAGCACCTGACACTCTTATCATTATGGTGTGTGAAATGAGGGGGTAGGCCCTAATATCAAGCCACGTACCAACTCCAGTACAGAGATCTTGAGAGCCTTAAACAAACCTGAAACCATCCATAGACTTTTTATTCTAGTAACTATTTTACAAACCAAGTGGAATCTCATAAACTTCTAAATTAAGGCATAAGCATAAAAGTGAGATAAAAAGAACTCTAACATCTAACTTACTCTTAGCGTGTGTGTGATTTCCTTGAATATTTTATTATTTGTTCTCTTTTTGAGTGTGTGAGTTCATTTCCACCAAAATTACAAAATATTCCACCATTCATTGCATAGTCTTGACAAGGCAACAAGCTAAAGACCAAGCAAACCAAAACCAACCTCCCCACCAACCATCTTCCTCTTCCTCATCCATGGAGCACAATCTAAATGCATAAAGTTATCCTAACCATTTCAAGAGTCCTGATATGCCTCGGTCTTTTTCCGTAGGAGATATGGACATTACCAACCTCCTTGATAATAACACCATGGCCCTCTGACATTATCTTGCCATAACTTCTTACCATACCCCTACATTGATTCCTTTAGTAGAACCACCTTATGGCATGCCCACTTACCTTATAGGTGAGAATTCAGTTCCCACTATTCTACCACCCAATCCATGGTGACCCAAGCTTCCTCTTCCACAAACAACCCTTCAACCACCATTACCCAAAACTAAGCTTCCCTTCCACCAACCAATGCCCAATCACCCTCTACTTCCACCAACCCCATTACTAACCCATCAAATATAGGGACAACTCAACCCATGGAAACCCAATCACCACTTATCGTTGGGATGCCTTTCACTAGTATTGATTCCTTACCTCTTGCCACTCAAAACCCAACATCCTCTACCCCTTTCCAAAATTTAGTGGTTTTCATACCATCTACTTTCCACCCATAAGTACCAAGTTGACTACACATCTTCAACCAACCAACCCAACCATGCCTATGACGCAACAAATGCCTACTACACCTAAGCTGGGCTATATCCCAAACCCACAAAGATATATGCCTCTACCATCTTCCCAACCCTCCATGGCCAATTACCAAATGTGACCTCTACCCAGCCTTATACCAATTACCAATATATTGTACCCTCATAATGCCAAGAACACATACTTTATAATTATGGGGGTGTACCGTGAACTAACCTCATTAAAATGTTGATGGATAAGATGACCACTCTAGAGACATCCATTTTTGGAGCCCATAATCTTTTTTCCTATGATCATATTTGTAATGAGCCCATCCACCCTTCCGTACCAATCCATCCTTACCCCACACAATGGAAACTTCCCAAATTTGCCAAATTCCAAAGCAAGGAAGATTCCCAACAACATCTATGATCATTTAAGCATGTATGTTATCTAATTGCTTATGATGATTATCTTCTACTCTAAACTTTCCCCATGTCCTTAGTGTGACATGTGTTATATTGGTATAGTGCCATCACTAGGCACTCCCTCTTTTCTTTTGCTCAATTATCTCAAACCTTCTTGGACCACTTTTTTGTCAATGTTTCCAAAAAATTATCTATAACTGACTTATATTCTATTTGACAATTTGAGGATGAATCTATTACTGATTTTTTTACTTATTTAAGAGGGTTGATCAACCAAATCTCCTTCTTCTTACCCCAACCCAAGTTATTTGAAATTTTCTCTCAAGTATGTGCTAAACACATCTCATCCACCCTACAGGTTCAAAGCTTTCAAACCTTTGATGAGGCATTTACCATGGCTAGAAAGTTGGAAATTTGAGTAATTGATTAGGGTAAACTTAAGTTGAGGAATAAGAATTCTAGTTTCAAATCTATCAAAGCCTCCTATAAACCCTCAAACTATGAAAAGTAATAGCCAATGCCATTGTAATTGAAATGACTCCTCCTCTAGTAGTTAATTAATCCAACCCATCCAATTCTTTGAACCAAAATTCTAAATCCAAAAACCACTTTGTGTAAAAGCAATATACTCCACAAAGTGAGTCCTACGCTTCAATTTTGAAGAAATTATTAAAAGCATCCATAATCCAACTACCTCCAATCAAACCACCTCAATAATTTGATTCCTCCCATCATATACCAAGTTGGTATAATGAAAATGATATATGTAACTTCCACCATGTCATTAGACATAATGTTGATAGATGCAAAACATTTAAATGCATAGTCCAATACTTGATTGATAAGGGTGAGCTCATAATAGATAACCCAAATTCACCCTACAATCAAGTGCTTGACATCTTCCAAAAACCATTCCCAAACCACCCACCTACCACAAACAATGAGCATACTAATATAGAAGCATCCCATAAACATGAGGTTCATACGGTTAATGTTGTTCTTAATGAACTTATAGTTATTGAACTCATGGCCCAAACCACCTCTTCTTCTCCAGTCATTTTCATAGTGTAGTTACCTACCCTTCCTTTGGAAAACATAATAAAGGAAGAAACTACCATAACTTATTCACTTATTTCCATAGTGGAATCACCTACCCTTCCTTCAGAAATCATAACAAAGGAGGAAATCATCACTCCCGAGCCCTTTTCTTCCATATTAGAACTAGATATCCTTCCTTTGGAAAACATAACTAAGGAAGAGATTGTATCACCTACTCCTTCCATGGAAGAATCACCCACCAATTCATTAGAAACATTGATAGAGAAAAATGAAAATGTGACCATAACACTTCTGCAGCTACTTGGTTTATCCTTAGAGACTACCATGGGAGAGACCAAGCCTACCTATAAACCATTTCAAGGTTGGTCCAAAATCTAGATTTTTTATCTTAACCAAACCTTGATTGGGCCATGTTTTGGCATCACCTTGGAATTACATACCCAACCAAGGAGTCACCACCCACACCATTATCCACCCAACCTTCAACCTCTACAAATGAGAACCACTACCTTAACCAAACCAACAAAAACCTCTGCATCCCAAACTTTAGACAAACCAACCAACCTAACTCCCTCAAAAATAAACAAAGCAACCTCCACTACCCCATTAAAGCTTATAAAAAACCTAGGTGTCCTTCCCACTCAAATCTCACCCATCCTCCATTGAAATTAGAATTGACACCACCAATCCCACCTAAAAATCCACAAACCAAACCAATAAAGAGAATTGAACAATCTAGGATTCAGAAACCTAAAACCATCATACCTCCCATTTCTAATTTACCCTATATTCTAGGGCCACATCTCTCATCCATTTTATGACCTCACCCTTCCACCTTGTTAAAAATACCAAGCCTTCCAAAGAAACCACAAATCCAACCTCCACTTCTGGCCACACCTCTACCTATGCTTACCAAACCCTCAACCTCAAAACCATCTACCTCAAAACCATTGATGAAAAGAATTACACCAACCAAAGTTCCATTCACTAAGCCAACTTATAAAAAGGTATCCACCCCAATAATCAAATCCAGGACTTCTACCCTCTTGCTACCATTACTAGAATCCTATTCTACCATCTTCCAAAGGTTGTTACAAACATCCTACATAGTCCTACCTCCCATCAATGATCCTCTTAGTAGAAAACTAGGTTGGTTCATTGAAAATTTAATTTATGCATATCAAGAACACCTAGACATGACATAAATAAATTCAAATCCCTCCAAGACATAATCTAAAAATTATGTGATACAAATGATCAGTTAATAGATGAAATTCCCATTAGCCCACCTCCAAGCCAAAAACCCAAAATTACCACCCCACGTAAACCTTTCCCAAAACTCTCATATAAGAGTATAGAGGAACCAAAGCCACCTAATATCCCACATAATTTCCAATTTGATGCTATCCATGTGGTCTCTCGATCAAAAACCCAAAAGGATAAAGGGAAAGCTAAGGTATCCATCCCATGGACATACCCTTCTTCTATAGAAGTACCCCAATCACATTCACTGAAGCCCAATATTTATATCTTGGGTACACCCCAATACAACCCATCCAAACTAATACATAGTTCAGTTCTTAAACAAATTCACCAAATCCTGGTGAAGATGACTTTGTATGAATTGATCCAAACCTTACCCCAGCACTGTCAAGCTATGATGTAAGCCTTACAATCGGTTGAGGTTTAACCCGAAGATCCTCAACCACTAGAATCCTTAGCAAGAGCACTTCAAATTTTTGCCCTCATCACATTCTATAATTTAGAGATACCCCTTATTCATCTAGATGATATGGATCCTCCCCTCTTTATTATTGCCCATATCAACCAAACCTAGATCAAAAGGGTTATGATTGATGGGGGAGCTAGCATCAATATCATTTCCTCCTATGCATATGATCAACTTCAGCTCCCAAAAAACATCATGTCTGAAACCACTACCATAATCTGATATTTTAATGACATAATGGAAATTAAATTAGGGATGGTTATCCTTCATATACATTTGGGCCCTCGTACTCTTCTTGAGTTTTTTTATGTGGTAGAAGGAGAGTTTAAATATAATGGATTACTTGGATGCCCTTGGATTTTTACCATGGGTTATGTGCCATCAAATTTGCATAGGTGCCTCAGGTTTGAACATGATGGTCAAGTCCATGTCATTCCAATTGACCCTAGTCCTTTTAAGTCATGTAATATGACTTACTTCCCCAATGATGTTCTCATCCTATTAAAGGATGCATCCCCTTTATCCTCTATCAACAAAGCTTTTACAAGCTCATCCATACCTTCCTCTCAAATCTTATGAAATACCCAATAGAGTCCACAATCTAACATCTCTCACTTAGTGAGTATCACGTATTGACTCTAGATACCATTCCTACTCCCCAAGAGTATAGAAATCTTAATCAACATCCTAGGTATGATTCCAACATTGGAACCATCATTCCTTTTGGTCAACCACTTTTTGCTTCCACTACATCCTGTTCTATTAAACCATTCACTTCCAATTTATGTTTCTTGGATAAACTAGAGTTTGCCCTAACATACCTTCATCGGTGTACTTGAAAATGATTCAGTTTAGACAATTACGAACATGGACCACACGATATTATCCCATGCAAAACTCATAATCATCATGAACAACATGGTCTTGGATTTATCCCACTAGAAGAGCCAACCAACCCACCTTCCATCATGAGTATTGAGGAAGAAATACCATCCATACCAACCCCTTCTTCCTTAAAAATTGATGATCTAAATTCCATCCCTCCTAATGTTTTTTTATCAATATGATTATTTTGGGACCTTTGACCTATCAAATGAATAGGGACACCACAACCATTCCTATGAATCATCTTGAGATGGTAGAAGATGATTCTCCTACCATTAATACTATATAGTCTCAGGATGATGATTCCCTTCTCACCTATCTTGGTGTTGAAGATTCCTCCCTTCACAAATCCATTCCTCCTGAGACATCCAACATGTTAAATAAATCTACCATTGACATCAACTTGGGCACTCGAGATAACCCCTACATAATCAAAATCGACTAGTCCTTAGATTCCTAATAACATCATGATTTATCTTCTTTTTTGTATGACTATAGCATAACATTTGCTTGGTATTATAGTGATATGATAGGAATTGACCCTTCCATATTCATCCATAACATCCTCACCAACCTCGATGTCAAGCCTATTAGGCAAAAGCTTCGAAGGATGAACCCTCACATTGTCGTTCTTGTTAAAAAGATATTCAATGCCTCTTATCCATCAACTTCATCCAACCCATTGATTATACCTAATGGGTTTTTAATGTTTTTATTATCTCTAAAGAAATATGGGGACTTTGTATTTGCATGGATTTTCTTGATCTTAACCTTGCTTATCCAAAAGATGGCTTTTCTTTACTGAGCATTGACCAACTTGTTGATTTAACTACTAGTCATGAGATGCTATCTCTTATTAATGAATTCTCCAGTGATAATTAGATCTTGATCTCCCCATAAGATCAACATAAAGATGCATTTATCACCCCATGAGGAAATTTATACTATAGGGTCATGCCTTTCGATTTGAAGAACATTGGTGCAACCTATTAGCATGCCATGACCTATATATTTCATGAACTCATCCATGAAACCATGGAGGACTATTTAGATGACCTCTTTAGAAAGTCTAAATGTCATAAGGACCATCTGACAATACTTAAGTTTATCTTCGAGTATCTTGTCCGCTTTCATGTTTGCCTCAACTTAAATAAGTGCATCTTTGAGGTCTTGTTAGGTAAACTTCTTGGATTTATTGTTTCTCTTAATGGAATATAAGTTGATCCTACTAAATTCAATGCAATCCTCGACATGCCTCCTCCTACTAACCTCAATTAACTTCGTAGTCTGTAAGGGAAGCTTCAATCCATTCATCAGTTTATCTCTCAATTATTTGATAGATGTCTACCGTTTCATCACCTCCTTAAGAAGGATATTTCCTTTAATTGGAACAAATAATATCAACAGGCCTTTGAATCACTAAAATAATACCTTCTTTCCCCACCTATTCTTATCCCTCCAAAAGAGGACCAACCCTTCTACATATGCATTTCTGCCATAGACCATTCCTCAGGTGTCATGCTTCCACATCATGACAATAAACATAAGGAGCAGGCAATATACTATATAATATGAACACTTATAGAGTATAAGACTCATTATACCCATACTGAGAAATTATGCCTTGCCTTGGTCTTTGTGGCTTCCAAACTCTATCACTACCTCCTTAACCATAAAACCTTTATTGTTACCAATACCGACCCACTCAAGTACATGCATTCCAAGCCATATCAAAATTAGCATATGGCTAGATGGCTCATGATTTTAGTTGAGTTTGATCTTGAGTTATTTAAAAAAAGTTAGTCAAAAGAAAATCATTAATGATCAATTGGTTGAGGCCCCTTTAGCTGACAACCAACCTTCTAACTTTGAGTTTCCCAATGAGTCCATCACAACTCTCTCTCAGGAGGACATTGCTTATCAGATGACCATGTTATTTGATGGATCAAAATGTTAATGTGATGGGGGCATCAAAATCATCCTTATCCCCATTGAAGGTGAGCCTTTTCCATTATCCTTCAAACTTGACTTTGATTGCACCAACAACATGGATAAAAATGATGCCCTAGTTCTAGGTCTCTAAACAACTTTGTCCTTAGGAATTAAAAAGAACAATATTTTTAGTGAATCCCAATTTGTGGTCAACCGAATCAATGGTTCATACCAATATAAAAATTATGTTCTATAGAAATACAAATAATTGGTAGATGTACTATTGACATCATTTGATCATTATCTTATTCAAGCCACTCTGTGTTTTATGAACAAGTTCACTGATACCATGCCTTCTCTTGCTTCCCAAATCTTATCTATACCTTCAGATTCAAAAATATTTGTCATCATCCATTGCCTTAACCAACCTTATTACACTAAATCTAACCTCTCTTCCATATACAATGTGGAGGAAACCCAAACTGATATTTGGTATAAGCCAATCTTTGACTGCCTTACCTTAGCCATTATCCCTTCCAATCTCTTTAGAAATGGTAGACAAGTTTTTATATAGTGTACTTATCCTTATACCATACTAGGGGGAATTATTTACATGTGAGGCTTTGAGGGTCTTCTTTTTATATGCCTACATAGTCATGAAATCTCTTACGTAATCAAAGAAACACATTGTGGGATTTGTGGAGGACACTTTAGTGGTCTATATGTTGCTAAATGCATCCTTCACCTTGATACTATTGGCCTACCATTAACCAAGACTATTGTGATTATGTCAAGAAGTGTGTTAAGTTTCAACAACATGCTAATTTGCATCATGTTCCTAGTCATGGCCTTCAAGTCTCTCAATGATTAGATCTCATTGGTGAAATCAACCCTTATTCTTCCAAAGACATCATTTTATCATCACCACAATAGAATATTTCACCAAATGGGTAGAGGTTATTCCCCTCATCTTAACCAAAGATGATAAAATTATCAACTTCATTAATCATCATATCATCTTTCGCTTTGATGTTCCATAAAAAATCACCACCAACAATGGAAAATCATTTAAAAACAAGAAAGTAAGCAAACTTTGTGAAACCTTTGGCATTAAGTTAAAATTCTTATCTCCATATCATCCACAACCTATTGTAAAAGCCAAAGTATCTAACAAAAAACTTAATAAAATGATAATTAAAATGGTCAATGAATCAAGTAAGGATTGACACTTACACATCCCCCTCACCCTATGGGCATATCAAACCAACATTCAAACCCCTATGGGTACCACCCCTTTCCCACTTGTCTTTAGAGCAGAGGTTGTCTTGCTTCTCAAAGTAAAATTTCCCTCCCTTTGTATATCCCTAAAAGATATCATCTCAGAGGGCGATTATCATCAAGAATGTTTATCCCAACTTGAACTACTTGACGAGTGTCATTTAGCTACCTTTAACCATCTTTGTGTGTATCAAAAATGAATCAAGCATGATTATAACAAGCACTTAAGAGATAGATAATTCAATATCAGAGACATCATCTTAAAATAAAATCAACATGTAACCAACATG
Organism: Torreya grandis; assembly: GCA_037957365.1. Lineage (NCBI taxonomy): Eukaryota > Viridiplantae > Streptophyta > Pinopsida > Cupressales > Taxaceae > Torreya > Torreya grandis. Next base: position 1,317,519 of record JARHVA010002680.1, read on the forward strand.
AAAAGAATCAAGTAGGGCAAGTTTTCTTTCAATTGATTTGGACTATCTATCATAATATATAATTATGGGTTGGAAGCTTACCGATTATCATCTCTTGAAGGGAAATTGGAACCTAAGCCCCTAAATGATTCACATCTACATCCATTCTTTTGTTAAAACATGTTCTACATCACCTTATGTTTAACTTAAGGTTGTCCCTTATTTAGAAAATTATCAACTTCATCCTCAAACCTTGAAGATAACTAATTAAAACAAAGAATCATGTGATTATTTGACATAGTTTTTAGCCTAATCCTAGATATAGGCACCATGGCTCTACCCATGGAATGATTCTCATGGATAATTTTTGTCCCCTATAAGATGGATTCCTATGGTCATTATCTTTTAAAGCATTTTCTCACCCATCATTCAACCTTATTGTGCTATAGTTTTTCCTTCATAAAGGTAAACCTTAAGCCTATATAAGTGCCGTCATATAAAATGTGAACATTGGTAACTTGAGTGTGGTTAATGACACCCAACCCATAGGTCCCTCTTGCTTATTCTCATGACCCTCATAGGTTTGTTTTCACTGATTTCTAGTCATCTAGATCCTTTCAACCTGATCCTAGTTGAGCTAGGACCTTCCTTTCATGACCAATCCATCCACCCAGGTCCCATCTACCTAGGACAATAGTGCCACACTAGGAAAATAGTACCAATGCCACTCCTATCCAATTTTGATGTTGTTGTCCAAGCTCATTTCTAGCCCCAATAGTCAATTCCTTCTTATTTCCCATCCTTATCCTTGTCAGCCTAACGTGAGCAAATTCAATCCATGACCAATAGATATCTATAAAATCCCTTTAAAAGATCATTTAGAGAGGGTTGGAAAATATTATCAAGCAAGCAAGAATACAAGTGAAACCACTAAGGGAATCTTCCCTATTCTTTGCATACATCCATCTAGTACAATCTTAAGCACATCTAAATCTCTGCATGAGTCCCTAGCCACGTCAAGCACATCTAATTTAGAATTTCTTGAATTATCATATCATAATTGCACTAAGCACTTTCATAAGGATAATTACATATGGCTTGATCCCTCTTTATAGTATTGGTATGTAGGCAGCGTGCCCACATACAGGGTGTGAAGCACATCCATTGCATCTTACACATATTAACCCCTTTTTCCCTATTGGCCAAAGTTATAGTCAAGTATATTGAAGGCATATTAATGAATCAAATCAGCTCTAAAGGGAGAACTACTAAGAATGAGGCTTCAAAAATTTAGAGATAGTGTTACACAGACCCACCAAACAAAACCTATAAAACTTAGATCATCAGGACAACAACATTGGGCAAGGACTACAACACCAATGACATTCCTATCCACTTTTAGTGCTCTTACCCAATCAAAAAATGAAATCTAGAATCCTATTTATAACAGTGTCCCACACTTGTATAGTAAATATCAGACCCTATCTCAGTCGGATCAGCATAATTTAAGCTAAGTCTTATTTTCTCTCTCTTATTACTATTTTTAGAAAATCTCTAATTATAAATAAATTTTAAAAATTAGTAGCTTAATTATTTCATATTATTTACTGATTTATCAACCCAAAACCTTTAACTAAATTAGGAATAAAACCCAAATATTCCCAAAACTGTTAAATCATTTAGTCAACCCGACTTACTTCGTTTGTGCACAAAAATCCTAGAAACCCTAGGGTAAAATTCCTACTAATTTTTCCAATAAATTTATGAATTTTTAATTGAATATTTAAATCAAAAATTCGCTTCAAATTTTAAAATTTAATAGTAAATTTTAAAATAATTTTCTCTCAAACCCTAGTTACCCATACTAGGTCTTAGTAATTTTCCAGTAATTTTTCAATCATTTTCTAAATTTTTACTAGCATATTAAAATAAGAGAATCCATTCAAATTTCAAAAATTAATAGTAATTAAAAAAAAAAATTATCAAAACCCTAGTTGCATGTACTAGCTCCTATTTGCTTCTTCCGGTATCACCTTACATTTATAATCAAATGGTAAAAGTGGATCTTACTTATTTACAAATTTTTCTCACATTTCTTGCAAAAAAATAAAGAGACCATGATGGGTCCTATCATGTACATGAATGATGAAGTTTATCATATGTTAGTACAAAGTTTCATTCTTTGAATTTCATGCATATTTTTCATAATATGGGATGATGTTAATGATGTTATTATTAAACAAAATGCTAAGATATCTTTTGCATCACCTCCCTTAGAACCTCTATCACATGCCAAGTCATGTTGCATTATCCATTTTACCCTTCCCGATGTCACTACCCATTACCAGAGAGCCCATTTGACACCCTTTATCCCTCCACCACCTTAACCTACTAATTATCTTCACTCTCCTCTCGTAGTCACTATTAGTCCTATACAGATATAGATAACACAGTTAGAGTTGTTACTCAACGTGCTACCATACCTCCCCTGCTTAGTTAGGAGCCCCACCATCCTCCCATTCCTTCCCATCCTAAGCTTAACCCACCCACATCGGCAAATCCATGTAAGGCATATGATATTGTTGATCAATTGAGAAACATTCTAGCTAAAATTTCCATGTTAGAATTGCTTCAAAAAGCCAATGTGTTCAAGAACATTCTTTTTCAGGCACTCACCCAAACTTCTATGCCCATTTATTTAGAGCCTTCTTATTTTTCATCAGTGGCCAACACTCTAAAATCTATTGAAGATGCTATTAATTTTGATAATTATGACATGCCATCTTAGATAGTTATTGATCAAAATTTACCACTATCCATATAAGCTCAAGTTAAAACCAATGTAGATAAGAGAGTTCTAGTTGATACTGGTTCGAGAATTAATATATACAATATTACATTCTTATCGACCATGGGCATAGATATGGAATCCATGTAAAAATCATATATGAACATTAGAGGGTTTGATGATATACTATGACAGACATTAGACACCATTACTTTAGATATCATGGTAAGACCCAAAACTCTCTCTACTCAGTTTCAAGTCATGTCAGGGCCTCTTCATTATAATATTTTACTTGGATGACCCTGGACACATGCTATGGGGGAAATTAATTCTACCCTTCATCGATGTGTTAAGTTTATCCATGAAGGATAACTATACACATGTCCAGTAGATAACTAACCATTTAGATACTATTGAACTACAAAGTCATCTTTGACTATTTTGCTAGATGGGACACCTCATCTCATAGTTCAACCACCACATCATTGCATTTATCTTGATCAAATACATACATATGATCTTGGAAAGACTAGCACTTCTCACACTCCTCCACTTACAGTTGTGTCTTCAGCCCTAGATATTCAACCAATCATATTAGCTTCAACCTTTATAGCTAATCCATCAGTCACAATCCCTACACCTATTATAAGTATACATTCATTGATAGTAGTTCTAGCGAATACCAATTGATTCTATAGATATATTTACTCCATCAGTTATAGAAACTCTCACATCACCACTATCTTCTACTACTATAGTTTAGGAGACTCCTATGTCACAGTTACCCCTTGTGTTAAATTTTGAGTTATCATATGTACACAATGCTAATACATATTCCTAGGCTTCTTAAAATGATGATATGACACCGACACTCATTAATGACTATTTGTGTGGTTTGATCTTCACATTGGTTGGCCTAGGAGAATACTAAGATGACTCTTGAGATCTCATGAGACATCTTACATCACTCTTAGCATCTCACACTACACTCTTAGGATACAGTCCATATTCACAATCACAGATAGATCACTTGACACATATAGTTCACATGTTTACCTCTAAAGATATAGAGCAAGTCATTCAGATTAGGTATGCAACACATAACATCAACCATAGATTATATTACATATGTTACTTGATCATGGATTAATCACACTACTTAAAGTATGACATAGATCTATTAGCAGATTATCATAGTAGGATGGTCACCCATTTTATCTTTTTCATAAGATCAAAAGTCATGATACAAACTCATGTCCAATGTTACATAAGAGATTGGATAAACTATAGGTTTATGGTATTATTCAGATTACAACACCACCAACACTAGCTTCATCACTTCTACCATAGTAATTTACTACCTAAGTTAAACATCTGAGAGGATAATCAACATCTCCAACACTAGAGCAACCTTTAGTTCACCTTAGGTAGGATGACACCATATACATAGTATTTGAACCATACGATGATGATCATGAGGCATTTGATGATGATCATGATCCTCACCTCCATCTCCCTCCCCAACGAGCTCCATCCTTGGAACCTTTTCACCCTCTAGCCTAGCCTTTGATATCATTATGTGCATATTTCTTTATTCATATGATTGTATATAGCTTCATTTCAAATACCTATACATAGTTTCTTATGCTTGATTGTACATAGCTTCAAAATTTTAAAAAACCAAAAATAATACAAAATTTAAAAATTTAAAAACTATTTAACATTTCAAAACACAAAAACATTCAAATATGTTGAAAATACCAAAAATATTTTGATTGTATGCGTCATCCATGCTTTACATTTCTATTATTTTGCTAAACTTACATTTGTTGATTCTACGCTATTGTTTGTCGATTTATCTACATTATCATGCTTCACTTGATTTTCTTTGAGTGTGTGCAGTGACATCTAGATCTTTAATTGCTTCACTCTACCCATTGAGGGGGCATCTTACTTCTACATTGAGACACACATCAATATACATACCCACTGGGGACATCTTCTACATGATTACACCATCTAGGTTATGTCAATCCTACACCACACACTCTAGTTATCATGTTGATGTACATTACTTATTAGTTCACATAGATTACTCTATTGACACTCACTATTATATAACACTTGCGTATTTCTTAGCATATACCTAGTCATATACTAACATGTCTTGCATACATTTAGTTCATGATTTGATTAGTTAGATGAATTTGTAATTCCAGTTTCTTACAAGTTTTCTTTTCTTACTTTATATTAGCTTGATGTGATTGCATTTCTTAGATCCTATTTTTCTCTTGTATGTGCCTTAAGACATTTTCCAATGTTCTTTACTTCTATTCATGTGTGTGCCTTAGGACATTTGCCAATGTCCTTTGCCTGTACTCTTCTACGTGATTGTGGCTTTCATGCCAACCTTGCTTATTTCAAATTGTATGTGTATGTGGCATTTGAACATGCCTTATATGCTTGCTTTCTAGTTTGAGTGAAATGTGCCCATGTTCCTTATTTGATTGACCCCTTGGCCACTCTTGTATGCTTCTTGATTCTTTCCTTGTGTGCTTGTTGCTTGTTTGTTTCTCATTATTTGTAGTGCCATGATCCATATCATGCATTATTTATGTTTTCTCAGATGCCATGATGGATATCATGTTCCATGCCTCCAACTAAAAACTAACAACTATCTAGACTTTCATTTCTAGTTCAGTACATTACACATGTTATTACATTGTTACATCTATCTAGGCATACCCCTATTGATCTAAAAATTTCTCAATACAAATCATGTTATATCTTGAGATATCTTACTGATTATCATTTCTATATCATGTATCTTTGCAGCATAACACAATTGTAGGGTTCTTTCTTTTGAGGGTAGTAATTGTAGGGTATTCATTCTTACCCATAGAAAAGGGGGAAATAAATAGGGGTTTTGTCATAGAGATTAGAGCTCCTAATAGTAAAAACAATAACATAACACCTAGAACAACAACCAGACATCAAACTAGTTCGAACAGACTAGGTAAATAGTTAATAATCTAGAACAATCATCCGATTTGGACCAAGACAAAAATGTTGAGATTAGAATACAATGTTTGTGGTGCTATTATCCATTTTCAGCGCTCCCTTCCAAATAGTATAAAAACTAGATTTTTCAAAAATAGATAGAAAAGTAAGTTTAGTTATAGTTTTTTCAGCTACAGTTCAAACCAAAATTAGCAGTTTTAGTACAGTTTTATTAAAGAACCTAGATATAGGGGGAATCATGTGTGGCATGATGGATCTCACTTCTAATTTTAGATAGGGCAATTGGTACAACTTCCAGATTAGAATCCATGTTTCAGACACTAGTGATAAGGGGCAATGTGCATGGCACATTTATTTTCTATTTTTTCCAAGTTCAACATTAACCAAGCATTCTCAGTAGTTGCATGCCTTACTCCACTTGTAGGTGGTTGGAATCATTTTGGTTTGGATTTCATACAAGCTTAACTTTTGAGATCTCAAGTTCCCAAGTTCTTGACTGGCTTCCACATAAGCTAGATTTTCAGTTTCGAAGTGACTTTCATATAATCCTAATCTCCATCTTTCAGAGTGGTCAAGAGTGGCCTAGTTTCCAACATACATTCAAATATCCATGCCAAAAAATTTTAGATCATAGTACATTCATGGGATTTGGAAGCCATCTCATATGACACACATTTCATACTAATATCAGTTTATAACTTCACTTCACAAGGAAATGATGGAGCCAAAGGACTAGCCATCATTTGTATTCTTGAGACACCTATTTAAAGGGATTGAAAACACAATACAAACATCGATCAAAATAAGAATGGCCACCTAGCTTCACTTAGTGGATGATGATGGAGCCAAAGGGCCAACCTTTGCATTCTTGAGCCACTTTCAGGGAATTGAGCACTCAGCTCCATTTGTGATATTACTCTTGGTACAACACACATCTAACATTACTCAACATCACTCAGCATCACAATAGGTTTTGTATTGGTTCATGTATCTAGTGAGGTGTATTCATTCCTTTCTCTTCCTCTCTCTCTCTCTCTTACCTAGCTTTGTACATTCTTATTTTAGATATAGTGTATCTAGTAAGAATTGATATACTCTTTGTTTTTCTTATAGATTCATACTTCACAGCGTGATCTCTCTATGCACACCCAACATCACATAACTTCATGAGCTTCACCCTTGAAAGTAAGTTTAGGTACGTTTTCTATTTTTTATTTATCCTAGTATTTCACTTTATTGCATTACTAGAATAAAGGGGGGGAAAATATAGTCATATATAATGTGAACATTGATAACTTGAGTGTGGCCAATGACACCCAACCTATAGGTCCCTCTTGTTTATTCGCATGACCCTCATAGGCTTGTTTTCACTAATTCCTAGTCATCTGTAGCCTTTCAGACTTGATCCTAGCTGAGCCAAGACCCTCCTTTCATGATCAATCCATCCCCCCAAGTCTTATCTTCCCTGGACAATAGTGCTACACTAGGACTATAACACTAATGCCACTCCTATCCACTTTTAGTGTTGTTGTCCAAGCTCATTTTTGGCCCGAATGGTCAATTCCTTCTAGTTTCCCATCCTTATCCTTGTTGGCCTAATACGAGCAAATTCAATCCATAACCAATAAATCCATATAAAATCCCATTCAAAGATCATTTGGAGAGGGTCAATAAATATTATCAAGAAAGCAAGAATACAAGTGAAACCAATCCATAAATCTTCCCTATTCTATGCATACAACCATCTTATACAATCCTAAACACATCTAAATCTCTTCACCAAACCCTAGCCACCTCAAGCACATCTAATTTAGCATTTATTGCATTCTCATATCACAATTGTACCAAAATTTCAAAGGGAGAACTACATATGGTTTGATCCCTCTTCAGAGTATTGGTATGTAGGTAGCATGCCCACATATGGGGTGTGAAGCACGTCTAGTGCATCTTACACACACTAACCCCTTTTTCCATATTGTCCAAAGTTATATTAAATTATATTGAAGGTATAAAAATAAATAAAATCAGCTCTACAAAGAGCACTATTGACATCAAGGCTTCACAAATTCAAAAATAGTATTATATAGACCTATCGAACAAAACCCATAAAGCTTAGATCATCAGGACAATAATGTCATACAAGGACTACAATACTAGTGCCACTCTTGTCCAATAAAAATAATAAATCCAAAATCATGTTTACGATAGTGTCCCAGGCTTGCATAGTAAATATCAAACCTTATCTCAGTCAGATCAACATAGTTTAAGCTAAGTCTTATTTTCTCTCTCTTATTACTATTTTTAGAAAAGATCTAATAAAAAATAAATTTCAAAAATTAGTAGCTTATTTATTATATATTATTTACTAATTTATCAATCCAAACCATTTAACTAAATTAAGAATAAAACCCCAATATTCCCAAAATTGTTAAATCAATAAGCAATTCTATGTCTACAATATATATATATATATATATATATATATATATATATATATCTTATGGGTTATCTCTAGCATTACAGACTGCTCCCTTGAAGGACAACTACCAAAACAACTTAGAATTGCTTAGAATAAGATAGATTACTCTCTTTAAGGACAACTATCCAGATCAAACAAATCGAGAGCTTAGAGCACTCCCTTGAAGGATGGTTAAGTCAAATATTTTTCAAAGCAAGAAATCACATGGATGCTTCCTTCATTGACCAACTTCCCTGAACCTCTCAAAAATAGTAGCATCGAAAGGACCCATAGTCAAAATTCAAATATATATATTATATATGAAAGTTACAATCAACTTTCATAAAAGTTAATGGTATACTTCCCACATCGATTAGTCTACACCAAATAATACATAGACTTGTTTATAATAGATCTTTAGTCACCTACAAAAGGGGTAAGCTATCCCATAAAAAGGTTCCACTATCACCCATCTCCCTTTTAACCTTCCAAAAAATAAGGGATTTTAAGCCTATTTAACACTACATAATTAAGACACTTCTTAACAAACTAATAAACACTAACATAAAGCAAAATTCAAAAATGAAACAAGTAGAATGCCTACCTCATCTCATGACCATCACCATGGTGGTACCCACTACTTGACCACCGATTTCTCTCCACCCCACACTTGTCCTTCAATTTTTCGCATCTTAGATTATCCCTGTCCAAACCTAGTCCCCATCATTTACCCACTTGGCACCATCTCTAATAATATCCCACTACCACTTGCCTATGAACCACTCACATCTCACTCTCACTTGGTCTACACACCCATTTTTTGTCTCTACTCATTTTCACTAAAAGATAATTGGCAACAAAATCTAAGACATCTTCACTTTTAACCTTTTTGATTGTCAACCCCCTTTTCTAGGATTTAGCTAGTGACCGATGTCGATCACCCCTGGGGTTGGGATGACTGATGTAAATCAATCTTGACTTATTCTGATTGGTATCAATTTCATAATTTAGGGTTTAACCCCTAAGTCCTCCCATACCCTTGGACCCCTTTCCACCCTAAGGGATCCTTTTACACATTACACTAGCACATTTTGAATCTACCCAGTAAGAATGCACTCAAAGATTACCCTATTCTCTTTCGTAGTTTGTGACCACTTTCTCTCCACTTAGTCACTCAATCTAACTATTCACCTTTTTGTGATAACCTCGACTTGGTCACTTTGACTTCTTAGACTAACTTGCCATGATTTACAACATTAAGTAACTACATGAATTTTATGTGCAACCTTTTTGGTGTATTAGAATAAGCCCATTTATGGTTCTATCACCTGTAACCTATTTCATCTTCTCAAGATCACCCTACTTTTTGGCTCCCTATAAACATAGATACATTATCATGGAGACATACATTTATAAGTGCAAACCATATCAGCTATGCCTAATTCTATGGCCTAGTTTACTTATCACTTATCATCTTTAATGTACCTTTATTTTACAATTTATTCAACTATGGTAGCCTTGACTAGGCACAATTTATCACATTGCACTCAATTGCATTTTTTGCACCCTTTTGTGCTTCCACACCTAACCACCCAAACCATTTTGCCACCCACTTACCCACTTATCAAACCTAAACACAACTTCATTCCACTCATCGCTTCCCGATTTGAGGGGGGAAACCTCTTCCCATTCTTGGGGCATCCAACCTTCCACTACACCATTTATTTTTATTTTGCATCTTATTGATGCAACCTACATAACAAAAAGGGGGAAAATGTAGATACTATAAAACTACACCAATGGTTCTAATTGTTGTAAAACACTTCTTTCAACCCCCTTGGCCCCGTTGGGTTAGAATATCTCATAAAACCCTTTAAAAACACCCCTTTACCCTTTTACACACATTTAGCTAAATTAATTAGTTAATTAAGATAATTAATCCTATTTACACCTCAACCTAATCAAACCCATGGCTAACTTAGCGACACCTAGCCTTATGACTGTTTCCCACCTTAGCATCTAATGTCTTAACCTCCTAGTCTTAACCTCCTAGACCATTTCTTCCTGCATGTCCATGCTGCCTTAAATAAGCTCAAACCATTTTTGAGAGTCTTAACAACCAAACTTAAGTGTATATTGTTATTTTGGGTAACTTAGACTATTTCTACCTTGATTGATGTTGATCACCCCTCGATCGACATTAGTTACTTAAGATAACCCCAAGACCCTTACTCAGGAGGTTGAAATATTCAAGAAATAACTAGAACTCTTGTGCAAATCCAAGTTTCCCAGCAAACCAGTGAACCACTCCAGAGGTTAAAAAGTGTTATATCACTCAATACCGAGGACTTAAGCATTGTTACTCTATCAATTTTATTCCAAGCTTCCAAGTGGCTCACACTCAACTTTAGGACATCTCCAGGCCAATAACTCCAACAAAAACTAAGTATCATGTACTTGTTCTAAGTTTAGTTATTTATTCTTGGTATTCTACTAATTACACCCACTTCCAATCTCTCTCATACTCCCTTTTGTTTTGGATTTCTACAACTCCAAACACCTCCTTGTCTACAAAATCCCCTTGACCATTCCTAATCATTTAAGTGGAAAAAAATCTATGTTTTCTATCTCTGAGACCCCCCTCTATATTCAAAACCATGAACCAACCCATAAAACCCCCCTACAACAGCCCATAAGTCCATTTTTTGCCTCAAGTTAGAACTGTGACAAACCCATAGTGACCGACATTGGTCACCCTTGATTGGAATTAGCTGCCCTCGATCGGTATCGGTTATCCTTAACCAATATCAATTGCATAGTGACTGGTATTAGTCTATATATAATTCTTTTTCCCAAAAATAACAAGTTAAATCCACCCATCAACCCTCACCCAAAATTTGTTTTTTAACTTCTGTCACAACACAGAGTCATAAACAATTCTTTGAATCAAGTTTTAGCATTAGTTTTAAACAAGTTAATGTCATTTTTTTTTAAACACTCATTTTATCTTGAAAATCATTTATTTCATTGTGATTGAGTACTTTCATTACTTTATGCAAGCATCTCTTATCATTTTTTAGAACTTAACTTGTTAAATGAGTGGATTGATTGCCTTCCAGTGAAGTCTTGTACTTCTTGGATCTAGCCTTTGCTAGGAAATCCACCCTCTTATCTTACTAAACAAATATTTTTCTAATCTTATTCTTATTTTAGGTCATTTCTCCCAAGCCAAAGAGGAGTTATTCACATCATTTGGATCATAGAGTGTGAAACTAAATCTAGGTTCATCTACACCTTTCCCATTCTTTAAGTTTTACTTGTTTTCTCAAAGCAAAAAAAACTAATACAAAAACATAGTGAAATAGGAGTCAAAAGGTGGATCTATGGTTACAATGTTTTCTAGAACTAATCATAAAGTGATTCAGGTGGAGTATGATATGCAATGCATATAAACTAGTATGTAAGGGTTGTAATCGGAGATGATGAATAAAGCAAATCAGATCAATTAACACTTGAATGATCTCATAAACAAACTTGAAATAAATATAAATGTTTTTCAACATCCTTAAAACCAACCATAAATCATTAATACTTAGGAAAATCAAGGTGGATCTTTGGGTCCAAATATTTCACAACCCACCCTGGGTGGATCTTCGAGCCACTCCCATACAAATCCAAATCCACCACATGTAAGAAACATGACTCCAAAATTCAAAATGCAAAAGCTTGATGGGAAGGATCCCCTTACTTGGATCAACTAAATGGATAAAAAAATTATGTACATCAGATTTCATGTGGACAAAAGGTGGTTATGGCATCTTTGTATTTGGAGCCATAGTAGTTTATTTGATATTGATGGTTTTATGATCAGAAGAAAAAGAAGGGTCTTATTGTTACTTGGTCAATGTTCATGGATGAGATACAAATGTACTACCATCATAGTGTAACATAAAACTACTTTGGCCAATTAGTAAAGCTATGATAATCAAGTTCAATCAAAGACTATATTCAACCATTTCAGAAATTATCTTTGAGGGTGGATGATATCTCAAATGACAACATGAATGCTATCTTCTTAGGTGGTCTTAAGGATACAATCCAATTAGATGTTTAATCAATGCACTATATCTATATCAATGGTCTTTGATCATAGGGCAAAGGAACAATATATAGTCAATAAAAGGGCTTTCACTACTATCAAATAGCATTTGGGTCCAACACAAACCTTCCCTCAGTTTACAAGATTGAATCCTCACCAAATTGCAAAGAAACAAGCATAAGGATTATGTTTCAATCATGATGTAAAATGGAATAAAGGTCATAATTGTGTTGAGAATAACTTATTCTACATTGAAGGATTTATTGATGATGAAGCTATGCAACCAAATGGGATGAAGAGGAAGAAGTTCCCGACTTCAATTATAGTATCCTTTCTGCAACACCATCTATAGTTGTTCAATGTTGAGGGAAACACTATTTTGAAGTGAAGGGGCATGTTAAGACCTTAACCAATGACACACTCTTCATTTTTATTTGAATTCATTAGTTAATTATTAATTTAGGATGACTTATCAATATTTAAGGTGGGATGAATGGGTGTGACTCTTCCCATTAATTCTATATATAAGGATGAGTGTCATGCACTCAAAGAAAGTTATATGTGAGTTATATCTTATTGTAAAGATTTAGAGGTTTTTCCCTCGAAGTGGCTTATCATATATTCTATTATATTTCAATTATATTGTGATTTAATAATTTAATTATGAATAAAGTTCATTACAAGGTGGAGAGAATCTAGTGTTTTTGAGAAAATCAAGTGTAGCCTAAATTTTGGATTTTTCCTATATTACTCTTTTAGTAATAAAACCTAAAATATAAAACAACATAAATTAGAGAGGATTTTAAGAGATAATCAGATTGCCATGAGATTTCTCACCATTATTTTACCTCTTTTTAACTCCTCTCCAATATTACTAAATAGATTTTGATGCAAAATAGTTAGATGTTGGATTACGTGTCTATGCTTGATAATGGCTTCTAATGGACTTATTGATTGGATAATGGCTTTGATGGATTTAAGAGAGATGGTTATGGATTCAATATGGAAAGATGGATTCAAGTTTTCATGTTAGTTTCATGGAGGGAGTTGGCTTAGTTATATAAGAAATGGAGGGAATAATCAATGGCTCAAATTTAATTTTGAGCCATTGAGATTAATGGTTAGGATATCTCCAATGAATTTAAAATTCCTTGAAAATATACATAATGGATAATTCTAGAGGAAAAAGGGATAAAATGGAGGTTATTTCTAGAATTCTCTAATTCTAAAAATCTCTATTAGGGTTTAGGAGTTTAGGAATAGCTATCTAGTCGAGCGGTAGATGGGTATGTAGAATAAATTATATTTTTAAATTGGCAAGTGGTTTAAGGAGTAGGTTAGTAGGTAAATAGGTTTAGTTAGTATATTAATGAAGGGGATTAATTGGTTATGAGATGGAATAATGTTTGTAGGATGTAGGAAATAAGTAATAGGATATTACTTAATTAGTTAGGAAATATAGTTATAGGTTAAATTACCAGAATTAGTGTAATTATCAGGGTTAGTGGATTTAGGTGCATACATTTCTCCCCTCTTTGAAATGGCATAATGAGTGGATAGGATGGAAGGAGTAATGGTATTTCAAATAAAAACCATAATCATATATGGAAATGGTGTTAAATGATGTTAGTAGGTATGATGCCTCCTCGAGGGAGCATGTGGGGAGAACTAACCTAGATGGTCATGTGAATAGAAGTCCTAGGGGTGGGATGAGATTGGGATGAGAAAATGGGGTTAGGATACCCCAAGTAATGACATAGATATGGTTGAGATGCCCTAATTTCAGAGACAAGGGGATAAAGTGGCTCAGTTACGAGATGGGTTCTAAACAAATGACCAATGTCTAGAAATGAATTTGATTGATAAGACTAAAATCCCAAGACAAAGATATTATTTGGGAAGTATAGAGATGAGATGGATACAAGCCTTTGATAATTATCATATCAAGAACACATACTAGGTAAGACTTGAAAACTGATAATGGAGATCAAATGAGATGATTAATAGATAAAGATCCACTTTACATGAGATGCGTAGCTTAAAAATTATGTATGATTATTGAGTGATTAATCTAGTACGAGATGGGGATTAGGGGTTAATAGTTGTTGAGCTATCCTTGGGCACAAAATCATGGTTAGGTGTTACCTACATAGTCTTAAGAGACCTCAGGCCAATGTAATTTTAACTCAAGATTATGTTGGACAATAGGGAAATGGAAAATCCATGCCCCAGACAACTTTAGTAATGATAGTGAATGATTGATTGGGGTAATGGAGTAATGTGATGGGATTTGGAGCTAGAAAGGGACTGATAGGATAAGAGACCAAATGTGCTAGGATTCAAATGGGTAATGGGGGGGAGGGAGGTAAATAGGACAAAAGAGTGAAAGGGGGTTTATTTTGACTTATATTTTTGGTGAAAATTGACTCCAAGTGAAAAATCATGATAGATAGATGACGATTTATATCTTGGTGGACATGTCGATAGATTAGATGGATGTTAGATATAGACTTAATGATAGAATATATAGATCGTTAATTATGTGATGATGCTTTAGGATTGGTAGATGATATGTTATGTGCAAAAATATTATGAGATAGTTATTTGGTTATGGATGTCATGGTATAAATTTTATATGGATGTAATTTGAATAAGATATATAATGTAAATCAGTGTGATAAATAAGGATTAATCCATTTTTAATTATTATGTCTCACAACTCGGGTTTGGGTAGTAATCCTCCTACACCAAAGAGGTAAGATAATGATGGGATGATGAATAAGTAGGTTTAGACGGGATGATGATAGGTTAGACAAGATAATTGATAGGATTGGGGGGAATGGAATGGGTGGCAATTTTGGAGCCATTAATTATGTATGCAATCCATTTTAATATTGCACCAGTTAAAGAAATATGTGATGATAGGAGTCAAGGCTACATTAAAACATGGTGCATGGGGAAACTCTATTTTTGAAGTGACCTTACCTGAAACCAGCTTGGGAGTCACCTAGACCGTACATGTTCCCATAAAAGTCAAAAATATAAAAATTATATAAGACTATAAGAAAATTATTAAAATAAACAAAAAAATCTAATTAATATATACAAAGCTAATTGATTAATCAAATACCCACACCTAGTCAAAACACACACATATTTATATACACACAAGATAAACATACTAAAGATAGGGATAACAAAAAGGATATACAAGTTGATAATGAGGTGATTATGGACAATGGTATTAATGACAAGAAGGAGATATCTACACAAGGTATATTTTTCCCAATAGTACTAGATAAAGTTAGTGGGAAGGTGTGGACCATGGTTCAAGGACGAGACAAACAAGGATAAGATTAACTTGAGGCTAAGAGGAGACACACTCATCAAAGAGGATGCGATAGGGTGATATTGTGAAAGATGGATATAAGGATGTGATAGGATTGGGGATATATATATATATATATATATATATATATATGACTCCCCAAAAAACATTCCCTTCACACAACAAGCAATGACTTATTTCTTATTGAAAACATTTATCTCTTGTTACTACATAAAACCTATAATAGATGCCCACTTTTAAGACTAGGGTCAAGGATGGGTGAATGGATTGAAATGGGAGGAGGAGGTTGGAATGGAAAAGGATATTCCCCCAAGAGTGATGACCCATAGATAGAGGTAAAGTAGATCTTATCAAGTATAGAAACATTTTAAATGCATCAGATTCATTAGGTCATCAAGCTCTTCACCATCCAGTGTAGCTAATTTGTAGGCTCCAGATCCAAATTTAGCAGTTATGAGATATGGATCGAGCCAATTGGATTCAAATTTTCCTTTATTATCCCTATCTACATTGGTATTTTTATGATTTTATTTTAGGACTAAATCATTGACCTCAAACTCTTTGGACTGGATCTTCTTGTGGTATTGGCCTTTTAATCTGTTCTGATATGCCTGTAAGTGATTGAGAGACCTTTGATGTTTTTTATCTAGGAACTCAAATTCTTATATACTTTCTTGTCAAAAATTTGAACTTTTTATAACATAAACCATATATTTGTTCCATTTATGGCTTATGGATGCCACCCCATTGGTTATGTCACCAGATGATGTAAATATTTATAAATGAAATTCCAATTAATAAATCTTCAATAACTTTCATGGATTTTACACTTAAGATCTTAATTTGCTTAAGTGTTGTTTAATTAAATTTATGGAATTCTTTAGAAATTGGTTACCCATTTAATCAAACTAGTCAAAATGTCAAGTTATTGAGTTATAATTTGACTAGAGTATAATTAGAAGAAGATGTCAGTTGTATATAGAACAGTACCCCATTTAGGATATTGTTGACATGAAATAACACATACACATGTTATGTGCTTCTGAATTAGAATAATTTAGTGGTTCAGAGTGTTAAATTGTGATTTCATAATTTTAACTCAAAATAACTTGAGAAAAGTTGATAATCACATAAAATGCATTCCCCCATTTAGGTATATATTAGCTTAAGTCAATACTTGTATATGATAAGATTGAAGCATTTAGTGCATTTTAGTAATTTTAGCCCAAACTATGTGTTGTCACAAAAATTCAAGTAAGATTGGCAATTCCATCACAATGGTGATAGGAATTAGATGTCTACATTTTTCTCTTGTTTGAGAAGGCATGGCAAGACATTTGGTCAAAGCAATGTTTTTTCACATAAAAGAGTCATTAAGAAGAAGTATAAAGGAAATGACCCATAATGCACCCTCAAGTGGCCATATGAGGATGAAAGAGAGGGATGGAATATCTAAAAGAGAGAAAATAGATAAATTAACCAATGCATCAAATTAAATCCATATGAGCTAATGCTTTCACACGTAGATTCCCAATGATAAAAATGATAATAAAATATAATGGGCCCCAAGGTGAGGGAAAGTGGGAAGAAGTCAATCCTAAAGCACAAGCAACACACTTTAACACACCCATAAGAGGGTGAAAGTTGTGCACTTAAAGAATTATTGATCTCAAGACTAGTTGCATACTTTAAAATTACGTAAATGAGGGAAAAAGATGTAGAGATTAGAATTAGAATAAAAAATAGAGAATTTCTCCAAAGAATGGAAATAATAATCTACCCTAGTAAAGTAGATTTGATCAGTTGACAAATTTATTTTGCCCCAATAGGGTTGATTTTGATCATTGACAATAACACGAAAGATGTGCAATCTTTAAGAAATATTTTAATTAACAAAAGTTATTGTGGGTTTTGGTCTACTGTAAAAAAAATGTAATTTGGATTTTTTGTCAATATCCATGCTATTAAATGGAAACACTTAAAGATAATTGTTGGATTATTCATGATCCCAAGTTATTAGTTTAGTTTATTTTATGTTTTATTAATGAGTGTTGATTCATAGGAATCGGTTAAAACCTATAACCACCTATAAAATATTTTACCTTCCTTGTAAAAAATATCTCTCAAAATAATACTTTATCAATTTTGTGTGAAAAGCCTTATTCATGATGTAGTTTCATCTTGCATTCCTAGTGCTATTAGTGGTATCAAAGCTAGTTAAACATAATTTGTTAGTGATTGTGTGATTTGAATGTGAATAAGTTTATGAGAAGCATGAAGAGAAGAGCAAATGATAGGTTTGAAGGTTAATGCATGAGCATTTGTTTTAATTACCATTTTCAAAAGCAAATTATTTTGTATGCTTGTACGACTTGCAAATGGAGTTGTATGACCTCCAAAATATAATTCTTTTTTAATGATTTGGCCTTCTAATCTCATGTCTGGTGATTCAATCCTCTCAACCTTTGTGTGAAAGTATTTTCACTGCTCCAAACCCTTGATTCAATAATTTTTACATCATATCTAACCCAAAATCCTTCAAATAGTACCTGTATGACCCATGACTCATTTTATAGGTGTTTTACATAATTTAATATTCTTTAAAAACAAATTTACATAGTTTTTTGTATAGTTTTTTAGCTTAATAATAGAGTTTTCTAATGAATTTCTACTTCAAAAATCCTTGACATCTGATTCATACAACTCAAAACAGTAAATATTGGTGTTTTGGTTTATCTGAAACACTTGTACAACACTTTGTCAAAATTGATATCTGCACATCTCTGATACGGATTTCTACAACAGATATTCATTTTGAATTAGTATTGAAGACATTTGTATGGAATATGGCCAAATAAATTTTTTAAAACATTATTTACTATCCATAAAGCCAATAGTAAGTCCTCCATTGCATAGTAATCATATTTTCAGATCATATACTATGTTTTAACTTTTTTATTAATAACCCTAGTTTTAAATGAATTTTTTTATCACATAAACCATATATAGAGACCTGCAAATGTGCCTTATCTTTTTAAGCTATCAAACACTACTTCGTTATTGTTCATGTACTAGTACCACATTCTCCTTTTGACATCAATGAAAACCAAACATCAATAACCATGCTCAACAATCTCCCCCTTTTTAATTGATAGAAAAACACCCTCAAAATGAATTCATTTGAATAATGACTTCAATTGAACTCCTTCATTTTTATCTTGCTCCCCCTTTGACATTAATGACAAAGGGTCTCTTCCTCAACATGCCAACAAATATTCCTCAACATCATGTATGCAATCAAATACTGCTTAGGATGCTCAGGATACTTACATACTTTCAATCATATGAATCAATTGCTTCCCCTTTGATATACACTAATATGAATTAGGACTTCTCTGATCTTTGGACCTGATAAACTACTCACAGAGCTTAGAAAGCTCCCCTTAACATCATGCTCTATCTCATGTCATATGTTCTTTGACAAAAACCTATATGAACTTATGCTTCTTTGATCCTTGAACCTGTCTACCCACAAGACTCACAATCCTTATTTTTTTCAAGCATGAATATTTAATACCTTGTCAAAATACATGAATTGGTTTGATCAAGTCATCATGTCAAACATCTTGAGTTCATAACTGTAGCAAACATCTTCACATTTCTATCATGACTGAAGCATCTTTCCATATGTTGCCTCTTACATCATGCATAATTTATTCAAGCCACTCAAGCTAATTGAGTTATCTCCCCCTTAACCAAACACATCTTGCATATTATCAAATTAAAAATAGCATTCCTTTGTATTGATTGACATTTTGATCATTACCTAGAGCACACACAATTTCTTCCATACATGAAAGATGTCTCCTAAGAAGCATAGGTAGAGAAACCCACTTGTCATAGAGGGATTAAAGATCCCAAAACTTAGGAGACTCCCATATCTCCATGCTTTTACTTGAATTTCAATCCTTCCTCATATTCATATTATCTTTGAATGAGTTCTCAACCTTGTTCTTTTCTTTTATCTCAGGGTCATGCTTGATTACCTTGTCCATTTGGGAAGATAAAGCTTGTTCCTTTATACTTAAACTTGTTCCCTATTTTTTCATGGTGAATAATTCACTTTGAGCCTATTTTTCATTTACCTACTTAGGCTTCCATTCACTATGACTCCTCTTAATGATAGGATTGTCCATTTTTTAAGTAGAATACCAATCAGTCTTGCAGAACTTAGATATGTGACCTATCTCATGACATTTGAAATAAATAAGATTTATCAGATTGTACATACCTCATGATTGAGATATATAATGATTCCTTGAAGTTTCATGAAATTTTTCATGTACCTAATCATTTAGTCTTCTGATGAAGATATTACAAAACTTTGCAATATGACCAAACTCTTGACACTTGTAGCAAAAGATGTCATTCTTTCCTTGTGAACCTGTTGATTCTCTTGAGTGATGATGTTCTTCATGCTTGCCATTATTTATCTCATAATTCCATGCAAATTCATTCCTTGAGGATATTTTACAATCTTTTGACCTATGAACAAACTGATTGCAAGAGTAACAATGACCATTGAAATTTGCATAACTCATAACATTTGGTTATCTGATCTAATTTGTCTTCATTTTCCAATACCTTCATTCCTTGATTGGTGATTGATATTCAAATTTTTACTATCATTGTTCACATCATTCTTTATATTGTCTTGGGTTACATGCTTGTGTTCTTCTTTGTATCCAAGACTAGTTCTATCACTTGCATGTTGTTGACTACTCAGAATATTGTCAATATCATTTTAGCTCTTTTGAAATTTCATAAATGATTTCAGCTTACAAGATTGCTTGTCTAACTCAGTCAATGACTCAATTTCAATCACATACCTTAAGCACTAATATTCCTTAGCTTTTAGGCTTGTAGACATAATTTATAATTAACTATTGAGTTGCTTAACAGTATCTTCATGTTCTCTGGTGTCATCATCCAATCTTGCTTCAAACACATTTAATTGTTCTTCATAGTCCTTTATTTCTGACATCATCTCTTTGTTCTTTTCCTTCTCAATTTTTAGATTTTTAAGATCATTCATTAATCCATCCTTATTATCATTAGTTATATCTTTTCTCAATGCTTGATTTAGTTTCATCTACAAAGACTTTATCTATGTTTGATACATGATACATTCTTCATCCTTACTCTTTACTTATTCATCAAGAGTACAAACCTAAGTTTCAAGTTGTTGTGTGATCTCATCATGCTCCTTGACTTCATTACTCAGCCTTCCTTCAAAAATTCCAATTTGCTCCTCACAGGATTTGATCAAGGAATCTTATTTTCTATTCTTTTTGTGTAGTAACTTCATTTATTTCATACTATCTAGATTTTTATCTTAAAGAGTGACTTTATCATCTTCTTCCTCTAAGCTATCTCTACCAAAGAAACCTCTGCTTAAAGACCATTCACCTTAATCATCACCAAAATCCATGTATAATGTCTCCATGTCCATATTATGAAAATAATCATCAATGTCAAATGTGTTTACTTTTTCTTTTGCAAATGAGTTATTATCTTCTTCAAGGTAAAGGCTCTTAATACCTTTGTATGATTCCTTCTTTCCATTTTTCTTACTAAAAAACTTTATGTACTTTCTAGGACCCTTAGATCACTTGTGTTCATCCTCATGAGATTCCTTATTAGACTTTTTGTGTTTAGACTTGTCTGTACTTGGACATATAACTACAAAATTACCAACTTTAACACATGAAAAACATTTTAAAGGATGTTTTCCATCATACTTGATCCTACGCTCAATTTTCTTGCAATCATTACTTCAAGTTGATCTTCATTAAGATCAAAATCTTTAAGACTTAACTCGTTCTTCTTGGCTTTTGTCTCCTTAATCACCTTGAAGGTTGTTTCCTTCTTAGGAGGTCTATCCTCATAAACTATCATCTCATAGTTAGTAATAATGCCATGCAGTTCATCCATCTTCAACTGAGTGAGATCATGACTTTATTATACAACAAAAATTTTTGAATCAAACTTGAGTGTAAGAGACATCAATACCTTATGTACTATAGTAACTTCATCAATCACCTCTCCAAGACTTTTGATCATGTTTACTACTTCATTAACCCTTATAAGATAGGATGCCAAAGTATCTTCTTCCTTCATTTTGAGACCTTCAAATTGCCTTTGGTAGGTTTGAAATTTAGCCAAATTTACCTTAGAGTCTCCTTCATAGATAGTCTGTAATTTGACCAAAATTTCCTTGGCAAACATGTAATGAATCACTTTGGTGAATTCAACCTTAGATATATCACAAATGATAGCATTCATAGCTTTATAATTATTCTCACTCAATTTCTTGTTAGTAGTATTCGTTGGAGGAGTAGTTGGTGTAGTGTAGCCATCCATGATAGATTGCCAAACATTAAACCCTAGAAACATAATGTATGTTCTCATCCTTATACTTCAGAAAGAATAATTTGATCCATTAAACAATGGTGCTTATTTTATAAAAAACCTTACATCTGTTGACTTGACATATGTACCTTAGATCACCTTCAAGTGGTTAAACTTACAAGGAAGGTCCTACTCTGATACCAATTATTGTAGGTACAATCACTAAGAGGGGGGTTGAATCAGTGATGCAAGATATCAAACTTCAAATGTAATCCTTTGAAACTCTTAATCAATAACCACAAGCATTTAAAAGCATACAAGATGTTCATATAAATGAATAATAAATTTTATGCAAGATCACACACTAACACAAGATCTACATGAGAAACCCTCTTGGAGAATAAAACCCACTCTCAAGCCTACAAACACATGGACTACTTGTCCTATAAGATGATCACAAAAAACAAACCTTTTAGTGAAGTACCCACTTCATAAGGAGCACCCACCCCTGAGTATGAACAAGCGCCCACCTGTTCTAGATATTGAACACCTATACAAGACCTTATTAAAACAACTCCAAAATTTTGATTGCAGACCAATCAGATTGCAGACACAATGCATAACACCTTTCTTTCAACTCAACACACACACACACAAACCTGCTCATACAAGTAATGCATCCAAAACACCCTTTTTAATCTCTCTAGTCTTCTTCACTCATCTTCAATCTATTTTTTAATTCATTCCGTGTACTAAAGACACTCTCTTTGATCTCTTTCCTTTGCCTCTATCTTCTTCTTTCTCAACACATTCACCTCAAGTCAAGAAACCATTGCCTTGGTCTCCACTATTTATAGAGTCTTTATGCATATCAACATCTAGGTCAGCCATAATAATTGTCTTAACCCTTAAGACATTTAACAAAGCTTAATACCATCTTCACTGGTTAGCCATAACATCTATGGGTTACACTTAAGTAGCTAAGCCTGTCAATTAGGCCTTAGTAGCCCTTATAGGTCTCATAGAGACCTATTCACCCATTTAGCACTTCATCAATCAAATTAAGAACATAATATCACTATAAAAAACATGGGTCCACTCAATATGATCTTTAAGACATCTCCAAAATATTACTCCCACCAGAACACTCTTCTGCTAAAGTAAAAATGGCTCAAACAATATTCTGTACACAGAAACACAATGAATGAATAAATAGACAAATTTGAATCTCCATAACTTTGACTATATAAACATTTAGACCTTCTAACTAATTTCTCTAGATGCATCTTGAAGTCCTATACAACTTTTTCTTTTACACTATGATCAAATTCTACTTGGATCAAAAGATATAGCTCAAAAACAATAGACTAGTTTTCCCACATAAATTTGAATATTTAAAATCCAATAATCACTAAGCAAATGTTAAACTTCAGACACTTTGACCTCATATCATACTCCCTAGTAATTTTGACCAAATACACACTATCGATCTCCTTAGATCATCCTGGTCTTTATCTTGTAACTATCACCATTGATCTAAGATATGAGCTCCTATGATTGTGCCACTTGGCAGCTCTACATGCCTTCAACACATTTGACTTATTGACTACATGATCTGTGATTCAACATGCACTGTTAGATCTACTAACTAGTTAACCTCAAACTTCAATGTAGTTAAACTTGACAGTCTCTGGCCCATCATAGTCTGTAAGAGCAACTTTGAAGGTTTAAAACTTGAGCTAGAAAACACTTTAAGACTCCAAATCTTTAGGGTACCTTCTTGGTACAAAAGAAAACATCTCCATGAAAACCTTTGACCACTATTAACTTTTTGATTACCTACATTAAATGCACATGTAGTACGGTCTATCTTCTCTTAAGCTATTAGATGCATGTTTCTTTTTCTAAATGATCAAGTGACACACCAAAACTTCACCAAGACATCTATGAATGCCTCACAATTTATGCTTTGTCCTTATAGACCTACAAATGTGCCATATCTCTTCAACCTATCAAAAAATACTTTGTCATTCATGTACTAGTACCACATGATCTTTTTGACATCAATGACAACCAAACATCAATGACCATGCTTAACACCAATAAAAAAACATACAGGTGCATTAGTGCATTTATGACATATAATAAATGAATACAATCAATCCATGCAAGCATTTAAAGAAGGCATTCGAGAATCGAAATAATTTTGAAGAGCATCTAGCATTTATTACTGCATTCTAAACAAAACCATTCATTGTAGTGCTAAAATTCATTGTAGATAAACACTACATCACACTATCTCCCGATTGAATTCCATTTTACTCAACATGTCAATTTTACATTGTGTATTGTTGAGGGGTGTGATAAGTATTTGTTGTTTAAAAACTAGGTTGACCTTGAGCACATTCCCCCTAAAACAAATTCCTTATTATCTTCAAATTCAACTACCCTAGGGTTTTTAAGAAGAATATCAATTTCCCATAGATCTAAGTAAAATTTCAAGAAGGAAAGCAAGGTTTTAAGAGCCCCAGACATGATGAACAAAATCATTAAATCAATTTATGCCTATTGTCTATTTTATAGAAGCATATTTTGTACGATTATAGTTCCCAAAAATTCCAAGTGTATGTTTATGGCAAGGTGTTCAGGGCATTGTGAGTTTTTTGGGTTCTCACTGACTTTACCTAAAAACCCTTGATTCTACTATCAAACTATAATGATTATTTCTAGAGTTATGTTAAACCCTCCTCTTTATAATTATTACACTATAATGTTTAATTTTATTATTTATATTTTATTAGATTTAATTATGAGTAAGATTCATTCACTTATGAAATGTTTTGTTTTAATATTTCTTTTTATCAATTAAATTAAAATTTAAGTATCAACGCACATGAATGAATCTAAGATGTAAATTATAATGATAGATAAATTATACCTAAGAAAATGGAAGATTGCAAAAGGGTTTTTATCCTAAGTCTACCAATATTTCATTATTTAGTCTCATGCATGACATATGAAAAGAATTATATGTGATTTAAGAGTGGTGTTTTGGTAGTGAATCATATCGTTAGTCATATGGATCAAACTATACAGGTAATTTAAGCTCTAATGTTTGATGCATGCTTGGGTGCTATAATATGATATTCATTTATTGAATTATGATCTTGTAATAGTGTGTGTAGTATATATTCTAGACAGATGGAATATTTGGGTGGTATGTGGTATGGAGAAAGGTATCTAAATGGTGGTTGTGTCACCCATGTGATCTACAAAAGGACACGAGGTGGAAGGATTAATCCACATGAAGTTGTGTTATTTTAGATGCTATGTAACATGGCATAATGTGGTGTGATGTTCCAAAAAGTAGACTACATACTATGGATGTTTTCTAGTATTGTCTAGTGTGGCTTGACATGGCAGAAGACAAATGTGTAGTTCTAGACATGAGGTGCTATAGGGTTATGTTGTACATTGAGTTATACACACTAAATGATAGTATATATTATTTGTGTGCTTGTGCAAAGGAGAAGTGGATGGGCCACAACATTGCAGATAAATCACCATGCCATTTTTTTTTCATATTTCCCAAAAATTGATATACTTTTATAAACCCTCACTTCGTCAATTATTTCTATGGAATTAGAATATTATGAATTAATTATTTGTTTGGTTTACATCCAATTAAGGTTAATTTTATTGTTATGGTAGATCATGTATTATGTAGCTTCCATTCATAAATGACACCAATTTATTGACACCCAGAGCAATTACATTAGGCTAAAGAACATATGGAAATGCCATACTCAAACCCTTCAAAGAAAGGAAAGGGACGTATAAAACATGTAAATAGTGATAGTCAAAATCAATGACAAGGTATTTCATGGTATCTCATATACAAAGAGGCCCATATTGTATAATAGATCCAAATTGAGGGAAACTAATTGATTCACATGACCAACACCCATTCTAAATGGGTCCACAACTTTCAAGGTGGCAACATATTTTATTGGCCATTTTATATTGTTAAGGGTGGATGAGGATGTCATAAGAGATTATTTAATTGCAACAAGGCTCCATGTCTAATGTGCAAATTAAATCAATGAACATGGCATTTTAACAGTCAGAGTAAAATTATTAAGTGGAGAAATATAATAATTCAAGCAGTTGTTTGTATATTCCCTCATTTCTCTTCTATTTCTACTTTTGATTCATCATCATATGGAGATTTCTAGTTTTATGGAGCTCTTACTTTACAAGCCATTCCACAACATTGCAGTGGACATTGGTTAACTACGCAAGGCATTGTTACACATTGGGAACAATCAAATATTCCTACACTCTATGGCACATTGATTAAACAACTATAGAATAAAACAAAATTGATGAATCAAGTAGTGGTGATATTGACATACAAGAATATGTACAAATGGAAAAGGAAATGCGTGAATGAAAACTCTTATCCTGTATGTACCCATAAGGAAATATTATAAAATACAATATCGACATCCTTGGGATTCATGACATTGACACGAATAATTAGAACCATTCAAATGTATTAATCAACCTACACACAAAAATTACACAATTTATAGATTCTTAATGCGTAGTCGCCCAAATTAAAGATGTTGTGCTCAAGCAAGCCATTAACAAATGAGTTGTCAAGTAATCAACAAACAACATTCAAAATAGATCTACACCATGCCTAAAAATAGCATAGGCTCCACCACTCATGATAATTATTGAATGACAAATAGGTATAGGGAAATCGTTCTTGATTAATAGTATCAAATGTGGCCTAAAAAGACTTGTACGTTGAAGTAGTTCTCCCCTACTTCTCCTCGCTCTAACTTGTGTCACAATATTTTGAACTTGATGAGCTGCATCATATTTTTCTTTTCTATTAAGTCTTCTACTTTCTCAAAATTTCCCTCCATATATCATTGGTTGACATGCAGAGGGTTTATTCTTTTGAAAGTTTTCTCTTGTTTGTGTAAGAATTGCCCTTCATATATCATTGGTTGAAACTTGACATATAGAGTGTTTTAATTCTATAAAGTATTTATCCTTTTCTGTCAGCATACTCTAACTGTTTACAATACATTCACTATGCATGCAATCAAAAAATTTGTGGAAACATTGATGGTTACTAATTTATTATGATAGCAATTACCTTGTATAGAATACAAATGTTAATTCTGCTCCTAAGTTTTTTTGGAATGAGAATTGAGATTGTAACTTTCTATTGCATTTCTTAACCATGGATATTATGTGTATTATTGAGAGGTTAAAATTTATATGGTAAAGCATATACTCTCTTATCGTATGTAACATTTGATTGCTATGCAAGAATGAAGGATAATATATATGTAAATCTTATAATAGTAGAGAAAGCAAGATTCAGTGTAATACTTCTTCCACAATATTTACAACAAATATACGTTTTCTCAATAAACACACGAAAAAGTATTTCACAAAATTTGTTTCGTTCTTTACTACTATCTTGTTTCACATTCATAATTATAATATTTGGTATATTGCATACTCGTTTATTATTTATGTATAAGCGCAATTATTTAAAAAATGATCGAGCAAGTTTCCTATGATCGCCTTAATTATGGCAAACTTAAAAAGTGGTAAAAAAATTAACAATGTGATATTATAATAATAATCAACAAAGAGATTTAAACATGAGAAATAATTTAATATTCAACAATGGACTCTTAGATAATGTGATATTTCAGATTAGTTTTTTATTATCTTTTCTATTGACACGATATTTCATGTGAAATCATACGCTACAAAGTAGTTTAATGCTCACATGATAGTGCCATTTTCTATTGACAAAGAGTACGTTTGACATGCACTGTATCAAACATTCTTACAGACTGGTTCTCTCTATTTGTTCGTCTCGCCACTTAAGAGAAAATATCCTTGCTTGATGATCGGTCCCAGATGGGAAGGAATGTATTGTGTTAAATTTTGGTTAGAAGGGGAATATACCTCACAAAAGAAATATAAACCACTTGACAAGCACAATATAATGTGAAAATTTCTCTGACGTGAGAATTTTTGTATTAGTCCCTATATGATTGAGTTTCAAATTGATTAATGTTATTTGAATTTTTACATTTGGTGAATTCTTGTATATTAATAATAGAGTATTATTGACGTAGCAAGTGATAAAAATAGTTTATCACAATATAATACATAAAAGAGAAATATATTCTACAAATTAAAAAAAAAAAAAACACTTACTAAATATAATCGCAAAAATAACTATATACCTCCAACTTTTCTTATACCTTCAAAACAACTACCAATATACATATTTTATACTTTTCATGATTTTATTTTTTGAAAATATTATTTAAAAAGAAAAAATAAAATAATCTTACTTAAACTATTCATCCTTTTTATTTATTTATTATTTATTTTAAATAGGGATACTACCGAATCTACCATTCCCAAAAAGAATGGTCTATAGTTTTACCCCTCCCTACTTTATAGGACAAAAGTTTTATTGGATAAATTAAATAGTTTTCCCGTTCATTTTAAGAGGGCCCCACTTAAAGTGATTGGTGGGCTCTTTTAAAGGAATTGGCGGGCTTTTTAAAAGTGATTGGTGATATATAATAAAATATCTACATTTTTTCATGAATTTACATAGTTTGAATTTACATAGTTTTTTCATGATTGGTGATATATAATGAAATATTTATAATTCTTTTAAAATTTAAATAGTTTTTTCATTCATTTCTAGAAGGCCCCACTTCAAGTGATTGATGATATATAATAAAATATTTACAATTTCCTTTAAATTTATTTAATAGAATTATTATTTAACAAGAGTTGGAATTATTATTTAACAAGAATTTGGCTTAAATTTATATCATATTCAAAAGAATTGTAATTTAATTAATGAGAATAATTGTATATTATATTATTTTTAATCTTTGAAAATGTATAAAATAAAAAGATGAGATTGAGTTAGAATTTGATTTGATAAATAAATATTTTTCAATTTTTAATGATAAATTTTATATATATATATTTATATATATATTTATATATTTATATATATATATATATATATATATATATATATATATATATTGAATGGTTGTTGGTTTAATTGATGAACATGTTTATTTTACAAAGAGTTTATCAGGGATCAATTTTTATTGTTTTCAAAATTTGTTACAATATTAAAAATGAAGTTGGAATTGTATCCCGGACGAATTTGATAGAATAAATACTCTGTAGACCTTAATTCTTAACCTAAGATTACTACTTAAAACAATGATCAATTATATATATATATATATATATATATATATATATATATATATATATATATATATATATAATTAAATAAAGTAAATAAAAACTAAAATTTTAAATTAATTAATCAACAATTAATTGGGGGCCTAGATCCCCAAGAGAATACCAATGAACGGTTACAAGTAGCCTGAGAATACCATCAACAGACACAACCTGGTCCAAGATTACCAGTGATCGACCACAACCAGCCCAAGAATACCAACGATCAGCCACTACTGACCCAAGAATATCAATGATCAGCGATAACAAACCCAAGATTACTTAACAATCGACCACATCTGACCCGCAATACCAAACTAAGATTTGAACTTGAGTGGTGCTTGGAACAACTAAGACACTTTACCAACCCACCCACATCTTATCGATAAAAGTGGTTATTTATACCTTCCGTGTCGTAGCCCCAAAGCATGCCTCATCACATTAAACACAGGTTTCATACCTAACCTCAACCAACATCGCATTGAACACTCAATCAGCTTGAGGCTAAGTTGGAAGACCACCTCTGCCATCGAAGCAACTAACCCATCAGACATCTAATAGGGAATGAGTCATATCGATATGGTCAGCCCTGAGAATGGATCCCAAAACCTCCCCCTTGTAGTGCCCAGTGCTCAACCGCTAGGGTAAACCTGTCAGGCTTAAAAGTGGTTATGGATACCTTCTGTGCCACAGCCCCAAAACATGCCTCATCACATTGAACACATGGTTATGGATACCTTTCGTATCGCAACCCCAAAACATGCCTCATCGCATAAAATATAGGTTTCATGCCTGACCCCGACCAACATTACATTGCACACTCGTTGGACTTGAGGCTATGTTGGAAGACCACTTTTGCCACCAAAGTAGCTGACCCTTCAAACATCAAATGGGGAACAAGTCTTACTGATATGGTCAACCTCAAGAATGGATCTCTAGACCTCCCCCTTGTAGTGTTCAACTTTCAACTACTAGGGTAAACCCATCAGTCTAAAAGTGGTTATGGATACCTTCTATGTCGTAGCCCCAGAACATGCCTCATCACATTGAACATAGGTTTCATGCCTAACCCTGACTAACATCGCATTGAACACTCGATTGGCTTGAGGTTATGTTGAAAGACCACCTCCACCATCAAAACAACTGACCCACTGGACATCTAACGGGGAACAAGCCCTACTGATATGGTCAGTCCTAGGAATGAATATTGAGACCTCCCCCTTGTAGTGCTCACCTCTCAACCGCTAGGGTAAACCCATCAGGCTAAAAGTGGTTATGGATACTTTTCGTGTTGCAGCCCCAGAACATGCCTCATCGCATTGAACACATGTTTCATACCTGACCCCGACCAACATTGCATTGAACACTCGATCGGCTTGAGGCTACATCAAAAGACTACCTCCACCACTGAAGCAGTTGACCCACCAAATATTTAATAAGGAATGAGTCCTACCGATATGGTCAGCCCTGGGAATAGATCTCGAGACCTCCCCCTTGTAGTGCTCAGCTCTCAACCGCTAGGGTAAACCCACCGGGATAAAAGTGGTTATGGATACCTTTTGTGCCACAATCTCATAACATACCTCATCGTATTAAGCATAGGTTTCATGTCTGACCCTGACCAACATCACATTAAACACTTAATCAACTTGAGGCTACATCGGAAGACCACCGAAGCATCTAACCCGCCAGACATCTAATGAGGAATGAGTTCTACTGATATGGTCAACCCCAAGAATGGATCCTGAGACCTCCCCCTCGTAGTGCTCAGCTCTCAACTGCTAGGGTAAACCCACTAGGCTAAAAGTGGTTATGGATACCTTTCGTGTCGCAGCCCCAGAACATACCTCATCACATTGAACACAGGTTTCATGCCTGACCTCGACCCATGTCTCATTGAACACTCGATTGGATTGAGGCTACATCGGAAGACCACCTCTGCCACTGAAGAAGCTGACTCGTTGGACATTTAACGAGAAACAAGTCTACCGATATGGTCAGCTTCGAAAATGGATCTCGAGACCTTCTCTTTATAATGCTCAGTGCTCAACCACTAAGGTAAACCCATCGGACTAGAAAAAAACTCATTCTTATTATAGTGAGAATACTATCAAATCTATGACCCTTCGTTATTTTATAAGATAAAATTTTTATTGGATAAATTGAACAATTTTTCCATTCATTTTAAAGGGCCCATTTAAAGTAATTGGTGATATAATGAAATATCTACAATTTCTTTTCAATTTATATAATGAATAGAATTATTTTTTAACAAAAATTTAACATAAATTTATATCATAATCAAAAGGATTATAATTTAATTAATAAAAATTATTTATACATTCAAATCAAAATATATATTTTTCAATTTAAAAATTAATTTTATAAATTATGAAAAACTAAAACCTAAATCAATTAATCAACAACTCGTTACATTTTATAAAATTGTAAAAAGAAAAATTCCGCCAAATCTTACAACTGTATTATAATCATATTAATTTTTTTATTAAAAATTAAGAAGTCATGTCATTTTGAGTCATGTCTATGCTATATTATATTATTATTACGGTTTTAAAATAAACAATTATATGCCATATAAAGTAAGGTGATATATGAAGATCTTTTAATCATTGTAGAGTTTGGTTTCTTCTTTTCATGATTCAATGATTTCCACGTGTTAGGGGCCCAACAAATTGAAATTATTGTCAAAATTAATGTTAGTTGCCCATATTTCTTGGATAGGAAGTTTTAATTCATGTTTGGTTATAAAAGTATCCCATACTTAAGAGTCTAAATCTTGTTTCAAGGGGATGATTTGTTTGTTTGCTCCTTATGTCACTTAAATATTATATATATGTGGGATCTCACTCACAATGTTAGTGCCTCTGGAATTTTCATCATCATCTTGGGGGCTTCCTCACAATGTTAGTACTTTTGGATTTTTCATTAGTAAATAGGATTGATGTTAATATATTAATTTAGGTTTTTCAAGTTTGATTATTTTTTTTTAAATTTATTTATTAAAAAAATACAAATTATATAAGGAATTCAGTGTTTATAAGAGTGTTTGAAAGAGAGAAATAGTTGATAGTATTATTAAAACTATAGTGTTGGGAGTAAACAATGTCAATATAGACAATAAAAAACATAATACATAGAAACATTACATCAATAGTCATAAGAGAAGCTTGTCAACCATCAAACAAAAGATTTTTCAACTCTTGAGCAACACTGATCTTCTTATTGCATAACAACAGGTTTACTTGATATTTAATATGTTGGATCTGAAGAGCCATCACTATGTTCTTCTTTAATTTTGCTTGACATTGAAGGAGACAACAAGCAAGATAAAAGAATATATTAAAGTAAAGCCGAAGAATTACAAACCCTGATGATCATAATGATCAAAAACTACTTTGCATTTGTTCCTCCAGAGGTGCATCAAAATAACATGTCTAACACTATCAGCAATAACATTATCATGTAATCCAACCTCTAGAAGAGCCTCTTTCCATTTAGGCTTATGGCCAAAAATAGCAGGGAAATCACAAAACACTGAATTCCATTGTTTTCTCAAATGCAGACATCCCCAAAAAATATGCCTCATACTTTCATATTAATTGGGAAATTTTTATTAATATGTATCTGACAATTATTATTTAGGAAAGTTTTATTGATGTTTTATTCTTCAGGTTTCTAGTTGTTTTTTATTATACTCTTTTTTATCTGTTCTCCATTTTTTATTTGAGTTTTTAGTATTTTTTTTATAAACATACAATGTATATTTTTTAAGATGCATCTTTCTTATTTTATTTTGGGTCCTCGATAATTGTTGGTTTTGATTTGTTGGAATTTTTTCATCATTTTGTATTAACTTGAATGCCCATATGGTCCTAATTCAAATTCAATAAGTTTATAAATATACAAGTGTGATCATGTGACTGTTTGCAATTTTCATACTCCCTCGACCTCCAAGTCCTCTTAGCTGAGATGGAGGAAAAAGGGTACCACCTCGAATGATTTTTTTTTGTGCAACCACATAATATTTTTTGCTCATGCTCTCTCCCTCCCCTATCTCCTTATTTTTCTGTTGATCCTTTCATCTCCCCTCAACAAGTGGTTCAAGTGGTAAAGGCGATAGGCCCTAGTGTGGAGATGGGTTTCCTCCAATCAATTGATGGATAAATTGATGTTGGGGATTTGGCTTGTGACAAAAAAGCAAAACATGAGGGTGGTAAAGAAATTGGTTCTATTTTCCAAGCATTTCATCCCCTTCTCAATACATAGGTTCACGACCCAAGGCTAATGTTGGTTCAACAACTAAATGTAGAGAGCGCAAATCAGATGCTAAAAGACTAAGAATGGAAGCAAAGGAAATGGTTGGTGATGGTTCTCAGTGGACGATGGAGGCTCTAGTAGATAGCTTCTTTTTTAAACTAGAGATTTTTCTTTTTTATTTTGACTGTCTTTCTTTGGAAGGGTTATTTCCTGGTGGTTGAACTATTCTAGAAGTATAGTCCTTTGTTTTTTGTAAGTATGTTGTCTTTTTGCTGCTATTTTACAACATTTGTTTAGTTTCACTTTTTAGCTCTGTTTTCTAGGAAATCTTGTAAACTGAGCATTTTTGTATTTCTAGTTGTTTTTTCTTGTTTAAAGGGTTGTGCCCTTTCAAAAACCCTTCTTGGTTGGTTGAATTGGTTGATTATGTTGGCTTATCAGTTTCCAAGGACTTAGCATGTTGTTAAGACCCAGATCCAATTCATAGCTCCAGTCTTTGAAAAAGTTATTTTAACTAGTTCATAGCTCTGGTAAAAAATGTTTATCCCTAATAAAAAATACATAAGTGCATTAGTGCATTTATGACATACAATAAATGAGCACAATCAATCCATGCAAGCATTTAGAGAAAGCATTCAAGAATCTAAATTTTTTTAAAAAGTATCTAGCATTTATTACTACATTCTAAACAAAATCAAACATTTATTATAGTGTTAAAATTCATTATAGATAAACACTACATCACACTAGCTCCTAGTTGAATTTCATTTTACTCAACATGTCATTTTGAACATTGTGCACTATTGAGGGGTGTGATAAATATTTGGTGCTTAAAAACTAGGTTGACCTTGAGCACATTCCCCCTAAAAAAATTTCCTTATCATCTGCAAATTCAACTACCCTAGGGTTTTTAAGAAGAATATCAATTTCCCATAAATCTATGTAAATTTTCAAAAAGGAAAGAAAGGTTTTAAGATCCCTAGACATGATGAGCATAGTCATTAAATCAATTTATGCCTATTTATTATTTTATAGAAGCATATTTTGTACGATTATAGTTTCCAAAAATGCCAAGTGTATGTTTATGACAAGGTGCTCAGGTGACAATTTCTAGGGATTGAGCATGATGTTGAGTCCTAGATCCAATTTGTAGCTCTAGTTTCTGGAAAAAACTATTTTTAACTAGTTCATAACTTTGGTAAAATATGTTTATCTCTAATTTTTGGAGGTACAATCACTGAGAGGGGGGATGAATCAGTGATGCAAGATATTTCAAACTTCAAATGTAATCCTTCCAAACTCTAATCAATAACCACAAGCATTCATAAAGAATACAAGATGTTCATATCAATGAATAAAAAAGTTGATGCAAGATCACACACATAACACAAGATATATGTGGGAAACCCTCTTGGAGAATAAAACCCACTCTCAAGCCTGCAAACACGTGGACTAATTGTCTTATAAGATGATCACAAACAAAAAACTTTTTAGTAAAGCACCCACTTCACAAGGAGCACCCAACCCTAAGTATGATCAAGCAACCACTTGTTATAGATGTTGAGCACCCACAAAAAACCTTATTAAAATAACAACTCCAGAATTTTGATTGCAGACCAATCTGATTGGAGACACAATGTATAACACCTTTCAACTCAGCAAACACACACAAACTTGTTCATACAAGTAATGCATCCAAAACACCTCTTTAGATCTCTCTAGTCTTCAATAATCCTCAATCTATTATGTACTTCAATCCATCCGCTGAGCACACTCTCTCTTATCTCTTTTGTTCGCCTCTATCTTCTTCTTTCTCAACACATTCACATCGAGTCAAGAAACCACTACCTTGGTCTCCACTATTTATAGAGTCTTTATGCATATCAACATTTAGGTCTGCCATAATACTTGTCTTAACCCTTAAGACATCTAACAAATCTCAATACCATTTTCACAGGTTGGCCATAGCATCTATGGGTCACACTTAAGCAACTATGCCTTTCAATTAGGCCTTAGTAGCCCTTATAGGTCTCATAGAGACATATTCACCCATTTATCACTTTATCGAGCAAATTAAGAACATAAGATCACTATCAAAAATATGGGTCCACTCCATATGACCTCTAAGACATCTCCAAAACATTACTCCCACCAAAGCACTCTTCTGCTAAAGCAAAAATGGCTCAAACAATATTTTGTACATAAAAACACCCTGAATGAACAAATAGTCAACTTTGAAGCTCCATAACTTTTATTGTGCAAACATTCAGACCTTCTAACTAGGTTCTCTAGATGCACCTTGAAGTCCTCTACAACTTTGCCTTTTATACCATAGTCATACTCTACTTAGATCAAAATATATAGCTCAAAAACTATAGACTAGTTTTCCCATGCAAATTTGAATATTTAAAATCCAATGGTCACTAAGTAAATGTTAAATTTCAAACACTTTGACCTCATCTCATACTCCCTGGCAATTTTGACCAAATATGTACTGTCAATCTCCGTAGATCAGCCTAGTATTTATCTTGAAATTATCACCATTAATCTAAGATCTGAGCTCCCATGATTGTGCCACTTGGTAGCTCTACGTGCCTTCCGCACATTTGACTTACTGATTTAACGCATGTCATTGATCTTCTGACTACATGATCAAATGTTCACCATTGATCTTTTATTAAAACTCCATGTATTTGACACGTCACTAGCGTGTTCATTCTTTGACATATTGACTTTTACATGTACCATTAGATTACAATCTATGATTTAATGTGCATCATTAGATCTATTGACTAGTTGACCTCATACTTCAACGTAGTTAAACTTGACGGTCTCTAGACCATCATAGTCTGCAATAACAACTTTGAAGGTTTATAACTTGAGATAGAAAAAAATTCAAGACTCCAAATATTTAGGGTACTTTCTTGGCACTATATACGAATGGTTTCTCCAGAGGTAATCCGGGACCCGCAGGTACTAGAGGGATAGGAAGGGATTCTGAAGGTATGGTGATTTTTCTTTTTACATTTCTTGAGAGGCTACAAACCATTAACATGATGGAAGGTCAGGCCATTCTTTATGCTCTTGAGAAGGCCCAAGCGTTAGGTTGGCGTAGGATTATCTACGAATCGGACTCTCAAGTCTTGATTAACCTACTCATTAAGAAGAAAGTGGTGGACGTCAATTGGCAACTATCTCAGGTTGTGCAACAGATTTTTCGGATTTGCTCACTTATGGATAGCGTTACTTTTGCTCACATTCCATGAGAATGGAACAGGGCAGCAGATTTTTTGGCTAAATGGGCGTCTGACCATTTGGATGGTGAAAACATTGAGGATTGGGGGTCTCTCTCCCCGACGTTACGTTCTGATTCGGAAAGAATTATGGACGCTGATAGGGAGGTTCATAATATTGTCTAGTTGGGCGTGTGCCTAGTTTTGTAGTTTTTGCTGCTTTCTTCTAGGGGTTTCTACCCCCCGTTCTTCTTGTAATGCTTTTCTTTACTTATTAATATTATTTTTACCCCTTTTTTACAATATATATATATATATATATATATATATATATATATATATATATATATATATATATATATATGCACACACATCTCCATGAAAACCTTTGACCACTATTGACGTTTTGAGTACCTGTATTAAATGCATAAACTTGTTGGTTCATTCATATCTACATGATGTGCAGTGACAGTTTGGCTTCTCTTAAGCTAGAATATTCATTTTTATCTTTCCAAATGATCAAGTGACACACTAGAACTTCAATAAGACATTTATAGATGCCTCACAACTTCTTCTTTGTCCTTACAAACCTACAAATGTGCCATATCTTTTTAAGCTATCAAACACTACTTCTTTGTCATTCATGTACTAGTACCACATGCTCTTTTTGACATCAATGATAACCAAATATCAATGACCATGCTCAACAATCTCCCCCTTTGACATTAATGACAAAGGGTCTCTTCCTCAACATGCCAACAAATATGCCTCAACATCATGTATGCTTTCAAATACTACTTAGGATGCTCAAGATACTTACATACTTTCAATCATATGAATCAATTGCTCCCCCTATGACATGCACCAATCTGAATTAGGACTTCTCTAATCCTTGGACCTGATAAACCGCTCAAAAAACTTAGATATCTCCCCCTAACATCATGCTCTATCTCATGTCATATATTCTTTGACAAAAACCAATTTGAACCTATGCTTCTTTGATCCTTTAACCTGTCTACCTACAGGACTCACAATCCTTATTTTTCTCAAGCATGAAGATTCAATACCTGGTCAAAATACATGACTTGGTTTGATCAAGTCATCATGTTAATCATCTTGAATTCATAACTGTAGCAAACATATTCACATTTCTATCATGACTGAAGAATATTTACATATGCTCCCACTTACATCATGCATAATTTATTCAAGACACTCAAGCTAAATGAGTTATCTCCCCCTTACCCAAACACATCTTGCATATTATCAAATTAAAAATAGCCTACCTTTGTACTGATTGACATTTTGATCATTACCTAGAGCACACACACTTGCTTCCATACATGAAATATGTCTCCTAAGAAGCATAGGTAGAGACACCCACTTGTCATAGAGGGACTAAAGATCCCAAAACTTAGGAGAGTCCCATATCTCCATGCTCTTACTTAACTTGCATTCCTTCCTTGTCTTAATATTGTCTTTGAATGAGTTCTCAACCTTATTATTTTCTTTTATCTCAGGATCCTGCTTGATTTCCTTGCCCATTTGGGAAGATAAGGCTTGTTCCTTGATACTTAAACTTGTTCCCTATTTTTTCAAGGAAAATAATCCACTTTGAGCCTATTTTTCATTTATCTGCTTAGGCCTCCATTCACTATGACTCCTCTTTATGACAGGATTGTCTATTTTTGAAGTAGAATATTGATCATTCTTACAGAACCTTACTATGTGACCTATCTCATGACATTTGAAATAAATTAGATTTCTCATATTTTAGATATCTTGTGATTGAGATATATAATGATTCCTTGATGTTTCATGAAATTTCTCATGTACCTGATCATTTGGTCTCCTGACAAAACCCTTGACACTTGTAGAAAA
Organism: Torreya grandis; assembly: GCA_037957365.1. Classification (NCBI taxonomy): domain Eukaryota; kingdom Viridiplantae; phylum Streptophyta; class Pinopsida; order Cupressales; family Taxaceae; genus Torreya; species Torreya grandis. The sequence goes on from JARHVA010002680.1 coordinate 1,356,339, forward strand.
AGATGTCATTCTTTCCTTGTGAACTTGTTGAATGTCTTGAGTGATGATGTTATTCATGCTTTCCATTGTCTTGCTCAGAATTCCATGAAAATTCATTCCTCAAAGATATTTTAAAATCTTTTGACTTATGACCAAACTGATTTCAAGAGTAACAATGACCATTGAAATTTGCATACCTCATAGCATTTGGTTGTCTAATCTGATTTGTCTTAATTTTGACAATACCTTCATTCCTTTAATGATGATTGATCTTCAAAATCTGATTTTCCTTGTTCACATCATTTTTTATCTTGTCTTGGGTTACATGTTTTTGTTGATCTTTTTATGAAAGACTAGTTCTATCACTTACATGCTTTTGACTACTCAGAATATTGTCAAGATCATTTGAGCTCTTTTCAAATTTCATAAATGACTTCACCGTAAAAGTTGTCTTGTCTAACTCAACTGTTAATGACTCAATTTCAATCACATACCTTAAACACTAATTTATATTGTCTTTTAGGCTTGTAGACATAGTTTCTAATTGACTATTGAGATGCTTGACAGTATCTTCATGTTTTCTGGTGTCATTATCCAATCTTGATTCAAACACACTGAATTTCTCTTCATAGTCCTTGATTTTTGGCATTGTCTTTTTGTTCTTTTCCTTCTCAATTTTAAAATTTTCAAGAGCATTCTTTAATTCATCTTTATTATCATCAATTATATCTTTGTTCAATGCTTGATTTAGTTTCATCTACAAATACTCTATCTTTGTTTGATACATGATACATTCTTCATCCTTACTCTTTACTTCTTCATCAAGAGTACAAACCTAAGTTTTAAGTTGTTGTGTGATCTCATCATGATTTGACTTCATTACTCAACCTTCCTTCAAAAATTCCAATTTACTCCTCATAAGATTTGATCAAGGAATCTTGTTTTATGTTCTCTCTTTGTAGCAACTTCATTTCATCCACAGTATCTAGATATTTATCTTCAATAGAAACTTTCTCATCTTCTTCCTCTGAGCTATCTCTACCAAATAAATCACTTCTTAAATAATATTCACCTTCATCATCACTAAAATCCATAAACAATGTATCCATGTCCATATTATGAAAAGAGTCATCACTGTCAGATGTGTTCACTTCTTCTTCTATAGATGGGTTACCATCTTCTTCATGGTAAAGGCTCTTACTTCCTTTGTATGATTCCTTATTTCCATATTTATTACTAAATAACTTTTGTACTTACTAGGACCCTCATATCTCATGTTCATCCTCATGAGATTCCTTAGCATCTTCTTTGTGCTCAAACTTGTCTCTAACTAGACATCTAGCAACAAAATGACCAAATTTACCACATGAAAAACATTTGAAAGTAAGTTTTCCTTCATACTTACATGATCCTACATTTAATTTTCTTTCAATCGTAGCTTCAATTTGATCTTCATTAAGATCAAAATCTTCAAGACTTAACTTGTTCTTCTTGGCTTTTATCTCCTTGATCACCTTGAAGGTTGCTTCCTTCTTAGGAGGTTTATCTTCATCAACTCTCATCTCATAGGTTGTAATAATTCCATGTAGTTCATCCATCTTCAACTGAGTGAGATCATGAATTTCTTCTACAATAGAAACTTTTGAATCAAACTTGAGTGTAAGAGACCTCAATACCTTATGTACTATAGTAGCCTCATTAATCACCTCTCCAAGACCTCTGATCATGTTTACTACTTCATTAACACTTAGAAGATAGGATGCCACAATATCTTCTTCCTTCATTTTGAGACCTTCAAATTGCCTTCAGTAGGTCTATAGCTTATCCAATTTTACCCTAGAGTCTCCTTCATAGATAGTCTATAATTTGACCTAAAATTCCTTGGCAGACTTACAATGAATCACTTTGGTGAACTCAACCTTGGATAGATCACAAATGATAGCATTCATATCTTTAGAATTATTCTCACTCAACTTCTTGTTAGCAACATTAGTTGAAGGAGTAGTTGGTGTAGTGTAACCATCCATGATAGATTGACAAATATCAAACCCTAGAGACATAATGTATGTTCTCATCATTGTACTCCAAAAAGCATAATTTTATCCATTCAACAATGGAGCTTATTTTGTAGAGAAATCTTGCATATGTTGACTTTCCATATGTACCTTAGTTCACCTTCAAGTGATTAAACTTACAATGAAGGTCCTGCTTTGATACCGATTATTGGAGGTACAATCACTGAGACGGGGGTGAATCAGTGATGCAAGATGTTTCAAACTTCAAATGTAATCTTTTCAAACTCTTAATCAATAACCACAAGCATTCATAAAGCTACAAGATGTTCATATCAATGAAGAATAAAATTGATGTAATATCACACACACAACACAAGATCTACATAGGAAACCCTCTTGGAGAATAAAACCCACTCTCAAGCCTACAAACACTTGGACTACTTATCCTATAAGATGATCACAAACAAGAGACCTTTTAGTGAAGCATCCAATTCACAAGGAGCACCCACCCCTAAGTATGAACAAGAACCCACTTGTTCTAGGTTTTGAGCACCCATACAACACCTTATTAAAACAATGACTTTAGAATTATGATTGCAAACCATTCTGATTAGACACACAATGTATAACACCTTTCTTTCAACTCAACACATACACACAAACTTGCTTATACAATAAATGCATCAAAAACACCCTTTTGGATCTCTCTAGTCTTCTTCGCTCATCCTCAATATGTTCTTACCTCAGTCCATCCACTGAGCACACTCTCTTTGATCTCTTTCTTTCACCTCTATCTTCTACTTTCTCAACACATTCACCTCAAGTCAAGAAACCATTACCTTGGTCTCCACTATTTATAGAGTCTTTATATCAACATCTAGGTTGGCCATAATACTTTTTTTAACCCTTAATAAATCTAACAAATCTCAATACCATCCTCACAAGTCAGCCATAACATCTATGGGTCACACTTAAGCAGCTACGCCTTTTAATTAGGCCTTAGTAGCCCCTTATAGGTCTCATGAAAACTTGTTTACCCATTTATCACTTCATCAAGCAAATTAAGAATATAAGATCACTATCAAAAACATGGGTCCACTCTATATGACCTATAAGACATCTCCAAAATATTAGTTCCACCAAAACACTCTTTTACTAAAGCAAAAATGGCTCAAACAATATTTTGTACATAGAAACACCATGAATAAACAAATAATCAACTTTGAAGCTCCATAAATTTGATTGTACAAACATTCAGACCTTTTAACTAGGTTCTTTAGATGCACCTTGAATTCCTATACAACTTTCCCTTTTACACCATGATTAAATTTTGCTTGGATCAAAATATATAGCTCAAAAACTATAGATTGGTTTTCCCATGCAAATTTAAATATTTAAAATCCAATGGTCACTGAGAAAATGTTAAACTTCAGACACTTTGACCTCATCTCATGCTCCTTATCAATTTTGACTAAATACGCACCATCGATCTCCTTGGATCAGCCTGGACTTTATATTATAATGCTCACCATTGATCTAAGATTCGAGCTCCTATGATTGTGCCACTTGGTATCTCTGTGTGTTTTCTACACATTTGACTTATTGACTTCTTGTGCATCATTGATCTTCTGACTGCACAATCAAATGCTCATTATTGATCTTCTCTCAAAACTTTATGAATGTGACACATGTGGCTAGTGTGTTTATTATTTAACATATTGACTTTTACACACACTGTTGTATCAAAATCTATGATTTAACATGCACAATTAGATCTATTGACTAGTTAACCTCAAACTTCGATGTAGTTAAACTTGACAATCTTTGGCCCACATAGTCTACAAGAGTAACTTTGAAGGTTTATAGCTTGAGATAGAAAACACTTCAAGACTCCAAATATTTAGGGTACCTTCTTGGCACTAAAGACAACATCTCCATGAAAACCTTTGAACACTATTGAATTTTTAAGTACCTGCATTAAATGCACAAAATTTCTAGTTAATTCATATTTACATGACATGCAGTGATGGTCTGGCTTATCTTAAGTTAGAAGATGCATGTTTCTCTTTCTAAATGATCAAGTGACACACCAGAACTTTAGAAAGACATCTATCGATGCCTCACAACTTCTTCTTTGTCCTTACATACCTGCAAATATGCCATATCTCTTTAATCTATCAAACATTACTTCTTTGTCATTCATGTACTATTACCACATGATCTTTTTGACATCAATGATAAACAAACATCAATGACCATGCTCACCACTAATAAAAAAATATACAAACACATTAGTGCATTTGTGACATATAATAAATGAACATAATCAATCCATGCATGCATTTAGAGAAGGGATTCAAGAATCTAATTAATTTTGAGGAGCATCTAGCATTTATTATTGCATTCTAAACAAAACCATTCATTGTAGTGCTAAAATTCATTATAGATAAACACTAAATCACACTAGCTCCCGATTGAATTTTGTTTTACTCAACATGTCATTTTTTATATTGTGTATTGTTGAGGGGTGTGATAAGTATTTGGTGCTTAAAAACTAGGTTGACCTTGAGCACATTCCCCCTAAAAAAAATTCCTTGTTATCTTCAAATTCAACTACCCGAGGGTTTTTAAGAAGAATATCAATTTGCCATAGATCTATGCAAAATTTCAAAAAGGAAAGCAAGGTTTTAAGAGCCCCAGGCATGATGAACAAAATTGTTAAATCAATTTATGCCTATTTTCTATTTTATAGAAGCATATTGTGTACGATTATAGTTTCCAAATATGACAAGTGTATGTTTATGGCAAGGTGTTCAGGTCATTGTGAGTTTTTTGGGTTCTCACCGACTTTACCTAAAAAATCTTGATTCTACTATCAAATTATAATGATTGTTTCTAGAGTTATGTTAAGACCTTCTCTTTATAATTATTACACTATAATGTTTGATTGTAATATTTATATTTTATTATATTTATTTATGACGAAGATTTATTCACTTATGAAATGTTATGTTTTATTATTTCTTTTTGTCAATTAAATTAAATTTTAAGTATCAATGCACATGAATGAATCTAAGATGTAAATTATAATGACAGATAAATAATACCTACGAGCATGGGATATTTTAAAAGTGTTTCTATCCTAATTCTACCAATATGTCAATCTTTAGTCCCATGCATGACATATGGAAATATTTATATGTGATTTAAGAGTGGTGTTTTGATAGTGAATCATGTCGTAAGTCATTTGGATCAAACCATATAGGTAATTTAAGCTCTAATGTTTTAGGCTTCAGGCATAATAAGGCCTCATAATGGAAAACATTAAATTCAACTTGTCTAGATTCGACATTATTTGCTACCTATGTAACTTTAAAATAATATGTCTCACTCATCATTTTTTGATGTGGTAAAAATTTAAGATTTATTGCATGAATGCGAAACCTAGACTCTATAGGATTAATGACATGGTGATGGTCTCTCCTATGAGAGTCTCGACAAAGAAATGAGCACTATTATTACAAATACAATGGCTATTGTTAGTGTCAGTTAGAAATAAAATGGGAAAATGTGGAAATATTTATATTTGTATATATTTATATATGGCATCCCACATCAATAGATTATATTACATAGGGGACAATTTTGGATGTGTTATGGCATGGATCTTGGAACTGCATGGGAGTTGAACTTGGTGGTGTTACATGAAAGTGTGTAGGACTTTAAGGAACCCCTAGTAGATATTGCATAAGGTTTGATACATGCTTGGGTGTTACAACATGATATTCATATATTGAATTGTGATCTTGTAATAGTGTGTGTAGAATTTATTGTATACGGATGGAATAATTGGGTGGTATGTGGTATGGCTAAATGTATCTAAAAGGTGGTTGTGTCATCCATGTGATCTACAAAAGGAAACGATGCAAAAAGATTACTCCACATGGAAGTTGTGTTGTTTTGGATGCTATGTAACATGGCACAATGTGGTGTGACATTCCCAAAAGTATACTACATATTATGGATGTTTTCTAGTATTGTCCAGTGTGGCATGACATGGCACAAGGCAAATGTGTAGTTCTAGACATGAGGTGCTATAGGGTTACGTTGTACGTTGAGTTCTACACACTAAATGATAGTATATATTATTTGTGTGCTTGTGCAAAGGAGAAGTGGATGGGCCACAAAATTACAGATAAATCACCATGACATTTTTTTCATATTTCCCAAAAATTGATTTACCTTTATAAACCCTCACTTCATCAATTATTTCTATGGAATCAGAATATTATGAATTAATTATTTCTTTGGTTTGCATCTAGTTTTATTATAGATCATGTATTATGTAGCTTCCATTCATAAATGATGCTAATTTATTAACACCCAGAGCAATTACATTAGGCTAAAGAACATATGAAAATGTCATACTCAAACCCTTCAAAGATAGGAAAGGGCCATATAAAACATGTAAATAGTGATAGTCAAATTCAGTGACAAGGTATTCCATGGTATCTCATATACAAAGAGGCCCATATCTTAAATTAAACCCAAATTGAGGGAAACTATTGGATTCACATGACCAACACCCATTCCAAACGGGTCCACAACTTACAAGGTGGCAACATATTTTATTAGCTATTTTATATTGTTCAGGGTGGACAAGGATGTCATAAGAGATTATTTAATTGCAACAAGGTTCCACGTCTTATGTGCAAATTAAATCAATGAACATGGTATTTCAACAATTGGAGTAAAATTATTAAGTGGAGAAATAGAACAATTCAAGCAATTATTTGTATATTCCCTCATTTCTCTATTATTTATAATTTTGATTCACCATCATATGGAGATTTATAGTTTTACAGAGCTCTTAAACTTTACAAACCATTTTGCAACATTGTAGTGGACATTGGTTTAACTATGCAAGGCATTGTTACACATTGGGAACAAATCAAATATTCCTACACTCCGTGGCACATTGATTGAAAAACTATATAATAAAATAATATTGATGAATTAAGTAGTGGTGATATTGACATACAAGAATATCTACAAATGGAAAATGAAATGCATGAATGAAAACTCTTATACTGCATGCACCCATCAGGAAAAACTACAAAATATGATGCTGACTTCCTTGGGCTTCGTGACTTTGACACTAACCACAATTAGAACCGTTGAAATGTATTAATCAACATACACATAAAAATTACACAATTTATATATTCTTAATGCATAGTCACCCAAATTAAAGATGGTGTACTCAAGCGAGCCATTGCCAAATGAGTTTTCAAGTAATCAACAAATAACATTCAAAAAATTTCTATACTATGCCTAAAAATAACACAGGCTCCACCACCCATGATAATTATTGAATGAACAATACGTATAGGGAAATCATTCTTGATTAATAGTTGACTAGTCTTGAGCTCTAGTTGACTCATTGACAATTGTCACATCCATTCATGCTCTCCATGAAATATAAGACATTCTCATGTTCCAATTCAACTTCAAATCAATTCAAGTTTAAGTCAAGACATCCAAAATTGGCATAGACATCATGCATGGGGTAGATTAGTCCAAGATTGAGCCCAACAAACATTTTCAATGCCAAAGGACTTTTCATGCAAGGCATAATACAAAAGAATATTATTTTTAGAGGTATTTTTATCCTTGGATAGTAAAAATTGGACTTGGGCTAATGAAAGAGTTGTCTTCTTCTTCTATTTTCAATGCCAACCTCTTGGTTGTTATGTATTTTTATATATTGGTTGGCTTTTCAGCCTTGAATTGTATCCCTCTCTTGGCAAGAAAATATTTTGCCAAAGATTGAGTTGTAACATTTTTTTAGATTAATAGAAGGACTATTATTTTTAGATTCTAGTAACTGGTATAGTGTATTTATGTCATTTATTTGCATAAGTGATAGAGTTTTCTTCTTTGTCAAGTCTTGATTCTTACCTAGTTACTAGCTGGTCAGATTATGCAGGTCATGTTCCATGTTTAATGTCTTTTGGCTAAGTTTATAGTGGATGCAAGTGGCTGGTTAGTGCCTTAAATTAGGGCTATTCCAGCATTCCCTCAAGCTTTGATCACAAGATAGAACGTTTTCATGAAATACTTATGCATATTGGTCAATAAGAATTGAAGGTTTAGCCTTTCTCTTGTCTAAATCAATGTTTTTATGAGATCCAATTGAGTGGATCAACCAATCATTCAGGTGTATCACCTTCATTAGATAGGATTTTATTTCAAGTTTTTCTCTCTTTTCCCAGACAGTTTATAGCGTAGAGCAAGGATCCTAATTGATACACCAAAGGGAGCTAGCTCTTAGAATCTAGAGATTCAATCCACTGATTAGGTCACCCATAGCCTAGGATTGTTTCTATGTTTCAGCAGACTGTGAAGGCTTAAAACTACCTTCATAGGGGTGCAAGTCTAATTGATAACAGTTTTTACATGCTCGATGGGACCAAAAATAAATCTTTTGCATATTTGAAGAAGTTCAAATCTAAATAAAAGTGTTTAGAGTATACGAGAATATCTATCTTCATCACAAGTTAAATATTCTTCAAGTTGCATAGTTCATAGCATCATTCAGGCAACTCTTTCATGCCAAAAGTTACCACAAGGTCAGAAAGCAAAGGTATTCCTTTTGAATTTATATTTTATAAGAGATCAAGATTTAGGAGCGAAAAACCATATCCTCAAAAATAGTATTTGCCTCCTAGTCATCCTATTGTTCTAGGCACTACAATCCCCACTATTCAAATGGCCCTCAAAAATTAAGTGTTTACTCCATTCAATAGAGGTAGCCCACTGAATTTAGCCTAGTTTGATGACATTCCAGTGTCTGCCCTCAAGAGTATCCCATTCTTATTAGGAGAAAATTAAACAACTCCTATTAAGCATATCCAAGATGTTACTAATATTTGTTCAATCCATAATGTGGTTGAGGACAATGTTGCTATTAGATTGTTGGCTGCCTCCTTCAAATGAAAATCATTGTAGTGGTATAGAGTTATAGTTGCAACTAGAGCTAAAATAAGAGCCATTGAAGAGGCTCAAGTGGTGACAAATGATTCAAGTACTCCTATGGTTATTTTTAGGAGTACAAGAGAGCAACTTGTTGTCCCTGCAACATAGAAAAATTAGAATATACAGGGTGGTAAGGTTCATCAACTACCTCTAGTTTCTGAACAAGTAGTGCTTCAGAAGGTACAGCTAAAGGTTAGTGGATCTCATTTCAGTATAGTAGATTAAATGAAGAAATATAATATCAACATTAGCATGTGGGATTCTCTTTCCATTCTAGGACAAAAGGATAAGCTCATTCAAGATTTTTCAGCTATCGAGTTGTCTCCAAAATTGGTTGAGAAAGATGTTGTCTTGACTAATTCAGATCACCCAACAAAGTAATAGGTACAGCAGGTAAATAAGATAGCAAAGGTGGACAAAAATGAGGTAAAATTAAATAAAACTCCTCATTTTTACCTTTCTTTGATAGTTGGTGATACTTTAGTTCATAATTATATGGTGGATAGTGGAACTAGTAGTAAAGTAATGCCTAAACAGATTATAAATAAGCTTGGACTTGTTTATGAGCCAAATACTAAAGGAGTATTGCAATTAGATGGGTCACCAAATAAGATGGTAGGCATAATCAAGGATATAAAATTAACATTACACACATGTCCCAATGTTACTATTCAGTAGGATGTTGTTGTGGTAGACTTGCCTCCCTACTTTGCTATGTGCCTTTTAAGAGACTTCACCTCAAATATTGGGGGATATTTATTAGTTGATTGGACTTATTTGCTATTCAAAACCAGGTATGGTACCAAGGTAATAATTCATTTTGAGCCTATTGGATGTTTTCATATGGAGCCATATATGCCAAGTGTTGTGAATACTAACTGTATCATCTCAGATGAGGTACTAGAAACTAGTGAAGTAGAAAATGGATCACCTTTGGATGGAGTTCCAGATTTATTTCTTGATGATTGGGATTATACCTTGCATGAACATGATCCTTATAAGTTTTTTGAAGAAGAAGGACTTGGTGTGTATTGCTTTCATTAGAATGATGCATCGATTCCAGCCATGGTCAAAGAAGATGAGTTTAACAAAAGTTTGTATCAATTGTACTTTGATGGATCAAAGAATAAGTATGGAACTAGAGATAGAATGATGTTGGTTTCTCCAACAAAACAAAAGTATTTCTCTTTTATTAAATTTTAATTTGACTGTTCAAATAATGTTGTTGAGTATGAAGCACTAGTTCACAATTTGCAATGGGCTAGGAAGATGAAAGTCAATTCTTTGCAAGTGCTTGGTGATAGTGAGCTTGTAGTTCACCAAGTAAGAGGTTTGAATATATGTAAAAATTTATTTCTTAAATTTTACAATCATAGAATTTAAGATTTACTTGAATATTTCTAAACTTTTAACAATCAAGCAATACCAAGAGGTGAGAATAAACATGTTGATAGGTTGGCTATTGTTGGGTCCCAATTTAGCATCCTAGCTGATATAAAAAGTGAGAAAATTTAGTCATATATAAAGGTGGTTGTAAGGCCCTCTGTTCCAGATAATCATGAGAATTGGCAGGTGTTCGAAGATGACAATCAAATTGTTAGATTATTGCAAGAGGAGGTTAAGTTTTTCTCAAAAAACCAATCAAAGCACTTGCAACAAAATCGTGATTAGATTGTACAACTAAAAATAAATAAGTTGCCCAAGGGATTGGTCACACTTGAGAACATTTTTAGTGGTGATGATGAAATAAGGAAGGAGAAGTCATCATTGTCAACAAAAGAAGAAAACTATGCCAATGTAGAGATTACAGCTGGTAAGATTTTGAAGTTGGATAAGGTATGCACTCCTTCACAAAAGTAAGCTTTCATTAAATTATGCACAAATATTATTGATGTATTTACATGGAAGTATAGTGATATCAAGGGATTTGATCTAAGTTTGGATCAACACACCATTGAGTTAGAGGAGGAGACCAAACCAGTAAGACAAAGATAAAGTACAATCAATCCTAAGCTTCAATGTTTAATGAGAGTTGAGCTTCACAAGCTCATTGAATCAACTATTATATTTCCAATCAAGCACTCAAATTGGGTGGTAAATCTTGTTCCAGTACGAAAGAAGAATGGTGAGATTCATTTGTGTGTTGACTTTCATGATTTGAACAGGTCTTCACTTAAAGATCACTATCCATTGCCATCAATGGAGCGAATTTCACAGCTTGTTGCAGGTTCAGAGAGGTTTTCTTTGTTGGATAGATATAGTGGCTACAATCAAATTTTGGTCAAAAAAGAAAACCAATTTAAGATAACCCTCACAACTAAGTGGGGGACATTTGCATACAGAAAGATGTCATTCGGTTTACCTAATGCTGGAGCAACCTTTCAAAGAGCCATGGATATGGCATTCCAAGGCCTTATTAATAGGTTTGTACTTATTTATTTGGATGATATAATAGTGTTTTAAAAGAATGTAGAAGATCAAATGGTTCATCTCAAGTAAGTGTTCGAAAGGTGTAGGCAATTTGGGGTATCTCTAAATCCCAAAAAGTGTGTTTTTTTGGTTCATGAAGGTAAGCTACTTGGAAATGTTATTTCAAAGCATGGTTTAAGCATAGATGCTGAAATGATTCAATCCATTCTTACACTCTCCTTGTCTAAGCACAAAAAGGCTTTGCAAAGTTTCTTTGGGAAAATCAATTTCATAAGGAGATATATTTCAGATTTTGCCATTTTAGCTAAGCCACTTACAGTCATGCTAAAGAAAAATCAGAACTTCAGCTAGTCCAAAGAAGGAATAAAAGGGTTTGAGGATATTAAGAAGGCCATAGCTAATTCTCCTACGCTTATAAATCCATATTTCATAAAATATTTCATTTTGTACACTTATGCTAATATGGGCACCATTTCAGGCATTCTTATACAACAAAATCGTGAGGCTTTGGAGCAACCAATAGCCTTCTTTAGTAAAGTCTCAAAGGAGTATGAAACAAGGTATTTTTTTGTTGAAAAACATGTCCTTTCAGTTATAAGGTCTCTTAAAAAGTATAGATACTTGTTGTCTAACAACAAGATACACCTAATGGTTACCCATCCAAACATCAAGGAGTTCCTTTTGAACAAAGATATAAATGAGAAGAGAGCTGGTTGGATAACTAAGATAATGGAGTACGATGTGAAAATTAAAATCACAAAGCTGATTAGAGGTAAAAGATTGTGTGAGCATCTAGCACAAGATATGTAAGAGGCTAATGAGCTTGTTTTGGTGTTAAATGATGAAGAGGTTGCAGTTGGTCATACCTCACCTTCCAGCTGGTTTCATGACTTGGTAAGCTATCTCCAAGATGTTATTTATCCCTCTCATCTCAGTGCTTCAAAAATAAAGTATTTTAGATTGTAATCAATTCTATTTTTTCTTGTTGATGTTTTTTTTAATAAAAATATCAATGGAATGTTGCTAAGATGTGTAGAACCAAGCCAAACTCAAAGATTGCTTGAAAAATCCCATGATGGATATGGTGGCAGACATTTTTTTGTAATAACTATAGATCTTAAGATCATGAGAGGTGGGTACTATTGGCCTAGTGTATTTGGTGATTTCTATGCATGGGTTAGAAAATGCAAATAGTGTGTTATGTTTTTAGGAAAAGTGAAGCTTGCAGCCTTACCTCTTTAGCCAATAGCAGTCGATCAGCCCTTTGTCTAATGAGGATTGGACTTTATTGGCCTCATTAATCTTCCTTCAAGTTTAAGGCATAAATGGATTCTAATTGCTACAAATTACTTCACACGTTGGATAGGAGTAATAGCATTGAAAGAAGCAACTGAAACTAATGTTCTTGATTTTTATGAAGGTTTGCTTACTAGGTTTGGAACTTCCTCAACTATTATTTCTAATAATACAATGGATTTTATGGGATTTAGGATCAGTCAATGGGATGTCTAACATGGAATTTACCTCATCACTTCATTGAACTATTATCCATAAGGCAATAGCCTTGTTGAATCTACGAATAAGAACATGTTGAGGATCATAAGGAGGACTATTGAAGACAATCAGAGGTCATGACATCTCAAGTTGAAGTCATCTCTATGGACTAATAGGATCACCTACAAAATATCAATAGCCAACTCTCCATACAAGCTCGTATATGGTAAGGAAGCAAGGTTATCCATTTCTCTTGAATTTCCCACTTTGAAACTAATGCATCAGCTTGAGTTGTTGGAGAATGAGCCTATGGAAATTAGGGATGCTAAGCTTATGGAGTTGGAAGAGATAAGAAATCAGTCCATACTAGCCATGGAAATTCATCAAGCACAAGTGAAGAGAACTTTTGACAAAGGAGCTTCTGCATGAAGTTTCAAAGAAGGAGATTTGGTCCTCAAGTGGGATGAGGATAGATATAAACCAGGAAGGCACACAAAGTTTGATTCTATTTGGAGTGGCCCATACACAATTTTCAGCGACAAATCCCACAATACTTTCCAACTTATAAAGTTGGATGATTATGAACTTCCAATCCCAGTCAATGGGATACATTTAAAACATTGTTATTGAAGAGCAAAGTTCCTTGTACATAGATAGTTAGTTTTGCTTTCCTCCAAGTGTTGATCAAGCATAGTACTTTTGTTTTGTTTTGTTCGAATAAGTGCTTTTGTGCACATTTGCTTCTTAGTTAGTTTTCCTATTTTCATGTGTTTCCCTTCTTATTTTGAAGGATGAAGGTTACTTCTTGTCTGGTCAAAGGAGATTTGCAGTCATGGACCAAGTTTACCATTATTTTGTGAGTTCAATATCATGTTTATTATCTGAGTTCTCAAGCATAGCAGGCATACTTCCTAGATGAGTCACCAAAATGTTGACAATTTTGACCCTACAGGTCAAAATTACAACCTCTATCATTCAGAACTTTGCTTAAACATGCGTTTCGAAGAAGGGGAAGAGGCCTAGGCTGAGAAGATACTTGAAAAGGCTTAAGACATAATTCCTTCAAACTTTTGTCTGAAGGAAATACAAGAGAAATGGTCCATTACAGAAAGGCTGAAGGACTATTTTTCAAAGGCCGAATGACTATTACATTTTTATTGAAGGCTACTTAGGAAGGGCTTATCACAATTTCGAAGGGACACTATCAAAATAAAAGGCCATGGACTTTTTGTCCAAAGACAAAAGTGATAAGCAAAAGACCGAAACAATTCTTTTAGGCAATTTGCCTGAAAGAAAGGAGAGAGCAAAGTGGTAGAGCTTCAAAAAAAAATTTGAAGATGAATATCCAAAGGAAGGGCTCAAAAGAGAGCAAAATCTCAAGAGAATTCTCGTGGACGAGTTTTTCGTTGGAAAAAGGAGAAATACATGAACAAGAAGTCCGAAGGAATTTCTGTGGATAAATTATTCGAAGGAATTCCTTTGAAAGGTTTAAACAAGGGAAAGTGAAATGGACAAGAAGTCTGAAGGAATTCCTTCAGAAGATTTACCGAAGGAAATGTAAAAAGAAAGGCTTGGAAGGATAAGTCTCAGACTTTTTGTCTGAGGAGAGATGTCTGAGACAATTCTCATGGATAATTTGTCTGCAGAAAAATGACTTGACAGATAGTCTGAAGGGAAGAGGCCAATAGCCCAATGGATAAGGCCGTAGGAAGGGAATAATAGACAGTAAGTTTGAGAAAGATAAAGGCAAAGGAAATTCAATAAGAAAAATATAGCGTGGACAAACAATAGAACATGCACAGAGATGAAGATCCAGATAGAGCAAGGGATTTCAACAACCATAAACAAGATTAGACACGTCCAATATGTATAACCATTTTAAACATGACACCTTCAGTTCTAAAATGGAGACTCGTTTGTATGAAGAACTCACGAAATTTCACGTTGGAGAGCTTAACAAGAGATTTTATGCATGCACTCTTGTTTGTTCTGAGCCTTTCAAATGTTGAAGCAGTTCAAGTGGAGACCATTGGAGGTTGACTAGTCTTGAACTCTAGTTGACTAATTGACAAGTGTCACATCCATTCATGCCTCCATGCAATAGAAGACATTCTCATGTTGAAAGAGTTGTCTTCTTCTTCTATTTTCAACGCCAACCTCTTGGCTGTTATGTATTTTTCTATATAAGTTGGATTTTCAGCCTTGAATTGTATCCCTCTTTTGGCAAGACAAAATTCTGCCAAAGATTGAGTTGTAACCTTTTTTTAGATTAATAGAAGGACTGTTGTTTTTAGATTCTAGCTGTTGGTATAGTGTATTTATGTCATTGATTTGCATAAGTGATAGAGTTTTCTTCCTTGTCAAGTCTTAATTCTTACCTAGCTACTAGCTGGGCAGATTATGCAGGTCATTTTCCATGTTTAATGTCTTTTGGTTGAGTTTACAGTGGATGCAAGTCGTTGGTTAGTGCCTTGAATCAAGCCTATTCCATCATTTTCCTCAAGCTTTGATCACAAGATAGAACATTTTCATGAAATACTTATGCATATTGGTCAATTGGAGTTAAAGGCTCAGTGTTTCTCTTGTCTAAATTAGTGTTTTTAGGAGCTTCAACTGAGTGGATCAACCAATCATTCAGGTGTATCACCATCATTAGATAGGATTTTCTTTCAATCTTCTCTCTCTTTTCCTAGACAATTTGTAGCGTAGAGCAAGGATCCTAATCGATACACCAAAAGGAGCTAGCCCTTAGAATCCAGAGATTCAATCCACTGATTAGGTCACCCATAGCCTATGATTGTCTCCATGTTTCAGCAAACTGTGAAGGCCTGAAACTACCTTCACAGGGGTGCAAGTCTTGAGAAATAATTTAATATTCAACAATGGACTCTTAGATAATGTGATATTTCATATTAGTTTTTTAATTATACTTTTTATTGACACAATATTTCATATGAAATCATACACCATAAAGTGGTTTAAAGCTCGCATGATGATGCTATCTTCTATTGACAAAGACTACATTTGGCATACACCGTATCAAACGATCTTACAAATTGATTTCCTCTATTTGTTTATCTCGTCACTTAAGAGAAAGAATCCTCGCTTGACAATCGGTCTTAGGTGGGAGGGAATGTAATGGGTTAAACTTTGGTTAAAAGGGGAATATACCTTACAAAAGAAAATAAAACACTTAAAAAGCACAATATGATGTGAGAATTTTTCTGATATGAGAATTTTTCTGATGTGAAAATTTTTGTATTAGTCCTTGTATGATTGAGTTTCAAATTGATTAATATTATTTAAGTTTTTTCATTTGGTGATTTCTTGTACATTAATAATAAAGTGTTATTGACGTAGTAAATAATAAAAATAATCTATCACAATATAATACATAAAAGAGAAATATATTCCACGAATTTAAAAAAAACACTTAACTACAAATGTACATTCTCATGATTTCATCTTTTAAAAATGTTATTTTTTAAAAAGTTTTAAATAGTCTTACTTAAGCTATTCATCCTTTTTATTTATTTATTATTTATATTAAATAGGGATACTACCGAATCTACCATTCCCAAAAAGAATGGTCTATAGTTTTACCCCTCCCTACTTTATAGGACAAAAGTTTTATTGGATAAATTAAATAGTTTTCCCGTTCATTTTAAGAGGGCCCCACTTAAAGTGATTGGTGGGCTCTTTTAAAGGAATTGGCGGGCTTTTTAAAAGTGATTGGTGATATATAATAAAATATCTACATTTTTTCATGAATTTACATAGTTTTTTAATGATTGGTGATATATAATGAAATATTTATAATTCCGTTAAAATTTAAATAGTTTTTTCATTCATTTCAAGAAGGCCCCACTTCAAATGATTGATGATATATAATAAAATATTTACAATTCTCCTCAAATTTATTTAATGAATAGAATTATTAAGGAGTTTGGCTTATTTAATTAATAAGAATAATTGTATATTATATTATTTTTAATCTTTAAAAATATACGAAATAAAAAAGATGAGATTGAGTTAGAATTTAATTTGATGGAATAAACATATTTTTATTTTTAATGATAAATTAAAAATAATTATTTACATTTATTAATCAAAGTATTTATTTATTTGAATAATAGTTGGTTCAATTGGTAAAGATGTTTGGTTCATAAAGAATTTATCAGAAATTAATTTTTGTTGCTGGCAAAACGTGTCACGATATTAAGGATGAAATCGGATTCGTACCCCATACAAATTTGGTAAAATAAATATCTCTTAAACCTTAATTCTTAACCTAAGATCACCACTTAAAACAATAATCAAATATATATAAAATATGCCCGACAATAGTTATTTAAAATATGCCCGACAATTGAAAATATTGTCAAAGGTAATGTTGGTTGCCCATATTGATAGCGATTGAGGAGTTTAGCTAATTTCTTGATGGGATGTTTTTATGCATGTTTGGTTATAAAAGTATCCAATATTAAATTTCAAATGATACAATTGTAAAAGGATAAGATACCAATAAAGTCTAATAAGTTACCTGTTTCATAAGATGGTATCTACAGAGTTTTTTTTTAATTGTTTGTTATCTGTTTGGTTCAGTGTTTTATCATTCTATGAAAACTCATTTGTTTGTAAGTTTGTTGTTATTGTTGCTCTTCATTTCTTATAGAGTATTCTTCTTTTTAGAACAACTCATTGTTGTCATCGTCAACAGAGTTTTGGATAGTTTTCATGTCTTTTATTGGTTGTTAACGCTTCTTCCTAGAAGTTATTGGTAGACTCCTTTGTTCTGGCAGTGATTGGGGTCATTAGATAGGGTACCCAGTTGTTTCTTTGTGTGGTGAAGTTTGTCTAGTTTTTTTTATTTTAGTAGTCTTTTCACTGCTAATTCTTTATAATCTACATTTTATCAATACAAAAAAAAAAAAACAGTTGAAAATAATTTTTAGATATTTATAGTTTTTGGATATTTATTAGTTGTAAAGTTATTTTAATTTAGGATATTTATATATCTGTCAAAGTATTTATGTATCTGTCAATTACTAATGAGAAAAGTTTTATTAGTGCATTATTCCTCATATTTTTAGTTGTTTTTTATTATATATTTGTTTTTCTCTCTCCTCCATTTTTTCCTTGGGTTTTTAGTGTCTTTCTTTTAAACGTACAATGTACATTTCTTAAGATGCACCCTTTTTACTTTATTTTGGATCCTCGAGAATTGTGGGTCTTGATTTGTCAAGGTTTTTTCACCATTTTGTGTCAGCTTACATGCCTATATGGTTATAATTCAAATTCAATAAGTTTATAAATACACAAGTGTGGTCGTGCAGCAAGTTGCACTTTTCATGCTCTTTTGACTTCTAAATAAATTCTCAATTGAAATGGAAGAAAAAGGACACCCCCTGATGATGATTTTGTTTGGCGTAAACACAAAGTATTTTTTCTTCAATGCTTTGTTCCTTCCTTATCTCCTTTGTTTGTTAATCCTTTCATCTTCCCTCAACATGGGGTTTAAGTTGCAAAGGTAACAAGATTTAGTGTGGAGATGGGTTTCCTCCAACCATTTGATGGAGAAATTGATGTTGGGGTTATGGCTTGTGACAAAAAGGTAAAACATGAGGATGGTAAAGATTGTCTCTTGTATTTTCCAAGCATTCCATCCCCTTCTCAATCCATAGGTTCACGACCCAAGGCTCATGTTGGCTCAACAAGTAAATATAGAGGGCACAAATCAAAGGATAAAAGACTGAGAATGGAAGCAGTGGAAATGGTTGGTGATTGCTCTCAGTGGATGATGGAGGCTCTCGCAGATAGCTTCTTTTTAATCCAAATTTTTTCTTTTTTTCTTTTGACTGTCTTTCTTTGGAAAGGTTATTTCCTAGTGGTTGAACTATTCTAGAAGTATAGTCCTTTGTTTGTTGTGAGTTTGTTGTCTTTTTGTTGCTAGTTTACAACATTTTTAAATAGTTTGACTTTTTTAGCTCTGTTTTGTTAGGAGATCTTGTAAGTTGAACATTTTTGTATTTTCAGTTGTTTGTTCTTGTTTAAAGGGTTGTGCCCTTTCAAAAACCCTTCTTGGTTAGTTGAATTGGTTGATTATGTTGGCTTAGCATTTTCTAGGGACTAAGCACGTTGTTAAGTCTTAGATCCAATTCGTAGCTCCAATCTCTGAAAAAGCTATTTTTAATTGGTTCATAGCTCTGGTAAAAAATGTTTATCCCTAATTAAAAAATACACAAGTGCATTAGTACATTCATGACATACAATAAATGAGCACAATCAATCCATGTATGCATTTAGAGAAGGCATTCAAGAATCTAAGAAAATTCAAAGAGCATCTAACATTTATTAGTGCATTCAAAATAAAATCAAACATTCATTGTAGTGTTAAAATTCATTGTAAATAAACACTAAATCACAGTAACTCCCAGTTGAATTCCATTTACTCAACATGCCATTTTTTATATTATGTACTATTGAGGGGTGTGATAAGTATCTGGTGCTTAGAAACTAGGTTGACCTTGAGCACATTCCCCCCTTAAAAAATTCCTTGTTATTTGCAAATTCAACTACCCTAGGGTTTTTAATAAGAATATCAATTTCCCATAGATCTAAGTAAAATCTCAAAGAGGAAACTAAGGTTTTAAGAGCCCCAAACATGACGAACAAAGTCGTTAAATCAATTTATGCCTATTTTATATTTTATATAGGTGTATTGTGTATGATTATAGTTTCCAAAAATGCCAAGTGTATGTTTATGGCAAGGTGCTCAGGTTGTGAGTTTTTTCGGTTCTCACTAACTTTACCTAAAAAACCCTAATACTACTATCAAACTATACCGATTATTTCCAGATTTATGTTAAACCCTCTTTAATATTATTACACTGGAAATTTTGATTTTATTATTTATATTGTATTAGATTTAATTACATGTCTAATAAGTAAATGTGATGCAATTTTACTTAGATTCATTTCTTTATGCTAAATTTTGGTAACCCACATTTTTCGTGCATGCTTTGTATTCCTTTATGGTTAAGACTCACTTCAATAGTGATAAATGCAATTTTTCTAGTGCTTGAATCATTTTATTCTTTCATACTTGTTAGCTTTAGCTCTTATGTATTATATTTAAAACCCTAAATTGATCTTCCTTGATATTGTTCTAACCCTAGGGCATTTTTGATGAAATATATGTTTTTCTCTTATGCCATCCTAAATGATTAGATCTAAAACTCCAACAAATAAAGTGTAACCTTGTTGATTTTGCTGAAATTAGTTTAGGAAATCTTATATTTATTTGAAAAATAAAATGGATTCTACAAATGAATTTAGTGTTGCTCCCACAATTGTATTTTTTTATTGCAAGTGATACTAAGATGCTTTTGAATGATTGTGGTATGAATAGAACCCAAGGCGATATTACAAATGATCATGACCACCAAGATCGTGTTGATGAATCAAAAAGATGTTTAAACCTAGTATTGTTTATGAAACACATTTTTTTCAAACCCTAATGAGATAGATGAATTTATTTATATACTGAAAGATGTTCAAATCAAAACTCTGGGTGAATAGGCTCAAGATGGGCTTAAGGTACAAGGCATACCCTATAAGGTGAATAATGGATATTTGCATGTTCATAATGTAGATCAAAAACTTGACTCATTTGAGGGATCACCTTCTATGCCTAATATTACAATCATTTTTAAAATTGATTTAGAAACATTCCTTCCCCTACATCTAATGCTTTTAATATTGTTAATGCTTATCTTGCTTCCCAAATTATTCAACATACTCTATTTACCTCTTCTTGATTTATTTAAAATTATCAACTCATTTTTAAGATTCCTCTTGTTAAACCATCTATTGTTTATAATATTTCTTAATTCACTTCTTTAGAAAACATGTTTAGTCCAACTTATTCTTTTGCTACTTCTCTTCCAAATCCTCAAACGACTACTATGAGGCATATGTTGTGTGACTTACAGAATAATATTAAGTTGTTCTCGCAAGGATATCAAAATCTAAATAGAAAAGTCACCTTTAATTATATTTTATTTAACCCCTTGTCTTATGAAGGTTATTCCATGCCCTTTTCCAATAGGATTCATGGATCCAAAGTTTAAATAATGGAAAAAGAGATCCGTTTAATCATATTAAAAAAAATTATACTTTTTCCCTAGGTTTTTCTTGTAATTATAAGTTGCAAACTAAGATGTTTCCAAGGAGTTTGACGGATCATTCACTTAGTTGGTTTTATGTTTTACCATGTAGATATGTGAACTATTTTACAACATAATTGGATGACTTTTGAGCCCATTTTTAATTAATAAGAGCAAGAAAGTAACATTTTCACAAATAGCTGAAATCAAGCAGGGAGTTAATGAGACTATTAGTGGATATGTATTTATATTTAAAAATGTGGTTACAATAATGACTCATCGATTACTTGATAGTGAATTTCAAATCCTCTTTCCTTAAAACTTACTTTCAATTGTTAGAACAATGTACTTTTCAACACTTACAAATATTTTGATGATTTTTTCCATACAATTAAAAATTTAAGGTGAAACTTTTTTTGGAAAATATGATTATTTATGGGTCTAATGTCCCAAATCTTAGTGGTTCTAAATTTCTAGGCTAAAAGTAATGTGAATGTATTTCAACCTAAGAGCAAGGTTAAGAATGTGGTTAATGTTTTAGAGAAACCAACTAATAAGATCATATTATCTCAACAAAAGGAGTGTAGATAATTTACAATATTAAGTGAAAGTCCACAAAATGTGTTGAAAAGATTGACTGAGTGTATAATGATCACATGGTCTCTTGTTAGATAGTTGGATCCTTCAAGACCATAACCTAAGTATTGTGATGTAAATTCATTATGAGATTGTCATAAAATTATATAGGACATTTTTCAAATGGATGAATTCACTTGAAGCATAAGATCTAAAACTTATTGATGGGAACCAAATGTAAGTGAAGGGTACACATAATATTGAGGAAATTTCCCCGATTGACCTCTTCTCAATTTGTACACCTTCATTGGTGTTTGTGTGACCTTTGATAACCATTTATTGGTAGTCCTTTTGACCACTTCAATTATCACCTTTCTAGCTTGCATCTAAACACCCCACTTCTAAAATAGTTATCATACTTTGTCTTCACATGTGTGCATGTCCACATAATCACTTCGTTCTCTTCCTACACCTATCTTTCGACAGTGTGACTAGTGGTATATGGCATATATGTGCCAATCTTCCAAATTAGTACCCCATAATCCATAAGGTCTAAGAACTCCTTTCCCTATGTGGTGATATTATATATGTGATTGACCTCTTCATCTACATCCATGCTTTAAACTTAAAGATGGTTCATGTGTTCAATCTAGATTAATTACCACCCTCTCTATGTCATTATCAAATCTCATGTAGAAATTTTTAAAGTACATGTCTTCTTTTTCTCATAGCAGTGTAACCTTACCAAAAACATTGCATTATGATATGCTTCTATTAACTCAATCACTTCAAAGTCAACTTTAAACTACACTCCCAAAATAATGAACTCAACTTATTTTAAGACTCCCAGTGGTCTCAAGTATGAGTTATTCCCCATTAATAACACATTTTTATAAGGTTGGAGCGTAAGACTTCCCATAATTTACTAAGCATCCTTATTCAATACTATGTTCACGTATGCCCTTATATCAATCAAAATTTTGTTCAACACGTGATCATTGATTGAAGTATTAATTATCAACTCCTGATCATATTACTCATTCTTCACATAATGAAACTCATTCATCTTCCCTTGGACTCACTCACACGTGTCACCCTTACTATTAATGATCTAGTTCCTCAACAATATATAAACATACCTCTATCCTTCAACAAAGAAAAAAATTGGACACTTATTCTATCTCTTTCAAGCTAGGACTCTTCTTCTAGTTCTCCATTCTATTTGAATTTAGCTCTTTGGTTGTCTACAACTTACCTTGAAGATTTTAAACTTTCTCCCTCACTTCTACCAGTAATTATTTATCAGCATGCATATCTAAGTGGTTTATCACCATTTTTCATTGTATACGTCTAGTATAATTTCAATCTATGGAACAAGGATTATCCTTCCTTGTGCATCTAATCCCTCTTGTAGTGATGTTTACCTTTGGGCATGATCCTCATTTTTGTGGATTCTCCTTCACTACCCAATTTCCAACATCCTACACAACCCTTATCTCTCTTGCACCCTTTGATGCAAATTGTTTTACAAGATATTCTAATGAATATCAAGACATTTTTTAATCTTGTACACTTTCCCATAATGAATGTAGCTAGCTTGGGATCTTTGGGAATTTCCGTTGATAGTAATAAGTGGCTCCACACATAAAACATGAACACTAATATCTATTTTCAATTCTTCTTCCACCGTTTTGTCTATAGGATCTCCTACCATAACCTCTCCCTTGGGTGGGTTGTTCAGATTATGTAGAAATGCTATGTTGGTTCTAATTGAACCCTATTTCCTATACAACACATATTTCATCAATCACCCATAAATTAACCTTGTCATGTGTATCACATTCTTGCACCACATCTCATTCACTTGTTTGGCCTTATAGACCAGTGCATAAATTATTCTCTTGTGATCTTCCCAACAAACTTCACAATGTGAAGTAACAAGTTGCACCTTTGTATGCATTAAATTGTTCTTCATGTGTCATTCTTATTGATAATTTGTGCACCAAAATCCTTTATGAGACTATTGTGCACTATTTGCAGTATATTTTATAAGTGATTTTCCATCTCTGAGATTTTTTCCTCAAGAAATGGGCTCACTCCTATGTCGAAGTTTACATCAACTTCCATTTTGAGTGCCTCTTCACGCTTCTCATGCATCATAAATTGTCTTCATAACTATTTGTCTCTTGAAAGATGGAAATAGTCCCCCAATGAACCACTGCACATGTTACAATCATTGTATATGATAATATAATTTTCAAAATAATGTCTTTAATTGTGCATAATACACAAGTACACTCTTTGAAACATCTTACTTTATCTCTTCTAATGCATAAATTATATGATGTTCAAACTCAAGTATATGAAATTCCCTCAAGAACATAATCTTGGGTTGGATAATGTCAACCATAATTTAGTTTAGATCAAATTTATGATACCATGTATGTGCAAATTACAACAATGTCATCATAATTTGGCTTGCCTGCCTCTCAAGAAACATAATTACCTTGGCTCTCTAAGATATCTCACATTTGTGTATATGTTCAAGGACATATTTAATGTTTTTATACTTGGGTAGATTCATCGAAATCTCATAAAATATTGTTGATATTTGTGCAGGTTGATGTGCCTGTGCACCACTCTCAAAAGCTAAACTTATACTAATAGTTTTTTTACCAACACTTGTGCAAAAACTATAGGATTTCATACTAGAACATTCCCTCTTACCAATGGGCCATTCATTCTAGTCCCTCTTGTTAGTATACTTATACTTGAAAAACTCAAGTATCTTCTTTAAAACACTCAAAAATCACCAATGTATGGAACCTCGTATTCTACCATAATTGTTCAATTGATATTTTTAACATTTATCGATAGTATTATAAGTGTCACATAGTCACTAGGGTCTTGGTGAAGTTGTATGTTGGGGCACTTATTGCATATATACTGAGGTTCCAATCTTATGAGTTTGTCCTCAACTAATTTACATTTATGAGAGATGGGTTTTTGTGAACTGTTACTCATGAAACATGGGGTAATGTAGGTTGACTCAAAACTATGTAGTTGAATCTCTAAATCTAATGACATAATATGATGCACTGAAGAAAATCACCATTAGATGAATAATTTCTCATGGTACTTTCCCAAGTTACCATAAGAAATGGTTTTTATCATTGGATGTATTATTTCTATTTCTCTCTCTCTCTCTCTCTCTCTCTCTCTCTCTCTCTCTCTCTCTCTCTTTAATGTTTTGACTTTATTGTCACAATATTGGAACCTCCAAGTGTCTTATATAGGGATTTCATTATGAACTTTGTTGATTTCCAAGTTGGCTTCTTCTAAATCGATCAGGATACCATCATATCCCTTATGATAGAGGGTACTGCCAAGGATGGTGAAGGAGAAGGTGTATTGGATGGAGGATGTTTGTTGATTGTGTGAAGGATTTAAAGGAATGGTGTGATCATGATGTGAAGTAGGATTGAGACAAATAATATCATGTTTCACAAGACTAAGAATATCTACCAATTAAATATTTTGGGATTTTTTGCTATATTGATGGTGTTTTCAACTTGTGATTTGTAATTGTCCTATAACTATGCTTATGTGTGAGGGAGATTGATTTCTTCATCCCTAGATCCTTAAAAAGGTTTTCACCAAGGGATTCGCTTTGTTGATTTTTTGGACTTTGATTTTGGTTTGGATCCTATAGCACCTCAAATAGGTTTTCACTAAAGGACATTACTTTTTTACTTTGATTTTGATTTAGATATTCCCATAATGTCTTAAAGAGGTTTTCACTAGGGGATGTTGATTGTGTATTTTGATTTAATGGATTAATAGATTCATTTTGATTGAGGAACATTTTCTATTCTTTGAGATATGATGATTTTGATTTATGCTCTTTTGGTTGGATGTTAATCATGAACTTTGTAATGATTTTATTTTTATGGAAGAAGGCAAATGATAAGTGATTTTTTTGGTCCCAATCGATGGGTCTAGGAGATCAAATTTAAAGATGGTGGAAAAGTGGATGGTATTGATAAGAGGATGGGTGGTAGAACAGTCCTTTTAGGGACTATGAATGGAACATGTTACAATGTTGGATGAGGCTTTCTTAGAAAGAATGAAAGTCTCACAAAAATCTTTATGTGGATTTTTAGATGGTTTGTAGTTGATTCCATGATATCCCTTGTGTTCTTGTACATGGATGGGTTTGATAATTCCCTATTTGTGGAGGCCAAGGCTTTTCCCATTGTAGTTCATGCTTTTAAGGATTATGCTTTCGATAAGATATTTATTGATTTGGAAACAAGCCAATGGGTTGTATTTGTGTAACCATGATTGATTAATTGTTGTTGATTTCCTCTTCTATGAGGAGGATGGATCTGATAGATGGTGTTTTGACAAAATGATATGATTTTGATGTTGATTTATTGTGCAGGATGGGTATGTCCACATAGAAGGCATTTTTATGTTTGTTATCTATAAGTACCATTATCACTTGAGGCATGTAGTGTTGGGTGATGGAAGGTTTGATATGTGATGGGATATGGGGCAATAGGCCAAGGATGGTGTCATCAAATATGGGTTCATCAAGGACTAGTGGTTTATCAAAGATAGGTTGGTCAAAGACAGGTTGACCAAGGATGGGTGATTGGCCAAATGATGTTTCATCAAAGATTGGATCATAAAAGATGGTTCCTTTGTCAAATATGGGTGGTCTAAAAATGGTTTGGGATTGTACAAAGATGGGTGATTTGAAAAAAATACTTTCATCTAAGATGGATTGGTCAAGGACAGAGTGATTATCGATATGTGCATGAAGTTGGGGGAAATTTCCATAGACATTTTAGCTAACGCATGCGCGTTATGGTAAGAACATGTACAAGTTATTTGAATTTAGATTTGGAACCACCAAACCTAAATTCATATGTGTTATAACACATGAGTTTTATATAGTTAAATGAACATGTATGCATTCTATTAGTTAAAAGAACACGTACATGTTCCTATCACATTGCATAAAAAATGCATAAAAGATATATTGGTAGTTGTAGATGGTTTACTAAAATAAATTTTAAGTATAAATGTTACATTTATTTCCTTATACTTTAAATTTATTTTAGTAAATATAATAAATTAGGGTCACTCTGCATCTAATAGAGTGGTCTAACAGTTGCATGCCTTATGATGTGGAAAATAGTTTTTTAAAATCCAATCTGATCAGTACTTAGGCATTTTCAAGGTCCTAGTATTGAACATAAGGATTTCAGGGCATAAATTTTATAATTGATGTCCATTTTTGGTAAACATATAATCATTTTTTAGGTATTTGTGCCTTCCAAATTATTTTTTAGCATTTCTAGGAGTCCTAGGTTTGTCAAAATTGAAGTTTGCAAACCACTCACCTTGAAATTGATGCAAAGTGATGTGATTGGGGTAACATAGGTCACTATGATGACTTGCATACATCAAATGACCACTTTGTGTTAATTTCACTTGTTCATCATCCCTCCCTCATCCCTCATCACTTCCTAATCATCCCTTAACACCCCTAATCAATCTCTCCTCATTCCTAATTGTCCCTAATCACTCCCTCATTGACCTTAATTATCCCTCATCATCTATAATCACTCACTCATCATCCCTAATTACTCCTTTATTGACCCTTACTATCCCTCATCATTCCAAATCACTCCCTCCCCATCCCTCATCATCCCTAATCACTCCTTCATTGACCTTGACAATCCCTCATTATATTTAATCACTTCCTTATCATCCATAATCACTCCCTCATTGACTCTCACCATCCTTCATCATCCCTAATCACCCCCTCATCATCCCTAATAACCACTCCATCATCCCTCATCATCCATAATCATTCCTTCCCTGTCCGTAATCACTCCCTTATTGACCTTCACCATCCCTAATCATTTATAATTATTCTTTCATTATCCTTAATCACTCCCTCTTTAAACCTCACTATCCCTCATCATCCCTCATTGTTGCTTCATCATCCCTCATCATCTCCAATCACTCCTTCCTCATCCTTCATCACCCCTAATCATTCCCTCATTAACCCTCATCATCCCTTATCATACCTAATCACTCCCTCATCCGCCATAATCATTCCCTCATTGACCCTCACCATCCCTCATCATCCATAATGACTCCCTCATCATCACTACCCAATCCCTACTCGTCACTCCTCATCCTTAATCACTCCATATAATACATTTATGGTGGGTATAATATCTTCTTTCTTGTGCTAGATGAACTTATTTTATAATTCCAAATTTTAATTACTTAAATAAGGCCTAAATAAACTCTTATTTCACTCATCCTCTTTCACTCAAATAAAGAACTCAGAGATATCATCTAATTATCTAGAGGGATTCAAATATCGATATAGTGATCCATGCCTAGATCTATATAATGATCCAATCCCAAAGTTGAGAATCCAAATTTATATCTATATAGTTAGGGTGATTGGAGACTAGTTGAGAATTCCAATCCCAACCCCATAGTTGACCTTATATCCATAGTATACTAGATTTTTAGATAGATAGATAGGCAATCACCAATCTGGTAGAGTGTGTTCTATTCTAGTAGTTGATAGAGTGTGTTTCCAAACCTAACTTGATCTATACCCAATACGATCTATACACAACTTGATATATAAGGGGAATAAAGGGCATATGCCTTAATCCAATGTACTGAAGAGGGTCACTTAGAGCTTGGGCATGACTTAGTGGGCCCTAAAGGCCAAACTAGGGCCTTGTCATAATTTGAGTATTCCACGATCCCTAATATAGTATGTCAAAGAATAATTTAGGAATGGAAGCCCCACCATAGATATATAGGGTAACCATTATGAAGGCCCTACCCCAATCTCAACTTCCCATACTCATTAAGGCAATGAAATATTTCTCTACCTACTTAATCTATGCCAAGGAGTAAGGCAAGGGAAGATTAGATTTTTGATATCTAACTTTACTTTACCTAATAATTTATGCCCAAATCCCAATCTATATATGTAAGTAATACAATTTCATCCCACCCTTTTCTCTCCTTCCTCCCCATTTATTCTGGCTCAGGGCCTTAGATACACATTCTCTCCATGGTAATGGTCTTTAAGGTTTATCCATATGTTGTAAATGTCTATTAAAATTCAAATTAATGCAAATATATATTAAAACCTATATATAAGCATCCAACATAGGTGGAAGGCTAAAATAAGCATGTTTTGGAAAAGTCATAAGTTGTTGAGAAACTTAAGGTGCATGAAATAGAAAAGAGACCAAGTTTAGACATTAGTTAAGATATAATAAGGCTGTAAGACATCAAGAAAGAAAATACGAAGAAAGATAAGAATGAAGGAGAGGTGGGAAAAAGGTCTCTAGGTCAGGTGTAGAGTTTAGGTTTAGGTTCGTGAAGGACTATGTAAACCCTTAACTAGGGTTTAATAAATAAAAACTCATATATATTTCTTTTGAACCATCAAAAACCTCTAAAATTTTGTAGATAAGTGTTTAAGGATGTTATTCAATTGATCCTGGTGGTTTCAAAACTTGAAATTCCACAGAAGACAATATATTCATGACTGCATTTTTTTAACATACCTCAAATAAGCCTAAAGCAAGGCTAAAGGTGTAGTCTTTCAAAGTCTCTTAAAAATCAAAGTTGTAGTAGACTGTAGAATGTGTTCCTTGTCATGTGTAATGTGAAAATGAATGCATGATGTCATTTATATGACCTTTAATATGAGTTTAAATCCATAACCCATTAAAAATATATCAAACCTAAGTGAGAGGGCTAGAAACCCTATTTTGATGCATTTTGGTGAGAATTAAGTACAAAGAAAGGAAGAAGCTTATGTGTTAGCTTAGATAGTATCAAATCAAATGCAAGAATACTATTGGGGACATTAGGAGATAGTCTTGAGTGAAATATTTTCTATAAAGGGTAACAAACCTAAGGAATAAGGTCCGATATGATATAACTTTGTGTTGCCTATAAGAATTAAGTTGCTATGGACATGGATCAATGTTTTGATGGAGATTGTCATTAGGAAGGTAAAGAAGTGAAAGTAAAATCAAATAGGTGTTAAAAAATACAATAGTATTCAAAGGGAATTAAATTATAGTAAAGATGATACAAATAAAGGTTAAGACCTAGAAGAAAGATAAAATCCTTGAGAGAATATTGGGTTTGTTGTGTCATGTAAATATGGCGTACTTCAAACGAATAAACCAGTTTATTGAGTGAGTAACAAAATTTAGAGTAAAATAACCTTGTGTTAGTATAAGTAGTTAAATATGTGGCATGAAACAAGTAAGGAAGGCTATAAATCCTAAAAGAGACCTAGAAGACCTAGATGAGTAAACCTATAAGAGGCATAATTACATAAGATGATGATGGAGAGATTAGGGATGATATCGGATGAGGAAAACATGATTAGGGATAATAAATGATGAGGAGGAAGTGATGAGGGATGGTGAGGGATGGTGATGGTCAATGAAGGAGTGATTATGGATGATAAGGGAATGATTAGGGATGATGAGGGATGAAAAGGAAGTAATTAGGGATGATGAGGGATGAATAAAGAGTGATTAGGGATTATGAGGGATGAGGAGGGATGATGAGGGATGGTGAAGGTCAATGGAAGAGTGATTATAGATGATAAGGGAGTGATTAGGGATGATAAGGGAGAGATTAGAGATGGCTAGGGATAGTTAAGGTCAATGAGGGAGTGATTAGGAATAATGAGGAATGAGGAGGGAGTGATTAGGGGTGATGAGGGATGAGTATGCAGTGATTAGGGATGAGGGAGGGATGATGAAAAAGTGAAATTAACATAAAGTGGTCATTTGATGTGTGAAGATCATCAATGTGACCTATGCTGCCCTATCACACCACTTTGGATCAAGTTCAAAGTAAGTGGTTTGAAAACTTCAATTTTGATAAATCTAAGACTCCTAGAAATGATAGGAAGCAATCTAGAAGGCATAAAAACCTAAAAAATGACTATATGTTTACCAAAAATAGACGTCAATTATAAAATTTATGCCCTAAAATCCATAGATTTAATACTGATACCCTAAAAATGCCTAAGTACTGACCATATTAGATTTTGAAAATTTATTTTCCACATCTTAAGGTGGGTAACTATGAGACCAACTCTATAAAATGTAGAGTGACCCTGATTTCTTAAAATTACTAAAATAAATATAAAGTATAAGTTTACATTAAATGTAAACTTACACTTAACATTTATTATAGAAATATGAACTTTACATAAATATTACCTTCCTATAGATATTTTTATGGTTTTGGGTGTAAAGTAATAGGAATACGAATGCATTCCTATTAATTTACACCCAAAACCACAAAAAGATATGTAGGAAGGTAATTGGATGAAAATCAATAAGAATGTGTACGCATTATAAAAATTTGAATTTAAAAAATCAAGCCTTAAAAATCAATAGGAATGTGTACGCATTATTAAAATTGGAATTCAAAAAATCAAGCCTTTTGATTACGAAATGGCTTGGATTCCCAAGCTAAAGGCATGCACCTATCAATCTATAGCCGAGTCCAAGAGTTTTGATAGAAAATAACAAATTTTAACTTCCATTGCCAAATACACAATGGATTTCAATAACAAATTTCAAAAAATTATTACCATGACAATGAACATTTGCTCCTCTTTCCAAATATATGATTTTTATAAATTTTAGACTATTTTAAGGGTTTAAACTATGTTGATTTCTAACTATACCTTTTTTTAAGCCACTATATGCCATAAATATACATGCCTATTCATGTTTATGTATTTTTTACATTGATCCAAGAGCAAAATAAATTATATGGTCACAAACTAGGCCTAATTCTACACACACACACACACACACACACACACACACACACACACACACACACACACACACACACACACACACACACACACACACACACACACACACACACATAGAGAGAGAGAGGTACTTAAGGGGGCCACACGACCAATTATATATTTTTTTGTCATTTTTTAAGATATATTTACTTGAAAAAAATATTCATTGAAAAAGAATATAAAAATATAGGTCACAAACTAAAGATCTTACCTAAATATTCATCAAAGGGTTTTAAACAATATTAAACGATGCTCAAAAAATGGTGGGCCACACAATAGGGATCCATCTACTCTATTTGATTTAAAAACTAGGAGTTCCTCTTCATATTTTAAATGTTTGACCTAGTTATACTTAACCATTTTTAAAAAAAATAGTGCTTTGAAAACTAGACTCAAAATTATACAATTTATGTTATTATATCATCTTCGAATTTATGTTATAATATCGTTCCATCACTTTTTGCATCGTAATAATTTAATTTGGATGCCACTGCTATCACTTTTTGCCCCCTAATAATTCAATTAACTTGTTAATATACGGCAAAGGCCAAGATTGATTGGTTTATAGGAAACCAAAACAATCCAATAATATAATTAGAAGTGACTCTAAGGTGTAAATAATGTCAGAAGAAACGTATATCAATTGTGGCCTTTTTATATATGGTAAACAAATTTAGTTTGTGGTGCAACGTTGTAGTGGAGGAAATTTTGCTCTCAAAAAATTGTTTCATCCACGCTGATGCAAGTTCTTCTATGAAAGTTCCTCTTTGGACTTTATGTGATTTATATTTTGTCTTGGTTAATGTCATATTTTCTTTGTTCTCTGTGTTTTTGATATTCATTTCATGATATCTTTTAGTTTTTTGATGTTGTCACTGTTATTTAAACTACTTATAATGGTAAGGAATTTCCTGTCAATTTTATACGATCAAGGAAGCATTTTGAGGAATTGATGATATAGATCATCCCTGATTCTCCTTCAAAAACCAAAATCCTTGTTTTAGTGTTGCGCTTTTGTTTGGATAAATAGAAATAACCCCCTTTTTTGAATATTGTTCGACCCCTTGTTTTGGGGTTCATTAATTGATCAATACTAGCCAAATCAAGTTTCCAACTACAATAAATATTACTGGAGTTGGATTTACATTTGGAAATAATGTTAAATGATCTCAGCATTGTCTTTGTGATGGATTTTGATTCGTAGGCATCATCTTTAATTATATTTAATATACACTATGCTGTAGGCATCCTCTATTATATTGGTAGGACTAGGGCAGGGAAGGGGGCTCCTCAACAGGGTGAGAGGGACGGGCGGTGGGGGGCGGGGAGTAGGGCCAAGACATCCCACATCAACATCCATCAACATCACCGAGTGAGAGAAAGGGGGACGGTAAAACTTTTCATGATTGTGCCACTTGAAAGACAGGTCAAGCTCCCTTTCTTTTATCTTTTAGACTTGTTGAGGATGTTAACGGGACTTGGAGGGACATCCAGCGATGCGATGACTAGGGAGGTGGCAATGAAAGCAATGGAAGGGAAGTCCTTCACAATTGAGATGCTAAGTCCACGAGCCCCACAAAGAGAGTAGATTAACTGAAAAAGGGAGCGACTTAGAAAGGTTAATGAAAGCACAAACACAGACCAAGCTGAGGCTCCAAGAGGCAACATCAACCTTTACAAAGGTGCCAACTTTATCCACCAAGAGCTTGATGAAGCACTCATTCCTCATCACCAGAGGGATAGAATGAAGCAAAAGCCACATTGGGATAGCCTTGAGTTGGACCAAATTTAGCGAGAAGAAAGGGCTCCAAGGGCATAAGAATATGCCATAATGGTTGAGGGTAGATGTACAAAGTTGGGGGACAAAAAAAGTGACACAATGAAAAATACAAAGCATTTTTTGTAAAGGACGTATGCCCTTTTTAAAAGGACATATGTCCTTTAAAAAAAAAAAACCAATGCAAAAATGATGAAGGGTCAATCTTGACCCTAAAGGGCGTATGCCCTTTACAATCTAAAGGGTGTACGCCCTTTGGACTACAAAAGACACGCGCTAAATATATACTCTAATAACTTTATATAACAACCTCTAATTGCAACAATAATATGTGTGTGTGTGTGTGTGTGTGTGTGTGTGTGTGTGTGTGTGTGTGTGTGTGTGCGTGTGTGTGTGTGTGTGTCTTTCAATAATTCAAATTTAAAAAAAAATGTAGTCTAAAAGGGTGTACGCCCTTTTAGACAGGTATTTTTTTATTTTATTTTTACAATTTGAGTTGTTGAAAGACATATATATATATATATATATATATATATATATATATATATGTATATATATGTGTATATGTATATATATATATATGTATATATGTATATATATGTATATATATATATATATATATATACATATATATATATATATATATATACATATATATATATATACATATATATATATATATATATACATATATATATATATACATATATATATATATATATATATATATATATATATACATATATATATATATATATATATATATATATATATATATATATATATATATATTGTTGTTGTTGCAATTAGAGGTTATTGTATAAGGTTGTTGGAGGATATATTTAGTAAAACAAATGTTAAATATAAGTTTATATTTAATATACTTTAAATTTATTTTACTAAATATAACAAATTAGGGCCACTCAGTGTCTTCTGAAATTGATTACAAAAATGTAGGAGCTACCATTTAGAATTTACTTTTTCAAATTTCATTATAGTCAATACTTAGGTTTCAAAATTTCCAGATCAGAAGATAGAATGAGAAACGAGGTTATAATTCATGTTACGTATGTAATAGATCTAGATACCATTGAAGATTACATGTTTGTTTTACCTACTTAAGTATTTCCTATCTACTTTATCTACTTGAGTATGCTCTACCTGATTAAATAATTAGGCCATGGCTTGATCTCAAGGAGTATGCCCTACCTAAAGACACAAGCCATATCTCGATATTTACTATTTTCTACTGGTGTCAAATTAAGTGCTCCACTTACTCAACCTGGTCTACTTCAAGTTCCTCTAGATGCTTGCTTGCAATTAGGTCTCTTCTTAACCATAAATTATCTCTTTGTCTATCACAAAAAGTCTTCTCAGTATTGGTGTTCAAAGACTAATGACCTTATTCTTCAGTATTATCTCTTGACTTCTTAACCTCTGTATTTAGATCAAAAGCCACTTCCAATGAATTAAAATAGGATACTCAAAGTAATCTACTTTGAAGGAAAACCCTTATTTGACTCCCAAAGCACTCAATTGTACATCCTTACTTCTTTGAATAATACTATGAGAGTTTCACCAATAATTTGACTCAAGCTTCTTAGTGCATGAAGAACTTCAATTCAAAACTTAGATGACAACTCTACCCTTTATAGGCTTATTAGGCCAAATTCTACCTCTTAAAGACTTGATACAAAGAGGTCTACAACTGCCTTATTTTTTGGACTCATTCAATTCAAAAACTCAATGAAAATATCAAGACAATGATACAAGACTCATAGGTGTATTTACACAATCTCAAGATACGAATTAGATCACCAAAGTGCCCAAAAAGTTGACTAAGTCCTAAGCACTACTACAATATTGTCTATAGGTGTGTTTGGTCTTGAAAAGGTGTTATAAATCTAAGCTCATTAAAGGATTATTATATGGATTTATTAAGATGTTTAGAGACTATCTCTGGGGATAAAATACCAATTTCTTTTATTGCTTTCTTAAGAATTAGAATTCAATGGAAACTCTACTCTTTAGGTCCGGATGTCCTAATCTGCTTACTTGGAAGGATATTGACTTGGCTTAACTATCAAATGCTTTGAATCACTTTACTTGTAAGTATTATATAGTGTTTACATAATAACATTGGACCTTCATAAGAGGTTTATACTCAATCAACAAAGTTGGAGATGTATTGTACTTGGAGTTTGCTATCTTTGCCTTGGAATCTTTTTAAAAAGCACAATTACAACTCTGCACTTTTCAAGTCATGCAATTTATCTTTTGCATGTAATGCAATTGCACCAACACACTTTCACATCACTTAACTGGTGTATTTTTGTAAACTCACTTTTGCACCATCTAAAACTCAAAAAAGGTGGTTACTCACCATAACCACTTTCCCATGCTATAAATATGAGTATTAGGCTCTTTATAGGGGGGCTTTTTTAGAAACAAAACTTTGAGACATATTTTTGGAAGGTGAGATTATTTTACAACTCAATGAAGATCAATACAAAGGAGGAGATTTGTAAACTGTGTATTCATATTTTCTCTATGAATTATAATTATGTGTATGATTCATTTATATTCAAATATTTGATTTCAAAACTTTGTCATAACTATTATCAATTAGTCTTAATGTGGAAATTGTACAGTAGAATTTATTTTTGAATCTATCTGTTATTTCTATAAATTTGAAATCTTAGTGGGATTTAATCAATATTTTAATGATCTTTTATGGATAAATATGGGATGATTGTCTTTAGTTTACTATCAATATCAAATAATCATCTCAGTGTATGTTTTGCACTCCTAAGGGTGTAATTATGTCTTTACCACCCATTGAATAAGAGAGATTTCAATGAGGACAGTGTTTTTCCTTCCCATGCTATTATAATAAATATTTGTGTTTAGGCACCTAGAGTTGTCCTTTGTCTTCCTTAAGGTTATTTTAGCAACTTTTGTGTTTAACTAGATAAAATCACCCCATTTTACTTTTCCCCATTTTCTTCTCATTTTCATCATTCATCATTTCCTTTTTATATCCTTTCTATGCTTTTTGGTTAAATGAATGAAATCCTCAATAGAAAATATTTTTACTATAAATAGCTACAAATAAATTTTTCATTGCTTTTCTTTTTTTGGCTTTCAATAAAGGTAGCTATGCCTGGTAATAAGAGAGAGACTTTGTCCCTGTATTCTTGAATAACGTGAAGATTCTATCCCCACATTGTTGACTGAAACTCCACATTTGTCCCACTGACAAAATTTTTAACCCATAAGGTGCAGTCAGCTTCCCCCACATCAAGAGTTGTGATTGCAAGAGCATTCAATGACTCCAATAGTGGGAGTTTACACTGCAAGAGTAGTCCATAATCCTCGCATCAAGACTCTAGATTATGGAAGCAATTAGAAACCTTGACACTTGCATGGAGGCATTGCAATCCTAACACTTTTTCCCATTGCAAGAACCACCAAACATCCTAGCATTGGGACTTTGGGGTGCACAAGAGGCTTAAATTTGGATTCCTACTAGTGGGGGCTTAACGCTAGCACCCAACTCAAAATTTTACATGACATTTTTCAAAATTTTCAAAATGGAGACTGACCTTATCATCTAGAACTTCAATCATGCATAAATTTTAGCCTGCTTCTCCTTTTAAGGTGTCATTCTTTTAAAAAGTCCATGTTTTTTTGAGCTCTATGCATTGATGTTATTCTCATGCCTTGTCAATTTGAAACTCTCTAGATTTAAGGGGTTTTGCATTCCTAGTCTACAGTACATGCAGTTCAACACATACTTCCTTTCTACACCATGGATCTCAGTTTCATTCTGATTCGTACACCATTCAACTATCACAATGGAAAGTCAAAGTGAAAATCTTCTTAAAGAGCAAAGGCCCACACCGAATCATGATAAGTAAAAAAATATAACTGACATTTGAAGCAGAGAGGGTGAAGTGTGTGAAGCCTATGATCTATTGTGCTTGTTTATGTCTCCCAACTTACTTTTCATATCGAATCTGCAACATCTCCAAATCAAGTATGATCCATATTGAAAAAACTCTTTGAAAAGCATGACATCATGAGGGGTCATCAGTTGGAGAATGAGCTCATCAGTTTGAGCCCAAATGATTTTGATAACATCTAAGACTTCTTCATCAAGTTCAAATCATTCAAATTATAATTGAAATTGTGTGGCATTGACAAAAAGGATGAGCAATTGATTCGTTCCATCTTTGCCAAATTGGATTCTGACTATTTTGTCTTCGTTTCTACTTTCCACATAACAAATTGATTAATTTGAGTCCTTGTAAATTCCATAATTATATAAATAATTGGAATCATTTTACGTTTCATATTTATATGATTAGTGTTTACGTAATAGCCCACTATTCTATGTAATCAATGAAATGTAAATGAAATTAATTCCAATAATATTACAAGAGTGACATTCATAGACTAATTTGATAATTTTATAACCGTATTTACTTTTTTTAATAATAAAATACAATTAATTTTTTCTATTAATTATATAAGACAAAATGAAATTTTAAATATATTATCAAAAATTTTAAAAAAATTATAATAAATATATAAATTATTTTTAATGTTTCTTTTCTCCACCATAAATTATATTAACATTAGAAGAACAATGTTAAATAAATAACCATCATCAAAAAAAAAAAAATCACATTGAGGTCGACTGTTCTGAAAAGAGAGCCATTTTTTATTTCTCTTTTATTGAAAATGGAAGTAGTGATGAACAATTCTTGGTTCAACTGGTGAAGTTGCTTGGCTCACAAAGAGCTCACCAAGGATCAATTTTTGCAGCTAGCAAAATCTGACATGCGAAAAGGGATGAAGCCGGGATCGTGCCCCATGTGACTTTGACGGAATGGATATCTCTTAATGCTTGGCTCTTAGCTGAAAATCACTCTTGCTACTAGCAAAATCTGACATGCGAAAAAAGATGAAACTTAAATCATACCCTAGACGACTTTGATGGAATGGATATCCCCAAATCCTTGACTTTTAGCTGAAAATCACCATATAAAACAATAATTCATTCCCTTAAAAAAAGAAATGAAAATGCAAAAATAAAATTTGAACTTTTTAAAATTTACACGCGATATTTTAGTGATGTCTCCTACATTCATATTGGAAAAGAGAGCCCACACTTGACCCCATGGATAGAGCACATTGTTGGAACTTCTTGGACACATATTTCCAAT
Organism: Torreya grandis; assembly: GCA_037957365.1. NCBI lineage: Eukaryota > Viridiplantae > Streptophyta > Pinopsida > Cupressales > Taxaceae > Torreya > Torreya grandis. The sequence continues at coordinate 1,394,966 of JARHVA010002680.1, forward strand.
AAATTATCCATTGTAGTCAATTATCAAAAATCGAAGCTAAAATCTAGTTTACACTGGTAAAATCATACCCCTACAACAATTTCATGGATTTAAGGATAATAATAATGATATTAAACTTTAATGTTGGCAAAAGGTGAAAATTAGTCGTGAGATTAGAAAAAGTGTTATTTACATTCAAAACTTCTATTCCACATTTAAAATACAAGTATATAACTATTATTTATTTTCAAAGAACATTAGTATAATGTACATTATAAATTATAATGAAGAAATATTCAATATTAACTTTATTAATCATATACCTATTATTTTTCCAAAGTATAATTTAATGCAAATAAAAAAGATAATGGACAATAACATTACAAAACATCTAATTTTTTTCGGTTTTTTTTTTTTTTTTTTCCAATTTCACAATAATATTATCATATTTAATGGGAAATATAATCTCTACAAAATTTTCATTATTAAATTATTAATATTATTATTGTTTTTTTTAATAAAATAAAATTTATTTTTTCAGAAATTGATTGCTAGTTTATTTGGTGAAGTGGTTTGATTTAGAAAAAGTCTATAAGAAATCAATTTTTATTGATACTGAGATTGTATCTTGAAAACTATGATCAAGATTATGCTTCAGACGATTTTAACATAATGAATATCCCTCAAAACTTGATTCTTAATTTAAGATTATCACATAAAACAAAGATAAACAACAACAAAAAATTGTCTTCCACATCATCTTTCAAAATTATTAAAATTTTAAAGTAAAATATTTATTTTTGAGAATGTTATTATTAACTTAAAAAATTATATAACATAAATTAACATTATCAATCATTTTATTGTTGGAGATGGATTATGAAAGGTGCTTCCAAATGTCAAAATTTTAAATAATTCATTCTTAATTTTTTAAAATAACAGTGGGGTAGAGTATATTGTAATGAATTGTTTACTTTTACATTTGATTTTAAATTTAACGTTTATTTAATCATCACATGAAAATTTCAATCTTGAATTTGACATATATTTGATTATCATTTTATTTTTTTTAGTTTAGAAAAAAGAATTGAAAAATCATAATATCTTAGTTTACGTTGAAATTAAAAATCCATTTTGTTTTTTCCGAATGTTTCAAACCCAACATATTAATGTAACTAGATGCATACCATTTATTACCAATCCTTAAAAAATTAAAAAAGAAAATAATAAAATTATTAATATCTAAGATAAAAATTTCGTATCAATATCTCTCAACATATTTTTAAAATATCTATACTAATAAAAATAAAAATTACAAAAAATAATTATATTTACTTTTTTAAATATAAATATATATTGATTTAAATTTGTAATGCAAGACGATATTTTCCTTTTGTTTTGTGCTGTTCTCGTTAAAATAATAATAATAAACTCGCATTTTCACCACCTGCAATTTTTTGACCTTTCGGGGAACTATATATAATGCTAAAACGGTTATGATCTGGTTTAAAATCTCGCCGGGAAACTCTTTTCCGGGATATGGTGTATTACTGTCACTCGGTGCCCATGGTGAAAGTGTACGAGGCCGCATTGCTGCCAAACAAAGAGAAGGAGAAGAGAAAGATAAACGAGGGGATCGCCATCTGTCATTTGGACACGACGCAGTGGAGTGCAAAGCATGCGGCGTTCGTGTCGCTGGGACACAAGCCAGGCGAGATCGAAGTCTGCCACTGGATTTTCGAGAACGATCTCATTTGGGTGCCCCTGCCTGCTTAAGATTTGAAGGAATTCGTACCCCTGCCGCATGTCCTTCCGCCAAAACAATAAAGGAAGCGGCATTCGCCCTCCTGCAACTGTGTATGAGGCTTAGACGGCGTCGGACATCTTTAATTTGTACTGAAATTTGAAATGCAAGACGATCTTTTTCTTTTTCTTTTGTTTTGTGCTGTTCTCGTTAAAATAATGCTAAAACGGTTATGATCTGGTTTAAAATCTCGGCAAGTAAATTATGTGAAGGAGAAACTCCTTTCCGGGATATGAATGCGACTCGCGAGTATATTATTAAATGTTTTCTTAATCACATTCCAGGGTCTAAGAATTTTGTGATTTTAAAAATATAAATTTTAAAGTTTTAAATTGATGTTTCAGGTCATGATCAAGGCTTTTGGTATCGTGGACGCCGAAAGAATTACAATCTATTTTAATTTTCAATTATATTGTCTGATCCATTATTAAGAGATGAAAAATAAAGTATCCAAATTATATTATAATTTAAAAACACTTCAATTAAATGTCACTAATTATTTATAGGAGCAAAATTTAATGTATTAATAATTTATATTAGTATAAGTATAATATGTAAGAAGATATTAATTTTAAGATTTTTATTTAAGATTTTTTATATATTATATTATTAATAAATTTATTATTTTTTTAAGATATTATATTGATTAATAAATTTATTATCTTTTTTCCAAAAAAGTTTATTGACTGAGGATAAATGACGTCTATTTAATTATATCAATACATTAAGTTTGAAAAAAAAAATTAGAAGAAAAAATGGATTCTAAATTCTATAATAAGGTTAAGATATTATGAAAATAGAGAGAACGAACTTTTCCTTCAAATGAAGGATTGATCCTCTGAAAACACTGAGGCGCGATGGATGAAGGCGAGCAGGAGGGCGCAACAGGGCAAAAAACAGGATGCAGCTACAGGGAAGCGCTTGGACTGCAGCAGGCATCCCAAGGAGCGTGCAATAGAGGGAAGGCTGCAGCAGGCATCCCAAGGAGCGTGCAATAGAGGGAAGGCTCCACTTTTACAAGGTTTAGGCTCTTTTGCTGCTCTTGAGCAACCAAGTATGCGTATCCCCAAGGTCAACGGTTGTCTGGAAAGATACAAGGAGAGGCCCAAGCTGGGTATACCAATGGAAATGATTGCTGAAGACATTGAATACTATTCCAATCACTACCTGTACTGCAAGTTCGTGGGGCTTAGGACGTACTGTTATTCCTAGAAGCATGGGCTCAAAGGACGTGGGCACCGGAAGGAGATATGGACATTACATTGCTGGCCAATAGCTATTTCATGGTCACTTTTACTTGTATAACAGATTGTCAATGCGTTTTTGCTGGAGGTCCTTACTTCCATAATCAAGTGGGATTGTTTATCAAGCCCTAGCATGCCGGTTTCATCCCTTCAGAGGAACTACCAAACCGTGTCCCGGTGGGGGTGCGTCTGCCTCGCTTTCCGGTGGAATGCTGCCGAGAAGACACTCTCCATTTGCTTGCATCCTTGCTGGGAAGGCCGGTAGGTTCCTCAATGTCACTCTTGGGAAGAAAGGTAATGACTTATGCCCGCATTTGTGTTGAAATTGATCTTAGTAAGCCATTACCAGACGTTGTTGAAATGAGTGCGGGCCCTTTTTCATGGGTACAATAGCTGGATTATGAAACCCTCCCTTTTCACTGTCGTTTATGTCATGCTTATGGGCATTTGCAGTGATGGTGTCCCACCTTGAAATCCACTGCACCACAACCAACTCAATCTAGTTGCACTCCTTTTGGTACTGACAAGGAAAGGGGTCCGATTCCAGGTGAGATGCATGAAACTGATGGTTTTATGCCGGTTAAAGGCTGATATAGAAATAGAGGCCAAAAATGATCCATGAAGGAAAGATAACTAGATGACTCGCTCAATAGATTTGAAATATTGGACGACCTTAATCAGCAGGAGGTGAATCCCGAGTTGACGATTTTGGACCAGGGGATTGAGGGACCAGTCTAGAGACCAATGCTTCAAGGGCGTTAACTAAAACTCCAGATGCTGGAGATTGTCATATGGATATGGACTATCAGTTGATAATGTCAAAAGGAATGACTTCCTCAGTTGCTCCCCTTAAAGAAGACGAAAATATTCCCCTTATCGGGATAACTAGGGACCCAGGGGCAGCAAGAAGCAGTAAATCTTTCCCTCATCTTGGCCTTCTGCAAAAAGACCTTAAGAAAGGAGGGGGAGAGAAATCTGGCAAGCCTGGCAGAAAAAAGGACCAGGAAAAGATCAAGCTAATGGGAGAGACTTTGGTGGAGTTGGAGTCAGTAAAGACTATGGATGCACACTTTTTGAGCTCTCTAAAATGATTATAATATCTTTAGAATGTAAGGGGTTTGAACAACAGCCCCAAACAAAATGTTGTTCACAACATGATTAAAAGTCATAAACCAGATGTCCTTTTCTTGCAGGAGACTAAGCTTTCAGTTGAAGACATGTCCAGACTTGCGCCCAAGTTGTGGTGGCAAGGAGAATGTCAATGCATTGGCGCTACCGGATACTCAGGAGGACTAGCTTGTCTGTGGAACCCACGAAAGATTGGCCCCATAGGATGGTTGACTTCTAAGTACTCCACGACTATGATTGCTTCTAGCTTTGAGACGGGGGAAGTCATTCTCTTCTCCAATATCTATGCTCCCAATGATTGGTAGGGTAAAAACTCCTTATGGGGCCACATAAGTTTTGTCCGTAGCCTGGCCCCCTTCCACCCTTGGATTATGGCAGGTAATTTTAATGCTATTCTTGATTTGACTGAAAAGAGTGGTGGGACGTCAAGGCTAGACCCATTTGCTTTGCTAATGCACAACTACATTGATATTTTAAATTTAGTTGATGTCAGGCCCAATAATGGACAGTTTACCTGGAACAACTGCAGGAGTGGGAAATATTGCATTGCTGAGAGACTTGATCATTTTTTGGTCTCAGCTTTTTGGGTTAGAGGTATGTGGTCTACGAGGTCTAAAATTTTAGACTAGAGAGGATCGGACCATTGGCCCATCAAGCCTAATAGTGTCTCACAGTATCACCTGCGCTCTCCTTCCTTTAGATTTCAACTCATGTGGCTACGAGATCAATCTCTACATGAGTGTGTTTCCAATTGGTGGCGTTGGGGTAGGCCTGCCCATGGTACGATGATGTATATTTTTGCCAAAACACTGCAATATGTGAAGTACAAGCTCAAGTGGTGGAATCACCAAAGTTTTGGGAACATTTTCCATGCTAAGGCTGCTACACAAACCAAACTTGATGGTATTATGAGAATAATAAGGGAAGAAGGACTGACTGAAGACTTACTGCAAGACTCAGGCTGTGAAAGACCTGGAGGAATGTGAGCTACGAGAGGAGATTTTTTGGAAGTAAAAAGCTCAGGTCGAATGGCTTCAGGAGGGGGACATAAATACATCCTTTTTCTTCAATTCGTCCAAAGCCAGGAGACATGGCAATTCTATTTCAGCCCTGGTCAATGATAGAGGTGAGCACCTTAACTCCTTTTTGGCAATTTTAGAAGAGGTAGTGCAGTATTTCTCTACTCTCTTCAGGGAAGATGCTAACGGGGAATCACCGAAAGAAGCACAGGTTCTCTTCTGCATTTCGTTGTTGGTAACACGTGAAATGAATGAAAATTTAATGAAACCAATCACACTTGGAGAGCTTGAGGAAGCCATCGTTTAGATGAAAAAAGGGAAAGCGGCTGGACCTGATGGCTTCCTAACAGAATTCTATCAAGAATTTTGGGATATCATCAAACTTGACCTTTTAGTTGTTGTCCAAGAATCTCAGCGAAATAAATAAATGCTTAAGGCTACAAATGCGACCTATCTTGCTCTCATACCCAAATGCAAAGGTGCTGACAGGCTAAGTCAATTTCGCCCTATATCCCTTTGCAATGTTGTTTACAAAATTATAACTAAAATCATTGTAGATAGGTTAAAAAGAGGGCTGAGTGTTGTGATCTCAGAAGAGCAGAGTGGTTTTGTGGAAGGCAGGCAAATTCTAGATGGTATTGTTATTGCTGTTGAGTCCATTCACTCCATGGCCAGCTCAAAAGATAAGGCGATGTTCATTAAATTGGACATGGCCAAAGCTTTTGATAGGGTCAGATAGTCATTCCTGCGGAAGGTTCTTAGTGCTTTTGGCTTTGCGGATGAATGGACTCAATGGGTCATGAGCTGCATTTCCTCGGCTTCCTTCTCAGTGCTTATCAATGGAGAACACATGAAGCTTTTTGGAGCTACAAGAGGGCTGCGACAAGGTGATCCTCTATCTCTGTACCTTTTTCTTCTCTTTGCTGAAGGTTTGGGGAGGTTGATAACTAGGAACAAAGAGGAAGGTCATATCCAAGGATTGTGATGGGGAGGGGAATTGCCGGTGCAATCACACCTATAATTTGTTGATGACACTGCCCTTATGGGCATGGCCACAATGACTGAAGCTGCTAATTTACGTAGGGTGTTAGATGTTTATCTTATGGCCTCGGGACAAAAGGTCAATGAAGATAAGTCGTCCATCTTCTTCTTCAATACTCCAGGCCCCATTCAGCAGCGGATCGTGAGGACTCTGCATTTTCAGATTGGGACTCCCCCTTGATTTACTTAGGTATCCCTATCTTGGCTGGCCGTACATGCAAAGAATCTTGGCAGACTATTTTGGAGAAATTTCAGGTGAAAGTGAATCATTGGACACACAGGTGGTTATCTTTTGCGGGCTGATTTCAACTTATCCAATCTATGGTGTAGGCTTTACCCATTTACAGGTGTATGCTCCAGGTTGCCTCGATGGGATTCGTTAAGGAGTTTGATTCGATTACTAGACAATTTTTATGGGCTGGTAGTCTGAACTCCACTAAATGGAGCCTTATCAGATGAGAGATTATCTGCAGCCCTAAACAATATGGCAGGGTCAGTCTGAGGTAGACGAACTTAAATGGTATTGCTTTGGCAGCCAAACTTTATTGGTGATGGTGCACCAAATAAGACAAAGCATGGGCCAAAATTCTCTCACAGAAGTACTATTCCAGAACCAATCAGAGGGACATTCCTCGCTATCTGCTTATTGGGAAAGGCTCAGCAATATGGGGTACTCTCAAAAAAGGGGCTGCTCTCATCAAGAATGGCTTATTCTGGATTTGTAAAAAGGGATCCAAGGCTCTCTTTTGGTCTGATTCTTGGGATCGTTATCCTCCCATCATTTCTTAGTTTCCAAATTTGTTGAACCTTTGTTAGAAATTCCTTGATGCTGGCTGGTCTCGGGTGAGTGACTTCAAAGCTTACATTACACAAGGACAGGTGGAAGTAGCTTGCTGGAAAGCTCCCAAAACTTGGCCTATTAATGGGACTCAGGAAGAGAATGAGGCACTGTTGAGCATCCTTTTCAAGTGTCACTGTAGTCCTCTTCAGGAGGAGGATGAGCTCGCTTGGTCTGCCAATCCCAAGGGAGCTTACACAGTTTCATCTGGATATCAGGGTTTACTTTTTCAGAGATTGGGCAGGGGGGAAGTGCATTGGTGGAGATAGGTCTGGAATAATTTCACATGGCCTAAATACAACTATTTTGCTTGGATGCTGGCTTGGAATAGGTGCTTGACTTGGGACAATCTCTGAAAGAGAGGTTTCCAAGGCCCTTCAGTATGTGTTATGTGTGGAGCGACCGAGGAGGATGCAACACACCTTTTTTTACGATGCCCCTTTGCCTTGCAACTCTGGCATTATTGGTGGGATGTTTGGCAGCGCCCATGTCTTCATGCTCAATCTGTGGTCAATTTTTGGAATGGATTAGGAGATCCCCCTTCAAGGACGCCCTTCTTGTAGGACATATGGCTGGGCGGCCCCATTTTTCTGTTTTGGCAGATCTGGATTGAGAGAAATAGGCAAATTTTTTGGGGGGTGAGGGTCATGGTGCAGCAAGTATGGCAGAAAGTGGTGGGGATGATCCAAGAAACCGTCCAAGCAAAGAGTGCGATCTACCTTCCTTTGACTAGACAGGACCCTCTAGTGGTGTCGCGACTTGGATTCTAGCAATTAACTGGTAAGTCTGCGTGTCAGGCAGAGCAAGCTGGTCAAGGAGTAGATTCTTAGGACTGGTCAATGACAATGGCCCCTAGTGGGATTCTCAAGATCAATATGGATGGTTCCTCCAGAGGTAACCCGAGACCTGTAGGTACCAGAGGGATAAGAAGGGATTCTGAAGGTACGGTGATTTTTCTTTTTGTGATTCTTGAGGGGTTGCAAACCATTAATATGATGGAAGGTCAGGCCATTCTTTATGCCCTTGAGAAGGCCTAGGCGTTAGGTTGGTGAAGGATTATCTGTGAATCAGATTCTCAAGTCTTGATTAACCTGCTGATTAAGAGGAAAGTGGTGGACGTCAATTGGCAACTATCTCTGATTGTGCAACAGATTTTGTGGATTTGCTCGCTTATGGATAGCATTACTTTTGCTCACACTCTGTGTGAATGAAACAGGGCAGCAGATCTTTTGGCTAAATGGGCATCTAACCATTTGGACGGTGGAAACATTAAGGATTGGGGGTCCCTCTCCCTGACATTGCGTTTAGATTTGGAAAGAATTTCGGAGGCTGATAGGGAGGTTCATAATATTGTCTAGTTGGGCGTGTGCCTAGTTTTTCTATTTATGCTGCTTTCTTCTGGGGGTTTCTGCCCCCCGTTCTTCTTGTAATGCTTTTCTTTACTTATTAATATTATTTTTACCCTTTTTAAAAAAAAAAAAGGTTAAGATATTACAAATTTTCTATGAATTTATCCAAGCAAAGGAAAAAAACTTCCAAGTGATAGTCAAATGAACGTCAAATTTAAAATTGAAATTTATATGTGATGGTCAAATGAACATCAAATTTAATTTCAAACATAAAAATAAACAATACACTCAATTACACTCCACCCACCGCTCTTATTGTAAATCATCTATCAATATAATTAAAATATATAATTCATTTATTAATTTTAATTTAAACCAAAAAAAATTAAATGATTATTCATTAAAAATATATTCTATTATTAATTGTTGGCATATTCACACTTATGATGAATCAATTGATGATCTTTAATATTATATTTTTTCTTCTAAAAATTCTTTATTAATATTACAATTATTTAGTAGAAATTAAAAAAATGGTAAATTTGTTGAAATATAAAGAAGTAATTTCTACACTCATTTATAACGAGATTTTAGAATATTAATTTTTATTTCATTTTGTAATAAAATTGTAAGTATGATGAGGTCAATCAAACATTGGAATAAAAATTATACTTCTTCAATCAATAATTGTTTATATAATTAAATAATTATAAATATATATTTATTAATAATTTTATTCTTTATATTTTATAGTTTAAAATTATTATATGTTTTTCCTTATCAAAATAAATTTAGATATTAGATATGGATAAATTAGTTAAGGGATTTGATTGTATTTAATTCTATCCAATTTCAAATCTCTTTAGACACAGTAGGTTGATGGTGGCCATTGATGTATTCGTGTAGCTTATTGTGAATATTTATAACATATTGATTATTGATCTAAATTAATTTAGAGATCTCGACCCTTGTTTGTTTACTCTAATAAAAAAATTATTAAAAAAAATATCACAAATCTAAATTATTATTTTACACATATGTGAATTCATTTAGTCAACTTTAATCATATTTATAATAATAAAGTTTTCAAATTTTATTAATATATAAATATAATATTAAAATGTTGTTTAATAATAATAATAATAATAATAATAATAATAATAATAATAATAATAATAATAATAATAATAATAATATTAATATTATTATTATTATTATTATTATTATTATTATTCGATTGATTATGGGATTGAATGGGCCCACACTTATTTAAGTTTAAATCAAAGGTTTCAGTGTCCAACTTGTCAATCATCTAATACATCAATCATAGGTGTTCTTTATTGTAAGTTATGTGATAGTTGATGGGATTTGAAGTTGGGCTATTCTAATACAAATATATTTACTTAACATGACAGCTAGTAGAATTTGATCTTGAACTACTACAATATGAACCATCTACATCACAACGTATAAAATTAATATAAATATTCTAAACACATTTAATACAAAAATATCAATAAATATCAATTTCAAAACATCTATCTTGAATTTTTCATATACCACATTAATTAATCACTTTAATACATATTTTATAAATTTCTTACTAATTAATGATAGATGGTCTTATTCTAATTACTCTATTATATCTGGCTCAAAAAAATCTCTTTAAACAAAATAGATAAACTCCAAACTTCATTATATATATAATTTTTCGATCAATTTCTTTACTAAAAAGAAAAATATATATTTTGTATATGAAAATCAAATCGAAAACCAAATTCAAAATTAAAATTATTCAACAACAATCAAATAAATATCAAATTTAAAATTAACCATTAATTTATAACATCTAATAAATGTTACAATTCATCACCGTTCTTCATGAATACCATATATTTCAATTATTAACGTAATTAAAAACTTGCCAATTTCATTAGGATTTAAAACGTTCCAATGCCTTCATATTTTATATTGGTGAAATTAATATATTTTAAGAAAACGACAAAGAGTATAATGAAGTGTGTAATTATTCACCGCTAGAAGCTCAAAGTGATCTTTCTTGTTGTGAAAGTACACCCATCATTAGATTTTAGTCTTAGGAATCGGAATGTATTATTTTAATAATATGTTAAAATATTGCATATATCAAGATTGTTTTTCATTTTCTTTTGAGAAGAAAATGTATCCAATCATAATAGCAAGAGAGTAGGTATCTTTGAAAGTTTGGTGTGGGAGAGAATGTAATAATATCATTCTAATGCCCATGCCATCACTTTTTGCATCGTAATAATTTAAAATAATTTAATTTGGATGCCAATGCCATCACTGATTGATTGGTTTATAGGAAACCAAAACAATCTGAAAATATAATTAGAAGTGGTTTAAGGTGTAAGTAATGTCGAAGAAACATATATTTAATTTGCATGATGTTTTTTGATGCAGAATCTGATTCACATATTGGCATTGAACATGTCTCTGATGTAGCTAACACTTGTATTGACTTTGATGTTGAATTTGATGTATAGGATGCAATATTTCTAGTAGAAGATGCATTATCTGCAAGTGACCTCTCAACACGGGGTCTTTTATATGATGGATGAGGAGGAGATGCTGGAGGGATAATAGATTCACCAAATATAGGCTCATGCAGAAAAGGATGAACTACGTTCATGGGGAATAGACTCAATTTTGATGGAGGACTTATCAAAGATGGGGGGACCATGGAAGATGGATATGGGATCTTGACCTTGACTTGGAGAGGGAAGGGCTTGATCACAATTAGGAATAAAATCTTAGCATACCTCTTCTTGCTCACCCATGGATATAGACTCATCTGATTCATTCTCAATTTCTATGTCACCATGATTGATGAAGTCTTAGACATAGTTTTGGAAGTTATGACATCGATTAACGGTATTCCCCTAAGTTTAGTGATATACACAATATTTGTTAGATTTATACCAAGAGGGCTTAGGCTTAGCAGGATTAAGATGTTGTTTAGGTGGATAAACCATAATGTCATTGACAACAAGCTAGTGGAATGGGGATTCTAATGATATAGGATGAGAAGTATAGGGGTTCTCTTCACTTCTTGACTTAGATGTGGAAGCATTGGACTTTTGATCAGATGGTTGTTGATATGATTGGGTGGGTAGACTAGTAATAGATGAGGTGGCCATGATAGGATTCCCTTTGCTAGTAGAGAAAGGGGTAGATGATTGGCTATGACTAGTGGATGAAGGATTGGAATGGGACTCATGTTGATGGGTGTGGATTGGAGTTAATGATGGATGGATGAGGTCAAATTATGTATGATGTGGAGTGCTTATCTCGAAGAAGCATGAAAGGAGTACATCCCTATTGGTGGTGAGGCATTGCTCAATCAAGGTATTGACTAAATTTGTTTTGGATGCCATGGATAAGGATGGGAGAAAGTACAGATGATGTGGTTCACCGACCCTAATCGATAGGTGTAGGGGATTGAATGAAAAGATTAAGGGATGAAGATGGGATGTGTGGAACAAATTTAGATAAAGGCTTACTTTGATCTGATCTCAAGTTTGATTGGATATTTTTGAGGTGATATTATGGGATAAGACAATATTTAAGTAAACCAATTTAGGACATGAGCTAGACTTTGATGATTTTGACTAGATGAGTCAAGATAAGCTCTAAGATTAGATGAGAGACTATATTGGCCCAAGAGACTGATTTTGACTAGGATGGATAAGATTAAGGCTAGCTCAAAACTAAGATGATTGACTCAAATAGGATGAGGGCAATTGGATTAATAGATTGATAAGATATGTGATTATGACTCAAACTTGATTAGGCACAAGAAAGCTTATGATTGCAACCCTGATGTTGGATGAAGACCAATGTATGAATACAAACTTGACAGGAGGACTAGTATAGACAAAAGGATGATTTGGGTTGGACTAGGTTAATAAGGTGACTAGGCAAAACAAGATCAAGATAAATGATTGGTTATGGATAAGGTGGACTTAAGATAAGATGTGGATGACAAAACATGATTATGATATGTAGGTGATGGGGATATGACCAATGATTGGTGAATACGACTAGACGAGGATGCGATTAAGACAAGAGGGTAATGAGAGATAGGATTAGATGAAAAATTAGACAAGTGTAAATGTACAAAGAAAAATATGTACAAGAATATAGTGACAAGTATGTACAAAATGATATAATGATAAGACAAAGATATACAAGATGATGATAAGTGAAGACCTAGATAGGTCTATATAGGTTTGGGCAAAATTCTGACTTGGTTCACAAACAACATGGGTCTAGCACAACACTTATTGTAGAGAGGATTACAAAGAAAGTTCGTCAATCATTAGTCAAAAAATCATGAAAAATTCATTAAATACATAACAAAACTTAGCCTATCTCTTCGTACAAAAATTACAAAAGATAACAAAAAACAATTGAAAGAAAGCAATACTGATTACCTTCCCAAGTGGATTCACCATACAAGTGTGGCTCAAAAGCATGTTCTCCATTGATCAAGGGTTATTGTCTTCGTCAACAATGATGGTAACTCCTCCAATGTATTAAGAATTCTTTGCATAACTTAGGCTCAAAGTAGATGAAATCTCTAATCTAGCTTATCAAATAAATCTTGCTAATGAAACATAATGATCAACATAAAGGGTTGTGGAGACAATTTAGAATTATAACATTTCACAAATCAAGATTAAAATGATTTCATGGCTATTCTATTTATAGATTTTTGAGATTGATCAGGATCAACCATGACCATCCATTTCAAAATTGAGATGGGTGGCCATGAATTAATCCAATTATATAATTAAATTGATAAATATCCCTCATAAATATTTAGGATAAAAGGGCATTTAAGAGGCATGGAGGGTCTTAATAAGGCATGGGAGACCCATAATCTTGATATTTTATGTATTTATGACTTATGGATGCCAGGCCATATGATGATGTCATTAGGTGATGCAGTTAATAGAAATCAATTTCCAAAAAGACATATTCAACAAATCTCATGGAAAATCCACTTAAGCTCTTGATTTGGATCAATTAGCCTTAAACAAGGTTAATCAACATTTGTGCTATTATTTGGAAATTAGTCCTCAATTGATCAAAATGGTCAGAGAGTCATATTACTGGATCATAATTTGACTCGAGAACAATTGGAAGGTGATATTAGATGCGTTGGAACCATATTTCCATTTAGGATGTTGCCAACAAAAAATAACAAAGGTATGTGATGTGTACTGATGAATTAGAAAAAAAGAGTGATCTAGAGAACAAAAAGACAAAATTGTCATTTTTGACTTGAAATGAATTGATCAAAGTTAGGAATCACATAAAATGCATTTCTCCATATATTTATACATTAGCCTAAATTGACACTTGTAAACAACAAGCTTGAGCTATTTAGCGCGTTTTATGGATTTTAGCCTAAAATGTACATTTGAGTAAAATTGACGATTTCAACACAAATGGTGCTAGGAATTAGATGTCTACATTTTGCCCCTATTTGAGAAGGTATAACAAGACATAGGTGAAGCAATGTCTTTTCAAAGAAAAGAGTTGTCAATAATAAATTGGAATAGACCCATGATGCCCCCTCGAGAGGACATACTAGGATGGAAGAAAAGAATGGACTCTCGAAAAGAGAGAGAAAGTAAGAAATTAATCCATGTAGTAGATCACATCCAAATGAGCTAATGCTTGCACACATGATTACCATTAATGGTCAAAATATAATTAAAGGTATAATAGGCCCTAGTAGATGGGGGGAAATGGGAAAGATACAATCCATAAATGTAAGGGACACACTTTAAATGTACCCAATTTGAGAGTACAAGTTGCACGCTTATGACATTGATCAATCTTGAGACATGTTGCACACTAAATATTGTCATCATGGGCATTAGTGTGGATAGCTTAGAATTAGAGGAAAAGAGAGAACGTTCTGCTTTAGGAAGGCAAGCACCACTAGAATGGGGTCTCCAAAGAGAAAATAGTAAGAAGTGCCCCATTAGAGCAGATTTGATCGTGATAAGATAGTTTTACCTCAATAGGGTGCATTTTTATCATTGATAAAAAATAAATAATGGTTTCCCCTTGTAGAACTGATTTGATTCTGACATTTTTTAGATGTTATGCCCCAACATGGGCAATTGGCAAGAAAAATAGCTCAAAGATATAACCCAAAAGATAGGTTAAAGTGAGTGGGTGAAAAAGTACATGTGATGGTGTAAGGGCTTAGAAAGCCATATAAAAACCAACATATGAGAATGCACAAAGTGATGAAAATAAAAATGAAAGATAATCGAGCTGACCTCAATAGAAATTAAGCGCTACCTACATAGTCCAGTAAGACCTCAAACCGATGTAGTTCTCCCAAGAAGTGGGATAGAATGGAATGAGTGATAAAAAAACTAACCAAAGTTCGATTAGACTTGTGATGGTATGTGAAGAGATGCACCTCTAAGAATAGAGTCGAAGTGCTAAAATGCATGATACCTAGATGCCTATTTTCATATTCTGAGCCTAGATTATGCAAAGTGTTCTTGAGAATCATTCATCAGAGTTGATGTTGATGTTAAGACTTTGAGACCTTATTGCAAAGTGCTTGCTATATCAAAGGAAATTAGGCATCATAAGTATGAATAACTTAGAATGATAGAATATTCCAATTGCACTGAGCTAGTTCAAATGTGAATACCTATAACAAGGATAATGGTAAAACAATGACCAAAACTAGAGTTATAGCCATTTACATTTAAACAAAAAATCAAAGACAAAGCAAAAGAAACATAAATGAACCTAACTTAAAATTAAGATATGAACAATCAAGATTCAAGTAGGAATAAGAATGTAAAAAATCAAGGCAAGAACAACTTGATAATATAAGATCAAGATATGAATAATCAAGATCTATGTAGACCATCAAGATGTACTTGGAAAATAAAACAAAGAAGCAAGACCAATAGGAAAATAAAAGACCAGCATGACAAACAACAATCAAATAAACACACACAAAATGTTTTTGAGTTTTTGAATGTTTTACAAATGTTTATGGAATTTTTTATGTATCTCAACTCGATTGAGGATTAAGAGATACAGAACGATCTAGCTCATGAAACGATGAGAGCGTATGATAAGTGAGACTGAGTTGACCTGAACATGAATTGATCATGACCTATATAACCCTAAACTAATCCCAAGTTACAGTAATTCTACCCACATAAAAGGTGATGAAAAACTGACTAGGTCACAATAAATTCACAAAGGTGAATGATAAGACAAATGATAATAGTAATGACCAGATGATATAGTAATGCAAGGCATTATACCTAAGTTTCCAATAGGCATTTATAATTAGAAAATAACATCATAATTTTGATTTGCCCAAAGGTGGTTATAATCAGGGGTACCAAAACAATACTGATTTGCCTATAGGTGGTTATAAACAGTGATACCAAATAAGATAATAGATGAAAGATAACTTGCCAGATCAAATGTCACACTACTGGCATAGAATGTTATTGAACACAAAATTCTAAAATTATTGAACCTAGATCAAAATCCCCTTGCAAAAAGTGTAGGATGAACCAAAGGAACCAAGATCAAAATGGGATAAGTAGGATGACTAAAAGTAAGCCTTGGTCAATGGTAAAGAAATGATATAATAAAAATGGTATAATGAAATGATTAGAAAACAATTGGCCATAGTGGCAACAAAGTTGCCCCCAAATTATGATTGGCTTAGACTACTCGTAAAATGGTGAGAATGTTGCTTAGGTTGCTTACAAAATGGTGAGAGTGCTTAAACTTAATAATTGATTATAAAATGATGAGATCGTAGTAAAGGGGTGCCCGAGCTGATCTAAATAGAGATTAAGCGCTACCTACATAGTCCCGAAGGACCTCAAGTCAATGTAATTCAAACAACGCTATTCATAGATCATAATGGTATAATAATGCCTATAATAAAATGGTCTATGGGGTTGCCCCCAAGAGACAAGGCATAGTAATGGCAAATGGTAATTGGAAAAGTGAAAAATGGTTCTGCTGCTCTTGCTGACATGGAGATGCACATCCTAGTCAAAATGTAAGAAAAAAAATGATCGATTATAAAAATTGTTATGCAACACCCTTTTGGAAAAGTTACTCTATCAAGAACTTATTGTTGTTCTAGATTTCAATAATATGTTTGTGATCTTCGTTGGTCATTGAGTCTGTTTCCTTCAAACACTGAAATAAGATAACTTCATAGCCTCTTTAAAGGAGAGCGCTGCAAGTGATAGATGATAGACGTGGGTAATAAATAAGTGGGTGATAATGGAATGCATAATGAATGGGAAACAAATAAAGATCATGACTTTCAGTCACATGTAATGTTGTTGATACCAAATTAAACATAATTTTGGTTGTGGCAGGGTTGAAGACCTTTGAAGATGCTCTCGATAAGACCATCAAATTTTTTTGTTGCTTGATCTTGAGAGTAGCTACCATATGATTATGTTGTAGATTAGAAGCTATTTTGATTTGATCTTGAATAATATCTTCAGTAAATAGTGAAGAACTTTTATGCTCAGATGTTGGTGTGTCAATGAGGTTTTCAACAATGAACTTGTTCTGATTATCCCATAGCACCTATGAGAAGGTTTCAAAAAGAGATGCTAACATTTAACTTTGATTGTCTTCTAGTGCCTGTGGAAAGGTTTCACTAAAATATTTTGAGTTTGATCTTTTCTCATCCCCTAGCACCTTCAAAAAGGTTTCACTAGGAGATTGTTCTTCTTTTGAATGAATTATGTCTTGGCCCCCCTGTGATTTTGTAAATAATATGTCACCATGGATGTAGTTCAACAAATTATGATTATGTCGGTCCTGATCGATGTTTGTGGGAGGTGGAATGTCAATATAATGGCTATGTTGGGTAGTGGTAATAATGGGATGGTGAAAGGCAACACAATCCTTGTAGAAGATACTAGGATAACTTGTGTCGATGTTGAAGTAATCATCCTCAAAAACCATAGAAGGATAAAAAATATATTCAAACTGATCTACAAGGCAATTATAACCAATGTTGTAACAACCATAACTATAATCTATTTTTGAATTTTATTTCAAATTAAAGGACTCTGAATCCAATGTTGTAACTAATGTAAATTTTATTTATGATGTTAAATATGATATCAATTCAAAAATGGAACTTGACTCTAATTATAATTCTTCATCTGATGTGGTTGTTTCTTTAATGTGTTGTTGAATGCTAAATGTTTGACAAGTAATGCCTTGTAAAGGCATAACGGGCTCAATAAAAATTGATTCATCTTGGAAGGGTTTAACATAGACTGGATCATCTAAGCGAATCCCCTCAAAGAGAGGGAATCGCTCAAGGGACGTCTTGACAAAACCATGTCTGTCAAAGTGAGACTCCTTAATGAGTGGAAAAAAAACAAGAGGCAACTCTACCGAGACTAGATTATCTAGGAGATGAGGCTCTTTAAAGATAGGTAACATATGAATAGGTAACTTAGCATAGGTTGAATTGTTACAAATGGGTGTTTGAAAAATAACATCATGATTTTGGTTCACTATTGGTTTCAAAATATGAAATTTGAACACATTTCGGTTCGCATAAGATGGTTCTTGAAGAGGTAATGATTCTTATTTTGGCTCTAAGATCGACATGACATTTATAAAGCAGGGAACATTTGGTTTAGAGAGAACAATGGTTTGTGGTTCAATAATGGACTCTCAAAAGATTAGACTATTGAATAAGGGATCAAAACAATTGTTTTATCAAATGGAGGTTCTTCAACAATAGGTTCATCAAAAACTAATGATGGGCCAAGAATGGTAATGACTAGATGCTTCGTAGTTTGGTTTCTTATGCAAACCAAAGGAGGAGGTCCTAAAATGTTAATGATAGGATGCTTCTTAGTTTGTTTGCTTGTGCAAAACAAAGGAGGAGGTCCTAAAATGTTGATGACTAGACACTTCTTAGTTTGGTTACTCATGCGAACCAAAGGAGGAGGTCCTAAGATAGTAATGACCAGACACTTCTTAGTTTGGTTGCCTATACAACCCAAAGGAGAAGATCCTAAAATGGTGATCCTAGCTATTGTGGAGACTGATTACTCACACAAGCCAAAGTATCCAAGTCTTCTTGAGAAACCCAATCGTTCTAGTCTCAATTTGGATCATAAGTTGGATCTTGATTGTGTTCCCATGACTAATTTTTATGAGGTGGATAGAAATATGTCTCACAAACCATATTATCACCATTGGGGTCTTGACTAAAGTTATACAAGTCATTTTGTGTGTCCATTCTATCATAATTTGGATTATCCATGACTTCACCATAAGTGTAACTAGACATATCCACATTTAATGAAGAAATCTTTGAAAACAAAAAGGCTTAGAGTTCTACAAACTTTGAAAAGTGATGTCTAAAAGACAAAAGGTTCAATCTTCGTTGAAAGGGTGGAGATGTATCTCCAAAATGGTAAATGCCATAGCCTAATGCCAAATGTCTAATGTCAAAGGTTTTTTGAAGACAGGTTGTGTTCTCCCAAATAAAAGCATAAATAATGACGAGGATAGGCACTTCAACAAACAAACAATCAATAGTCTTCAAATTTTGGTAATCATTTAACTGAAGTTACTTAACCCAAAAGAGAAAGATCTATGTATCAACCCCATGAATTGAAGCCTAAATATAAATCAATCAATGTTTATATCTAAAGTTGACAAGGTTAATTAAGAATGTAATGTTGAAGTCTAAGATTGGACCAAATAAGCTAGACAAGAGCGGACATCATGACGGTACATCAATGAGGTCCAAATGGCACACACACAAATGTGTTTAGAAAAAATTTCAAGGGAATATTACAAAGAAAGTTATCCCAACATTAGTCAAGAAATAATGAAAAATGCATGAAAGACATAACAAAACTTAGCCTATCTATTCATGCAGAAATTACAAAAGATAGCAATAAACAATTGAAAGAAATCAATACCAATTACCTTCCCAAGTGGATTCACCATACAAGTGTGGCTCAAAAGCATATTCTCCCTCGATCAAGAGTTCTTGTCTTCGTCAACAATGGTGGTAACTCCTCCAATGTCTCAAGAATTCTTTGCATAACCTAGGCTCAAATTAGATAAAATCTCTAATCTAGTCTATCAAATTAAGTTTGCTAATGAAACATAATGATCAACACAAAGGTTTGTGGAGACAATTTAACATTATAACATTGCATAAATCAAGCTTGAAAATGATGTTCATGGCTCTTCTATTTCTATATTTTTGAGAATCATCAAGACCAACCTTGACCATCCATCTCAAGATTGAGATGTGTGGCCATGAATTAATCTAATTATATAATTAAATCCATAAATATCCCTCATAAATATTTAGGATAGAGGGTCATTTAAGAGGTATGGAGGGTCTTAATGAGGCATGGGAAACCCATAATCTTGATATTTTATGCATTTATGGCTTATGGATGCCATCCCATATGATGATGTCATTAGGTGATGCAGTTAATAGAAATCAATTTCCAAAAAGAAATATTCAAGAACTCTCATAGAAAATCCACTTAAGCTCTTGATTTGGATCAATTAACTTTAAACAATGTTAATCAACATTTGTGGAATTATTTGTAAATTGGCCCTCAATTAATCAAAATGGTCAAAAAGTCATATTACTGGGTTGTAATTTGACTTGAGAAAATTGGAAGGCGATGTAAGATGCATTGGAACTATATTCCCATTAAGATGTTGCCAACACAAAATAATAAAGGTGCATGATATTTACTGACGAATTAGAAGAAAAGAGTGATCTAGAGAACACAAAGGTGAAATCCTCATTTTGACTTGAAATAAATTGATCAAAGCTAGGAATCACATAAAATGCATTTCCCCATTGAGGGATACACTAGCCTAAATTGACACTTGAAAACAACAAGCTTGAACCATTTAACACATTTTATGGATTTTAGCTTAAAATGCATATTTGAGTGAAATTGATAATTTTAACATAAATAGTGTTAGGAATTGGATGTCTACACTTACCATATCAAGCAGACCATAAATATCAGATTAATAAACTAATTAAGAGTGTAACTCGATGAATGCACCATCTAATGACTTCATAGGTGAGGCTATAGGCCGATGACATGTTATGAAATCTCTCAAACCCTCTCAACCCCATCTGCACATGATGATCAATTGGGATATGATACTGGCTTTGATACAAGTTGTTTGTTATGACTGCTGGTCTTATGCTAGGGTGAATGGGCTCTTTAGGGGCATACCAGATATATGCTAGGTACAGTGGGGCCTAAGTTTGTGTAAGGTGCTGTTTAATACTTGGTTTAGAGAGTTAACTCTTCTCCTTCATGGAGGCCCTATATGAGGTCAACCACTTAGCCTAACGATAGTTATTCCTGATATTTATACTCTATTGGAACATGAAGTATGGATTAGTGTGTGGTGGTAAAATCCATGGTCACTATACCCTAGGACTATGACAAGTGTGTGGTGTGAATTCTATAACACATTACCCCTAGAAAATAAAAATGAGAAGGTTTATGGGTGGGCTTTGATCTCAAGAGTCACCACAAGGACACAAGGAGAGCATACACCATCATAGTCCTCAAGTGACATACAAGGAGACCAAAAAGAGATTAACTAACTGATTAATTAGATATGAGATATATACAAGATCAAAGATATATATATATATATATATATATATATATATATATATATATATATATATATGATTTAAACAAAGTGATTAAAATGATTAAAAGTCTTAGATAAATAAGATGATTTTCAAGATGCCAAAATGTCTTTGATAGGCGACCTTTAAGAAAATGATTAGTAGTTTGATTGACACTCATGAAAGGGCAACTTGCAACATAAATATGGTAGATGAAATATATGACCTATAAGAGAAGATGTTAGCAAGCCAAAATAGCCACTACGTTCACCCTTATGAGAAATAAACTATTAGTCAAATAAACCTTAATACAATCTATTAAAAAAAAACACAATTTGGCTCCATAACATTGTTGGATAAGGAGGGCACAACACAATGGTCTAGGGGTGGCAGCCTCCAGCAGGGTCAAGGGGCAGCGCCCCATGCGAGGTTTGGGGGCAACAATTTAGGACTTGCAGGATGCTTGGAGTAACTAAAAAATCATTGAAAATGATATTAAAAAGTACGTTCAAAAAGGACAAAATTAAATGCAAAAACGTAACTGTAGAAGGCAATATCATAGATACATAGTCAATTATATGCAAAAATACTTTAGGGAGCATAAAATCATATATTTTCTATAAATTGCATTTGTAGAGTTGAGATTTTGTAGAAATTTGACTAATTATGGTTGTTATAGTACATTTTTTGCAAAATTGTAAGTGTTTAGGCAATATCGTGACTTTGGATGCAAAATCACAATTTGTAATTTGTAATTTTGTGGGAGGTTAGCAAGTTACTAAGGGTTATTGCCTGGGTGTTTAACAAAATTACAAGTGTTTTGACAAAATCGCTATTTATAAAGCAATATCACTACTTGAGATTAGCAATTTTACGATAGGGAAACAAATAACATTATTTTAATTAAAACCATTTACAAAGAGATAAAGACTTATTTAATGCATAGACATACAAAAATTTACAAAAATATATACAATGCCTTGTTTAGTGACAAGATGACCATTTAAGATTAATAAAATCGCTAGTCAACTCAACAAAATTATGATTTTCTAGTTAACCTCACTTTTGAGGAGTGGTAGTTTTGCAATATGTAGTTGAGGGGGTTTTCGTATGGTCCCAGACAATGCTTCTCCCTCTCCTATAGATAGATAAACAACAAACAGAGACCTAGTAGTTATCAAAAGACTAATTTAGCAATAATATTTAATGTTGTTAACACGAAGATCAAAATTATTTTTCTCAAGGGTGATATCATGACTCTGATGTAATATCATGATTGTAAAATCATGGTATTGTGCCAAGTAGCTCAAGAGATAAGTTTGGGTGTTTTGATTTAACCTGTGTAGTTCTTACCTTCTCTACAAGAAAACAAGGTTAGTACTACCTTACATGACAACAATCAAGTGAATAATATTGATATTTGACTTTAAGGTCACAAAAAAATTAGTGGTTAATTCAAATGGTTAAATGCGAAATCGTGAGTCAATCATCAAAATTGCCAATGTTAGGGCGAAACTATAATTATCAAGTAGAAATTTTGTAAGATGCCTAAAATTGCTAAAACCATATGTCATTAGTGGTCAAGGTTAGCACAAAATCATGATTCCCAGGATAAAACTATCACTGCAATGTCATGACTTGTAGGGCAATATCACAGTTCACTTGGGCATGCAAGTTTGATCAAAATCCAAAACTTGTTCTTATATAGTTATCCATGTAAACTATCAAAAACACCACTAACAAGCAAAATGGTTAAATTGAGAGATCCACTCTTACCGTGGTTGTCAAAATGTACATGAAATTTTGAGCAATTGAATTTGATTGTGTAATTATATCAAAATACCCAAAATATCAATTCACCAATTAAGATCTAAAGCTATTAGGATAAAAATACAAACACAAACGAATATTCATAACAACACTCAAATCCTAAAGGTAATTGCTCCAAACCAAGATTCAAATAATAAAAGACTAAAGGATTAAGGATGAAGATTGCTCACAAGTAGACTCAAATTTGTAGCATTATGATGGCTTCATTCATTGACTTGGATGATAGCATGGACTAGTTGATCATATTGGCATAAAGATTTTATTGATTCCTTTCTTAGTTTCAATGGAGGATTGGAGGTGTTTAAATAGAAGAGAGAGGGATGATAAAAAAGGAATTAAAAATTTCTTGGAAGTTTCTAGAATAAAGGCTTCTACAGAAAATGCGGCAAATTAGAGAGGATTCTAGAATTGAAAAATTTTAGAATCTATTTGAGAGCTAAGTAGGATTAGTAAGGGATTAAAATGGGTGATTAGGGACTAGAGATGTATGAGAGCCTAGAAAAAGGTTAGGGTAAGTGGGTAAATGAGTCATGAGAATTTTAATATTCTCAAATAATGGATAAGTGGGATTAGAATAAGATTAAGAGATGATTAAAAGAATTAATAAATTGGTGGGAATAATATAAAGTTAGTGAATGAAAAAAAATGAAGAGGGATATTAGATAAATGATTAGAAGGAATGCTATTAAGATGAAATTAAATGAAATAAATAGAATTAGTATCAACTAATAGTAATATTAGTGATGATAAATGAAGTGAACGAATTTAGGTTTATACAAATATTAATGCTAATATTGTAATCTTTTAATTATTGATCAATTACTTCTTCTTGGCTCGTGTTTGATTTTGCTACTACAAACTGGTAATTTCTCCATACATTTGACTCTATCTAGTAGATCCTCGATTGTGACCCACTTAGACATGGTATCAGAACTTTTTTGGTAGATGAATGTTGTTATTTTTGTTCTAAAATCTTGAGTTTCAACTTACATGTCATAGATCTTCCATTTGTTGACCTAACATATTATAGATTCACCATCTCTCAAATTTTTATCTTCTATTGAGATCCTCAACATATTCAAATTTAGAAAAATAACAAGGAAGAAGGCATATTTTATTGGTTAAATATCATTTGGTAGGTTTTAATGCAAAATGGCTTGCACCATCAGATTCATAAGGTGTCAAAACCTTAAGATTGGTTATAAACATGACCTAGTTTTGTAACAATCAGTTTTTGCATTTTTAGAGGGTTTCAAGTTTTTTTTTGGCATTTTCACGTAAATATATACAATATGTAGTCTTCAAGAGAAAATAATTTATGGGTTTTTTTAGGTTTTCAGATATTCTTAGTGTGTCTTTGATCATTTTTCAATAAGTGGAGAGAATCTGGTGTTTTTGAGAAAATCAAGGTTTTCATACTTGTGTGCACTGTGAAAAACTCCAACATTCTTGGCACTAGATGAACCATTGACATCTCTGACACCTGTAAGGATGCCTCCAAATATGGATGTGCCAAAACCTCAATGAATACAAGCAAAGGCTGCATCTCCAACAAAAAAGCCCAACATCAGGGCTTTAAACACGAGAGCAGTCATCATCCTCGACATTAGAACTTTCGATTGTAGGTGAAATTAACTTTCACCACATCAAAAGTTATGAGTGTAGGAGCATTCATTAACTACGATATTGTGAGTTCTCATTGTGGGAGCAATCCATAACCCCTACATCAGGATTCTAGATTGCGGGAGTAGTGAGAGACCTCAACACTTGCATAGAGGTTTTGCAACCTTGACACTTTTCATTGTTACAAGAACCACAAAACATCTTGATAGTGGGACTTTGGGGTGCACATCACATGAAGGAGGCTTAAATTCTGATTCTTATTAATGGGGGCTTAACTCCAACACCCAACTGAAATTGTTACACATTTAACATTTTTCAAATTTTTTAAAGTGGAGATTGACCTTGCCATCTAAAATTTCAACTGTGCATAACTTTCAACCTGCTTCTCCTTTTAAGGTGTCATTTTTTAAAAATCACATGTTTTTTTATCTCTATGCATTGATGTTATTCTCGTGCCTTGTCAATTTGAACTCTATAGATTCAGGGTGTTTTACATTCCTAGTCTATAGTACATGCAATTCAACGTATACTTTATTTCTACCCGATGGTTCTTAGTTTCATTTCAATTCTTACATCATTCAACTATCACAAGTGGAAAGTCAAAGAAAATCCTCTTGAGGAGCAAAGGCTTACATCGGATCACGATAGGTACAATAATAGAACTGACATTTGAGTCAAAGAAGGTGAAATGGTACAACCGAAGTGTGAAGCCTACGGTCTATTGTGCCTATCTATGTCTCCTGATTTACTCTTTCATATCAAATCCTCAATATCTCCAAATCAAGTATGGTCTACATTGAAAAAACTCTTTGGAAAACATGATGTCATGAAGGGTCATGAGTTGGAGAACGAGCTCATCATTTTGAGTCCAAATGATTTTGATATCATCCAAGACTTCTTCACCAAGTTCAAATCACTCAAGTTACAGTTGAAATTGTATGGCATTGACAAAAAGGATGATCAATTGATTCTTTCCATCCTTGTCAAATTGGGTTCTGATTTTATGTCTTTATTTCTACCTTCCATGCAACCAATTGATTAATTCGAGTCCTTGTAAGTTCCATAATTATATAAATAATTGAAGCCATTGTAAGTTTCATAATTATATGAATAATTAGTGTGTACATAATAACCCACTATTGTATGTAATTAATGAAATGTAAATGAAAACAATTCCAATGATATTATAAAAATAACAATCATAAAGTAAATTTGATAGTTACATAATTATATTTACTTTTTTAATTATAAAATACAATCAATTTTTTCAATTAATTATATAAAATATAATACCAAAACTTCTATAAAATTATAATTAATATATAAATCTCTTTTAATATTTTTTTCTTTCACCATAAACAATGTTAAACAATATTAAGTAAATAATCTTTGATACCAACATAATCATTCATACCCGTAGACCAATTTCGACATATTTCAAATAAATATATTTAAAATATATATACTTGTATTATAAACTATAGAGACTTAAAATCTTTAATAATATGTCTTTATTAAAAAAATATAATTTATTTATAATTTAATAATGGAAAAATAAATAAATATATTAATAAGAAATAAAAAACAAATTTATTAAAAATTAAATATATTTGCCTTTTTAATATAAATACAGATTATTTAAATTAGTAAAAGTCTTATTCAATTCAATATTTTAGACTATATTTATATTTATAAATTAGAGAAAT
Organism: Torreya grandis; assembly: GCA_037957365.1. Classification (NCBI taxonomy): domain Eukaryota; kingdom Viridiplantae; phylum Streptophyta; class Pinopsida; order Cupressales; family Taxaceae; genus Torreya; species Torreya grandis. The sequence continues at coordinate 1,421,272 of JARHVA010002680.1, forward strand.
ATTTAAATGTGATATTTTTTTTTGATTGATCACTACTTCACACAATTCATATCTTATATTGTAATAAGTTTTACTAACAATAAAAATTAATTTTTGATAAGCTTTTTTTTAGCTCAATATTAGGGTTAAAAGGGTCCCTATCCCAAAAACATATATGCCAAAATAAATCAAAAAGGTCTAGGTTAACAATATAAATTATTAATCTTGAAAAAAACCATATTTTTTGGAAGTTTAGATAGCATATATAGCCAAAATATAGTTATACCAATTAAAAACCTAAGACAATGATACAAAAAAAAGATCATGCCCTTGTTCAAAAAACTAGTCAATATACATTCTGGTTATTACTCTAGAATAATCACTTCAATTACCTTCCCATCACTGTCAACCATCATACCTGAGTCTGACACCTTGGTTTTCTTCATTGATCGAGGAACATGATCCTCTTGACCAATTTCCACTGTAGATGGACATAAAATTTCCAACTCTTTTCCTGATTTTGGACCCATAAAAACCTTTGCCTATAAAAAATTCAACATTTTTTTGCAGCTCCCCTACTCCATTTTCTCTTTTCTCTATCCTCTCCACCAAGGGGGTTCCTTAAACACACCTTGTGCCACTCCTTGTGCCAACCACTTAATCACTTTCAATCACCCCATTGACCATCGTTGGGCCCTCCACACCTCTAATTATAGAATTAGAAGCAATAAATACTCAACTACAAGCATGGCTATACCCTTATCACCTTCATTTTATTTCGCACCAGAGTAGACTTCCTCAATTTCTTGGGTAAAATTGATGAGAGATAAAAACTTAGCTTCCAAAAGACGAAAAATAGATAACAATATAAATCCCAAACCATCTTTGCCTAAGAAAGACATTAGGTCCAAATAGAAGCAAATCAATTATTCATAGAAGACCTTCCCTCTATTCCAGCCAAATGAAGAATTCCACCATTTATTTAATATGTTTCCTATCCGAAACCACAAGACATAGATTACTAGTAAAAAAGGATTCTAGATTCAAGTTGACTCATACTCTCCTACTTGTAACCAACACGTCCTCCACTGCCTTTACAACTTTGACAACAGGGATCCAGAAGATGCTAAACAATCTCATCTTTGTGAGGCTACACAAAAATCCCATCTCCCTCTCTTTTTCTCCACCAAACACTAAATACTACCCCAATTTCTCAATGCACTCTGGCTCCACGCTGAAAATGCAACCCAGCCAGCTACCCAAACTTGAAAACCAAAAGTAGATTCCATCATAAAGAAATTCATTCTGTTCGAGCACATCGCATGAAAAATCCATCATGAATCTATTTATCTCGCAAGCTTGCCATAAATGCAATCATCAATGACATTGGCGTCACCTTGCCTCCGACTCAAGGTACTCTCCATAAAATAAAACTACCACCACCTCTATTCATAATTTCAACAAATTTGTAATTTTAAATAAATTAAATCTAAAAATTAAAGTTCATTTTGTTCAATCCCCACATAATCATTCCATCCTTCCTTAACATTATCAACTCTGGAATTCACTGGTTGATCTATTCCTACGTTGGCCATAAAATTGACAACTCAATTTCTTTCCCGAAAGCAATGCGAACACTTCCATTCAACAAAATGATTTAGTTTAGGCCAAATAATCATAAGGATATTCTCTAATTTTCAAGATTTGGCCTTTTGACTTTTTAAAACTTGAATAACCACCCAAGAATCCCCTTCAATTTCTAAAGAGGAAATATCACAATCCAAACCCATCTCAATACCTGAGACCAATGCCTGACCTTCTGCTTCATTATTCATTCTATGAAGTAGTTTCAAAGAGATCACTCTTATTAAAGAGTCGCTACAATATTTGATTACACAACCAACCCTTGAAGCCCTTGGGTTCCCTCTATAAGACCTATCAAAATTTAACTTAAAACACCCTAGTTATGGAGGAGACCAGATTGCTTCCTTTCTTTTCATCTTATTCTTATTATCTATAATTGACCTTTTAATAGGGGGAAGCTTAATATTTTTTCATTTAGCACACATCTGTATATCCTATTGAGTCAAAAAACCCTACTTCCTCTGAATTTGAGATGACACCACCTTATAAATAGAAAGCTCCATTTATCTTAAAATTGCATGTAGCGGACGTTCTCTATCCTAAAAAATATGGACATTTCTTTCTTTTCAAATTGTCCAGATAACGATAGATGGGCTACATCTCCACAAGCTATATAGTGAATGCTTCACATCGCCCACCAACCAAGAAGAAAAGCCCTGAAAAGAGTAGGCAACCAAGTCCACGCCCAATTGAATTTACTACATAACTAGATCCAACACCAATTGACAAAGGATTAATTGAACAACAAACGATCTATCGTTTCTTCCTCAATTTTACAAAGACAACATTTTGACGACCTAATAAACCCCATTTTATTTAGATGATCTTGTGCGAGAATGCGACTCTGAACTGCTAACCATATAAAGGTCCCTGCCTTTTGAAGAATTTACTTTCCCCAGCAAAGGTGATTTGCCCATCCCAAAGAAACATCCATAACTTCAACCCTTTGATACCTAATTTTACTGAATAAACATTAGTTTTAGCTCCAATCCATTGTAGTTGATTTTCTTTATTATTGAGAAAGATTTTCCTAGTCAGTAAACTATCTTCCAATGCTTTAATTTTGGCCTGAGAAATATTAAAATCTAACAGAATGTTCCATCTCTAGACTACTCTTGATTCACTAAAACTAAGGTCCAAGTAATCCACCACCTTAGAACCCCAAAGATTTTCTAAAAAACCTTTTATCTCTGATCTTTCAAAAATTTCTCCCAAAGGGCGATGTCCATTCCAAGAATCTTACCAAAAGTCTACTTTCCTCCCATTATTAATTGTCCATGAAACATGAAGCGATATGATCGATCTACATTTCAACATGAAGTCCCAAACATGAGAACCTCTGGGTGGGTTTACTACTGAGATGATGCTCTTTGTAACTTCAAACCATATATATTTAGCCCGAAGAAGTCTGCACCATAACATATCATATTCAATTAACATCTTCCAAACCAATTTGGCCCCCAAGGCAAGATTTTGCATTTGAAGATCTTTTACACCTGCTTTACCTTTTTGTTTCTTTTGGCACACCTTTTTCCATTTCATCAAAAGAATTTTCTTATCCTCTTCAGAACCTTGCTAGACGAAATCTTTCATAATCTTATTCATTGTTCTAAGAACTTGATCTGGAGGTCTCAAAACAAAAAAACAATATGTAGGGAGATCACTAAGAATTGCTTTGATCAATGTGATTCTGCAAGCTAGAGATAACCATTTGCCTTTCCAAACACTTAGGCGGGCTTTAAATCTTTCTAACAATTCCCTCCATACACTGGCTTTAGTTGCTCCTTTGAATAAAGGAACCTTCAAATATTTTCTAGGAAAGTTACCAATTTTGAAACCTAAGATCCTTCGTAAATTGATTTCTTCCTAATACAAACAATTGACAAAATAAATTTCAGACTTACCTTCATTTACTCTTTGCCAAGAAGCTTCTTCATATTTTTTCAAGACTCTCTTTAACTCCATCGCTTCCTCAACTGTTGCCTTGCCAAAGAGAAAAGTGTCATCTGCAAATTGATGATGAGTTTGAGTTTCCATATTATCAACTATTTGAAGAACTTTCAACATATCACTTGCCTTTGCCTCACTTACCACTCTTCTCAGAGCTTTAGCCATTAAGATAAAAATAAAAGGGGATAGGGGATCCCCTTGTCTTAAACCTCTAGAAATAACGAAAAATTCTGACGGACTACCATTTACCAGCACCCAAAATTTAGGACTCGAAACACAATTGAAGATCCATTCACACAATCCTTGTTGAAACTAAATTTCTGTAAGATTTTAAATAAGAACCTCCAATTCACTCTATCATAGCGTTTACTTATGTCCAACTTAACCATCATACCTTTTTGATGGTTATGCAACAGAGAATGAATGATTTCATGTGCCATAATTATTCCTTCTTGAATATTTCTACCAGGGACAAACTCAACGTGTTCTTTAGATATTAACTTTTCCAATAGTGATTTTAGTCTAAAAGCAATGGTCTTAGAGATGATCTGATAAACCGTATTACATAAAGCCATTGGTCTATAATCACTGAAGGAAGTTTGAGTTTCCCCTTTAGAAAACAGAGATAAAAACGTCACATTCAAATTTGGGACAATTTTCTTCTTTGTTTTGGATTCTTCCACCATATGCCATACATCTACTACCACAAATTCCCAGAAGGATTGAAAAAAAGTTGCTAGGAATCCATCTCAACTTGGAGCTTTATCCTTAACCATAGAGAAAACCACATTCTTAACCTCTTCCAGCGAAAAGGGAGCCATAAGCTTATTATCCATAGCTTGAGAGATCAAAACAAGAATAGGGGGAAAAAAGAAAATTTGAGCTTCCCCATTTGTAAACTCTTTTTCATTAAACAAATTTTGAAAGAATTGAACAGCTTCAGATTTAATTTTTACCAAAGTTTCAAAAAAAAAAATCCCTCTGAATCCAATACCAACTTTCCTAATGACTTTTCTTCTTACTTTAACGGAAAAATGAAAAGAAACCTTTTTTTAATAAACTTTTTATGAACCAAACATCTTCATGAATTGAAATGTTTCCAAATGCCCGCCTTCCTGCGTTCTTGTTAGAGAAGGCCTCGCCTCTCAATGCGACTTCCGTTGCTCTGTTTTCTCACTATATAAGAAACCACACCCTTTCCGACAACATTGCGTCTTTCTGCACAGCTACGGACGTACTCTGTACTGCCACAACGCTCCAAAACGAGAAAGCCGTCGCAGGCCCCTCGGATTTCGAAAGTGATCAGGGAAAGGAGTTCAAAACAACACGTTCAAAAACTACTCTGACAACGGGAACGTTGTCAAGGACGGCTTCCAAGGCTACGCCCGAGGTTCAGAAGACGGCTTGGAGATCTTCACAAACTACGCCCCCGGTTCGAATGTGGAAGACGAGGGCTTTGCCACTTACCGAAGCGGATCCAACGGGGGCATCAGCGATTTCTCTTCTTATGGCCACCAGACCAACATTCCCAATCATCACTTCAACAACTACGCCACTGAGGGCAATGGCGGCATCCAGACCTTCCAGAGCTACGCCGACAATGCCAACGTTATCAACAACGGATTTACCACCTACGGAAAGGACGCCAACTGCATTCTCACGGGCTTCACCAGCCATGCATCGCATTCCAATATCATCACCAACGACTTCAAGGCCTACGACCAGGCTGGCAACGCCGCCATGGGAGGGTTTACCAGCTACGCCGACGACGGCAACTCTTTGACCAACGGGTTTCATGGAATGTTCTTCAGGGAGAATCTTTTAGTCCAAGGCAAAACTCTCCCCATGCCCGACCTGAAGGACTACATGCCCACGAGATCCTTCCTCCCTGCCTCTTTGGCCGATAAACTGCCCTTTGCCAGCCGAACTCTGCCGAATCTGATGAAAACTTTCCGCATTCCGGACAACTCCACGATGTCGTCGATCATGACACGGACGTTGCGAGAGTGCGAAAGCCCGGCGATGAAGAGAGAAATAAAGAAATGCGTGACGTCGGTGGAAGGCATGGCGGAGTTTGCAGTGTCGGTGTTGGGGTCGAAGGTGGAAGTGCTGAGCACAGAGAGCATTGCCGGATCTCGGGAGAGTGTAGAAGTGGGCGTTCTGAGGGGCAAAGACGGAGGGAAGATGACGAACTCGGTGTCGTGCCATGAAAATCTTCACGTAGAATTTTAAATATATAAAATTAAATCACAGTTAAATATTTGTAATATTTATAACACCAAGAAATACAGAAGAAATAAATAAATGTTAAATTTGAGGTTGAAATTTGTATGCAACGGCCAAATTTCAATTCAAACATAAAAACAAACAATGTATTCTATTATACTCCGCCCACTATTATTATTGTAGAACCCTATCAATATAATTAAAATATATAAATCATTTGTTATCTAAACCAAAAAATTTAAAGAATTAATCATTAAATTTCTATTCTATTATTAATTATTGTTATATTGGCATTTATGATGATTCAATTGATGATCTTTAATATTATTATTTTTTTTCCAAAATTTTTTTATTATTATTATTATTATTATTATTATTATTATTATTATTATTTAATAAACATTTAAAGAAATGTTAAATTTGTTGAGATATAAAGAAAGTAATTTAAATTACAATTATTTGTATCAAGACTCTAAATTTTAGAAGATTGTTTTTTATTTTATTTTGTGATAAAATTGTAAGTATGATGAGATTAATTAGAAATTGGACCAAAAATTATATTTCTTCAGTTAATAATCGTTTATAATATTAAAAATTATAAATATCTATTTAATAATGGTATTATTCTTTATATTTCATAGTTTAAAATTATTATATTTTTTTCATTATCAAAATAAATTTAAAAATTAGATATAGGTGAATTAGTTAAGTGGTTTGATTGTGTCTAACTTCAGTCAAGTTCAAATTTCTTTAGGCACACTAGGCCAATAGCGATCATTAGTGTATTCATATGACTTATTCTGAATGCTTATAACATGATGGTTGTTAATCTAAGTTAATTTAAAGATCTAAGCGGTTGTCTCTGTCCCATACTAATTTGAAACTCTAATAAAAAATTATCCCAATTCATAATAAAAAATGGTTACCCTAATTAAAAAATTATAAAAAAAATATTACAAATCTAAATTATGATTTTATACATATATGTGAATTCATTTAATGAACCTTGATCATATTTATTAATATTATAATAATAGAGTTTTCAATTTTTATTAATATAAATAAATATAATATTAAAATGTTGTTTTATATATTTAATATAATAATAATAATAATATGAAATTTTTATTTTTTTAATTGATTGATTGTGGGATTGAATGGGCCTAGACTTATTTGAGATAAAATCAAGGTTCTAGTCTCTAGCTTCTCAATCATCTAATACATCAATCATAAATGTTTTCTATTGTAAGTTGTGTGACAATTGGTGGGATTTGACTTTGGGTTATCCTAATACGAATATATTTGCTTAACACAACAGTGGTGGAATTTGACCTTGAACTACTACAATATAAACCATCAACATCACAATGTATAAGATTAGTATAAATATTTTAAATACATTTATTACAAAAATATCAATAGATATTAATTTCAAGATTGCTTCTTTTATGAATTTTTCATATACCACATTGATTAATCACTTTGTTACTTCTTTTATGAATTTCTTATTAATTAATGATAGATGGTCTCATTCTAATTACTCTATCGTATCTGACTTGAAAAAATATTAATAAAAGAAATAAATAAACTCCAAACTTCATTATATATACAATTTTTCGATCAACTTCTTTATATATATATATATATATATATATATATATATATAATTCAAAAATAAAATTAATCTACAACAATCAAATAAATATCAAATTTAAAATTAAACATTAATTTTTAACATCTTACAAATATTACAATTCATTACGGTCCTTTATTAATACCATACATTTCAATTATTAATGTAATTAAAAACTTACCAATTTAATTAGAATTATAAAACGTTCCAATGCCTTCATATTTCATATTGGTGAAATTAATATATTTTAAGAAAATGACAAAGAATACAATAAAGCGTGTAATTATTCATCGCTAGATGCTCAAAATGATATTTATTGTTTTATTTCGTAAGATTCCCATTTCTTTACATTGAATGAATGAATGAATGAGTTTTAATAACATCCACGAGACCAAACAGTCTATGGGACCAACTGTCAAGACCATTAGGAATTCTTCAGATTCCTTTCGATGTCATCTTGCCTCTTATGAATCTTTACCAACAACTGGGCCATGTTGTGTAGCCTCTCTTCCTATAATAACCCACTAAAATTGCCCATATTCATGCTATTATCCTGATGCATATGAATATCCTTGTACGCATCGCACTCCCTAATGAAGTGTCGTTCAGTTTCAATCGCTCTATCACTGCAGAAAATGCAAGTCCTATCTTCCCATCTTTCCTTGGGAACCATCCATCTACCAGTTTCACACCTAAGATGGTGTGAACCGGTCCTCAATTGTGCCAATAGGAGCCTAGCTTTACTTTTAAGATTGGCACTTAGGTATGCTTTATCCCCGTGTTCCCAAGTGGGATTGAACTCTTTAATATAATGCATTTTTTTACGCTCAATCTAATTTATCCACATGGCAGTCCTGAATTTTTCTAACACAAACTTTTTTATTTCCTCTTTGGTGTTAGGGCACTCATGTAACTTAATGTCCCATTTTTCTAACCACTTGATGTTTTGCTTCATCCATGTCTTCTTTCTCTGATCTAACACCTCGTTCACCATCATTTTGGGCCACTGGTGATTCCCCATGTTTTCAACCTTTTTTAGTTAGCTTAGTAATCATGAAATCACCATAGCTTCCATTGGGAAAGTACCAGCTTCTGCTAAGAGGATCTCATATGGAACAATTACTTTAACTTTAAGACTACTGGTGATAAAATATTTTTGAATTCTTTCCAATTGTCTCCGTCTGTGATTTGACATGCTGCTTCCTCAAACCTCACAACCATAAAGGACAACCGGTGTGACCAACAAACCAAAAAGGGTTTTCTTGGTTTTCCAGTCCCAAAGTTCCACTTTCCTACACCTATTTTGGAGAAGGTAAGAAGATCTCCAACCTCCTTGAATCCTTTTCACCCTACAAGTTTCCCAACTGAACCTGTTATGAAAAACAATGCCAAGATACTTGTATTCTTTGACGATTTCCAATGGGCTACCTTCGAACCTAAAATTAGTTTGTTGTTTCCTTTTTAGAGAGAAGATCATGAATTTCATCTTGATAATGTTCACTTGCATCCCGCATCTTGGCAAAATAGCTCTAAAGTTGTCAAATGACCCCTCAAACCATGGGCAATTTTTGCTATAAGAATAAGATCATCTGCATATAAAAGTAGCTTTACTACAAAATTGGCCAATTGGATGCCACCTCCTTCAGTTTTATTTATCCATTCCTCAAGTTTGTCAATGTAAATACCAAACAAAGTGGGGGAGAGTGGGCACCGCTACTTGACCCCAATCTTGCTGCCGAAGCATTCAGACATGCCTTCTCTAGTTATGATTTTTGCTCTAACACGCTCATAAAGTTTGTGAATAGCTACTCTAAACTCATTAGGGACCCCCAATTCTTCCATCCTTTTCCAGAGTTTGTCTCTAGGAATTGTGTCAAAAGCTTTTTTAAAATCCACAAAACAATAGTAAGCTTCCCCACCTTGGGTGTTCCAAGATTTTTGAATCAAATGCCTAAGAGTAATGCAGTGCTAATGGTAGAGTGCCTTGGTCTAAAACCAACCTGTCCCTTTGCTATTTTCCCTTATTTTTCTACCCAACTGTTGATTCTACGTTTGATCAAGCTCCCAAATAACTTTCTTTAAAAAGAGGGTTGACCATGATAGTACGATAGAGGGATTATTGATATCCCCACTCTTGAAGAGAGGGATAACGACACTAGTCATCCACTCCACAGGAAATCCCCATTGCATGACCTCATTAAAAATTCTTTTGATGTGTGGAGCAAGGTGTTCAACTCCCCACTTTAAGAATTTAGCTTGCAGTCCGTCAATGTCCTGTGCTTTACCATTTGCTAATTTCTTTATACCCTGTTTGATCTCCTCATTTGAGAAGATCTCGATTGATGTGCTAACATTGGGAGGGAGGGCTTCCTCATGGTCACGCTCATAAAGTAGTTTTGCATAATCTAACCATTAAGATTTTGTGATATTATTTTCTGTATGTTTCTTCTCTTGTTGTATCTCCCTCCAAAAACCTTTGGGATTGTGCTTACCTAACCCTATTAGCTCCTTCCTTCTTAGTATAACAAATTTTTCTTTCTTGGCTTTTAACAACTTCGCATAGTTTTTCTTGTTTTCTTTGTTTGGCTCGCTCTCTTTGTAGGATCTTTTTGTTGCTTTGCACTCTTCATCATACCGGGGGTTAGCCGGGAAAGTGTTAGAGACTCTTTTCCAAGGCCTGGATTTCTTGTAAACCTTTAGAGCCTTGTGAATCAAAGGGACCAACAAACTACTGTCAATGTGTTTCCTCATAATATTATTTTCCTTAAGCCCAACATTATTTTTGGTCATCTCAATGTGCTACCCAAGGGCAGAAGTAAAGAGTTCCTAGTGTTTTATTCAAAATGATTTTACCATGTAAATTAGCTGTCCTAACCTTGTGTTGAGCTTGCCTTTCACTTTGCTTATTTGTGAGAAAGCCAAACTTAACCAAGAGGGGCATATAGTCAGATTGCATCTGCATAGGGCATTCCCCTATAACAAACTCCAACAACTTAGCAATCAAAATTTTAAAGCAGATGACATAATCAACCACACTTTGACCATTGTAGGTTTTGCATGTAATACCCCTAGATCTTGGCCAAGTTCTTATACCATTACATATAACCATGTCATACAAACTACAAAGTCCCAAGAGTTTAGCACCGAAGTGTGTCACACTGCCTTTACCATCTTGTGACATTCTTTCCCAAAGTTGGTCCCCACTGGAATTGCTATCCTCTCTATCTTCTCCTCCCATTTGAAGAGATTGATTGTTGGCGGTTCTAGCATTGAAGTCTCCTATTAAAATAATTTCCCCTAATGTGCTAAAAATAGAGATATCTTTCTTTAGCGCCACATACGGGTCTTCCCTATCCAAGTTTCTCTTTTTGTAGAACGTTGACCCTTTCGGAGCAAAGTAGCAAGCAACCAACATGATTATGTCCTTATTACTGTTATTTTCAGCCAAATGTACTATTTGTTGGGATCCTCTTTCTCTATTTTCACTGTTTCAGCCCACACTTATTTTATTAGCATGGTGACCCCCCATGACCCTTACCTATCTCCATCCCTTCATTCCATACTGAGATTTTCTTGTACCCTACAAAGTCTGGGACTTTGTATCCATCATGCTCATGTGTTTTGGTTAAAATAATAATGTCTTTCCCTTCTTCTATGGGCCCCGACCTTGGTCCTCTTATCCAAGGGTATCCTCTGCAATTCCAACTTGTCATGTGCAGAGATTCTCGTGGGGTCTCGAATTCTTATTTTTTGTGGAAAGAACACTCGCTGAGGAATCAAAACGCTCGCTAAGGAATTCCTATTGAAAATACACTCATCATTAGATTTTAGTCTTAGGAATCAGAACATATTATTTTAATAATATGTTAAAATATTGCACATATCAAGATTGTTTTTAATTTTCTTCTGAGAAGAAAATGTATCCAATCATAATAGCAAGAAAGTAGGTATCTTTGAAAGTTTGGCATGGGAGAGAATTTAATAATATCATTCTGATGCCCATGCCATCTCTTTTTGCATTGTATTAATTTAATTTGGATGCCTATGCTATCACTTTTTGCCCCGTAATAATTCAATTCACCTATTAATATATGGCAAAGGCCAAGATTGATTGGTTTATAGGAAACCAAAACAATCCAATAATATGTTTGGAAGTGGATTTAAGGTGTAAATAATGTCAGAAGAAACATATATTCAATTTTCATGATGTTTTTTTTTTAAGTTTTTCATTTTATTTGTAAAGTATATTCTCTTTTTACATATATGATGTAGGTATTATTTATTATTTGAGAATTAAACCTATCAAATTTCTTTGTTAGGTGTGATCAATCGTCAATTGACCATCTTTTTTTGTAATTGGTAAAATGGATAAGTAGATGGATTTTTCTATCGACTTCTTCATTGTATGTTTTGTGTACGCCATATGTATGCTATATCAAAGTGGACTCAATTTCCAAGTATAGAGAAACTTTTAGCTCATTTGATGTGCTACACATTTTTACAAATTAACCATCTTTTGTAATTAATTTTTTTTTCACAATTTTGATGTTTGCAAATTTAAAACTATATTAAAATATATATTATATAATCTAATATTTATATATATTATATACCCAATAAATATTATTGATAATATATGTAATAAAGTATACAATACTAATGTTATTATTATTATTATTATAATATTAATATATTATATGATTATAAATATATTGTTTTTATTAGATAAGGTAAAACACCTTTGACCAGAGCTATGAATCGATATGGGACATAAACGGGGGCCCATTCCCCGTAGCAAAGTGGAAGAAAGAAGAAAGAAAAGAAGTAGAAGGACATCACCTCCCAGAAGAAAAAGGAATATAGGACACAAAAGCCATAGAGAAACTAAAGCAAGGGGTAACAAAAAGAGAGGATACAAAAAACCAAACACCCAAACACTTAAAAAAAAAGTAGAATAAAAACATCCCATAAGACCAATATTTGCAAACTATCCCCCAAAGGGGCTTATCCACAAGACAATATTTCCCATCGCCCTCGTTTAGAAAGGTCTTCCAAGGTCCATTAAGATCCATTAGATATGAGAGAGTGTGCTTCTACCTTCAGTAATTCTACCTTTGATCTATGTCCTTTCTTCTTTGAAGTGACTCCAACATCCATGTGTCGCTTACCAGGCTTGGAGCTTGGAGACCAAGAAGGGTTTGCTCAAGGAATGATTGAATGCGGGGTTGGGTTTTCCTACAAGGGATCCTCTACAAAAGGCAAGGATTGGGGCATGGAAGGGAGGTCATCATTAGGCTGAGAGGGAGGGGTAGGGGGGAGGGGGAGAAGGGCCATGACATCCCGCATTAGCATCCATCAACATCACCGAGTGAGAGAAAGGGGGTAGTAAAACTTTTCATGATTATGCCACTTGAAAGACAGGTCAAGCTCCCCTTATTTTCTCTTCTAGACTTGCTGAGGACACTAATGATGACCAGGGAGGTGGTAATAAAAGCAATGGAAGGGAAGTCCTTCATTATTGAGATGTCGAGTTCACAAGCCCCACGAAGAAAGCATATTAATGAAAAAGGGGAGCATCTTGGAAAGGTCAACAAAATCATAAACATGGACCGAGCTGAGGCTCTAAGAGGCAACATTAACCTTTACGACAATGCAAACTTTGTCCACCAAGAGCTAGATGAAGCATTCATTCCTCATCACTAAAGAGAGAGAATGAAGTCAAAACCACATTGGGATAACCTTGAGATAGACTAAATCTGGAGAGAAGAAATCGCTCCAAGGGTAGAAGAAATTCTAGAATGATTAAAAAACCATGGCCCCGAGTTTCACACAAAATATTGGCAGCTAAGCTCTAAAATTCCACCAAGAAGAAGCCAACATGCAATAAGGAAAAGGAAGGAAGACCAATGGAATGCCAAACCTTCGAGCCACAAGTTGAGAGGGTTGAAGGATAAGTGAATGATCCCACACATTTTTCGATCAAGGTTTTGCTACCAATGTCTGCTTCTATCTCCAACGGTAGAGGGTATGGGATAACTAGCTCATGGACCGACAAGGTGACCTAAATTCAAACATCACCAAGTAGAAGGTCTTCAGTGGTGACCAGGGAAGGAATACAAGAAACATCCACCAAAAAAGGTGTATTAGAGTTAGAGTGCAAGGGGATGTAAGATCTAAAAAAATGGAACAATGGTGGAATGGGTTGGGGACATTCTTGCATTTAGTGTACACTCAACAAGTCTCAGGTCCTCCAACCACCTTATCTAAGATATTTGACAAAGGAATAAGAAAATGGTCATGAATTTAAGAGCCCAAAGGGTGACATCCAACCAATAGAGCAACAATTAGAGAGGACATAGGGTCACCAGGAGGAGTAGGTGTGGGATCCATCGCATCAAAAGTCTTGACTAAGGCATCAGTAATAGTTTGGGGTGGAGAATGAATAGGACTAGATGACCCCATAGGAAGAGGCACATTAGGGGAAAATGAGCCATTTACAGCAACCAATGAGGTGTATGACACTGCAACCCCATTGATAGAGTGAACCCCCTCATGTAAAGAATTGTCACCCTTTGACCACGGAGAGTGGTCTGTAGAATCAGAACAAGAAATCTTGTTGGTGATGATAGATTTGAAAAATCCTTTTTATAGGCTATGAAAACCATATTTAGTCTTATAAATAGGTTCCTTTATAGAATCCCCAGCTTCAGGGGCAAGAACAGTCTTGAAATCTTTATGTAAAGTAGAGCAAGAAACTTCAAGCCAAGTCTGCATATGCCATGACTAGGTATGTTCCAAGGAGGGATGAAGTGCATAGAAAAATCAACTTCAAAACCATGCATAATGGAAGGCAGAAGAAGTACTAGAGGCCCTCAATAATTTGAAACTCTTTTTAAGCGAGATAACTATTTACAAATTTTAATAGTTGATTCACAGTGAAAATTTGTTTAAAAATCAATATCAATATAATTTAATATTAAAATATTATGAATTTAATATAGAAATATTAATGTAGATATTAATATTTTCATAATGGCCTTGCAAACATAGGTTAACACTCAAATTCCACACTATAAACATCTTTTGAGTTGCTTGCACAACACCTATTGAGTTTTTTACCTTGATACTTACGAAAAGGCAAGTGATGAATGAAAATCTCATAAGATACATATTTAATTTATTGATTATTGCTAAAATATAATTTAATAATATATGATATAGTTAATATGATTTATATGCTTGAGTATATGTATGTATATTATTAATATTATAATATATATCATAATGATATAATATAGTATTAGTAATATTCTATTTTATATTGCCAATGAGATGTAGAAGGGTTGGTTGTGCCCATCCCCACCCAGGTTTTAATCTCATAGGGTTATTATAGGATGTTTGTGTCCATTTGAATTATCTTAGTGGTTTGAGTGGTCAGTGGTGGCCGTTTGTGTTGGTTTAATGGTTCTTAGGGACTGGGCCCCCTGATTGTGCCCCAGATTTGATTTGTAGCTCTGATCAAAATTAATCCAAGTAGGGGTCCTGCCAACCCTAATATATATATATATATATATATATATATATATATATCGCATAGTTGAGTAGTTTATTGATATTTTATAAAATACTAATATTTATTTTATTGAAATATTTGTGTATTCTATATTAAATTAAAATATGTATAATAGTATCTATAAAACTCAATTGGAGGCCAATTGGCCTACTTGGTAGCTCCAGCTAGGCCACATAACTAATAAACCAACAACTATTAAGGAAAGACAAGCAACAAAGAGGAGACAAGGTGCCAGGTTCATGAGCTGTTGAAACCCTGCATTAACAATTATGGCTTCTTTTGCAGCCTCGAGACCATGCATCTCTAATCCAAGAACTATGACAAACACATGTAGCTTAAATCAAATACAACAACCATGTCATCATTTCATAACATAGTTCAAGTTTTGCACAATTTTTTTATTATCCTTTTTTGTTTCACCTAACCCATCATGATGCTGAGATTTCAATTGTTTCTATTTTTTATTTGGGTTATTGTTGAATAGATGGAACACAATACAATAATTGATGCAATGGCAATTATGGAAAATCTAGTATTTATAACTTGTGTTAGAAGAAATGTATTTTTATTTGTGTGATTTTATTTGGTAAGTATTTTCTTTTCATTTATGGAGTATAATCTCATTTTAAGTTTATGATGTGGGCACCCCCTATTACATGAGAATGAAACCTACCAACTCTCTATACCACCTTGGAATGATTGCCAATCAAACACATTTTCTTTGAACTGGTAATTCCTCTACCTCAACATTCACATTGTATCATGAGCGATGCCCCCTTATGCATCAATGTGGAATTCACTTTGCAAAAGCTTTAGTACTTAATTCCATAATGAAAGCAATAATATAAACTCCATAACCTCAATGTATTTCCCCCACATTAGTGTCATTGCATTGTTGATTTGATCCACACATCGAACATTGATTCTTTTTGTTATCAAATAGAAATAGTTAATAAAAGCTGCCACCACCCTACAAGCTACTAACCCATTTGTAGTGGGTGTAGGGTATGTAAATCCAACAATTGTCCTAAAGTCAGGGCATGTGTATGATATGCGCCCTCTGGTGTACAATATCACATGAAATACCCTATCATTTCCCCTCATCATCACCACCCAGTTCACTTTAAAATCTTTCACCACTTACAAGTTATGTATGGCCTTGCTATAATTTCTCTAGGTGGTAATATATTTGGAATCATAAATGAACATAAGTTATAATATAAACTTTAGAACCTCGATGTCTTGTCTCCATATCATTGGCATTGTAGTGTTGATTTGAGTTGCACATTGAACATGGACCTTCTCACACTCAAATCAATGTCACATTGTCATCATCAACCCTTCATGATAGTAAACATCCTATCAAAGAACATGCTACCTTTCAAGATGTGTACCCCTTTCTAATGGATGCAAGTCTTCTAAATCCAACAGTTGTGTTAAATGTCTAAATGTCAACTCAAAGCCCTTTTTCAAATTATAATGGGTAAGCATGACATAAATCCCAAAAAGCATCACAAATAAGCTATGTCAAATTAACTTTTTTCTTTGGTCTCACATATATTGTTGAATTGAATGCCTTAAAGAAAGCTTTAAAACTCTTTAATGGGTTAAATGACATAATGGTTGGACTTATCCCAAATATTTATTAAAATAAACAGATTAAATTTATGTATGGCCTTGATGTAACTTCTCTAGGTATCAATATATCAATGATATAGATAAACATGATGTATAATATAAACTTCAAAATCTCAATGTCTTGTCTCCATTCTAAGGTGAGTTGAGTGATGATGGTGAGAAGCAATGGTAGGTTAGGAGTCATAGGTTAGGAGGGAGGTTTAACTGTCGATTTACACTCTTTCACTTTACAAAACCCCTCTTACCAATATAAAAGCTGTGTGTGTGTGTGTGTGTGTGTGTGTGTGTGTGTGTGTGTGTGTGTGTGTGTGTTTGTGCGTGTGTGTGTGTGTGTGTGTGTGTGTGTGTGTAATTTTCATGAGTTTATTTAGTAAGTTTTTTCTATTCATTTATGGAACATATTCCTCTTTTAAGTGTATGATACAAGCATCCCCTACTGCATGAGAACTAATCCTACCAACTCTCCCTACCCCTATAGATGATCACCAATTGACAATGACCTTTTCTATCAAACAATGTCTCTTTCACCATGGCATTCACATTGTATCATGAGCGATGCCCCTTGATCTAGACCATGGGCTCCAAGACCAAGTGTGTGAGGGAAAACTGAGTTTTGGTTGAGCAGATTGAATGGTCAAAGTTAGTTCATAAAGAAATGACTAAACACATTTTATGAAATGAGAGTCTTACTTAAAAGAAATGTAACTTCTATTCATTAAAAAAAATAATAGGGAAACCTAGTACAATGTATTATAGTGTATGTTTTAATTAGTAGATATGCAGAGCATGCTATCTATGTTATGACTATGTGGAGCATTAACCTTAGGCCATTTATGTATGTTACATACTTATACAAATATAATATAAGAACAATATCAACCATTGTCAATTACTAAGAAAATGATTACATCAATTCATCTTCCAAGCTGGATGGCAATTAGTAAACCCTTTGGATCACATGGTTGAGGTGAATTAACATGTGTATATGTTGTTGAATCTAAGAATTTGGTGAGGCAAATATGTCTGTGAGCTACAGAGTGCATAGAAGTTGATGAGCTAGTGTAAAACTTATGCAGTGTGTGAGCCAGTTAGGCACATAGGTTTATGAGATTTAGTGCAAAACTAATAGGTGAACTAAACTATAGGTGTGAAGAGTTTATAATTTGATGAGAAAGTGTAGGACATATGTGGCATATAGGATTACACGTTGTGAAGTGCATAGTAAAGAGTGTGTAGTGTGCAAGGGTTAGTGTGTATAAGTCTGTGATATGGCACAGGACTTGTGTATGTGACTTTGAGAAAAAGTCAATCAAAGAGTGTACAAGATTGGGTGAGAGGTGTGTGTCCTATGCAGTAGAGTGAATGAAAAATAGGCTTAACTACATAGGAATTGTGCATGGATCATTTGACCTTTCTTGCAGAGCAGTAATCTCTATTACATTAGTGTGTAGATAAAGAAACTACACTCAAAGTTACTGTGAAGTGTACCACATAGCTTGATCATCATATTTCCCAATCTTGACCACTCAAAAAGGTTATTGTATGCCATGATGGGTGCATGTGTCTATCACTTCAAAGATCTGGTCCTTTTCTATGGAACACAAATGTTCAAGATCCAAATCAGAAGGAGTTTATGTCATTGTTAGCTCAAGAAGTGGTGAAGTGTAAGGCTTGAAAATGTCCATGTTGAAGACTGGGTACATAACCAATTACTTAGGTAGATCAAGAATGAAAGCATTCTCACCAACTACATACAAAATGGTGTAAGGACCATAGCATAGAGGCTTGATCTTTTGATGTGGACCTTTGAAGCATTCCTTTTGAAGTTAAAACCATATTTTATTGCCAAATAAAAATTTATGAGGTGTGTAATGTGTGTCATGGCACTCTTTTTACTTATCTTGAATGCAAGAGAGAATCTGTTAGACCATATGGTGAACAGATTGGATGTGGTGCATAAAATTCTCAACTTTGGTTGCTTCCTATTCTTGTGCATGCAAGTCATTTCCTAATGATGCATGGTAGGAGAAGTCTAGAGGTGTTAAAGGTTGAAATCCAAGACATGTTTGGAATGGATTGTTGCTAG